>JAJQWJ010000005.1:1314815-1914815 GCA_023637945.1 Phaethornis superciliosus
AGGCTGAAGGCTTGCTTTTGCACACCATATCCTTCAGGCAGTACGGGAGTTTATTTCCAGGTTAATACCAATACTCCATTTCTCAGCATGCTTATTCCCAAAGTGAATTCATCATTTCCCATGGAGGTGTTTGGAGACTTGGCATATTCCTGTTCCATAGGGAGCAGAGTCCCAGGAAAGGTGGTGGGAGTTGTGTCAGAGGACTCCAGGGGGACATCTGTGTGCACCCAGCTCTGGAGCAGCCAGAGGTGGGTGCTGGGGGATGAAGTTGCACTGCAGTCAGTGTAGCAAACTCTGCCCCAGCAGGAAGCTTTGACCCATAGTGTTATTACTGTGTTTACTGGAGTGTGAAGTGTATCCTTAGTATAGCCTCCATCACCTCTACCTATAACCAAAGTCTTCAGGGTTTTTGCTATACCTGGGGGAGCTTCCTACACAGCAGTCTCTTTATTTGTATTTTATTTGGACTGGGTAACCAGAAGGAGGCTTGTTGCTGAGTACAGAGAGCCATGTTACAGAGCCATGTTAGCTTCCAGCATCTACAAACACCTTGCTTGTCTTTGCTAAAACCACATCCCCAGCTACCCACTAAAAGGCCCTTTTTATCAGAAGCACTGCAGACACGTGAGCTGTCAGCAGTCCTGCTTTTCTCCTGTGTATTAGTCCAGGAGAACCAGGAGCTTGGATGGCAGACCAAATTTGGACAAGGTGTTGTCTGCCCCTCTTTTGTGTGTGCTGCTGTTGTCTTCAGACCCAATACCTCCTCCATAACCTTAGAATATTTTACAGAGGTGCTCTCTGGAACACAACCATAATGTATCTTCCATAGTGATCCGTGTGGTGTTGAATAGACAAAGGCACATCCAAAATGTTTGCAAAATCCTGCAGGGCTGCAGATTTTCAGGCTCTTTTTTGTTTTGTTGTGATTACCATTTTTGGCTATGAAGCAGATCCTTTGCTTCCATCTTCAGTAAAAAGTTTGTAACCTAAGTGTAGACTATCATCCTCCATAAAAGATGGCATTACCTCACTTTCTTTCTTATGGATTCTCATTTCAGAAGGCTTTAGCATTCAGAGAAATTTATAATCTTTTCTTGCCTATGGAAATAGCTGCATCAAACTTAGTGGGAAATTAGATCCTTAGGATAAGTCTTTGTAAAATGGCATTCAAACCAGGCACAATCTTATTCATTGTTTGATTTGTCAAGATTTTATAACCTCTACAGAGCTTTCCTAGGTCCTGTTTCCCATATCTTGCTTTCATTCCTCTTAGACTACAGAGGGCTGCTGAAAAGGTCTCTGCTGCTGCTGTGCATTTCTAATAATGATCCAATGAAATGAGTTGAGCTGTTAGGCCTGCTGTACTTAGCCAAAAATTTACATCGATGTTGGAAAAAACAATACAACAAAAATCCTGATATTTCATGGTTTTAATAACATGGTTTCAGCTTTTTAGCCCAACCCAAATTATTCATTCCATGATTCTATGATATTTTATTCAGATCATCTACATTTTACTGTTAATGAACAGCATGTTTAGTGAAAAACACAAACCCAAGATTCTTCCATGCTTCCAAACTAGGAAAAAAAAACACCCCAACAACCAAAAAACAAGAGGCCAATAGTAATGATTCTGTAAATGACCAAGAGGTGTCTTGTCTCCACAAGCATCCTGAGCACAGGCACCTCTGAGCTGGGTCCCATGCCCTTAGCCCACTTAGCAGAGTGGCTAAGTTCAGCCAGGAGTCTGCAACACCTGAGTAAAGAACAGGGCTTGGTTAGTGGCTTGTGGGCAGTGTGCTGCCTGGGAACTTTCTGCTGCCACAGAAATGGAAAAGGACCAGCTTTATCCTTCTGCTAACAAACACAGCCCCTTCAGGAATTGTTGCATCTTCTGTCTGAAGGGACGACAGCTTCAGAGCAGTGTGCATGCTGAGTCAGTGAGTCAGCTCTGTCTTAGAGGAAAAAGCTGCTTCTTCCATCTTTCAGTCCTGTTTGTATGTGTATTTTCTTAGGATTTACTCATCAGTGAAGTAGATGAAGTAGAAATACCTAATGTTAGATGAGTTGTGGAGAGTATCTGTCCCACCATGGGTTTTGGTGCTGGACCAAATTGAAAACGTGTGGCTTGAGTCAGGCTTTGGACTTGGTTCCCTGCACTTTGGCTGTGTGGTCAGCATGGCTTGCACAGAAATACCCCCAAATCTGCTGTCAGTGCCTTTGTGACCCCTTCCTGGATGCTCTGCAGATCCACACTGCACTGTGCATCTTCGTGTCATCTTCAGGAAGCACTTGGAGCTCTGCTACTGACCCAGGAACAGCTCAGGAAAACCAGAAGCTGAGATTTTAGCAAGGAGAATTTTAACAAGTTTATAATGATTCATGTTAATCCAGCCAATATTTGGTTTTGTTTGCTGCTGGAGAGTGTTTGCTATGAATTGCTTAGGTAGAAGAGAACTGTGTTGCCTGGATAATAAAACATACCAGAAGACATCATTTTTTTAGGAGACTTCATGAGAAACCATTCAGTGCTGTGGTTTTTGAGTTGTTTTTTGAAATGCATTATAGCCATCTGCATCCTCCCCAGCAATGACAGTGGAACATTCCTTTAACTAGTATATGAGGCAGAATCTCCTTTCAAAAGTGTTAGAATGTGCAGTCAGTCCAGACATCTGAACTGCTGGAAAAAAAAAACCAAAACAAACAACAACAGAACATGGACACAGCAATTTTTATTTTTAATTTTTGCATCAGAATGCTCTGGATTTTTGGACTCAAAAGCATTTGAACTCTCTGTGATGAGCAAATAATTTGTAATTAATGAAAGAAATTCATGCAGAAACTGACAGAATGAAAACACTGACCCAAATGTCTTGCTGTAGATGGCCAGAACACTTGACAGCCCATATAAAACTCTTGTGAAATATTGCAGTAAAAATCCTTCTCATTGTGCTCTTGGAGTGTGTCAGCAATTAATGGATTAATAGAATATAACAAGTTCACAAAGTGAAATCAAGTTATTAGCAGAATTAAGATACTCTGCCTTGAAGACTGAAACAATCTGCTACTATTTTTTTGTTTTGATCATCCAAGATTTCCATGTTCCAAGATTTCAGGGTTAATTTTAAATGTCATATTTTGCCACTATTCAGTGATGGTTGCAATAGCTACATAAAAAAAAAAAAGAAGAAGAAAAAGAAAAAAAAAAAGGAACAAAAGAGGTTTCAAATATCACAGTCTATTCCAGGCTGCAAACTCTCTGAAAGACTGAACTTAGCAACTGAAACTATTAAAATCATACAGGTTTATGGAGTTTTCATTTTACTATGCTTTCATCCGAAGGTCTTTAACAAGATGCTGTGCTCTCACATGGGTGCTCTTCTTTGCACAAAATCTGTGGGAAAACAGCACATAAATGCACAGGCTTCTTGTGGGACTGCAGCTGGCATGTGCCATGGTTGGTTTTTTTTCAGTAGTAGTGAAACAAAGGAGCTAAATAGTTTTCTAGCACATTATTTTTGGTCTTACTGCTAGAGCTGTGTTTAAGGCTTTTCTTCTGTGGGAGTGTGGGACAAGAAAGGAAACTCCTGAGGTTGAGTCAGTTGTGCCCATTAGCAGTTACCTCTGAAAGTTCAGGATGAAGGTATCCACATATCCAGAAACAGTTGTGCCATACAAAGAGGGACTGGCTGGGTGAGCAGAGCATTAGACAGACTCCTTATTTTTGGGTTCTCTTTCTTGGTAGCTACTCCTTTCCTTACTGCTCTCCCATGAGGAAAGTGCTGAGAGGATGCTGAGTAGTGTTGAAGAATGAGCTCTCCTGAGCCTTCCTTTCATGACTACCCCTTTCTGTCCTGCTCAGCTGGGGGTGAGAAGTTGCCTATTGCTCCCTGTGCTGCAGATCCACCTTTATGTGACAAGCTAGCTGATGCAAGCAGGAAGGAGAGGAGCTGGTAGTGGACATGCAGTTCCCTGCAGCACCATGCTGATACAGCTCTGAACCTCCAGAGCCAAGGCTGGCCTTGGCCTCTTTGTTCTGGGCAAGCCTTGGTATCACTATGACCACGTAAATATTTGGAAAATAGCTGGGAGGTGGGTATTGGCATCACCCTGTCTGCCTGTTCCCACCCCTGCAGTCTCCACACGTCTTCTCACAGAAATTCATGGAAAGTATTTCAGCCAGGTTGACTCTCGATAAGGTTTAACCTGTGGTTGCCCAGTAGTTGTGTTGATGCTGTGAAGAGGCTGCAAAAAGAGAGGATCTGAGCTTAATCTGCAGCTAAAAACAAAAGCAAAGCCACACGTGGTGCCATACGGAACAAAGCTGCCGCCAGCTTCTGCACAAGCAGAGATGTTCTTTATCAGCCCCAGGATGGAGGCAGGGTTCCCAAATGTCACTGTCCCAGCAGGCTGGCAGGCTCTGCAGCTTTTCCTTATAGTGACAAGAGTCTCAAGCCAGGGGGACTCATTCACGACTGGGCAATCCTGAAAATGTGGAACTTGTTCCCTCTGGAGTTATGAAATGTGGATAGACTCGGATAGACTCCCTTTTTTTTTTTTTTTTTTTTTTTTTTTTACAGTGGAAAAGCATGAAATCACAGCCACATTGGCTACAGTTATTGTTCATTTAATAGTTAAACTTCCACTGTGTTTTACTGTTTGCTACATGCCATTTTTATGTGCTTCAGTTTTATGTATTTTGCACTTAACTGTTTGAAAGGAGAAAGAAGTGATTTACCAGGACTGTGCCTTTCTCCCCACTAACCCTGTGCTATTCTTGTTGCTAGGATGCTATTTGTTTTCTATCGCTTGTGGGCATATTGGAAAATGGCAATGTATAAAGTTTGACTGTCTCATTCTTCATCAGAAACACCTAGAAAAAAATAACTCTGCATATGTGGTGATAAATCATCTCTATCTGTGGGTCTGATTCTAGCTGTAAGGAATGGTAGTTGCTGGTTTGGAAGACAAATTGCTAAGGGTTATGTTGTGTCTTGCTGGTGCTCCTCAACAAAGCTCAAGGCATGGTGGTTGTTTTTTACATCAGTAACTTCTGTGTGTTAGTGTAAAAAACTTAAAAAAACCCACAACTGATAGTTGTAATTTTTTGAAGTAGTAGCAGCATTTGTGTCCAGCTCAGGGCTCTCTGCTGCCTGGGATGTGGCTGAGGTGGCTCAGAGGTGCTCAGCTCTCCATGGTGTTCACCAGATTCTAGTTCCCTCATTTTCCATAAACTGTTTGAAAATCCCAGCCTGAACAGCCTGACTCTGAATCCCAAAGTGACAGTGCATAATGTAACTCCATTATTTTAAAATATTCCCTGTCCAGAAAAATATCATAGAATCATCATGGTTGGAAAGGACCTTTGAGATCATCAAGTCCACCATATCTTTGCCCACCAACTTCCTTGTGCACCTTCAGTCACTGTTGGTGTGTGACTGAAGTTCCATACAGGATGATGGGCACGATCTCCAGGTTAGGACAATCCTAAATCATGGTGCAAAAAACCCAGAGGAGACTTTGAGTGTCCTGGAGCAGTGCTGAGGAGCCTTATTCCCAGGTCAATGGGTCATTGATGCACTGGGAGTGAAGGGAGGGAGGAGGAAGCTGGGGAGCTTTGATTTAAATGTCAGATTGTTTTGAAGCATGGTCTGTGCAGTATGTAGGTCAGTGCTAAAGGGATAGACTGTATCTGCAGAGGTGCTGAGAATGATTAATTTCCCTGGACAGACTCCTAGGGATTTGGTTCAGTCTGCTCTCAAGGAGAGCTGCACATTCTCATTCATGATGGGCTCAGGTTTCAGACCGTCTGCCCGAAGGGGAAATTTATCCTGGCAACTGCTGAAAGGGGAACTCTTGTGGGTTGGCATGGGTTTGTGCATAAAAAAAATTAATTTTTTTTTCTGCATTTAGGGTAGCTTTTCAAGGATGGTTTATTTAGATTTCCTTCTGTGTTCTCTAACCATTTGCATCAGGCAGAGTTGATATGTGTGTGCTTCCCAGCAGCTGCCAGGCACCACGTCAGATGGGCTTGGCCTCCTTTCCCTGCCAGGAGCGAGCAGGACCTGCTTTCCTGGGGACAGTGGTGTCTGCAGGGCTGCTCCAGGGATGGACTGACCCATCCGTTGGGCTGAAGGGCCCTGTTGCTTAGCAGGGACAATTTTTTACAAGCAGTCAAATTTATGCTGATGATTTTTGCCACTTAGAGCTGTGAAATCAGGTGGGACCGGTGGCCTCTGTTGAGCAGCTTGGGTCAGACCTCCTCGTATCACCACCTCCTGGCCAGAGACAAGCTGTGTCAGGCCTTTGAGAGTTTTTCAGTCATTAGCTGTTTAAATGATGCCCAGCCTAACTAACCTGTGTATAGCAAACAACAGAAGCTAATGGCACAGTATTTTAAATCTATTAAAACCCAGCCTAATGGAATATTTAGGGAAGAATCTCATTAAGAGCCCTTTATATGTACATGAGCCTTGTTGCCCTTCTGCCCCATGGTGCCAAGCAGTCTGAACTTTGTCAGAGCCTTGTAGTCTCAAACAAAACATTTAAAAATTGGCTGATGGGAAGTTTTAAATGACAGTAGAAGAAAGCCTGGGAAAATTATATTTATATCCTAAAATATTTTCTTTAAATAGTAGTTTATTGCAGGGTTTTTTGTGCTACTGAGTTTGGTGCTTATGTATGTAGGAATAAGGTTTTTTAAACAGATTCTTTAACTGTTACATAGTCCATCTTCTTGGGCTTAATTACAGATTAATAGTGGCCCTCAAAGTGTAACAGAGGAGCATGTCTTGAGAGGCTGGGTTTTTCCTGTGATCACCAAGAGGTCTGGAAACAGGGCCTATGCTACCTCCTCTTCAGTCTTTCCTTTACTGTCAGGTAGGCAGAGTCCTGGAGAGATGAGAAGCAGGTGGAGGGAGGGATGATGCCCAGAGAAGACAAGGGACACATGTGATCCAGTCTGCTGCAAGGGTGGCTTAAAGCTGGCTTTGCTCAGCAGTAATGTCAGCTGGATTCTCCAGAGCAGCTTGCCAAGTTCTTCCAAACACTTTTCCTGGTGTGTACACACATAACTCCCTATCTTCAAAGAGCACAACTTCAGAGTTTAACAGGAGGCTTGCAGACAGTGCTGTTTACTGAGTCACAATGGAGTTTCCTGGAATCCTGATGGATTGATTTGTTGCTTCTGCAGATTTTTTCTGGAAGCTGCCACATCACAGCATTGGGCCTTCTGGGTCAGAGATGAAAGAAGCTGGCCAGTAACTCCGTGGAACTAAAACAGTTTTTTCAGAAGGTACAGTAAAGTTGTAGCTGTTGTGTTGAAATGTTTTGCCTGGTCAGTAAAGGCTACTGATTGATATTTTTGCAGCAAAGGAAATACTTGGATCCTCTGTTGCAGGACATCTTTTCTTGATGCGAGATTGTTGAGGAGCCTGAGTCAAAAAATACTCATTTTCATTTTCACCACTTTTTTTTTTTTTCATGAATTGTGGAAAAAAAACCCCAAAACAAACAGCTGTGGTCTGGGATTCTGTTTGTATACAAGGGTGCACTGAAAAGCTTGGGTGTACCTATTTGTCCAAAATTTGTTTGTGACTTAGGCTTATCTAGGACACCAAAATAAGGTTTGGGCTGTAGAGAATGAGTTCCAGTGCAGTGCCCATTGCAGTGTCTTGAAACCAAAGTTCTTGGAAGCCTTTACATCTGACAAGTTCTCTAAGTAAGGGTTGAGCATTCTGGGGACAGTTGCAGGTAAAAGTGCAGAACAAGATGTCTCAAAGCAACAGCACTATCTGAAATACCATGGTAACAGCTGGGTGTCCCAAATGTGAGTGCTAATGGTTAAATCTCTGGGATGCTGCATTGCTGTTTGCTGTCAAGCATTTGTTAGTACTGAAGAACCACTTCTGGCCCAGTCAGTAACACCTTTCCAATATAGAAACATCTGTACTTTCTGAAAGTGTAGCACCCCTTAAAAAAAATCAGCTCAAGTCAGAGCTGTTGGAAAATACAAATTCTTCTGTGAAAGGTCATTAGGTTCTTTAATAATTAGTGTTTTAATCTGTGCAGAATACTCAGTGACACAGTCTTTGCCCTAAAGGTGTTGTGATGAGAGCACACAGTAATTTTTTGTTTAACCAGACTGCTTTTGGGCACTGCAGCCCTGGTGCTGCTGTACCTTGTGCCTCCCTCTGCTGCCTTTCTGTTCATGCTGGGCTTCTCCAGGATGGATGGCTTACACCTCAGCTGCACATTAGCTCAGTAGCCCAGGTTTACTCACCCTTTTCCCTGGCTGCTTTAATCCTGCCCCAGATGTCTTTTTCTCTCCTGCTCCTCTCTGATTAGTGACAGAAAAATCTTTCTTTGTTCCTATTTTTATTCTGCTTAGTTTCAAAATTAAAAACCAGTTAGCAGCCTTGTCTTATGCAAGAATGCTTTGTGTAAATGGATGACCATCAAAATCCCCTGATCCCTGGTGCTGTGCCCAGCCCAGTGCCCACTGAATTCTGCTTCTGTGCAGAAAGGGGCTTGGAACCAAGAAGAGCTCACGAGGTGTCTGTGAGCAGCTCCCAGTCCTCATCACCTCTCTCCCATCAGTAATATATCATGCTCCCTGTGCCAACTGGGAATCACAAGAAATTCTGCAGCTAGGCAGAAGGTCAGGAAATGAGGGCTTTAAGTTTGCCTGTAATCTGCAGAGGATGCACAGCAAATGTATTATTGGAGTCAAATATTTTAATGTGATAGCATGTAATTTCAAAATAATTTCTTCTGGCCCAGAAGAATCCTATTTTATGGGGAAAAAATTCTCACTGTTAAGGGTTCTTAAGGAGGTTTTACATTAAGGACTGTCATCCTGTATCAGACCTGCCTTCAAAGGATTGCTGTCATGCTGATGTATTTTCAACTTGTGGAAAGTGTTTATGGTGGGAAATGGCATTGCTGTGTTAAGATAAATACTTCAGTCCCCAGGCATAGCCTAGAAGCCAAGTGACAGTGACAGGAAAAAGTACTGGTAAATACTTGGGTTTGGTGTGGTTTTTGTCAGGGCTCAAATCACACCTAAATCCAAGGGCTTTTAAAGCAGAATTTTTAAAGGCTGCATATGCTTTTAAAATTCCATATTTCAGCGGAAACTCAACCTGTGAAAGAGTGTCAAAAGAATCTGTGCCCCAGAGATTTCCATCCAGGTTGAAACACAACCAGTACTGGAATTTTCATTTGAAAACTCTGATCTTGCAGAACTGCTTTGTGTATTTGCAGGCCATTGAAGTCTGAACAATCTAAGATAAGGAAGTAAATTTCCTCAATTTCATGCACTAAATCTAACTTGCATGTACTGACACCACAGCACAAGCAGACCTGGTGGCTGCATCTTGATTAAAATGATATTTGTAATATCTAGTATACAGGAGTGATTTAGCTTTAACTAGTAGACCTTTAAATCAGGTTACACTGGAAAGGCTGGTATTTTGAGTTAGTTTGTAATACAAGGATCTCTAACAAAAAATGCAACCCACAAAGTTGCTTAAAAGCACTTCTCTTGTTTTTAAATAGTGAAGGGTTTTACAGTTCAGAATTTACCAATTATTTCTGTTGTTTGGATGGATGAGTTATTTTGTTCTTAGCAGAATCTTTTCCTTTTTTGCATCTTTTTGAAGTTCATAGCCACGGGAACTAGGAATTAAATTAACTCTAAATTAAAGAATGGAGGAATAAATAGGGTCTCTGCTGCATCAGCTGCTAATTTTTGCAAAGTATATCAGAACTTTGAGATTCCAACTCTAAATTTGATTAAGATTAACAGCTGGGTTCAGAAAGAGAGTGGGAATAAGAGAACAGACAGACCAGAAGCATGAGCCATAGGTGTAATTTATTTTGGAAAGAAGACTAAAAATAATGCATGATGGGGAGCCTCCTGTTTGGGGAAAAATGTACTGGAAGGTTAAAGAGAAATTGAGCTCTTTTACGAATAGGGGAACTGGGGTAGCACTGCCAGTAGATCTGGACTGTTTGCTGGAACACTGGAGAATTTAGGGATTCATTGTTGCAAGAAGAGGCTGATCCAGGGGGATGATTTTGGAGCCCTAAGGGCATCCTGCTGGGATGCCTTTTCCTCACTTCTTGCAACATAGGATCCTGAATTCGTCTTCACTGGCTTGTTGTCAATTAAATCTTCCTTCTGCAAGGAATCCATATCATAAGTTCACCCTGTGTGAAATAAATTGGACTTCTTAAGGAGTACAGCATGGTAGGTTAATGCTTGTTTCCATAGTGAGTAATCAGAGACTGCCTTCAGGGCTGTGAGCAAACCAGGTTACCTCTTAGTAACCTCTTGGTAATTTGCAAGGGTTAGCATTAAGTGACAGACAGTGGTTTAAGAAGCGTGCTGGTGAATGTGGGAAATCCTGCAAATAATGAGGTTATTTAGTCCAGTGGAGATTAAGTATTCATTTTGCATTCCTTGCTTTGAAAGAAGAAAAAGATCAGCATGAAAAATCTCATTTTGATTGATGGATCTCGTAGTCCTCAAAAGAGTAACCACTTAAATTTAGCCAGAAAAAAATTATGTCCTCTGAAGGATTAGATTTTGAGATACTCATCAGTGTGTGCAAGAAAATTACATCACTCTCCTCTGGGAAGAACCATTTCAATCTCTTTTCTTCCCCATTCTTTAAAATGGTCTGTGAGAGTGAACCAACTCCCTGAATGAAATCTCATTTTCTCTGGCCTATTCCCTGCTGAAGATTGCTGTAACACAAAAAAAAGAATTTAAACAGGATAGGGGAAACAAAGTTATACCTTTTCTTGGAAAAATAAAAACCAAAACAACAGAAAAATAAATCCATGCCTTGCTGTTTACATGGCGCTAGGTCAGAAATCTCAGTTGTTGTCAGCCAGTTTGTAATCAGGGAACTGATATTTGCCTTTTCTAGTGCAAATAAGGTTAAAAAAAATGCTGTGTGTTGGGAAGAGACCTCAATGGGCACCTTCCTTTGTGTGCCCCCCATTTCTCATGGCCTCCTCTGGGAATGCCTCTTGCTCGCAGCCCGGGCAGCGGTGCCCGTTCCCAGGGGCTCCATATGGCAGCATCCATCTGGGCAGCAGATGGCTGGAGGCAGGAGGGAGCTTTGTGTTTGGGTACCTCAGGTCAGGTGCTTGGAGAGGAGCTGCATCCCAGCCTGGCACTTCCAAAGCATTCAAAGGGAGCAGCCAGGAGCACAGGGCTTCACCCTGCTCCCTGGGCTTTGGGTGGGAAAGCATGGAGCAGGAGAGGGCCAGGAGAGAGCCTTCAGCCCTGCAGGTCTGATGTGCTGGCTGTGCTCTCTTGGTACCTGCTGGAACAGTTTCTAAAAAAAGGAGGTGCTTCGGGGTTTTTTTCCCAAAACATCCATAGAGTCGTAGAATGTGTCAGGTTGGAAGGGACCTCAAGGATCATCTGATCCAAACCTTCTAATAGAATCATGGAACAACAGAAACATTAAGGTTGGAAAGCAGCTCTTAAGATCCTCAAGCCCATATGGTACAGCTCAGACAGGTTTCCCAGTGGGTTCCTGTTGTGTAGGTAATAGGCAACTGCTATTTACCTGCTGAAAAGGCAAGATCAGGATTTGAGTCTTAATGAAGAAACCATTGTATGTCAGAGTGAGCAACCATCACAGGTCCCTGGTGGGGTCATGGAGACACAGATGTGACACATTGACATGGACACACCACCTTGGGCTGTGCCACAGGATCCATCAGAGCCTGCCCTCTGCTTTCAGCTACCCAGGAGCTTCAGTATTATTCAGAGGCTACTGAAGTTGCTGGGAAGCCCAGGGCCTTGGCTGGACTCCTGTTCTACCTGCAGGAATTGCCTTGGGAAATGTGCTTGAGGCTTCAGACTCTTCTCCTGCTAGCAAAGTACTTGTTTTTTCCATTATTTTGAATGTATTTATTCTTCTAAAAGAGTGGCTGCATTACTTTTTGCTGCATGGAGAAAAAGAGAGGTATTACAATAACAGATGACAGTCAATATTAACCAAGAAGCCATGCCAAGCTACAGTGCAAAGGATGTGAAAGTTAAACTCAGACACATTGTATGTTCAGCTGAAAACTGCTAAGGTCCTTCCCAGACCTCTAGGAAGGACATGGGTGCTGTTGTGGGAGCAGCTGCAGGGAAAGGAGGATAATTACCCTCCTTGGGAAATGATCATACAGAAATGTGAGAGAGGAATGATCTACCCTCACTCCTTCCCTGCTGCACCAGTGAAGGTGTTTGTGACCCTGGGTGCATGTGCATGCCTGTTAAAACAACAACCTTTCCTGCAGCACTCTGGTAATGACTGTCTTGGCATCCCTGATACTGCTGCAGATATCCAGCAGATCACCAGATCTAAGGAATGTGTGGCCAGTGTTAGCTGACCTTGAATTAAATTTGCAGATAGTCCACAGAAAGTGCAGTTGTGTTGCCCTTAACGTTCAGACTACTCCATGGAAAATGTAGTTTTAAAGCTTATAGCAGATTTTAAGCTATTTTTATTTCTGTTACAGATATTTTATAAAGCTATAATTTAGAAATTGACTATGGTTAAATTTACATGCATCTATGCAGAGAGAAATCATGATGGAAGTTGCTGGTGAACAAGATTTCTAACAACTCCTGGTTTTGGCAGGCTTGGAAGCATAACAGGAGTACCCTTTCTGGTTTCCTAAATTTCTTCTGACTTCAGAAGAGATTTTTGTCATTCTGGTTTGGCTTTTTGGGCTAACATGAACGGCAGTCCTTAAGTTATTTGAACTTTGTGGACATCTTCAGAGCTGGTTCTGTTATGGAGATCTGGGAGGGTTTATATTCAAACAAGTGTGAATTTTGTCCTTTCAGTTCCTGCAGTAGTGTTCAGGTCAGTGTTTCTGTAGCAGCCTCACAAAGCTCCCTTTGAGCTTGGGCACAGTCTCTGATGATAAGATAGGCAGGTGAGGGGCAGGGATTTAATGCCCTGCCCGAGGTCACCCAGGTAGCCATGGCTGAGCACACCCTGAGTCCTTGACACCCTGCCCCCAGCCAACAAGACTTGAGCAGCTTGTGGGATCCCTCAGTTATCTGGAACTGGCATTCTTTCCAAGCTGTAGGGTACAACGTGTTAGGAATGAGTGGACATCGTGAGGCACAGCTCTGAGGTCCCTGTGCTGACACTCAGGGCTATTTCTGCCCAGAAGGAACATGTGGATGAGAAAAGCCACATTTAGAAATGTGTCTTCTGTGCAGCTTCAGTGTTGCCCCGTGGGTGCTAAGGTCACTTTTGATGTTGACACCAATGTTCACACACACTGTGCAAGCTGGTTCCCTTCCCTGGCAGTGCCAGTGGTTTGGTGTTGGTCCCTGAAGTCTCAGGGGCTGAGGGCAGGGGGGGTGTGCATGGGGGGCAGGTGTGAGTGGAGGCCAGGACTCAGACACAAAAGAAGGCAGAATTTATCCTAACCACATGAGACCAGTTAGTGTGTCAGAGCTGTCTGTTCTGGCCTGGGGCAGGTGGCTGAGCATGGAAATCTTAAGAAAACCAGGTACTGCTTCCTTAGGGAAGTTTGCTTAACTAATATACCTCATTTGCTACTGGTTATCTTTAAATTAGAGCTACAGTCCTTTGCCTGATTGCTTCAAGATGTATTTATTTTTTCCTGCAAGGACACTCAAATCCCTGGAGAATTCCTTTGACATCTGTTCTGCCTGCACTCAGAGAGTGCTGGGACACTGCAATTCGAGGTGGCTACTTGGCTAGCCCCCTGGGGCCACCTGCTGCTGTCCTCTGAACCTGGGCAGTTACATGCAGCCCCTTAATGAAATAAGTGCACCCATTCAGCATTTTGAAGTGGAATTGGGGGCTTGTTTTCCCAGCAAATGTTATAATTCATCAAAGCCTCAGTTTGAAAAGCTTGGAACAGGCAGATGAGTAGTGAGCTGCTCAGAATAGTCATGGTCATGGTGCAAGCAGAATCTTGAAGCCAAAGTCTATGAAATAACCACTTTTAATGTTAGATAGCCTCACATATTAAGCAAGCTAAGGTGTAAGCAGAGCACAGCGTGCCAGTCTAGCCTTGTTTACAACAGTAAATCCAAAATGCTGTTTAAAATTATTACTGGTGCTTCACATGTAACTCAGAATGGGAATTTGGTAGGCATTTTCACAGTTCTGGTTTTTTCCAGGGTAATGTCTTACAGTGAAATACTAATGAGAAGATTTCACAAATTTTGTGTTCAAGCTCAGCAGCTAAAAATTGTAAGTAACCCTCTGATCTGTGTGAACACAGTGGGATGTTGTACTGTGCTTAGTGTTCTTTATTACTTCCAGTGAAAGGCTGTTCAGCTTGCAGATTAGCTTTATGTCTCAAAAATGAAAGAAATGGAAAAATTTGAAAAAATGCTCTTACAAATGTGTCTTAGGCTGTTTAAGTCAAGATACTTAATTTTTGAGCACTGCATTGCTACTAGTAATAAAGGTTCTGCATATCCATTCCAGCAATGATCCCTCATGAGCCAGGATAGCCTGACTTGTTATTGTGCAGCCTCTGTATCATCTCCATGTTTTCCTGTCTGAGCTGGAGACATCTTAAATAACAATAATAATAATGTCATTCATTCAGAAAAGTTATCTGTTTCCAAAAAAATGTTGTTTAAGTTAGAGGCTGCTGTTAGTCATACCCTGTGCCACAGCTAAATTTAAAAAAAAAAAAAAAAAGCAACCCACCAGATTCCATCAGAAAGGTCTGTATTGTCTCACCAGAAAATCTGTGGACTTATAAATAGGTTCCACCTGTGTAAAAATAAGAATAACTTCTGTCCAGGGTAATTCAATTCAATTCAGTGTTTCAGGAGAATCAAATTAGGCTCAGGAAATCAGGTGGGAGCTGTGTGCAGCGTGCTGCTGCTGCCAGCAGTGAGTCTGTTTCTGTACAAGCTGCTTTCCCCTGTCCAGCCACCCAGGCTGCAGTCTGGGGGGACAGTGGGGATGGCTGTGTTTTGTGTAGCTTAAAACCCTGCTGGTGTGGTGCTTAGAAAAATTGTGTTTATTTCTGGAAATGTGAAACTCCCATTTGTAAGAGCTGGGTTTTTGCACTACTTTAAACAGACAGCCTGGTAGGGGCCTCCTGTTACCTTAGTTTATGTTGTGAGGTTTAACTTCTTTTATGTAGAATCTTGGGAGGTCGTCACAGATTAAGTTCATGCTTTGGGGCAAGTGCAGTGAATAATGTGCACCCAGTGAAAATTATTCTAACTGCCTCATGAGGGATTAAATCCCAAAATACTCAGTCCTGATCTAGTACTTCTCTTAAATTGCCAGCCTCTTTGTCCCATGGCTGGTAATGCTTGTTGTGAGTTGTGTGACCTGGTGGATTATTTCTCCATTGCATCTTTGACCTGAAGGTTGATTTTGAGACATGCATGCCTTAGCTGACAAGTTTAACACTGGTCTGGGGATGCTGAGTGGACTGACCTCTTGGAATGGAGAGGCAAAATAATTTTCTGAGTCCTGAATAATTATAGATGAGAGACAGACATAGCAGCTCATCTCTGGGTGGGCAGCTTTGGGTCTCAGACCCCTCAGTCCTGCCCAAATCATTTGTTTGGAGCTAAGCCTTGATCTGAATGTCAGTTCTGCTTTACCTACCCATCTAACTTCACTAGAAAGGGAAAAATGAGCTTTTGTTCCTGTTCTTGCCTTGGGAAAATGTCAGCATTTTGGTGGGGACATTTGGCTCTCCAGAAACCTCCATGCTCCATCCCTCCCCCTGGATGTCTTTGCCATGCTCACACAGGATGGAGTACTCCTGAGTGTCTGGCTGAGGAGCCTCTCAGTGTAGCTGGGAGACAGCCTGGGGAAATACTCCCTCTTCCTTTGCCTTCTGGATGCCTTTTGAACATGAGCCTTACCAAGAGCTGTGTTGTGAAGCATCTCTTCCTTTCTGCTTTCCAGATGTCCTTTCTCTGCCCTCTGCTCTTTCTCAGATTGTTTGGAATTCTTTTCAAGAATCAGGTAGGATGGCCCTTCAAGTAATAAAAATACAGGGAAAGGATGACAAGATTGTATAATTGTTTATGTTCCTCTTCCTTCCATTCTTTAAATTTTTGTGCCTCATGGTGGGGATTAAGAGGAAAAAGTAAATGTAGATGTTTCTTTTGTGAAAACCTGTTGCTTATGGGCTTTTGCCATGGATTTCAGGTCTGGACCTTAGTCAAACTTCTCCAGAGTTTGGTCATCATTAAAGTGGACTTGGAATCCTGAAAATAATGTACTGGAAATTTTGGAACTGTGTCTGAATTCTCACAAAGAAGGAGTGCAGTTTGAGCAATGTGTGTAAATACAGGCCACCACCTAGTCCTGTTTGGTGATCACTGCTTTGCTTTGCTTTGCTTTGCTTTGCTGGAGGGATGGGTGCTGCTCCCTGGCTTAAATGGCAGCAGGCTGTGTGTGCCAGATTTGCTGCTCATGCCAGGGGCTGATTCTAGTCACAGAATCACAGAAGGTCAGGAGTGAAGGGACCTCAAGGATCCCCTGCTCCAACCCTGCTGATATTATTGTTTATCTGAGATCTCTCAGCACCCCAGAGAGCTGAGACTTCAAACTTTCCAAAGTGAGGGAATACCCCCCTTCCCCTGGGAGACCATCCCAAGGTCTGACTGTCCTCATGGGGAAAAATTTCCCTCTTGTGTCCCATGGGAATCTCCCCAGGAGCACCTTGTGCCCATTGCCCCTTGTCCTGCCCAGGTGACTCCTTGTGACCAGGGAGTCTCATTTGATCTGTCCATCTCCTGTAAGTACTGAGTGTGGTAACGAGGTCTCCCTAAATAAAACTCCAGCAATGTTTCATTGTTGCTGCAGGTAGATGTGGAAGTGGCAAATCTTTGACTGAGATACCAAGTAAGGGCAAGTAGGGAAAGCAGGTTGGATCACTCTGCTCCCAGGGCTCCAAAGAACTGAGGTGGCTTCTAGCCCAGGCCAGCTGCCCTCAGCTGGGTGTAAGGGAGTCTGCCTGGGCATGCAGAGCCAGAGGGGTGTCCTTCAGAAGTGCATCACTGCAGGGACAGTGACAAAGGAGTCCTCAGTTCAGGACCATCTTCTCTGTTGAAGAGACTCTGCTCAGGAATGAGTTAGAGAAAGGAGGAAATTCTTCACTGCTGGCTGAATCCTGTGTGCAGGAAAGCTGGGTTTGGAGATGAAAGGGCTGAGTTTGTACTCAGACCCTCTCAATAAGACATTAAATACACAAGAGGAGCCCTGACATATGGGGCATGTTCCACATTTTCAGAGCATATTTCAGAATTAATTGTGCTGACAAAATTTTATGGAGAGCAGCTCCAGACTCTTTTCTTTTTGGCAACAGTCAGTTCTGGCTGCTGCCTAGCAGATGAACATGTTTTCCTGGTTTTATTATTTTGGGCTTGGCTCACATACTGACTGTACAGATGGGGGGACAGGCAGAGAATTACCTGCAGTCATTAAGCAGGCTCCAAATGCCTGCAACAGCCAACAGCTTGTTCTCTGTGAAGGGGCTGGATAGGGAGGGGTGGGAGCTGGGATGGGCTGGGGGCTGTGGTGGTGGTGGCTGGCTGGCTCTCCAGCAGCCAGGGGCTGAGGGCTGGCCTGTGGAGGATTCCAGTGTGCTTTAGTCTAGACTAAACAGTTTGGGATGCACTGACTCTATCACTCTTGCTCAGGCTCCTCTGCCAAAATACTAATTGGAGCTGATGATCACCTACCCATGAGAATTGTGAATGCCATTTGGAAGGTCCTTTTTTTTTTTTTTTCCCTTTTTTTAAAGAGCATTTTACAGGTTTTGTCAGGGGAATATTTTTGGCTCTGAAATTACAAAAACATTTTCAGCACAGATTCAGGTAGAAATGTTTAATATTCTCCAGATTGTTCCACTTAAAAATTATGCCAATTGCAAAGAAAGATCCACCTCTCTTTAAAATTTGGTGAACTAAATTTACTTTCCATTCCTTTTTTTTCAGACTTAATGAGCCCTTTCCTTCAGGTAATATGTGATAATATTGTGACATGGGATACATTCTTTCATTCTCATTTTGGTAGGTGTTTGTTAAACGTTTCTCCTGCAAAATTTGCATTCTGCGGAGCTATACAGGTGGGATGTCCAAATCCTGCACCCTCAACCTCTCTTGTTGAAGAAAGTTGGTATCCCCTTAGCCTGAGTCTGGGGGAGTTGGAAATCTCATCATTGCTCAGCTTCTGTTTGTTCATTCGTTTCTCTCAGCTCCTACATGGAGGGACCTTAAATGCTTTTACTTCATACTGAGTTTTCAGCACATATTACTCAACAGAATGAACAAAAGGAAGGTGATGTGTAGTGTAATAGAATGAATTTTAGGAAGTCTTGCAGATTTTCTTTCAAATTTTATGAGGAGAGGTATAGGAAGAAACCTTAAGGGCAGATATTTTAATGGTTACCAATCAAACAAAGTTGCTTTTTTTTTTTTTTTTTGAGAAGAGATGTCAAAAGGCAACAATTGTTAAAACTAAGGGGGTTTTATGAGTTCTTTTTATGTTTCCATAATCCTAATTCGGAAACAATGAGATTTTGTAAAAGTTATGAAGTTTATAATAATGCAGTTTTGATCAATGTATGTTTCCAAAATCTTTTAAATCATAACCAGATCCAGAAGTAGCAGCAAGGGAGTGAAAGAACTGCTGAAATGTGAAAAACAGAAACTTTGGAAAGGAAGACCAGTTACAGCATAGAGAACTTAAGGCTGTTGCCTTCTGAGGTGGTGTTTATCAGCCACAGTCTTGCTGTGGTTGGGATGAGGGGAAAATTTCCTGTACAATGCAATACAGTACAATACAATACAGTACAATAGTACTAAAGGTAACATGAAATCAATTGCTGTTTGTAAAAGAGTTGGTGGATGAGTGTGATATGGTATTTGGGGCCTCAGTAGCCCTTGCAGCTGCTGAAATCCAGGATTACTATTTTAAGTCTGAACCAATTAGACTTCTCAGTATACAGATCTCTGGTTGCAAAAATCCACCTGGAGCTGGTAAATGTTCGAGTGCTTGGAGTTAAAAACTGTAATAATCCAGGTTGCATACATCACTGAAGAATCAGAAAACTTGTCTCTGTGTGGTGAGGTTCATTTCTATACTGTGTCTGAAAGTCATAGCTCGGCTGTCTGGCTGACTGGGAAGACATGCAGACTCCAAGGGAAGTCCTCCTCAGTTACTCATGGTTTCATAATTCCTATGGTAAAGCCTATTTTGTCATGAGTCAGTTCTGGCTCCCATTTTGTTCCAGCTGCTGTAAAGCTTTGTGCTGGACTCATCTGCCCTGCTGACAGGAGCCCAGGCTGCCTTAGGAGCACTGCACTCCCATCTCTTGCGACTCTGGAGCAGCAAGGACATGAAGTAGCACAATTGTACAACTGATCAGCTTTGCCAGCAAGAACTCTGTTTCTTTGGGGTTTTATTCAAATTCTTGCTCCTGTGCTACAAGATCTACAAACCAGTCCTCTCCTGCTGCAGGTCAGTGAGAGGAAGGTTCTTGCTGCTTTGGGGAACATCCCAATATGCTTTGTAGTAATTGTGACCAAGCTCTCAGGAGCAGTTGAATGACAAGAAGGTAAAGCTCCCCATGTCCTGTGTTCCTCTTGTTGCAGCTGGAGCCTCTAGGAATCTTGATATCTTGCAAATTTATTTTAGATCTTCTGTAGGGATTTCTACAGGAGTCTGGAGTGATCTGGCTCTTGGAGAGAAATCTCCTGGAGGGTATTATCCCTGCTGACTCACATTTCTTGGAAAGACTTCTGAGAAAGTGCTGACTGACTCTAACAGGATCGGCCATCCTCCCATCCTCCAGTTCTGTTACCATCAGCTAGTTGGGTTTTTGGAAGTTATTTGAGAAGGGGTGGATGAGGACTTGGGAGCAGTGTGGTGTTCTTTGAGACAACTAATGTACTGCTTGAGTAGTCTTCAGCATTGCTGACTGTAGGATGCTGTGGGAAAAGGCTGTGGCATCTGGCACTACTCAAAGACTTCTCCCAGCAAGCTGAGCTGATTGCTTTCAGTGAGTCCCCAGACAGCTGGGACAGTTGGTTGCTCTGTCTCCTGTAGGGTCTTTTAAGTGCTCAGTTTCATGAGACTTAAACTTTTGCCCTTGTATGTTCAGTTCCTTTGCTAAGGCTCCACCAGTGAACTCAGAGCAGTAATGCTAACAGCATTTACACTGCTGACAACTTCTCTTGCCCTGGGCTCTTCACACGGGGGGGCTGCCTCCTTGGTGTTCCCTCTACAGCTTGGGGGGAGGTTGTTGTCTGTACACAAAGAAGTGAGGTACAATGAGGATTTTTTTGGCAAACAAACACTTAAGTCCAGTTTCTAGACTGTCATCTGTCAGCCCAGACAGCAGTTCCTCTTGGGTCACCATGTCTGGAAGAGCTGATGCCACCTGCATACTCTCTGATGACAGTAGCCCAGGAACAGCAGCAAATATTACAGGAGCTGCTAAGGGTGATTCCTTCCAAGCACTGATGCTTAATCTATCAGCCTGTGCTGAAGTCAAACTGTATTTTACCAATAACTCTTCCAGTCTCTGCTGTGGTGTTATTCCAGTCATGTCCTTTTAACAAGCAAAGTGGGCAATGCTGGAGAAATGCCACATCAAAAGAAACAACGCAGGATGGTGAATATTGCATTCTTGCACTCTTGTGAAAATTAGATTATAAAAGACCTAAAACAAACAACCCAGTAATAATTTCTTCTAAAATAGTAGCAAAAATCACTCCAACAATGTATAGCACCACCACTCCACTGATGTGAATGAATTTGTCTGGATTTAGACCGTGTTACATCATTGTAACATAAACTGAAATGCATTGCAACAGGATTAGTCCATTTATTAGGAAAAGGTTTTAGGGAATCAATAAATAGAATTGTTTTATCTAATTCCATGAAGTGAAAAGACCAGCCTGCTGGAGACCCTTTTCTGGCTCTTGTTTTTGACTGGCTTCATTGCATTTTGCATGGGAGGAATACACAACTAGTTTGAATAGGAAACACACAAGCAGATTTTTTTTTTTAAGATTTTGTGACTGTTTAAAACAGACAAAAACAAATTTTCCCAACCAAACAGGAAATTCAGTAAGTTTTCCTTGCTTATAGCAGACAAGTGCTCCAGAGCTAGAGCAGAGGGTTCTTGAGCAGTGGTGGGGCAGATGGAGCTCAGACAGGGAGGAGGAAGGCAAAAGGGGAATTGCCAGCTCTAGGAATGACATGGAGAACCTCTAAAGAGGTTTTTTAAAGTCTATTTTATTTTCCAAAACAAGTGCCAAACTTTGGGTTTTTTAAGATCTATTTTGTTTTCCCAAACAAATGCCAAGTGGTTTCTGGACTTAAATATTCTGAAGAGACCGAGTGAGAGGTTTTGGGGATGTCCTCACCATGTTTTGGGGATGTCCTCACTTCAGCATTCTGGGGATGTCTTCCCCTCAGCCTGTGGAGTAGGACTGCAGTACAATGCTGTGCTCAGCAAACTGAAAATGTATTGCTGTGCCTCTGAGGTGCTCATGTTGAAAAACTGTGTTGAGGGCCAAGATGTGGACCAGGTTTGAGGGTTTTTTGTAGGCAGAAATATAAGGAATTGAACTAGACTGCAACTCAAGAGAGCAAATCCTTCCTCCATGGGACTTCAGGATGTCATTGTCAGTGGTGGGGAGGGCAGAGTGTGGGGTGGAAGGTGGTGGTCCTCTTTGGGGCTCACAATGCCTGTCCCTAGTAGCTGTCATCAGAAGGAGAACAAGCTGACAGTTACTGCTTTGGGGACAGTTACTGGTGTGGGTCTGCTCTAGCTGCATTTCCTTTATCTTCTCTGTTACAGCATCTGTGTGCATTATAATGGCTTTATTTGCACCAGCATTGAATTAATCTTCTCTTTCACTTGGCTGATGTCCTCTTCCAGCCCCAGTCCCTTCTCCTCTGCTGCCCCAGGAGCTGCCTTCTCTCCCAGCAGAGCTGTGGGAATGTCAGCTGTTGTCCTTTGAAGGCAGAGGCTTTACATACCCAGACCCAACCTTTCCTCCTTCTCTTCTCTGTAATCTCCTTTAGCAGGCTGCCAGCCCATGCATTATTTCCATCTGCTGACACTTTTCTGCTGCATGTTTCAATTCAGATGCTGTGAAAGCAAACAGAGCAGGAGGTCAGCACTGCCAGGGCTGCTTTATCTGGGCAGGACACTCGTGCTCCCTCCCAGCTGTCAGGTTGTGGAGGTGTTTCTGCTGGCCTCGCGTCACTCCCACACCATGCCCCATGAGGAGGTCACCTTCCAGACAGACAGAGAGACAGAGACTGGGAAGGGAACAGTCTGCTGGGAGAAGATGGCAAAAGAGGTTGGAAACAGAGAAGAAGGAGGAGCAAGCCTAGGAAGACATAGATGGAATGCCAGGGAAGCAGAGGCAGCACAGGGGCAATCACAGGCTGCCAGAAGGGACTGAGAAGGGAGAAGCACAGATGGAGAAATAGTAATGTTACAGTGGTAAAAATTCTGGAAATGGTGCTGATGTATGATCTCTTACAATATGGTGCTCCTTGCTCTGCTGCTGTCACAGGCTTCTCCCAAGTGAAACCCTTCCTCCTTTCTATTCTTTTTTTTTTTCCAGGACTGTATAGTGAAGAATCCTCCAGACATAGCTGACTATAGCTTAATCTCATAGCTTGGAATCATCCAGACAGTAATATGGACAGGCTGGATGGGGCTTGGAGCAACATGGGAGGTGTCCCTGGCCATGCAGGGGAGTTGGAGTGAGGTGCTCTTTAAGGTCCCTTCCAACCCAAACCATTCCATGATTCTATGAATATCTTTTTTAAAAAAATGCTTAGCACATTGGTTGTTTATTAGTTATTTTGTCTGTGTCTTTGGTGTTAGAAATCCTTCAGAGTTTTGCCTTGGCTTTCTGTAGGAGCAGGATTAAACCTGCTATAATAAAATGGTGGGATAAAGAAAGACTAAGAGGCAGGCACTAGCCTCTTGAGGAAAGAATTACAGTAAGGAGAGCTATATTACAGAATATCATAAAGCTTTCCTTTAAATTGGAAAGTTCTAATTTTAAACTGCTCAAAGTGATGAAAATCTTGGCCCTGTCTCAGCTGATCAGCTCCCCCAGGGCTCTTTTTCATCCTTTCTGCTTGTGACTTTATTAAATTGTTTGATTCAGAAGGGAAACCTTAGAAAAACATTACTTAGAGATAGAGAGTGTAATATTTTTCCAGAAAGCAATTGATGATAATCAACAGATAGCAGCATGCTTCGTCTTTACAGAGCACTAACTCATTTCAGGAGCAGTCAGAATCTGTGGTGGATGATAGGATTATCCAGGTGGGCAAATGGAGGTGTCAGTCCTGCAGTGCCTGTCAGACTGGGAATGAAGCTCCTTGGAGCTCACAGCCACCAGGACAGAGCCATCCCTGTAGAGCAGAGCAAGAATACTTTCCTGTCTCCTGGCCCAGCACTGTCCCTGATGCTTGGACCACCCAGGCTGCCAGACAGTGATGGTGGCTGAAGTCTAAATTCAGTTCCAGAGCAGGGCCAAGAAGAAGAAGGGTGACAGAATAGAATGAGTTACAAATGCACAAATGGAATGGAACCTGCAGAGGCTGCTACTGCTGGGTGTTCCTGGGATACAGCCAGGCTTTGCATGCTGAGGGAGGGCAGGAGGAAGACAGTACAGACCTGGAGTTTACCAACCTGGGCTGGAAAGAAGTTGTCCTAGAGGAGATGCAAATGACAGCATGTCAAGTGATCAGTGCTCACTTTTTTTCTTTCATCCTCCCCCAGGTGAAGAGAACAAAGCCATACCTGGTGCAGTACAAGGGCAGTGGCTTTGAACAGATGCTGACTAAACATCTGCGGGATGCTTAGGAGCTGACTTAAGCATCCTCTAATAAAAGGAAATGCTGAGCCTAGGTTTTCTCATGGGCTACGTATTTGGATGGTTACTAACCACATCTAAAAGGCTGGGATGTGGAGGCCAGCTCAATCTCAGCTTCAGGGAGTGACTTCTGTGGTGTGTGGGTTGAGGGGGGGTGGCTGCCTTTGTCTGGAATGGGGAGTGCTCATTTTTAACCACAGCAACATCGGGCAAAGGGCTGAGGAAATAAGTGATGTGATTCAACTTGGAAAATTCAGAGTTTGTGTTAATCAAGGATGCAAATTGTTTAATATAAATGATTCTGTGTTAATAGTCAAGTGGGAGCTAGGGGTGGGAAATATGATATTTGCATGCAGCTGCATGGCACCCTCTGAGAGAGAGCCCTCTGCATGTTGTGTTGCAGAACACTGATGTCATGTGTGGGACAGTCCAAACATGGCAATCTTCATCCCTTTTCCATCCTCAGGCTTCAGCCCCTTTGACAAAGGGGGACTGCTGTTGGCATCATCCTGGAATCTGTACAAAGAGAGTCATCTTGTGTCCTTCCCCAGTAGAAAACAGTTAATTTCCTGGTCTGGGACTTTCTGGTCCCAGGCTCTCTGGTCCCAAAGGTTCTGTGCCTTTGCTTCACAGGAACAAGAAAACTAAGTTACCAAGGCATGTGCTGTAAGATTGACCTCAGTGTGAGCAGAGGATGTCAGCTGTTTTGAAAAAAACCCAGAACTTACTGAAGTTTACTGGATGGGGGCTATGAGATTCACCTGGTGATGTTCATCAGAGACAGGAGTGCTTTGTGGAGGAAAAGGAGATGGGAATAGGTCGAAGTGCTGTCCTCTTGGGTTTTTATGGGCAGTATCTGATGTAGTTTTGCAGAACTTATGGAAGGATTTCTGCAGTAATCATCCCGATGGGGATGACTCCAAAACATAGTGCACAGTGTGAGCAGTTTGGAATCCATTTGTTGGTGATGTAAAATCAAAACTGACAGAAATATCTGCCTCTTATCTGAGCTGCCTGGTACATTAATATGCACCTTTGACTATTTGTGTGTGATTCCAGGTGACCTTGTAGAAGTTACTTTCAGTTAGGAGAGCAAATCATCCTTCACAGAAAAAAGATTCTTTACAGAAATAGCAACATCATTGCTAACCTCTTTGTGCTGCTCTCAGAGCCCCAGATTGTCATGGGATTTTGAGTAATCTGGCATATACATCCTTTTTATTTCTAACAGTTCAGAGCTAGTGGAAATTGTGACATCATTGTGAATTTTTAGAGGGACATCCAATGTGAATGACAGAAATTTTTCATTAGATGTTTCATTCACTCTGGACTAAATTCACTCTCAGAGAGCAAGTGAGCCTTTTCCACTTAAATGAGGATGAAGGAAGTCCAATATTGCCATTTACAGGCCAGTCTTTCTGTGGGATAATATTGCCATAAAGAGATCCTGAGAAAAACCTCCTGTGTTTCAGGCTCTCCAGCTGTCATGGCACAGGAGCACCTAAGCTGGGTCTTCCTCTCTAATTTCTTTTGGTTTCTCTTTGCTGAGACAATGCCCATGTCTTAGTGAAATTTGAATGAAGTCCAACATGGAAGACTTAAGAAAATCCTTCCCAAAAAGGAGAGCTAGTGCTGTAGGGGCTGCTCAGGCATTTTTCACATATATTCACTTTTAATCTCTTCAGTAGGAATACTTGGGCAAATGCCAACTGTCCGTCTGAATTTTTAATTTTCTACGGACTTTTTCTTGACGTCTTCACATTTAGATTTTTACCTTCTCAGTATCACTGCCTTTTCCATCATTCACTCTCTTTGGATATTTCAGTTCCTCTTGCTGTTCTTCACTCTCACTCCCTTCCTTTGGAAATACAAAAATTCATGTGTTAATGCTGGAATGATTTTTAGTGCTAAAGTTTCAGTTCTTAAACTTGCAGCTTTTCTGTGCTTCCATCCAGTTGATGAAATCCTCTGTGTAAGAGCAGTTGCATTGATTTTCTGTGTTGAGCACAGGGGAAGCAATTATTTAACATCAGAACAGTGGAACCGAGTCTTTAATTTTTTCATTACTCTTGTGATAGCTGAACTGGACAAGGTGCTGAGGTCCTGACTCCTGTTGACCCTGCTCTGAGTTGGACTGAAGATCTCCAGAGGCTCCTTCCAGCCTCAGTTCTGCTGTGATTTTGTGGTGAACTCCTTCTGCACGCAGCAGACGGTGAAAAGGTGGAATGAGAGAAGCTTTGCAACTCCCTAAGACACTTCCCTTTCCTGAAACCTGCAGATTTCTCTGCCACAGACCTCCACAGAAGTCAGTATCTGATGTGAACTTTTTTCTTCCAAATACATCCCTCCTCAGCCAAGCCTTTTCTAGATTTATTGTCTGTCAAACGTTTGGTTGAATTCTTCCCTGAACACTTTTGGTCAGCACACTTTCCTAATGTATCCAGAGGAAAATCCACAGTTGTGTCATTTCAGCACAGCTCCCCATCATTCTAGCAGAAACAGCCAGCTGGAACAGATGGCACTTTGTCAGGATGCAAAAGAAAGCTTCATTAGGACCGTGCTTATCCTTCTTCATTGGAAGCTGTTCTCTTTTTCATTGTATTAGTACAGGGTTTTCAGCTTATTGTTTTAATGACTGCTCATTTTTTCCTAAAGATTAGTAAGATTTCTGTGGTGTGTTTGTTTAAAGTGTTTTAGGATGTAAGATATCTGCAGATCGGATCCAACTTGAGCCTCATTAAAAGAACTTTGCCAAATATGGAAAGCCTTTGGGGGCCTATTAGAGTGAATTATAGTAATTAGAAGCATGAATTCTGTCTCACAGCTCAAACTGCTTCACTTGTTCTGGAACTTTTCCCAAAACCTGCAGAAGTATAAAGACCCACATCTGTCTAGATAAACCACTCCATCTTCACCAAAGAATCACTGTGGTCAGTGGGGACTGTGGCTTTGGGGTCTCCAGAGTGCACAGCACCCCTGGGAGCAGCATCAGCATCAGGTGAGTCCAGCACTGCTCAGGCTTCTGCAGAAACATTGATCATAAGCAGAGGATGGTGGCTGCTGATGGTGGCCAGGGTTTCCTGGTGCTAACTGCTGTTACACAAGTGTCCTCTAGCTCTCCAGAACCCATTGTTGTCCATCCTCTCTGCATGCAGGACAAGAATTCTCTGCCAGGCTTCCACCTGCCTTCCAGCCAGGGCGGAGGGCAGGGAAAGGTCTGCAGAGCTCCCTCCACTAGCTCTGTGTTCAGAATAACATTTAAACAAAGTGCAGAAACCAGGAACTGGTTTGGCTTTGCTGAGCATATATGTGATGTTTTAGATCTGGACATCTGAAGCGGTGACTTGAATTCTCATCATCATCATCGCTTACAGGCAAGAAGTGCTTTGCTTTCCAAGGATGAAACAAAGTTCACAAGGTCCCTTCCTATAAAGACAATTTTTTTGGTGACTCTTTTTTAAGGACAAATAGGTTAGGGAATTCCCTACAAGAATGTAACACTGCTTTTAGGAAAAGTTATGTAAGTATTCAAGGGCATAAAGAGAAGTGAATTCCATGCATTAAATGCCTGTTGTGCAGTGATTACATGTTACTCTACACAGTGATACAAATCTGTTTTCTACGGGAGACACTGTTCTGTGGGAGTAAGGCAACAGTTCATAAACCTGCAAACAAATGGCTTGTTAGATTAATGATGATCAGAACATGTTTCTGTTCCATCTGGTTCATTCAAGAGGATGGAGTAAAGAGAAGAATTTCATTTTATGCTTGACTAGAAGGAGAAGAATTTCATCTTTGTGCATGGATGGAAGCAAGCTCAGCTGTGTGTCACTGGCCTAAGTGGTGGCATGTGGTTTTCTGGCACAGTCAGTTGGATTTTCTAAAGAACTTGTGGCTGTGTTTTCAAGGACTCAGCAACTACTGTTGAGGCCAGATTTTGAAGGCACAGTGCACAAAGCAGCTTCCACTGGGACTGTTCAGCTTGGCTTTTCTCATTTTCCCTGCAGGTATGGCCCTTGCTGACTGCCCCTGAGCCTCCAGCTCTAAGATGCAATTATCAAAGATATGAAACATTTCATATTCCTTCAGTAAATGAGCCTCCATGGACACATACTCTCAGAAGCCTTTGATCTTTTTACACCTTCTGAAAAAAACAATTTTCTTCCTCTAATAATTTCATACAGGTGAGCAGTGGGAATTGAAAAGCCTGTCTTGGTCTCTGCCATAAGCCATTCAGGATAATGAAAAGCAAAGAAACAAAGGTCCAGAGCAATCTGTACTGTAATTTTGGTAGTCTCCCCACTGTTCCTGGCACAAAGTTTTAGGTAAATGTTCCCAAAGAAAATAGTGGCTTTGTGTAAATTATCTATGTATTGTCTGCTTTAATTATAAAAGCATTAAGTGGCATTTCCTTCCCCATAAAATTCCCTACCTCATATTGCCAGATGTGGCAATAAGTCATGTGGCTGTAAATCAAACCTGACCCTTTCTTGCTAATACTAAAAGCTTTGGTTCTCAAAAGCTCTCCTCTTGTGCTTCCCCCCTCAGAACTAGCAGGCATTGCTACAAAGTGAGATGTGAACTTAGTCTCCAGTTTTGAGACACAGATAAGCAGTCTGAGGTGGTGATGTGTGCCTGATTGCACAGCCCTCACTGGAGTTGGGATGCCTGGAATGGTGCCCTGGAACCACTTTCAGATGGCCCAGAACCATGTCCTGGCTGTGTGTGTGTTAGTCCTGTGGCACCTCCTCCCTTGCCACTCTCTCTTGATTTGCACCATCACTGGTTGGTGATGTTTTACACTCTGCATTCACTGATGGCATCCATCTGTTGACTTCCTGTGATTTGGAGACCAGGAAAGAGCTGGATATAAAAGCAGGAATGGTTACTGATCCTTCTGAAACCAGGCACCCACTTGCAATTTCAAGTGACTTTCCACATAGGATGTTGGCTAGAGCAAGCAGTTTCTCAATTCTAAACTGAACCTGGAAGCTGTGTTGCTCGTTGTCTAACTAGGGAAGCTCTCTTACAGTACTTGATAAGTCTGATCTGCTGCTTCTGTGCAGAATACCATTGATTCTCACTGCTGCTGCTGCTTTGTGTTTTCTCCTAGGTAGCAATTTGCAAAGTGCTCATTTAAAACTCAGCTTATTTTCAGCTCTGGGTTCTGGAGTCCTTGGGGGGCATCTAACAGTTCCTAGGGAGTAAGTCAGTGTAGATTTGCTCTTGAGTTCCACACATTCACATCTGTTTATGCAAGCTGAGGATATCTGGATTCTTGGTCCTCCCTGGAGAAAACAGAATCTGTGGAGTTGGAAATACTCAATTCAGAATACCCTCCCCGTTTGTTTCCTGGACAGTGCTGATGGTTAAATCACCTCCAGCAGATGCTGGAAGATTCAGCGTGTACTCTGTTAGCAGACAAGTACACAAAACCCAAAGGATTGCTCCAGTTGATTGTGTGTGTCAGCCTGAAACATTGTCTTTTGACCAACAGGAAAACAAAGCCACGCTTTTTCAACATCCAGTCGGTTTCTTGGAGTGGCAAACTGTACCAAATAGGGTATTTTCTATAAATGCTGTTTCATACAGAACCTTTGTATTTGTTAGACCATAAGGAGCTAAGGAAGGCATTTCTTCAATTGTATTTTGTACTGCAAATGCTGTCCTAAAATGTGGTGTCTTGTGTGGGGATTGAATCAAGTGATGCACAGAAATACAGGGAGGAACAAAGATGCAGATAACTATAATAATGTCTTTAGATTCCTCTGTTTCAGTGAAGCATGCTGTTAAGTAGGTTAAATCCCTTCATCTTTCATTGAATAAGCTGCTTGAAGCTGATAATTGTAGTGCCTTTGAGGAAGCAAAGACAGTTCATTATAGAGTAAAAACTTTATGAACTATGAATCTCTCTCTTGTGTCATGCAAAACTATTTTAGATGAAATCTCTTTCCAGTTTGTATTGTTCAAATAGTTATATTTAGCTGGGGTCAGAGTTTGGATAATGCATTCCCAGCCCTTGGGTTTATTAACTGGCTCCAGGACCAGACCACAATGTCAAACAGCCCAAAGAGGTTTCAGATTTAGTCTGTTATGGTTATTGTCAGCTGTGCTGCTTCTTCCTGCTGCAGTCTGATCACTGTGGCCATTCAGTAAGTGCAGTATGTGCCTTGCCTTCTTTGCTGAAGCTTTGCTTTCCAAACAGAAACATCCACTTACAATCCAGTCTTCATTTAAGACTCCACTCCTCAGAATGAACCACTTCCCTCTGCCGAGTAGTAAACCACAGTTAAAACAGGAACAGAGAGATGGTGTACACAGCAAGGATCAGAGCTGAGAGCAGCATCTGGATTTGTTAGTGTGAGCAGTCAGAACACACAGGAGGGTTGCTTTTAGAGCAGAAGTTTCTCTGCATTTGGCATTTTGGTCACCCTGTGTACGTGCTTCACCTCAGTAACTATAGTGGGGCAGCCAGGCAGCACAGGAACAGAGCTGATACCTGCTGAGGGGTCAGAGAGGACCTTGGCCAATGCAGTTGTCCCCATGCCCTGAGCAGCACCCTGCCCCATGCAGCTGCCTTTCAGTGAAGTCAGAAACACTGCAGGACATGCCTGATGCTTTCAGCTTTGTCTGGCCCAGCCCACAGCTCATTTAATGACCACTTCTTCAAACAAAATATCCTCCTGTGTCCTCTGAAGTATGTGGCAGTTCTGAAAGAATGTTCTCACCTCTGTACATTAACTCCCAGTGGCAGTTTTCTTAAAAAAAATAAAGAAAGAAAAAATAGAGGAATTAAATGATCATTTTCTCTGCCTTTGCCACGTTTCTGGAGGAACAAGAATTGGAAAACCAGAGAGATGTGGAGTGAGATCTGGGCTGCTATGCACTGGATGTTGTGCTTAAATCCTGCTCACCTCTAATTCTGTTTTCCTTCTTTTCACGTATTTCACCTGTAAATTTTGCAGGATTATCTCCTGTCATGTGTTTCCATACACTATCTTGCACAGTAGAGGCATTGTTCTGGCTAGCAGCTCTAGCCACAGGGCTACTGAGGATAAATAACTAGGCATGATTCTCCTCAGGTGTTCATGGAGCTTTGAGGCTAAAGTAGATTTCTGAGTTAAGTTCCTCTCTTGTGCAGTCTGTGATGGAGCTTTTACGTGTTTGAGTGTCACACAATCTTATTCATCAACAAAAGGTGATAGAAGGCAGGCATTTCCTGAGCCTTTTCCTCTAGATCTGGTTCATCACAGCATGCCCCCGTGCAGATCACAGAATCAGAATCATAGATGCTGCTGTCTGTTGCAATAGTCACATAAAACTGCTCCATGGTACCCAGTACAGCCTTTATGGCTGGAAACTTGCATGTTTCATCCTAGAAAATGGATTTCACAGCTTACATTGCTGAGTGACATGCTTTACAGATGTTCTTACTGTTGAACACTGTTTCTTCTCTCTGCAGCTTGAGGAGAGAATGTAGCATGAGTCAGAAGCATCAGCCAAGGCAAGGTGTGGCAGAGGTGCTCCCACCAGGGCAGGAATGGCTTCTGCTGGGGGGAGTGGCAAAGAAACATCTCTGCCAGTATCAGCCTGCAGCCACAGCATGGAACAAGTCTGCAAGTAAGTGCTTCCATGTCTCATTTATCCCTCCAGATACTTTGTGCACAGTTTTCCAGTCTGTGGCACTGGGAGCACTTGGCTGGGGCCACGCAGCAATGTAGGGTGAAGCCAGAAGGTGAGCAAGAGGAGCAGAGGCTGGGAGTTACTGACTGGGGACTGAAGCTGGGCGTCTGCCCTCAAGTTTTTTGCCTGCTTCACAGAAATAAATGACCCGAGGTACAAGGTCGTTAACACAATTGGCAGTTTTCCCAGCAGGATTATAATGAGGTATTTCTTGTATTTCTTTGTTCTTTCTTGCTTCTTCCAGTTCTTTGCAACTATCCCCATCTTGACCAAGTCCATCCCAGCCACCAGTGCACTGCCCCCCTGTTCCATCCTAGCTGGGGCTCTGCATACCCTGGGTACTGGGTGCTTTAGTGCCCAACACTTGCAGAAGCAGCTGCAGCACCTCCCCATTTCAAATTAGGTACTTTAAGTAATGCTTATTTGATGAGAAGTAAAGAAAACTTAGCTCCTTTGGATCATGAAGTTAGACTCTGGTTTTTAGGTTTAATTTTTGTAGAGATAGTAGTAGCCCAATGTATTCCTGTGTTAAAGTCAGTGGGAAATTGTAAGGTGGGTAGCACTAGCAAACTAACCTGGTTATTGCTGTCTGACAGCAGCATGAACCAAGGACATCCCTCCTCAAAAGGCAGCCTTGTCCCAGACTCCTTCCTTCCACTGCCACAACCACTAGCTTATTTAAAAAAAAAACTGTTTTCAGCTAAGGATTTTCATAAATCACAGTTCTGGCACCAAATCTGTTGGAGTAGATTTCATTTCACAGACTGGACTGCACCCAACGTAGTGATTATACCTCGAGTATCTGACACATCTTATTTTAGAGTGCAGAGCATATTGTAATGTGTGTGTGTGTGTGTGTGTGTGTGTGTGTGTGTGAAGAAACAGCAAGCCAGCTTTGCTCTGAAGTGATGAAAACTAATTTCCTGCAAAGGTAGCTGTAAATCTTCTCAGAACTTTAGGCAGTAGAATATTAAAATGTATCACTCCTGGACATGCAGGCTTATATTTGCATTGTTGTTTCAACTCCTGCTTGTTAGATTGTAGCCCTAAATTAGGTTTTAATTCAAGGAGAGAATTTTAACCAGTATTGGAATTGAAAAAATATCCAACTGTGATCTGTTTGGAGCCCTAGCTTAATCAGGAGATCCCCAGGACAGGATTTAAGATACGTGAGACTTTGTTGGGTATTTTTTCCCATATTTTTGCTCCTAGGGTAATTCCAAGACAAAAATGCAGAGTTGTTAACAGGACTCATCTTGCTTTCCTTTATCTAGAAGGCTGAGGAAGAAATGCCTTTTTCCTTTCAGTGCAGGCAGATCAGTCCCAAAACACCTCCACAAGTTCTCCAGATCCACCCCCTTCTGCTTTCCTCCTGCTGCATGTTTCCTACACCCACTGCAGGGTGGTCAGAAAACCCATCTTTTACTCTCCAGTCCTGTAGTAATCATAAAATTGGGTCAGGAGATGAATTTGCTAATGAACAGCTTAACAACAGGATATTGAAAGAAGGGAAAAAATATTTTAAAACCTGTGATCTGAGAAGAATTGAGAAGTGACAGACATTTACTAAGTCATGAATGAATGTCAGGTGCTTGAAGTTAGGTTCCTAGGCATAGAGAAGCAAACATCTTTAACCTGCCATTAGGGAAGGCTAAAGACAAAAGCCAGTGCTTTTACACAGAGTGATCTTGCTCCTGTACTGGCATTTTCAGCATCCATTCTAGAACCAGCCCTCACCCCAATTCTGTATGCAGCAGCATGTGTTTTTCCAACCTTGTTGCTCCAGGTTTTGGCAGTGTAGTCTGCAGGGCTAGCTCTGTTCTTCCACATCTTGCAAGTGCCAGCTGCTGGGCACAGAGCTGGAGTTCTGTTTATTTTGTGTGATCTTAAAACCAATATGATATCCTTAAGGCAGCATCTTTCAAAACGCTTAGCAATTAAATCATTCCTTTTTCTCACTCGCTGTTTTTACACAGTGAATTCAAATACTTTGTACACAAACCAGGTTAGGCCTTCCCAGCACTCAAGAAGATAAAAAATAGGAGCTCTCCTATGGGATTACATGTATTTCAGGTTCTTCCTGTGATTAAGTTTTACTGTAGCATGGAGCTTTCTAGATTCCCAAAGAGAATTTCTGACAACTATTTTAAGCGTTATGTGGCTTCTCTACAGCACAGTTCTTGTAACATTTAATCCAGAATGATTATTCAACATGTACCCATGTAGTCAGAACTGAGTCTCTGTCATTCTGCTTTAGGAACTGCTCTTCTTCATGTGATGATGTCTCTTCAATAAAGTATCAGTACTTAGCTTCAATTATGTCAGAAGTGTAAAGCATATCTCCCCTGGCTATCAAAAGTGGGTTTAGGTTGATTTCAATTTTTTTGGCTGTGGGAGGCTCCAAAGCAATGCCAGCTCTGCACTTGAGTCATAAAGTTATGGCAAAGTCCAGAAAGCTGCTGCTCTGTCCTGGATGGACACTGGACCCTTAGGGCTTCACCCCAAAAATCTCCACCTGGGAAGTAGCAAGTTTTGAATTGTCCCTCGGGAGGAGTCACTTTAAAACGGTGTAGTCTGTTGGGAAAGACCATCTCCTGACAAGGACTGGGGTAAAAATGCTACTTTGGGGCTGCCAGCATTTTTTCTGATCTGCCATCAAGGTTTTAGCTCTGTCTTCTTTTTTTTTTTTTTTTTTTCTTTTTTTTTTCACAAAGCTAACCTTCACTGCTGTCTAATAAAATGACATAAGAGTGAAAAGTTCAAATATTAGACTTTCCTGTGGAGCTGGTTTCATGGCAGCCTCTCAGCCAACATCAACAGTGTGATAGCAAGGAGCTGCTGTTCCTGTCTAGTCTGTGGTGGCCTGCAGGGATGGCACATGCCTAGGGGAGCAGAAAAAACCCTGGAGGAAAACCCAACTGGCACCTCATGGGGACCACAAGTTCAGTGGCTGAGGGGATTTTTCTTTTGCTCTTCATTATCTGAGAGCAGATATAATTTCTGTGTCTACGTGTAGACACATAAAGGAAAGAATGCAAAAGCACATCACAGATTTTTAAAAAAAGTGTTTTAATTTGTTTAAATAGCTACAGAAACCCCAGTCTTGGATCCCAAACTCAGTTCTCGGTCAGACTCGGGCTGTTGCCCTGGAATCCCTGGCTGCTGGGAGAACTGAGAGCAGAAGTTGATGCAGGGAGGGGAGGTAAGGGTGCATCTTTGGTTGGTGTTAAGGCTGTTGATAGATTGTGTATGTGTGTTGAGGCAATAAAAATCAAACTACTTTATCTCTCCAAAGGCACAGATTTTCTGCCATGGAAAAGCAAGAACACTGTATACATTGGAGCTGATAAAATTGACTATGGCTTGACTTTGCTATCTGGAAAAGTAACTCTAACCGAGATTCAGAATAGAGAGGGGGAAAAAAAGAAATCCTTGTAGCAGCATTCAAATCAATTTTATATAGAAAATAGGAACCATGGTTTTCTAAGCTTCCATTATAACCTGCAGTATACAGGGCACACAGGGAGGGAGGGATGTGATCAGTGAATACTCCACTATGTAAAAAATTAGCAATGTGCTCCTGTACCCAGTGAGAGGGTTTCTAAAGTCTGCACCTGGAGCTACATTAAGCAGCCACACCGTCTTTACCTCAACCATTTATTTTCCATAAAGGAGGTTGTTCTGCTCAGAGAGGAGGTTAGAACTAACTCCATAAGTAAAAATGAAAAAGGGAGGTGTATGTATATGTAGAAAAACCAGAGGTGCAGCAGGAGTTGTGGGCAGTGCTCCCCTGGAGGTCCAGCTGGAAGATGAGCACATGACAGGAAAATGGGGCTCAGCAGAACCCATCTCAGTCTCTCATTCAGCGGGCACCCCAACCTCCTGTTCAACAGGCTTGTGTCTCCCTAAGGACTGATTTTGGGGACTAAGAAGATGATGCTTGAAATGAAGCTTTTTCAGTGTCTCTGGCATTTTTAGGATTTTTTTTCCCATTGGGGCTGATGTTGCAGCTTTTGTTTTAGGACATTTGTATAGGTCTGGGGTTTTTTTCTTCTGCCTGTATTGCAAAATCTGCAGGAACCTGGTTATCTTGGAAATCTATACCCATTTGCCAAATCTTGTTAAAACTGGGCAGCAAAACCAAGACTTGGAAAAATGTATGTATACTCAGTGTCAAAAGAAATCTTGATTCTGTAGTCAATTAACCAGAAAAAAAAAAACTGTCTGCATTTTTTGTGGTGCACTGAAGCCTCTTCCCACAGCTGTGCTGGGTTTGCACAGGGATTAGGTAGGAGTTTTAGATGGCTGTGTGTGTAACCTCTGCTCTCTAGCTTCAAGCATCTCCTGCAGGACATGAGCCTGCCCTAATAGCTTGGATTAAAAAAGAAGAAAAAAGCTCTAGAAAATTATTTTGTGTGTCTCTGTTCTGTCCAGGTTTAATGCCCATACAGGAGCTCCCATGAAGGTGAAATAAGAGTGGAAAAGAGGACAGGCAGAAGGAATGAAGAGTTAATGTTGGCAGTGGGGTATGGAAAGAGATTAATAGGAAAGCAGTAACAGCCACCCTTAATGTGAGACAAGCCACTCTCCTTTTCCAGCTCTAAGGAATGAACAGAAGTGAGCTTCCCCCTTACACCGTGTTGAAGGCAAAAATCATTAGCTTAGACAAATGCTGGAATTCTGAGGCTTCACTCCATGTGCTTTGAAATTTTCCAGTCACTGGAGATATTGGACAATTTTTTTCCTAGGTATTAATATTGTCTGTGCTGTAAAATATATTCCTAGACCAAGTATTAATTTTAGAGGACTCTAGCAAGTCTATTAAAAAGCCAAACAAACAAAGACCTTTTTTTCTCTTAATGGCAGATGGTAGACAACACGGGAATCTGCAGGGGCAGGAGGGGCCCAGGCTCTGCTATCAGAGACTCAGAAAAACATCCCTTGGGCTGGATTCTAACTGGCAGGAAAGCTCCTTACTTTAAAGAGGCTGTTTTAAATAAGAAGTGAGAGGCTGCTCATCTCAACCCAAGGCAGCCAAGGGTCCTTTATAAGGAATTGTACCACTCAGCAGGTTTTCCAGGTCTGTTAGTTTGGGCTCTGTCTTTTTTAACTAAGAAGTCTTCTTTTCACTTGGTGCCTCTTTTCCCTTTGTTTCTTCTCCCTTTATCAACCCTTCTAGGGTGCTGTAGCCCAGTTATCCCTGTGATGAGCTGACCCTTGGTGAGGTTGGACACTCATCTGGCAGCAGCTTCCTGTTTCCTAAGGAACCACAGGAGTTTATCCCAACTGAGGATCTGCATCAGGTATAGTGGAAATAAACTAAATAACTCCCTAGGCCTTTGGCAAAGCAGTCTGCAGTGGAGCAGTGTGTGAGGGAGGAGCTGCTGCATCACAGGGGTGGGCAGCAAGGGTCCCCTGGGCACAGATGGATAACATCAGTCAAAGCTTAGCTGAAAAACTGAGGGTGCTGGGCTGGGAGAAGAGAAGCACTGTGAATGATATTATGGCACAAACAAAAATGGGAATAAAACATCACTGCTGTCAGCACTTCAGAGCTATCAAGAGAGCCAAGTCAAAGCCCAGGGAGCTTCACAGTCTCCAGCTGCCTGTTATGGTCTTTGGTCCAGGCCCACCAAGGGGACTCATTGCTTCCAATGACTAGGAATAAATGCAGTTCTTATCCTTCAGCAATTTTACAGGCTTTTTGGGGGGCAAAAAGACAAATATTTTATTGGACTAATGTGACTGCCAGTCCAGAATACTTCAGGATATTTTCAATGCCAGTTTCTTTTTTTTTTTTTTTTCCACTGTAGCTGGTTGAAAGGATCATATTTCTGCACTCTCCCAGGGGTGGTTTTTTATGTGCACCACTTACCTTGATGCCAAACCATAACTTTGTTTCCTTGGGGTTTGGACTGGCTGATGAGCAGTTTGCTGGGGTGACTGCAGGGCAGGTGGAGATGAACACATCCTGAGCCTGACTGGCAGGGAAGGAGCCCCAGGGCTCTCCTCTCACCACTTCCAATACATTTGCTTCCTGGAAGATGTGAGCAGAAAGCGGAAAATCAGTCCTCAGAAGAAGCAGGGAGTGGGCTGCTCTTCTCAACCTCTGGAACACTTCTTCACCTTGAGGGTGGCAGAGGTTGCCCAGAGAGTCTGGAATCTCCATCCTTGGAGATACTCAAAAGTCTGGGCACAGTCCTGGGCAACCAGCTGAGCAGATGGCATCTTTTGCACAGGCATCTGCCAGATTTGCCCACACCGTTTTTTTACACTAGCAAAAGTTCTGTTTGTAGATCAGATGGAGATTCACCAGAGCAGTTCAATATCCAGAGCCTTTCCAAGGAGTCTGTGTGCCACAGCAAGCTGGTCTGCATCTGAGAAGTTTTTTGAATGTTTATCTCTTCATATCTTTACAGAATCTGTGTTCATTTATGTGAAATGGAATGTTACTCCACACCTCTTGTTGGTTCTAACTGGAACTACACAAAATACTTGTAGTTAAACCACAGGCCTTACAGACTTCATTCATGATGGTCTCAACTTAGGAAAGCTTTTGAACAGACTTGGTCTAATACTTGAAAACCTGTTACATTACTTGAGCTGATGAGTGGTTTTGCTGTTTAAGTCATATGAATAACACAGTTTCCCATACTTATAAAGAAAAATAGAGACAATCCTGCACTTTTTATTATATTATTGTTTAAGGTACTAGGTTTGGTAAAAGCTGAAATTCCAGTAAAGCTTGGAGCATACCAACCCCCCTGGTCACCACCTCCAGCGGCTTTTGCATGACTTCTGCAGCAATCTGTCAGACACAAGGGGCTGGTTAGCAGCTAAGAAGAAATCCCTTGTATGTCTAGAAGAGAAGGGCTGCACTGTGGCCACAGGAGGGGCTGCAGGGTGCTGCCCAGAGCCCTGAGCTGGCTGTCAGCTGGGTCACTGCCATGCTCTGGACAGTGCAGACACTGCAGGACCTCAGCTCAGACTCATCCATCTGATCTTCACATTGCTGCTAGGCCAAAGGGGTTGAGAAGCAAGCTAGAAAATACTGAGAATGACCAAAAAGTACTGAGATTTCCAGTCATATTTCAGCATTTTGTGTGTTTGCTTCTTAGACTTTCCACCTATAAGGCTTAAGTCCTTGAGCTGTAACACATGAGCCTTAAGTTCAGAAAATATTTGGATTTTTATTAAGGAAAATGGAAAGTCTATGCCTGTATGTGTTCAGGGGCTATTAGAAGCACTGTGTCATATGAGACTTGCTGATACCACCAGTGACTGTAGGGCACTTTGTTTGCTATCTGGTACACATCAAGGAAGTTTTACAGTAACTGCTCCCAATGTATTTCCAGCTGAGATCTCTGCTCCCATGCAGCATGTAAAGGAGCCATGAGGTAGCAATGCTCTGTCCCTCAAAGTGGAAATTCCAGGGAGCTGAGTGTCCATCTTTGCCTCCTGCCGGATGAAGGGAAACATTTTTCTGGCTTTTGCTTCCTCCTCCATGTACCTGGCTGGCTGTGACCCCCTCTCTCCTTGCTTCTTTCTTGATTGCCTCTTGTCTGTCTTTGCAGGGCTGCTCTGGAACCTGCTCCAGCAGCAGGAGCTGGACATTGCCCTTCAGCAAAGTTTGCTCTGAAGCTGATAAACTGAAAGGAAAGAAGACTGTAGGGCTAAGCTATTTGATGTGTCTTAATCAGTGATTTAGGTAAGTAACAAATGAAAAGGATCAGCCCATGTCCTGGTGCTGGTGCAACTGAGGAGCATTTTCCACAGCACACTGATATCTGATAACTGATTTTTGGTTTGCTTTTGTGCCAGTGAATGTCTCTAGGTCTGTAATTTGTATCTGGTTTGTAAGCCTGCTCCCTCATGTTTATGAGCTGGTTTTATTTCTGCTTGAACAGATGGAAACAGCAAAGGTAAAAACCGTTCCTCTAAAAGAAGAATGCTGTTGAGAGACCTTAAATGTTTGTTAGCTCCCTGTAGCAGCATTTGTTGTGTTTTGAACATGGACTCAGTGAGCTGTAAGCTGGCACTTTTCCTTTGCCCAGTGTACTGAGTTCCCTTTCTCCTGGGCTGAACTCAAAGTTCTAGTTGAGTTTCGAATAAACCTGGTGAAAAGACCCTGATATCAAGTGTCTCTTCTAACAAAGCAGCAAGGGAACAAATAGCAAATTAATAGACAAAGGATCTTGTTTCATGCTACATGTCTCTCTGGAACAACCCTTAGATGGGGTCTTTCCTGAGGCATTTTGTGTTGAAGAGTGATTGGCAAAGCCTTTTTCTTCCTTTGAGATTTTAAATGTATCTTCTTCATTAAGATGCTCTTGTTCGCTAAGAAGAAGCCAAATTTACAAATTCTAATTATTGGGATATTTTAATAAAGGACTCTGTACTGTTGCTCCAGATCTGACAAGGGAAAGCCCAGTGATTCACAGAAATGGTGGGAGCAGTGACTGTAGTTTAAATTTGTCTTAAATTTCCATAGATGATGAACTTACCCACGGGAGGTTGAATGTTACACATGAGTTTTGGACCTCCTGCTGTGGCTTGTCCTGAAGTCAAACCCTACTGCCCCAAATGGGAGGCTAAAGGGAAGCTGAAGAATGACACTGGGAAAACTCAGATTTCAAAGTGAAGTTGGACACTGTAAGGAGGTAAGGAACATGCTTTAATCATACTTGCTTCATTGTTCCTTTAAAATTCAGTACTAAGCTTTTAGAATTAATGTTAAATATTCCTACTTTTAACAATGTTTCATGCCTGCACAGATGTCTGTTGTGTTTTACGTCATAAACACTGGTGGGTTTGACTAATGGGCAGAAAAGAAACACTAATCAGGGAAGAGAGTCTCTGTTAATACATATTTTCCTGTGTATTTCCATGCATATATATATGTATGCCTGTGTGTAACTACACTACTAACTTGAGGTGAATTTTAAGGTATTATCCTGCAATTTGCTGCAAACAGACTGGAGTGGAAATGAAATCAAGCCAGAACAATCCTATCAGAATACCTTCCTTTGTGTTTTAATCCTTTTTTAACTGCTGATACAAACATTCAGCCATCCTGGGCTGTCCTGGGGAATTCTAGGCAAGCGTGAGAGGGAGAAAATCCCAGTGTCACAGCCCCTGTGTGACAGCAGAGCCTCAGAGGCTGCTCAGGTGATGGCAAACTGCCACACAGGAACCCAGGCAGCCTCCCTGGGAGGTTTCTGTTGTCAAATCACCACTCTCCTTTTCCCTGCTGTTCAGCCTCTCCTCAGAAGAGCAGCTGGGAGAGCATTCTCAATAGATGCTCCTTTTTTCAAACCTTCCTTGGCTATTGGCTGCACACAGAGGAAGGACCCTGGGCTGGATGGAGGTTTGGTCTATGGGCTGTTCTTACATTGCCATAGACTTCTTTGCTGTTTTCTGTGTCTGACTCATGCTGGATCCTCTTGCCATCAGTGAACAGGATTTGGTTTCTCATTCATGATGCCTCTCAAGAGATATGAGGTATGGAAAAGTAAAATTTGGGGGGAATGTTCCTAGGAATCCAGAGCAGACCTCACTTCCCTTCCAGTTTGGTGAGTGAAAAAATATTTGTTGAAATAGAGATTTGAAAGCAGGACACCAGTGGTTGAAGAAAGAGGTTTATCTTCTAGAAAGCTGCTTCCCCATCTCATTTAAATGTTTCCTTGGTTTAAATGCCAGTAAGAACAGCACAAGTCCTTTGCTTGAAATCTGTTCAGTCCTTGCTAGTAACACACTTTATCACTGCTTGGTCCTTGTTGGTTTTACTCTCTCCTCTACCCCCTGTAAATTCATCAGAAACAGATTGCTCTGATAGTTTCCCCTCTTTAAACAGCATACAAGTTATTGTTTCCTCCTGCAAAACCCTTCTTTTCCTTTTCCCAGAAACAGTGAGCAACTCTGCTGAATGGATTTCCCTACAAGGTTGTTTTACAGGTCAGGAGGTTAGCTTCCTTTTTGTCTTTTCACTTCCAGTCTTTCAGAAGAAATCCTCTGTGTGTTCTCCTGAATTGTAAAGCCTGGTAAGAATGAGAAGCTGAAGTCATCCATTAATCCACCAGCAAAGTCCTATTCAAGCAGCTGCAGTGAAATCTCTCACACGCTGCCCTGGAAATAACCCGAGGTAAGGGCAGAAGCTCAGTTCTCATTCTCATTTAAGCTACTGGTTTTTAAACAGTTTGTTGTTGTCCCTTGTGCTCATGTTGATCTCTTCAAGCAGATGGCTCCTCATGCAGAGACTGGAGAAGTGGAGTCCAGAGAGGTTGAGGTTTGTCTGCTGACCATTTCTCCTCATCATCTCAACTTATTGTTGTTCTTGTTTAAATATTTAATGACCATGACCCCATGCGAGAGCAGCAAGTGGTACTGGGATATTAGCTTAAGCTGCTTTGCAGAGACAAAGCACTTGTTTTAATTCCTTCTGGAAATGGAAGTGATTTGGAAACATCCCAGCAAATTCAAGTGCAGACTTGGGTCAAATTCATCCTGTCCCATGCCATGTGGGAAGGTGAGCACTGGGAGATGGAAGCTCATGGCTGGGGTCTTCAGGAGGGTGTAAGAAAGCTGTGTGTCTGTCCTGGTGGCCTGAGCACTAACTGAGTGTTAGGTCACTAACATGAGCCTTAGCTCAAACCTCCTTCAACTTCTTTGAAAATCCTGCCCTGGGCTTGACTTTCATGTGCATCAGGGTCAGCACGTGGTGCAGAATGTGTGCTGGGTTTGGGCATAAAATCCTCTTTGTAAGATAAAACACAGCTGATGGAGCTAGAGTTAGATTGTGGCTTCAACATCTGTGCCAGGTAAGGACCAGTGCCATCTGGAAGCCTGCACAAAAGCATCAGTGGTGCAAAAACCCACAGGTAGTGATTTCTTTCCCTATTCCAAGCCCATCTGGTTTTGGGGTGAGGAGGAACCCCCCAGACTCAGCCAACAATGTGGCCAGTACTTGTGGTTGCTACAAATAGATAGTTAACATTGCTGGAGATGGGAGATATGAGCACTCATTCCATACCTAAATAATGATGATTACAAAAGAGCAGGTTTCACCAAGAGCTGTCCTCATCCCCAGCTGAGGGGAAGCTCTTCAACCTTTAACTTCATGAAACTTAAGCAGTCTTCCCCACCACCTAGTACCAACACCTTGGAAGTTCTAGGTGTTACAGCCTGCCTGTGAAAAATTATCTATTTCCAACTTAGTCACGAATGTTCCATACTGCAAATAGTGGCTTAATAATGTCTTCTGTCAGTTAAAAGAGTTAAGAAGGAAGTGATTACATAGGTGCATATATGCAATACATGCTTATTCTAAAATAGCATTAATGTTTCAAGCCTCTGGTTGCATCTACCTGTGAAGTTACTGGAGTTTCTTGTGTGCCATTAATATTTTCCTAAGTCCTTACTTTGGGAAGTGTTTCTGGTGTTTCAGATATAAGGTTTACTTTGTGCTGGGGTTCTGATATGTGCATGGGTTTTTTCCTGAAGCCATCCAGAACTGGGGTTGTCCAGAAAGAGCAGTGCTCAGCCCAGTCCTGCCATGGTGACAGCTCCTTTATGTTGCAAGAGTAATTAGTACTTTGTGAGGTTTCAGCTGGAATGCAAGATACATTTACAGCAAAGACAGCAGCATGAACTGTTTGCCTCTTTTCTGTATAGACCCTGACACAACATAATGCAAAGCTGATGTGTAGGGGTGGGATATAGCCTGGAACTTCACAGTGTCCTGGTTAAGGTGCCCTTGGAGGCAGTGGCAGTTGACAGAACAGAGGTGTCTCTGGGGTTCCACCTGTGGTCATTATTCAAGTGCTTCCCAAAGGCACCAGTGACAGCCAGCCTTGGGCTGTTGTTTTGATTCTTGTGACATGCAATGACCTTTTTGTAATAGAATTGAGGAAATGGAAGGAACAAAAACTACTGAGATGACTTACTTGAAGTGTTTTGTGAGGTAATCAGATAACATCGTAACCCTTTGGAGTAGGCAGCTTTCAAACCAGAAATTCTCACTGGCTCACTTAAGGACTAGCCTTTCCAGCAGGACATTATTGATTTGTACATTTCATTTTTCATTTCTGTGGTGAAGCTTTTGTCTTTTCTGGTTTTAGGGAGTCATGCCAGGACAGATGATTTTCATGCTGTTTGAGAGGTAAGGGAGTGCTTCAGTATGCAGCCTGCCTCCCTGCCTGTGGAAACCTTTGTTCTTGCATGATTCAATGACAGCAAAGGAATCACAGTACTGAAAAAATAATCCTCTTCCTCTCTCTGCAGTCATTCCCCTCCCCAAAAATTTATCTTAGAAGGTGACTAAAGCCAAAGCACCTGTTTACAGGGTAGAAAGGAGGAGTGTCAAGCTGGGGAAGCCAAGGGGAGGTGTACATGTGATAGGTGAGGTGCTGCTCTGGCTCATTCTGCATTCAGTGTCATCTTACAGCTTGATGGGCTTGCTCAGGAGTCAAGCTGCTTCACTCCTGGCCTTGAGGAGAAGGCTTTACAGTATCTTTGATGTCAATCAACAGCTTGTCTGTGCTGCCCTGGGTTACATTTCCATAGCACTGCTTTGGGGTAGGCTGGGCACAAAGGATAAATACAAATTTGCAGAAAAGGAGAAGCTGCTGGTGGGAATGTCTGTCCCTTTCCCAGCAGCAAGGCTCTTGTTGGTTGATAGTGGCTAGGGGAGAGCCAGCCACCTGCTCAGCACATTGTTTGGGCTGACCACAAACTTCTTGAAGAAATAGATATAGGAAGGGTTTGTCTGTAACTCTCCTGACCAGATGAGGAATTGAAGTGATGTAGTGTGTCTCTGTTCTGTGGCAGGGTGGTGGCCATTACACTGAAAACCCAACTATCCCAGTGTAATTTTACTCAAGAGTAAGCTAACAGGGATGGCACTGCTTTTCAAAGAATTCTCACAGGGGAATCCAGACCTTCTGAAATCTCCCTCTATGCCCTTTTTTCTTTGGACCAGGTTACCCTGACTTGCTAATATACTGACAATTAATTCCCTGTTCTTTCCAGTAGCCACTTTATGTGTTAGTTTGGTACAATGTGACCAACCACCTTTGCTTAAGAATTCTAGTGTCCTGCCATGTTCACAGATGTCTTGTTGGGCAAGACTTAACTACAGAAGTAATAAATGTTGGCACCAAAATGGTTATCTTAGGGCATTAGCAGCACTGCAACAGTTGTTATCTTTCCATTAGTTATGCCCTTCATTGGTTATGAAGTCCTGGGAATTAAAAGTTACTGCAATCCAGTTCCTCAGGCCTGGTTGGCTGCCCTCACAGAAAGGTTCATTTGGACAATTCCAGAAATTCAGCCATGCTGTCAGCTTGTCAGTGAGTGTTGCAGAAAGAACAGCCCCTCTGTGGTCAGAGTGGTTATAGCATCTCCCAATGTGCACAACTGGGAGGAGATTTCCATGTCAGAGGGAGCTCTGGGCAGCATTTTCTGGGTTACCAAAGTCCCAGTGGGGGGTACTCTTCTGCCCAGTCAATGAAATATAAAAGGGGAAATGGAAAGTAAATAAATCCCTGGCAAATATAATCCCTGCTTGAGACCTCTGAGTATGGATTCCCAGAAGCCAATAATTGGTTTTTCTCTTATCAGTGGAAAAAAGTATTGATAGCTGTAAGCAGCTGTGTCTGTGCATCCAGCAAGTGCTCAGCCTCACCTGGTATCTATCAGCATCCATCCTCTGGCTGGCTCTGCATCAAAAGAGATTGCACAGCTCCCCACTGTCCAGAAGGGCTTCTATAGAAAAGTGTAAATCAGGAATTTTTACAGCCAGAAAATGGCTAGCGAAAAAAAGCCTGGACAGCACAGAACATGGGTGTGAGGCAAGTCTGTCCTCACCCAGAGACTGTTCCCTAGAATTTTAAGATGGAGCATGAACACCTTGCCCTGTCTGTGCAGGATGAAAAAGTTGTTTTCCATCTGTATTTTCTTCTGAGGGCTTGAGGTGAGCACCTCAGCCATACAACACAAAAACCAGGGATTTCTGTGTCAGGACTGCAGGCTGTTAAAAGCATGGTCTGACTGGATCTTATTTTTAGAATGGTTTATGGTATTTGTTGGTGGGGTTTTTTAGGATTTGAAGTGGTTTTAATTGCATTTTATTTGGCACGCATTGTTTCAAAATTGACCACCTTAAAATAGGAACAATTTTATGGAATGCATTATATGAAATTGTCACAAGCACTCCTTCAATCCATGACTTTCTATTTTTCATCACATATTTTACAACTGTAATTTTCAAGTCTCACATATTTCTCTCCAGTTTCCTATGTCTTGACTATAAGTGTTAGGCTGCTTTGTTAAAAATAATAGGTCTACTATGTTTCTTTGTTTAACAATCTGCTAGATTAATAGTGGCTTTAAAACAATTAAATGTAGTTGTATGGTTTAATATTCCCAGTTTTAATGCACCATGAAGGAGAAACTGTATCCATTGCAGAGTGCTTGCATTTCAGGTGCTGTCTGGCAGGTCTTGTTGAACACCTTGGTACTGCAACCCCTCTCTGATCCTGCTGGGGCAAGCAGACAAGAACAGAAGTATCAAACAAAGCAGCTTGTGCCATTGGGAAATTAAAGGACAGGAGGCATTGGATAGCAAATAAGGCACCAAAAAGGTTTTGTACTGCAAGACTTGAGTTGCCATAGTGCAGAGCTAGAGAGGAGTTGGTCGCTTGGGTGGTAGTGGCCTGCATGGTGGCAGCCACAGGGGCTGGAGCTGCTGGTGGCACCATCCTTCCCCTGAGGCTTTTAACAGAAAAGAGTGGATTTAACTGGATGTCAGGAACAAGTTCTTCCCCATGAGGGCAGTGGAACAATGGTGGAACAAGGGTGCCCAGGGAGGGGGTTGAGGCCTCATCCCTGGAGATGTTCAAGGTGAGGCTTGAGGAGGCTCTGAGCAACCTGATCTGGGTGAGGGTGTCCCTGATACTGCAGGGGGTTGGGCTGGGTGGCCTTGAGAGGTCCCTTCCAACCCAAATGATTCTGTGGTTCTGTGCTGAGGAGCTGCCCCTGAGCAGAAGAGCTGCTCAGCTCCTGCTCTGCTGCCTGAGGAGAGCTGTGGTCTGAGCCTGCCAGCAGGCAGCATGGAATGGGCCTCCAGTTAAGAACATAAAACCTGGTTCTTGAATATCCAGAATTTGGGGGTTTGGGTGGTTTGGGGGTTGGTTTGTTTTATTTTGTTTTCTTTCAGTAGTTTGACTGCAGCCCTTCAGTAAAAGGCCTTTCTGCATGGCCTTTTTATTGTGTGTGCTCACAGTGCCTGCTGCCACGGGGCTGCAGTCCCTCAGTGCCACCTCAGGTGTTGCTGAAATGCAAATGGTGATGAATTTTCAAAATGAGGTGCAGGCATTCTTTCCAGCTGTGTGCTGTGCTAAGAAACTGGGTTCTGTTGCCTGAGGTTTAACGAGCACATCTCTAATTACTTGGGGGAAAAAACCCAAATATTTCTATTTTTCATTAAGCCAACATTTAGGAGGGTGGAAAGCTGAGCAGGCAGCCAGGTGTGTGCTGCCTTCCCAGGAACACAGCCTGGGGCTGTACCTCCCTGCATGCCCCCCGGGTCTGTTTACATGGAGAGCCTGAGGCCCAAGGTAGCCATCAGTAAAGGAAATCAGGCTTCTACACCAAAGGCAAGTTTTACCAGAGCTGGTATCTGGGAGTAAATAACTGTGAGTTTAATGGTAAAGATTAAAAGAGAGGGCATTGTCTCGGGGATGTGTTCTTCAGTTTGGGGAGGTGGCAAAGACAGTAAATTAATCTGTAACTACATTATCCAGAGTGTCTTGTACTTTTCTCTGACCCAGCTCACATTATCTTTTCTTAAAGAGTGCTGTCCTCCCTGGCCCACTGCTATACCAGGTGCTATGAACACAGAAAATCATCTGCACCATGCTCAGAAAGTGTTTTTAGTTTTTTAAAACTGATGTTCAAAGTAGAAGTCTCTGTCGCCTTAAACAGCCTGCTTGTTGTACCCCAGGCTGATTTGTAGTGATGTGTCTGTTTTGCAAAGAACAGAGGGAATGCTTTCCACACTGGCCACTAATAAGGAAGGTCATCAGATGCAGTAAGCAAAGAATATGGTAGATCAGAAACTCAGGAACTACAAATGGTTCCTAAACATCAGAAAATGTCAGTGCAAAACTGAATATTAAACCATGTGTGCATCTGTGCTTGGTGAGGACTCTTATTTATCTAGACTACAGATATTATTCCTAGATGTTAGATTTAGTTTACTAGGGGCTTGTCTCAAAAAAATGTAATATTTGGATGCTTGCATTAAATAGCATTGCAAAAACACCCAACCAGCTTATTCCTCTTGGTTCTATGGAGGGAATGTTCTTTAAAGTTGGTCTCTTTGAATTCTTGTCCAAATTAAAACTTACTTTGGAATTGCTTTGTGTTGCAGGTGCTTCACCTGTGAGAGAATGTGAGATTTCATGGAGACCTCTTTCCAGAGCCTTTATTATCAGGTAGTGCCACATTTTACTTTCAGCATTGAGGGCTTACCTTCGGTATTTTTCTTGCCATGCCAATATTGCTGCAGTGTTCAGGCACGGGGATCTGGCCCAGTGCAAAACCTTTTAGACTTCAGTACCCCTTTGCTTTGAGGCCTAACCTCGGGTTCATAAAATATTTGTAGCTGTCAGCCTGGTGCATCAACAGAAGCTGCACAGATGCAGAAAGCCTAGCTGATGGCATGTTAGCAAGCATTATTTTAGAATTGCAAATAAGTAACAGATTTTGAGCAAATTCATATATATGTGCACATGCATGTGTAAACACATAGATTCATATGTATCAGACTTGAAATGCACACAAGAAAATCAATGAATGCTTTGATAATAGGATGTCTGAAGTTGGCTGTTAGAGATGAGAAATGTCTTTAATGGAACTTTCAAATACTGCCTTGATGTGCCTCTGTTACAGATATGGTACTTTTTTCCTTTTTTGAATAGCTAGTGAATCATCTAGTTGTAACTGCTTCTCTTTGCTCTCTTACCATTCTGTCAAAGTTTGGGTCTTGGCTCCAAAAGACCACAAAGCAGAATATCTGCCCTGGCCTCTGGGTTTGTCTTTTGTGCATCTTTGTTTCTCTGACATGTAGAAAATTTCTTAGCTAGTTTGGAAAAGTGGAATAACTTTATCCTATGTATTCCCTACAGTGGGCATCCTGACCCATGTACATGTGTAAAATTGTGGTCTGAAATAAAAAATAGTGTGGCTTGGAAATCAGCTGGGCAAAATAGAAGAAAACAAAATCAAATAATGAATTGCACCTACTATTAGGCTGCAGGAAGCACCAGAGGTTGTGCCAGTCCATCGTTTCACCACAGAAAATGGATAGTTTGCAAAGCTATGGGGTCTGTTGTGTTAAGGAAAAACCCACAAGGAAATCAACATTGTTCTCAGGATTTGAATAATGTGCAATAATAAATTTGATAGTCCCATAGTGGCCATCAGTGAGGGAAGCAAAACATGGAATGGCTGCCTGAGAAGGGAATGGAGCCCTCTTTGAGCCCTGGATGATGGAAAGTCCTGCAGGAGAAGGCACAAGTGATGCCAGTTGGTGTCTTAATTACAGCTCAGACAGAAGCAAGCTTAGGCTGGTGTCCTGACCTTGGCAATTCTGAATTGACAACTGTGACCCTGTGGCTTTGCAAACTGACTGCCCTTAACTTACTTCTTGATGTATTATTACGCAGCCAGCAATTTACAGGACCTTGGCCTTTCTGATTCTGGACTTTCTGTACATTTTACATACAGAAATTATCTTGCTCATGTAATCACAGATGCATAGTCAGGCATTCAGAAAAATGCCTTTTAGGTTTTTGCTTTGTGAGAGAACAAAAATGTGTTTCAGGACCTGAGTTCCCTGAAACAGCAGGGCTGGTATGGTTTAAATATTCAAGATATATCTCCTTAAAATCAAGGCTGAAGGTCTCTCTGGAAACTCGGGCTTAGTAGCACCAGTATTTTCTCTTTAATGTAGAGATGGTGGTTTCTGGCAGGCAGTTCATCCTAAAAGATTATTATAGTTAGGCTTTCACACATTTATTTTGAAATCTTTTGAGCAGAGATTATCTACTCATTTGTGCTTGATGGAGGCTGACAGAAACTTAGTTTGCTCATGACAAGAGTGGTAACACAGAAGGTACAACAGAAAAGTATGATTTGAAATTGGGATCCAGATGTTCCCCTAGTAATCATCTGTCATAACTCTAGAAAATCCTCACCCTGACAATATTCAGTCCTCACCTTAAAGACTGAAGTGCAAGGATGAGGAGAGTTTTATCTCTGGCTCCTGAAGAGTGTTTGAAAAGTGTTTTGTTTCCCCCTTGAGGATACCCCAGTGGTGTCCATTACCGACTTGTTACTGCGTGGCCTCAACTGCACAGCATCTTCCAGGCAAGAAGGGGCACCAGGAATGTGCAGAGAGCGTTCCTGAAGATTTTTGTCTGCGGAGGAGTGGATCTGCTGTGTGAGTGGATTTTGGTTTCTGTCCAAGGTGTGTGGCACTGCCTGCTGTGCCAGGGAGATGTGTGCTGAGCTCCCAGCTGGGGGATTGTTCTGTGACAGCATTCTGGTCCAGTGGAGGTCTCGGGGGCTCCATAGGTTGGGTTGATAGGACATATGGAAACTTAGGGTGTTCTTCACAGGCTAGGAATCCAGGGAGGTTTCGATTGGATATTAGGAACAATTTCTTCTTGGAAAGGGTTGTCAGGCCCTGGCTCAGGCCGCCCAGGGCAGGGGAGGAGTCCCCATCCCCGGAGGGGTGTCAGAGCTGTGCAGATGAGGGACATGGGGTAGTGGCAGAGATGGCAGTGCCGGGTTAACACTTGGACTTGATGACCCTCAAGGTCTTTTCCAACCAAAAGAACTCTGTGACGGATGGCTGGGGAAGTTTTTTCTCCACAGACGGCCCGTGGGTTGCCGGGCCAGCCGGTGAAACGCTGGCTCTGGGGGAGCGGGGCGTCAGACAGCAAAGTCCCCAGGTTTGTAGCCGGGCCGGGCCGGGAGTGGCTCGAGGGGCTGTGGCGGGCCGGGGGTGTGCCGGGCCGGGCCGGGCCGGGCCGAAGGCGGAGCCGTGCCGGGGGCCGCCGCGGGTTTATTAGCGGCGCAGGTCGGGATGCGCGGCGCAGGCAGAGCGCAGGCAGCGCGCAGGCAGCAGAGGAGGCGGTGCGGTGCGGTGCGGTGCGGTGACTGCCGCCCCCAGCCCGCCCGGCCCCGGGGCGCCGGCGCTGCCAGGCACGGCCCCGGCGGAGGAGGAGGAGGAGGAGGGAGAAGTGGGGGGGGAAAGGGGAGAGCGGGCGAAGGGCGGCCGGAGCGCGGGCGGGCGGTGCGGTGCGGTGCGGTGCGGTGTGGCGCGGTGTGGCGGGTCGGCGGTGGCCGCTCGGGATGGTGCCCCTGCCCCTCTGGGTAGTGGCAGCCGCGCTCCTGGGGCTCCGCGCTGCAGCCGTCCGGCAGGTGAGTGCGGGGGGCACCGCCGCTCCCTTCCCTCCCCTCCCCTCCGCTCCCCTCCCCTCCCTCTGCTCGCAGCCCCCCCGTTCCCGCGGCCGGGGGGCTCTGGCAGAGCGGGCGGTGCTGGGGAGCTCTTCCCGCCGCTTCCTCCCCGTCCCCAGCCCGGTTTTCCCCGTCCTACCCTCCCCAGCCCGGGCTGACCGCAGCCTGTGGCCGGGCGCCGAGCATCCCCGGGGCTGTGTCCGATTCTGCGACAGCACCCCGGGAGTTTTCCTTCCCTCCCGTAGCCCCAGGACCCCGGCACCAAACCGCAGCCTCTGGCGGGTCTGGTTGACTCTGTGCCGGGAGATGAAGGAGAACTGTCGGCTCTCTTACCCTATTACAACCCCAGTTTGCCCCAGCTCACCCCTTCCATCGCCTTTCTTTGGCCGCTGAGTGTGCTTTTTTGGCACTATCTATAGAATAGTTCACTTAGAACCAGGATTTCTTAGCGAGTGTATTTATGTTGCACTCATAGTGGACTCTGTTAGCGTGTTGTTGGGAGCAGCTGCTTCTGCGGTCAGGGGAAAATACGAAGCCCAAAGCAGAAATGTAACAAATGGTGCAATCCAGCCCAAGTAATTTTTTCAGCCTTGTTAGAAGCACTCTGCTGTCACAAGTTGCATAGTAATTACACTAACAACTTTGTGCATGTGTTTCTTTTCCACAGGCTGGTAAAGAACAACAGGTCCAAATAGGTGAGTCTCTTTCACTATTATTGCTGCTATCAAAATGGGAATAAAAGAAGCCCAGCAAGCTAGCTGATTTTTCTGTACAAGCCATCTCCATGCAGGGAAGCATTCCCTTGTGTACCCCCTCACCATTACCACCCAGGAGCGTTTGTAGTTTCACAGTGATGTGGCATGACTTGAATTTGCATGCCCTCTCATTATGTGTCTTTGCATCCCACACGTCTGTGCTTCCCTCCTTAAAAATCAAGCAACAAAAAGTAAAAACTGCAGTGTGCTTCAGCTGGCCCTCTGAATATCACAGCAAATCAGCTCTGGGGTCAGGCACACGATCTTTATTTCCACATTTCTGAATTGTGGGATAATGCCTGCTCCATTTGGCTGGGGCAAACCATGGCTTCCTACCCTTTTTCTTCTGTGTTGGAAGTGTTCAACCTTTTGTTTTATCTGGAAAAAAAAGTGTCTAATGCTGAAGTGTCTTTGTATTGTGATGGTGGTGGTGGCACAGCGTGCTTGCTGCGTGCCTCATGGTAGCCATGCAGCGTGGGGATGTACCTAATGCTTCACTGATGGGAGGAAGAGCAGTGCAACAGGGTCAGGGGCTGATGGGACAGGGGACAGAAGGGTAAGGTGATTGTCAGTGCCCATGGGGTTCTCACATGGAAACTTCATGCTCTGATTCTCCTCTGAAGACAGGAAGCTTCATATAATCAAGAGCATGCGCGTGCAATTTAGTTTCAGATGATCTGTGTTTGGTTAAACTAAGGGATAATTTAGTGCTCCATGGGATGGCAGAGGTGGTGGGAGGCAGCAGGAGCTGGCAGTCTCTCTCCATCCTCCACACTCCCTGGCCTCCCTGCTTGGGAAAGGAGCCTTTTAACAATTTGTTGCTGAGCTCCAATGCACACTGGAGCGTGCTCTGGAGCAACAAGAGGAGCAGTAGTGGTGGGAATGGACCTCGGGCAATTCTGTTTCCAGTTGCTGTTAAAACCTCCAGTTCTGGGTTTTTTTAGTTCAGATTCTGGTCTGAGGTTTTGTTCAGAAAAAAGTTTCAAGCCTGAAAGTCTGAAACTTTTGGGGGGTTTTGTCTGGTTCTGGCACTGAGTTCTTCTGGGCTTAGGTTGATTTCCTCTGTGGTCAGTGAGTAATGGGAATCAAGACAGTTAGGTACGTTTAAATCTAACTGGCAAATGGACTCTTTTCCCAGTGGTATGTTGATGCTGTGCTTTATTTCCAGTTATTTCCATGACAAATAGATTGTATTTACATTTCAGAAACCATCAGCCATACAGGAATGCATCTTTTAAATTATATACTACAGCAGGCAAAATTCCTTAACCTGGAAAAAACTCTTTTCTTTTAACTTCTTTCTTTATTTCTTGGTCCCAGTGTTGAATATTTCAGACAGGACTGTTTGAGGTACAGAGGAACCACAAGACAGAGATGGTGTTGCCTGGCAGAGGGTGGAGGTGCACCCCACCACAGCCCCCAGCACCAGCTCTGTGTGCTCTGGGTGGCACGGGCTCTGCCTGGTACTGCTGGTGGGTACCTCAGTCTGCTCTGCCTGGGAAGGGGCAGGTGGGAGATGAGAGGGTGATGGCTGATGGATCTGTCCACTTGGAGATCCACGAATCCATGGTCTCAAAGGTCCTGATGTACTCTCAGGCAGTGCCAGACCCCTTGGGATGGGACGTGGTGCTGGTAGTGCCCAACGTCAGTCGCCTGCTGGCCATTGGTGTCCCCTCAGCACAAGCAGGTGGCATTTTGGTGGCTTTTGGTTCAGGCTAGCAGGGCTGAGAGGCTGATGGCTTACCAGGACCAGAGTAGCTCTGTGTTTCAGGGCCCCATGATGGTGTGTTGAGGGGAAATCAGTATTTTCAAAGCACAAGTAGCCAGTTCCCACCTACAGGCATTTGTCCTACCCTTTGTGGTTTAACCTCTAATATTTCAAGTACTGTTGGATCCTGTAAATTCTGACTCCAGCAGTACAGCTTGCTCAGTGTGAAGGTTGCTGAGGACAGTACAGCCTGTGTTAGGGTGGCCTGCAAATGGGCTGTCCTACTTTAAGTCCCTGTGAGGTGTCACTTTGCATCTTTGTTGTGCATTTTGCTTTGGCCCAGGGCTGGCTGCTGTTGGCAGCTCATCTTTTCTTGTAGCCTGGAAAGTCACTTAAGACAAATTAAAGAAGGTAAGATTTTTTGGCTTTTTAACATCAGTACGGAATGGATTCTAGAGATAGGGAGTTCCCTGTGCAGCCTCATCCTCTTCAGGTGCAAAGTTGGGTGGGAATTCTCCAGAAATCCACCCCCCTTTTCCATCTTGTCTCTCTGGCCATTTCTGCCACCTAAAGGCAGCCAAATACATGAGGGAATGGTTGTTCTGAAGCCATCCAGATTGTTGAAAGAGAGGGACCAAAACTGCTGCTTAATTTCTGGAAACCACCAACAGAGGGTGAGGACAGAACACACTGGGGACAAAACCCCTGCCTGGCTCCTCTGTTTGTCACTGCACCCTCTCTTCTGGTTATTCAGTAGCACCTTGCTGAGTGACTGGAGCAGCTCTGTGCTCATCCTGTTAGGGTTATCTGTGGGATGGGAAGGTAATCTCCCAGCAGATGGGAACCCCTGACAGTCTTTTGATTGAAATGCTGTCCTCTCAATTCCTGCAGCAGCAGGTAATTAGTTTTTTCTCCCCAGTCCTTGCACTGCAAAGCTGGGTGTCTGCCCTCCAGCAGGCTGATTGCATCATGGCTTGTGAATTCCAGTCAGAAGATGCAGAGTGATGCTCTGGAGGTGTTAGGTGAGATCTAGTTCTTTTTCCTCGGCTGGAAAAAGGACAGTCCTGTTACCAAAAGCTATTTATGTGCAATGTGAGAAAAAAAAAAATCAATATGGAATGCTAGCTAAAGTTTAAGTACTTAGTAAAAGAAGAAAAAGTAGTGTTTTCAGGGTTGGGTAGCTTGGTTTGGACATAGCAATAATTTATCTGAATTCTTAGAAATTCCTGCTTTTCCACTACTTGCACTGACTTCGGTTTAGACTGTACTTTTGAAATCTGCTGAAGTGAATGTTATTGCCATTGGAATCCCACTGTGGGCAGCCACATGAACAATTTTTGATCAATATATTTCACCAAATCTTATGCCTAAAAACATAACGCTCTTCCAAGTGCAGATGAAATAAAGGTAAAAATTAAAATTAAAAAAAAGCTTAGGGCTTTTGAACCCCCATTGTCCCCAGTTGTTTTACAATGCAAAGACAATAACTCTGAGTCCCTAGTGTTAATTCTCCAGTTCCATCTGTATTTGAGGGGAAAAAAGACTGGACAGCCCTCTTCAGAGGCATCCTCTAGCTAATTATGTTTTGGCACACAATGAAAGAATGTGATGTTCTTTCTTAAGTGCTTCCTTTCAACCTAAACATTGTGCAACTGGAGCAGCAGTTTAAAGCCACATGAAAAAAATGAAGACAATTTGAAGTTAAGTGCTTTTTCTCTTGCTCTGTCTTTCTTCTCTGAGCAGGACTGTAAGCTTTGAATAGGCAGAGCAAGGGCAACTCTGAAATTTCAGCATAGGAAAGGGAACACCCTGGGCTGGAATAGCATTTCCCAGAGCATACGGTCGATGGAAAAAGGGTAATAGAAGTCAGTGGAGGAGTTTAGATGTCTTCAGTACTCAGTCATGTCACATTTAATTTTAATTGCCTTTGAACAAAAGGCATTTCCTCTTCTAGCTCAGCATTTGGAGATGCTGGAAAAGGCTTTTGCTGACTCAAAAACTTGACAGTTCTTATTTTCCACCCTTTTTTCCTACCTTCTTGTGGCTAGCTGGCTGAACTCGTTATTAGCAAAGTAACTTTTTTTTTTTTTTTTTCCCCCCCACCAGTAGAAATCTGGGCATCCTGCTGCAAGATATGCAAAGCCAGTTCTCAGTCGTGTGGTGAACACAGAATTTGATCCCCAGACTGTGGTCTCTGGCACTGAACATCCCACTTTAAAAAAAAAAAAAAAAAAGCACAGGGAATGTGTGTATCTAGATTTTTACTTTGACCCAGTTAGGATACACAGCCCAGCAGCTCTGTCTCCTGTTCTTGGTCTGGTGTCTAATTAATAAAAATGAGTTTAGAGTTTTAATTTGGTCCCTTCTCTGAGGAGAGACATTAGCAACCCTGATGCAGAATTCGCAGTGTTTTAGGTGGGAATTATCCGAAGGATAATGTCCTAATTAGGATACCAGTTTTAGAACCTGTCTTTGTGGCAAAACAGGCTGAGTTGGCTGCTGCTGGCAAACCCCCTGTGACTGCTGGTGGTGAGACAGGGAGTACATCTGCAGGACATCAGACTTGAAAAACATAAGGAACTTCTCCCTTCCCTGGGACATAGGATTTGTGTACAATGAAAAGATTTTTACTGTGCAAGAATTTAAATGGCTGTGTGTGTCCTGCTGGTACCATACATTGCTTCTCTGTCAAATCAGTAACTGGCAGGAAAGAAAGTAGGAGAGAAAAAAAAAGTTACGTGAAGCTATTAGGAACGTTGAACATTTTCCTACTTGAGTTACTTGAATCCATGAACCTCCTGAAATAAGCAGCCCCTAGTACCAGGGAAGAGGAGTGAGCTGCTGACCTTTTTCTCTATTAATTCTCAGTTCAGGTGTGATACAACAGTGGGAGTGGGTAAAATGGAGCTCATACAATTAAGTATATTTATTTAAGGAATTCTCAGTGGCACTTAGTGGGAGCACCTGAGCTACCCAGTCACTGAGCTTTTTTTTAGATGAAAAAGTGTCAGTAATATCATTCTAATATTGCTTTAGCCATTTTTCTCAGGAAGAGCAGAGCTAGGGAATAATTATTTGTGTGCTAAATGTCTTTTTAACTCTCCCACAGTCTAATTCACAGGTAGTAAGACTGAGGCTTTGGTCCAGTTCTTAGCAGCAGTTTGTCCCATGGCTTGACCTGGCCTGGGAAGTTCTTTCCTTCTCCTTTTACAGAATGACAATTGGACATGGAATATCCTGATTAACTTCCAGATTACAAAGGCCTTGCAGAAGAGATAAACTGCTTTGATGGATTTGATTTACAGTGGTGTGAAATTACCTGAGGGCCAAGGGAAGCACGGGCCTGTGTCCTGGTGCAGGGCTGCAGATGTGATAAGGGGGGGAGGAGGAGACCATTCTCTGAATGAAAGAGGAGGCACCAGTGCCTGAGAATAGCAGGGAGGAGAAGAACTATTCTCGTAGGCTCCTAGTGCTATTTTCAGGGTACAGGTAAGGGGCTACACAGAAAGAGGCTTTTTTGGGAGTGAAGGAATAAATTCAGAACCCAGTTGGCAGGTAATGTTGCTGCTAATTAGCAGTTCTGCTGAGGGTGTATGAAGGGGTTGGGTGGGATTTCTTAGATGGGAATTGGAAAGGGGTTTCAAACTTGGAGAGGGGAGATTTAGGTTAGACAGTAGGAAAAAATTTTCATGTAAGGGTGCTGAGCCCCTGTCCCAGGTTGCCCAGAGAAGCTGTGGCTGCCCCATCCCTGGCAGTGTCCAAGTCCAGGTTGGATGGGGCTTGGAGCAACCTGGGCTGGTGGGAGGTGTCCCTGCCCATGCAGGGGGTTGGAACTGGAGGAGCTTTAAGGTCCCTTCCAATCCAAACCATTCTGTGACTCTCTTCTGTGGCAGTTTAGCAAACCAAAGCCCTTGGAAGCTCCCCAGATCAGTGTAAATGAATGCTTCAGTTTTTTCTCCAAGTTTTATGAAAACAGAGTTGTTAAAAACCTGCTTCTTGAAAATGTTGGCACACAAATGGTATTTTACTTACACTTAGTGTGTATTCCAGCATTAGGGGTGTGTGTTTGCTAGAGGAACATAACTGAGCTCCTTGTGACTGTCCCCCTGGGTGTGATCCATGTGCCTGAGGTGGCAGTGGCCTTCATCTCACATGGTCCCTGTGTTGTCCTACCTTGCTTAACATGATAACGTGTCAAACACTTCTCTTGTCCCTTCTTCTGTGTCCTCTCAGTGTCTGTGTAAAAAGAGGCATTTTTATAACAACAAGTGATAGTGTTGAGTGTTCAAGACCTTGCTGTCGGGTACCCGAGTGAAGATTTGTGAGCCTGAGTATTGCAGCTGAAGGGAGCTGTGACACAGTGTGCCTGCAGGAGACTGGTGTGTTTATATCCAGACCAGCTCTCCAGTAGTGATTTATTGCACACGGGTGTGTAAGTGCAGGGGCCTTTTCAGCCTGAGCCAGGTTTCACAGGTCTGCAGCTGGACGTGCCCGCAGCGTCCTTTGCCGCTTGCGTCAGTGCCGCGCGCTTCTGCAGCTGCACGTCTGCTCTGCAGCCTCATTCCATCCTCTTCTGCTAACTGGAGTCTGGGTTTGGGGCATTTCTCTTGGCAGAATTCCGGAAAAGCAGACCCAGGCCCTACGGGTTAGTGATTCCCATCAGCACCAATGCAGACGGAAGCTACGTCTCCAACATCCTCTCTGCCAGTCACCAGAGAAGATGGACGCGGGAGGTGTCCCAGAGCCCCAGGCAGCTCTATTTTAATGTCACCGCCTTCGGAAGGGAATTCCACCTCCGCCTGAAACCCAACGCTCGTTTGGTGGCTCCCAGGGCTGTGGTGGAGTGGTACGAAGACTCTGTGGAAACTGGAAGTGGTGGTGGTGGTAACACGAGTCGGACTTCATCGTCTACAGAGAGGTTATGGAAGAGGGAGCCCCTGTGGACCAACTGTGCCTATGTGGGAGACATCACGGACATCCCCGGAGCTTCTGTGGCTATTAGCAATTGTGATGGTCTGGTAAGGATTATTTGATGGCATTCATGTCTGATATTTTGCTGCTTTGTACATAGCTTTTGTTGCTTTTAACTGCACCTCACTAGTGGTATCATTTAAAAACTCCATTTCTTGCATCCTGTAGAAAGTGCATCAGTATGTGTCCGTGTGTGCAGTCCTACTGCTTTATTCTGGGATGAGTTCTCTGAGTTTGGTGAGCAAAGTCTATAGTGTCACTGGTGTAAGAGAGAGCAGTCAAACCTACATTTTGCTGGTTTTCTTTTTTGCTTTAATGAGGTGTTATAAAAGGGAAAATTAATTGTGAAGTCATTTTAAGACTTAAAAGACAACCTTCTGGTGAGTGAATGTAGAATTTGGTGTCCAAATCATCACAATGTACTTGTCAGGCTGCCCTGCAGTCCAAGAATAGCAACAGATTTAAGTTTGAAAGGGTTCATTTATAAAATAAGCATGCTTTGTGTGTTCTCACATGCAGTTTTGCTTTGTCAGAAGGTATCATATGAGAGCTGAGCAGTTCACACCTGCAAATGGTTCGTTCTCCAAGCTGCCCTGATGGCTGCATGAGTTGAGAAGGCTTGGTATTTGTGTGGCTTCAGCAGATGCAGTGTCTGGCTTGGGACATAGATCCCATATTGGGAGGCTGGGCATATATTGAGCACACATACCATTCCTTAATTCAATCATGTGGTAAAGAGAGCTAACAATACTTACCTTGTGCTCTTGAAGTAGCAGAGCAGTGGTGGAACAAGACTGCAGCATCCAGGAAGATTAATGTTGTGGTTACTCTGCTGGCTACTCAGGAGAGGAGTCATGAGCAAGTCTGCAGCAAGGATCCCTTCTTGGAAATAGGTTTCCCTCTTCCCATCCCATGCCATGTTTAGGGTTTGATGCTGTGTTGCCATGAGTGCTGGTTGGCAGAGCTCCTCCTCAGTACCCCCAGTCACTTGTGAGCCATGGCATAAAAGTCTCAGACTCCTGATTCTGACCTCCAACCAAGGTTCCTTGACTTTCCAAACCTAAAGAAAGGAAATACTGGTGGTGGGTACATCTGGGTGTGTTTTGTTGGTGTTTTTTTTAGGAGCTTCTGTTGGCAGTGTTTACAGAGGCTGTGCAGACATCTGTCTGCAGAGATACAGCTTCAGATGTAGTTCAGCTGGAGAGCTGTGTTTTAGCAGTAATCCTGAATGAAGCTCATGTGTTAAGTGAGACAGCACCTTAAGACAATTAATTGGATGAAATGGAATTAGACTACGGAGTACAGCAGCTTTGGCAGAGTTTGCCATGTGGCTGACAAGCTGCTCGTGCTGTTTTCAGTTAGCTGAAATGAAGCAGTTGCTGTCTTCACAAACCTTTACATGTAAAGAAGACATCAGAGGTCCTACCTAAAGAACAGGAGGTACGTGGGTTATGTGGCTTATTGCCTCTTCTCTCCCACAGCACCTAGAAGAAACCCTTCATGTGCTTTCCATGGTTTTAGGGACTGGGCTAGGAGAACATGTGCTTTTTGTTTGAGGAGGAGGGTGGGTAAGTGCTCCTGAGTCCGTGTTGTCTGAGGGGCATCTTCAGCCACATGGCACAGTTGGAAGGCAGTGTCAGAGCTCAGACTGGCACAGAGCTGTCATGAGTCTGTTCCTTGCCTGTGTTGCTTTCACAACCCTGGTGCCAGGACCTGACCTTAGCTGCATTTCACTGTGCTGCCTGGGGACACCCCAGCTGTGGGGAGCTGCTCTGGTGGCTTTACTGCTCTCTGCTTTGGGCAGTGAGTGTGAGAACAGCTCACCTGTTGGAAACCATCTTTTTGAGCACTTTTCCTTGTTTACTTCACCAGCTGTTGTAACAGTCTTCTGGAGCTTGAAGCAAGTGAGCGTGAGATAAATAATCCTGCAGACTGATAGGATTTCAGATATATTTTTTATCCCCTCCCACCAGCTCCAAGGTTAGCAGAAGGAACCTGAAGCTGCTGTTGCTGATTTCTCTGTTGCTCTACTTTGTGTCTCTCAACCAAGCTAGACTATTTGATCCTCAGTGTATCCTAAAGATGTGAAGGGTGAGATAATATAGCTCAACAGAAACTGGAACAAGAGTGAGAAATTCCAGGGGCATGTGTCTGTTGGGAAGATGTATTTTTGACTTCAAAGGAATGTAGATGCTCTGCAGCAGAGCCATCCAGGTTCTTACCTTTTGGGAAAAAGTGAAGTGCATCACTGTGGTGGCAGTTCACTCAATATGTAACTTATAAAAGAAGTTTGATATCATAAGTAACAGAAAAAGAATATTTGGCTTGCCACAAGTTAGTGAAAGACCTGGCAAATTTTATTTTGGGCATAAGGAGATTTTTAACCACAGCTCCTAAGACACCTGCTGCTGGTGGGGCAGAGCTGTGTGTTGTGTTGTGCTGTCCTGTGCTTCACAGACACTGCTGATTCTCAGACTGGTAGTGTGTGCTGTCAGCACTAGATGTATGGTTATCAGGAATGTAAGGGTGCTAGAGTTTGATTGCTTGATTGTAAATATATAGAATAATTGGCATCTGCAGTAATAAAGCAAGGTTTTACCCATGGTCTCTTTCTGAATCTAAGCCTATGTTTAAAACCCAAAATATTTGAACTCATTTTGTTTTGAAATAGCTTACATATCAGCTTTTGCAGTAAAAGTATTCTGCATGCCATCAGTTTAGCAAATTCCTATCTTCACATCTGCTTAATATCCCTTAAAAAGAACTCTGTTGATTTAAAAAAATCACATGCATGTGCTTGCACTTACCATAGCAAAAGAACACTTCATTAGTCATGTAGAAGCTGCCTGTTGTTTTTATTACTGTGTTTCAAAAGGCTGGTGCTTCTAGGGGTTTCTGCTGTGTATTGCTGTTGTTCTTAGGGTCCAAACAGCTGTATTTGTTGTCACAATATTTACAACATTCATCGAATAGTTGCCAGAGTTGCAACCAAATAGTTGCCAGAGTTTAACCAAGTTCAATTCCTATATAACCATCCTTCCAGAGCTCAGATGGTGTGATGAGAAGTCCTGAAGTCCTGCCTTGTCACACGTGAGGAGGATGGGGTAGTTTGTTGTGCCTGCTGGCTCACTGGTACCTCCTGTAGTTTCTGCTGGTTTTAGCCGCTCTGTTGGTGTCACAGGAGCTTACTCTGCAGCAGCAGTGGTTTCAGGTTCAGATGGTGCTGCTGCCATGCAGAAATGCTGATCCAGCACTGAGAAGGGCAGAGTGCTGCTGCAAAACCTGATACTCTTCTCCAGAAGTTTCCCTTAGTGTCATGCTGACCTGCATGAGCCCCCAGTGACATTGTCCCTGGCCTCTGCAGATGGTAGAAATGTTGTTTCAGAGTCAGCGGCCTAGACATAAGGCCCCTGATCCATCCCTTGCCTTGTCTTTATTTGCTGTTGGTTTAGGGAATGTTCAGAGGCAGAATATGTTGTCATGGTGGAAGGATGTGCAATTGGGTGGGCATGGCAAGGCTAGGCAGCAGGCTCTGCTTGTCTAGGCAGTGTGTCAGGGGACATCTGCTCCCCCCACATATTTGCAGCCCTTAAATTCTTGTGTTTCCATGTTTCCTGCCTCCTTCCTGCTTTTCTTTCCTCTAGGAAGGAAACATCTCACCTTGGTACTCTGCTGCTTGTTGGGCTCAGGAGTAAGTACCACAGGGAGTAAGTGCCATGGAAGGTGATGAGAAGCCTGAGTGAGTGAGTTGCCCAGACTCTTCAATAGTTACATGTGATCAGCATCTTCCCTTGTGTCCTGCATATAAAGATCAGATCATTACAGCAGTCATGAAGAACATAATGGAATAGATGTGACTGAGAATGCTGGGTTGTGTTAGTGGTGCTGTCTGGTGGGGGTGCCTGCAGGTGGGTGTCCTGTGTCTCTGCACTGAGGGAAGTGTTTCATCTGGTGTAGAGTGCTAAGCAGGGTGGTTATTTACTCCCCTGGGGTACATCCTGGGCAGCATCTGAGTGGTGTGGGGGGCTGCCTGCTCTGAGAGGCCAAGGTGCTACAGAGTAACAGCTTCACTGTTCAGAGGTTACTGAGGTTTAACTGACCTTGTGGTTGGTTACTGAGAAAGTATTGGTGTGCATCTAGAGGAGCATATGGTGTAGAAAGGTAGGAAAATAACTTCAAATGGTCCAGGGGGTGGAACTAAGTTGAGAGCAGATGTGGCAGAATTGACAGGTTGCCTTTGCCTGGTGTGGTGCTGTGTCTGCTGTATAAGATGCAGAAAATGACCCACCCCAAAACACCATTGCAAACATTTCATATTGTAGATACATAAGTGGAACCCAACAAACTTAGCAGTTAGAAATAAAGTATAGCAGTTATGCATTAATCTCTAACTGTCTGTTGTAGAGAAAATTACTTTGGTTTTACAATTAGCTTGCTTCTTTAGGTAACAAAACCCAAACAGCTGTTGGTATATAAGGCCTTGAGATTGTACTTAGTCTTTGAACCTTGTTTTTTCAGATGTGCCTGCTTGTTTGAGCTGAGATCTGGTTTATATTCACTTCTATGCAGTGCCAAGTGTGAACACTGCCTTTCATTTCTTACAGAGCATTAACCTTACTTATTTCAGAGGAAAGGGACAGACCTAGTGTGAGGAATCTTTAATCTTTGCCTTCAGATACCAAGTAAAATGTGACTTATTTTGTTTACTGGAAAATCACAGCCTTCAAGTCCAGAGCTTCTTAATGTTAGCCTTAACTTTATGTCTGAATTACAGCCTTTGTGAAAGGAAGCTGGGGGAGTTCTCAGACCTCAGTGATTCTGGCATTCTGAGTTAGTGTTAATTTGTCATAATTTGACATTATGAGTTTCTGAATGGAAAGATGTACAGAGATGGGCACAGTTACCTTCCTTTGACAAATATGTTTGAAATACAGGCTGGAGTATCTCAGACTAAGGCTGTGGTAGGGCTTTTTGTGTGGGTACTGAAGTATTAAGGCTTGTTTCTTGTTCATGTTGGCATTAATGCATTGTTTCAACATGATTTCCCCCAAGCTGGCCAGATGATATGTTTAAATGGAAAAACAGCTTTCTAGGAGCTGGTGATATTTTATCTGTCTATCAGAGTAACACTTTGGAGGCAAACACTTGAACTGCTGCTGAGCATCTGGTTATGGCACATGGGAAACTATGGTTGAGGTTAACTCCAGTGTCCTAAAGGAAAATATTATTAGGGACTTAGTGTTGTGCAGGGTGGAAAGGTAATCAGGGCACCTTGCCTGCCTGAACATTCTCCTGTTGATGCTGCTCTGCCCTGTTGCACTCTTCCCACAGTAATTACATCCCACTGTGAACTCACATAACCTGCCAGAGCCTCTTCCTACCACTTGCATTTTGCTGTACTTGGCAGCCCTGCACACTTACTGACTGAGCTGAGAGGTTGCAGCTGGCTGGGTGGACAGGCAGACCCCATCTGGAAACCTCAGCCCCTCCTCCCTGGGTGGCTGAGCAGCCTTTGGTCACTGTCCGGCTGGGCTTGGACTTCATCCTTGTCTCCTCTCCAGGATGTGCCCCTTCCTGGAGACTCATACAGACTTTTCAGACAAAGTAATCCATAGTAAAAAGGATTTCTTCAAGTTCAGAGACTCTAGAAACTTGGGAAAATGCAGTGCCCTTGTGTCGCTGATTCATCAAAGTATGGGAAGGACTGTTGAGAAGGGAGGTGGTGACTGAATCAAAAGCTCAATATAGTGTAAAATAATATTATATAGAAATGCTTTTATATGTCTAGTTTTCTGATCCTTGAAGCTGTCACTCAAAACAAGGGGGTACGTCATTGTTACTTTTTGTAGTGGAGTCAAAGTTTCACATGACTGCTCAAGCTCCTTTTATTTCTTTGTGTTCATTTTTACAAGTTTTTCTAGTGGGACAGATTTGAGCTAATGATAGATATGCCTCACTTCTTAGCCCCTGTGTCTCTTTCTTTCCTCCTGCCTTGCATTTCTCCTGTTCTTGCTGAGAACAAATTACCCTTTGCCACATAAAACCTCCCTTTTCTTCCAAAGCTCTCACTGAAACTCAGTTTTAGAAACCTGCTGTTCATCCCAGCTTCTGGCTGCCTGCTTATGGGTGGTGAGTGGAGGGAAAGCTCTGTGTGCTGTACTTAGGGTATGGAATAGGAAGTAGTAAAAAGAGCTTTGCACACAGTTTCCACAGGGCTGTATGCTTTACATTTTCAAGGCTGACTGAACAGTTAAGTCTTCCTCTGAAATGATGATTTTCCTATAGGCTGAACCTCCCTTTCCCTTTGTTAAAGTGCTGTGTGGTTATAGGAAAAACTGAATTAATACAGTGGTACTGCTGTGGGCTTCATCTAGATCAAACTGGGCCAAAATATAAGGAGCAGCAGAAATATCTCTTGTAGCATGGAAATACACAATCAGTTTGGCTGATAGGTTTTCCAAATGGAAAAAAAAGGAATATATTTAAAAAGTGAAGCATGAAAGCAAAAGGCCTGACTGTCTTACTGACCTGAAGAAATCCCTCCTGCAAGAGCTGTTCTCCTCCTGCACAGAGCAGGGTGAAGCAGCCCTGTCTGCTGCTGCTTCCCTCTGCAGTCACTGCTGAGAAGAATCTCAGGTGAGGAAACCTGGAAGTGTGGCTCGATCCAGTGAAATAAATAAAGAGGATGAAGTACACAGTGCTTTCCTGCACCATGGTCCCCATCTGTCCCAAAGGTGAAACAACAGAGACCAGCTCCTGCCACAGTAAAGGGTGGGATTCCAGATCTCTTGGGCCTTGGAGTGTGAATCAGGAGCAAGGAAATCCACCAGACAAAAGGAATTGTGAACAGATTTGAGAATTCCTTTCTCTCTTGCTCTCCAGCAGCCTTCCCAAAGTGTGATATCTCAGGGGGAGAAGGAGGAAGAACTGGGACTATAAGCAGACCTCAGCAAGGTATTTGAAGCCTACCTTTGAAGTGACTGTTTTCCCCCTCACTGCTTTGATTACAGTAATTCCTTGCTTGAACCCAGGGCTCGTGATTCCTGACAAAGCCTTGGGCTGCTGGGGCCTACGTGGTTCCTCCGGGGCCCCAGCCAGGGTTTCTGTCCAGCACTTCTGTATGGATGTTGGAGTTAAGCTGTACACTATACTGCAGAATTTTTTAAAGGTTTTGCTTTTTTTCAAGAGGCTCAACAGTCTCCTATAGCAGCTGTCCAGAGATCAAATGCTTTAGCTTCCTTCTTCATTTATGCTGTGCTGCAAGTGATGCTTGATCAGAAAAAAAAGGGGGGGGACAAAATCCTATTTCTGCTCCCTTAATAACCAACCAACTTCAAAAAAAGATGTCTGTTTCAGTTGTGTTTGTAGTTATTTTTGATTGAGAAACAAGGCTTTTCTTACTTAACAGATCTATGATTTTTTTCCACATTATTAGCCAGGTAAAATATGTCTGAATATATCACTTAATGCTGTGTGCATTTGGCTTCAGAGTAGTCCATTTAGCAGCACAAACAAATTCAAGATAACACAGATTTAAACTGGGTGTAAACCCACCAGGTAATACCTAGGTAAGTATCTGTCTTAAATCCAGAGGACTGTCCCCACCTGGCTGTGTTACAGCGCCTGCTTCTGTGCTTGTATGGATATTTTTTATAGAGAGAAACCTTTTTCTCCTGAAGAGTAGTGCAGCAGTTAAATTTGAAAATAGCATTTATTAGATTTTCAGTTTATTTTAAAATATTTTTCATGTGGCCTGTTTTAAGGGAAGGAAATCTGTGTAAAGTAGTATATTTTAAGTCCCCACGTCCCCGTCTGGAGGTGTCGTGTCTGAAAAAGCAGAATGACTGTGTTCTTATCAACCTTCTTCACTTACTCTTCATGTCACTGATGGAACAGCTTAAGGAGGTGAGAAGGTGGTTAAGCTATGAAAAGGAAGCTTGTTTATGGCTATGAATATGGGAAAATAAACATCTCTCATGTGGGGGTTTGGACAGGTTTGAGTTTATATTCCAGCAGCATGTCCCTACAGCACAATTTTAGGTTTTACAGCCCGTCTTGAACCAGTCTTAATGGAAAATAAATTTTGCTGGGCTGCTCCTTTACCCTTGTCTGTGGACTACTCCTATACTGGTGTTTCTGTGATATGGGTACTCTGCAGAGGGGAGGAAAAAAAAGAAAGTAAAAAAGGAAGTTGTCCTATTTCTGTATAATCCAATAAATCCATTCTCTCTTTGTTTCACCCTGTAGCACTGAGTCTGCTCCTGAGCCCAGATCTATCCAGACTGTGCAGAGCTCCAGCAGAGCTGGAGTGGGTGCAATGCTGTTAGGAAGGTTTTGAGACCATCAAACTTTAGAGTTGGAAACAGAAATGAGATGTTCTTGCAGAGAGCCAATCTTGTGGGAAAAGGCTCTTTCCAAATCCCACCTGTTTTGATAGTCCTGCATAATTCCTCAGCCTTCAGCTAAGCAGTGATGAGATGACTGGCACCAGAACTCTCCACTACTGTGTCTTCTGGGTGACACTTCCCTGGTACTGATGTTTTTCCCGGGCTTTCTGCCTGTCTTTGTCTCTAGCAGCTGCAGTAAACATAATGTCCTGCCTGAAAGAGTGTGGTTGAAGAAACTAACACTGTCAGGATACAAAGGGAAGCAGGTTGGAAACGAGAAAAACAACCTTAACCGGAATTCACAGGAAGGCAAAGCTTTTAGCTGGCTATGAATGAAACTCCAGAAGTGCTGGCCAACATCTAAGTCCATCAGAAGCAAATGGCTGGATGAGCTGTCACTGCCCCAGGTTGGTACAGCTCATACCTCAGCAACTGGATTTTCAAAAGTATTCAAAACTATCAGCTCCAGATGAATGGGCCAAGAGCTGCTCGTGTGCCCCACAGCCCAGGGGCGCAAGGTGAAGGAGGAGACTTCTTGCCTCAGGTGCTCCATTTGAGCATTGGAAGGAGAGGTGGAGTAAGTTCAGGTTGGCATCTGAGTGACCTGAAGTGATGGAATCCCAGTTGCCTATGAACACTTTAGAAGAGGAGAACTTCACTTTGGGGCCTTTCTGGGGGCTCTCTGGAACCTCCAACAGGAATAGCCTAAAACACTTGATTTGGGAACTGAAGAACTTACCCTAGGTTTGTTAAACTGTGTGTGTGCTACATAGCCACAAGTGGAAAACATGACTCAAAGAAGTCTAACACTATTACTAGTCTCTCTTTTCTGCTTTCATAGATTGCACAGCATATTTGAAGGTTAACTAAGACAGTTTGAATTCTAAGCAGAACTGATGGGGTGTTTCAATCAGGTCACCTTCCTTAGAAAGGGATTTAGGAACAGGTATCAACAGAAAGTCTGCATGAAAAAGTGCCAGCTCTCAGAAATACCTGAAAGGAGGGTGCAGTGAGGTGGGGGTTGGTCTCATCTCCCAAATAACCGATGATAGGGCAGGAGGAAATGGCTTCAAATTGCTCCAGGGGAGGTTTAGAAGGGCTATTAGGAAAAATTTCTTCACTGAAAAAGTTGTCAGGCATTGGCACAGGCTGCCCAGGGAGTCACCATCCCTGGAGCTGTTTAAAAAAACTTGTAGATGTGGCACTTCAGGACATGGTTTAATGGGCATGGTGGTGTTTGGTGGACAGTTGGACTTGATAATCTTAGAGGTGTTTTCCAACCCTAATGATTCAGAGATTCATTAAAAAAAAAAAACAAAACATTTCAGCTTTGATTGCCACAACTCAAAACCTTTATTTGTAATTTCTTTCTGATTTTGAAAAATTGTTCTGCATGACAGAGTGTGGTTTTATGTGTAATTCATGCCTTTTAAGGGTACCTTAAGGTTACCTCTTTTAGGGGCTGGAAATGCTATTTCCAGGTCAGTCTATTTCTCCCCACTTTGCTCTCTCATGTGACTAAGAGCAGACACAGCCACGGGTAGTACAGATGCCTAAGTGTGCTGGGAAGTTGAAAACTAGGGGGGTTTGTTGCCCAATTGCAGCTCCTCTGCTTGAAGTACTGCTGCTTTAGGGCTATCTGCTAGTCAGTGTGTGAAGACCTTCTCCAAAGGCCTGGAGAAGAGAGCCACTCTTGCAGATATCTCTGAGCATGTCTGAGCTCCCTTAAGTGAGCCTGCCCTAAGTGTCAGTGATGAAAAAACAACTGAAACAGCTCACTGGTGACTGGCTGCTGCTCTGGGTATCTCTTTTGTAGCTATTATTGAATCACACCTTGGAGTCTTGGCTATGCATTTTCACCAAACTCTGCTTTTAAGGCAGTTTGACAAGTAATTTCCTTTCTGGATTTTTGCTTTTTGTTACCAAAGTAACATAAGCTTTTTTTTTATTATTATTTTTTTATTCCTGGAGGCTCACAGCTAAAAGTTTAAAACATAGCACAAGCTTATTAAAATTACTGAGTACAACCCTGTTTTACAGTTTCAGGAATAAAAGCCAGATTGTATAACTTGTGTGGACCCTTGATAACACACACAGCGCACATGAATCGAGCTCTCATTCATGTTCTGCCTTCACATATCACATGTGGTGAAGTCTGTGTCTCAGCAAAGGAAAGCAAATAGACACTGAAATAGTCAATGTTCTCAAAGCTTAATCCTTGCAACCTCTCTCAAAGTTCTTATTGATGGCAGAATTTGTGCTGAATGTGTAGGGTAGCTCTACAGAAACCATATTCAGTGAAGCCTTTTTTGATGCCCCATGTTTATTCAGCACTCTACTTACTTCTATTTGGAATTTGACCTCAGAGCCACATGGTCTGAGGTTTGCAAAGCAAGCGAGAAGCAAGGCTGGACAGAAAATACTGTGCAAGGTGATTGAGAAAGAAAGGAAAAGGTAAAGGCTGAAGGGACAAGTTTGTCTGTGGTAGGAACTCACCATCTGTGTACCGCCTCTTCGGAGGGTCATGCTGCTTCATCATTGCTCTCTGATCCAGGCTCTGAAACAGTTATGGAAATTAATGTTGTCAGTCTGGCCCTCTGACCTCATGTTTCAACAGGAGTTTCTTGAAATGATGGATAGAACTACAGTGTGGGGTTTCTTTTTCCTGTCCATGGGGTGAAATAGTTGCCTTCCCTTTGGATTTAAACTGATACTTAGTTTTCATTGACTAGTGCAAGGTGGCTGATAACTTTTGTAAATGACTTTGACTTTCTTTTTCACAAGCAGCAGCCACGCAACAATTAATTAACTTCCTAACCACATACAAATCACACTGTCATTTGGCTTTCTTGTTTTATACCTAAGTTGTCAATGTATAACTAGAATCATGGAAGGATAGAGTCTGCCGAGTTGGAAAGAACCCATCTCTTGCTAGCTTTGGCATTTTAATGCTTTGAAATGATACTTCCATTCAGAATACAATAAATCAATTTACTGTTTCTTGGCCAACTTGCATCTGAGATGAAGACTGTTTTCCACCTTTAGTTTTGACTGAATTTTTCTTTTATCTTTGAAGGTCTCTTAGGTAGAGACTTTGTTACCTGTAATTGTAGCTTGCCAGTAGCATGAAATCTGGTGTAGCAAGGGACCAGGCAGTGCAGCTCTTCCAACTGTGCTGGTGGTGTCTGGTGGTGTTTCTCAGGAGCATGTGAGTTACCACAGCTTTTAGTCCAGAGCTGTGTAATTAGTCTGCTGTACCATTTAAACTGATACTTGGTTTTCATTGACTAGTGCAAGGTGGCTGATAACTTTTATAAATGACTTTGACTTAAGAAAATAACCTACAGAAGCATCTCCATGGGGAGAGAAGCTGCAGACAGCTGTGGGGGGAACAGCCCATAGCAAAGTCCCCCTACAATCCTACTTGCCTCTGAACACAGATTATGCAAAAAGTAATGAATTCCTACTTTATAAAGACAGCAGGGTCAGGCGGAGTCTAAAGGGTGACCTGAAGGACCTTTCTGATGGATGCCACATGGGAGGTACTGATTTGCAGGGCTGTACATTAGGAGCTGAGGTACCCACTGTGCTGAGTGCTCTCCCGGTGGTGTGGCCTGCACAGCAGTGTCACTGGGAACACAGCAGCCTGGGACCTGGTCAGCCAGCCCCAGGGCATGGCTTGGTGCAGGAATGGAGATTGCTGGAGATCTGGAACCTTTGTAATTTGTGACATTTCTGCAGCGTCATTCCTGACCTTGGTGTACAGGCAGCAGATAAATAAACACTCCTTTTGTGCACAGTAGACGTGCTGCTGCTGACCTCAAGTGTCCTCTTTTCCATCCTCCAGATCATGAGATATTAATTTTGGGAGTATTGTATTTGCTTTGTCGTTTTGGAGCGTTCAGCATTTGATGTGAAGTTCTTGGTTTTCCTTCCTTGAAGGCTATCAAATGTCCTTGTTTTTTTTTTTCTCCCGTCCCACTTTTCAGAGGAAGCTATGACTCTCATGTAATCCCATGACTGCAGGAGCTGTGAAAACACCAGGTTTATTGCAAGAACTGGCAGTCCTGTGTCTATAAAATTTACCTGTGGCAAAGAGCTTCAGTGCCCCATATCCTGCACCCATTTCAGAAGTGATTTTACCCCTGTCTGTACCATTTCACCAGAAAATAAGACCTTTTGTAGTTGCCACAAAGGCAAAACTTGGACTCAGTAAATAATTTTACAGAGATACGCTGGGCTCGGGGAGATCCTTGACTATACTGAGCATGTTCTGTGCATACTTTTTGGTTGTTAAGAACTGGTATTAAAAACACACAACTCCTTCTTTAAGGACAAAACTTTTTGCCTGCCAGTTTTGCACGGCAGTTTGCCGTTAAAATGAATCTCTGTACATTTTCCAAGAACAAAAAATAGACACATTTTTCCACATAAAATCAAGGTTTGGGCTTGGTTTGGTTTTGGGTTTTTTTGGGTTTTTTTTTGTTGTTTTTTTTTGGTTTTTTTTTTTTTTTTCCGCTTTTTGCTTTCATAGAATTCTTAAGGGGTTCCATTGGGTGTTTTTCTTAGACTTTCTGAAAGGGGGACAAAAAAACTTCAACATTTGGATTAAAACCAGCATGAGAAATTTCAGCACAAAGGGATTTTCTTATGTATGTTTGTAGAGGAGGCTAAAAACTGTAATTTCAACCTTGCACAGTGACCTAGTAATGTATTACCATTTTTTTTTCTGTGGAAATTCCACTGAAGGTGGGTTAGCTCTGTGGCTCTTTTGCTCCTTACAGCAGTGATTCAGTTCACGTATTGAGAGGGCTTTGATTCCTCGAAGGAGCAAGCAGAAGGGATTCTGCTCTCACACAAGATACAGAGGTGAACAAGGGGTAGTTTTAATTTTAAACACTGTGCATTTTAAATGCAGTTTCAGATTTCTGTGGAAACATCACTCCATTTTTGGTACCCTGCCTGGTATCCTGTTCTTGGTGGGCCATGCATTTCACAAAGAGATTGTCTCCACCAGCTGATGCAAATTCAAATGCAAAATTAGTTCTCTCTTCTCTCTTTTTATTTATTTCATCTTTTACTGTTTTAGTGGACCATTTAGAGATCATGATCTCATCCCTGTGTTGTTGTTCTTACTTTTCCTCTACATTGCAGAGAGGTCAGTTGCTCGTGGCTTTTGCTGAATTACATTTCACGGCATGGTGTCAAATTAAAGTAATTGCATAGCAATGATTTTATTATTGCACTGAGTGTACTAGATGTGATCAAAATGGTGTGTTTGTATTTAAAATGAGATTATTAGCCACAGCAAGATCTCCCCTTAGTTAAGGAAATGAATATATTGTTTCTGGTCAGCTTGACATTGGGTATTTTGGTATATCTTCTTATTCCTAAATGGTACCCATTGTTTGGAAGAGGATATTAAACATTCCTATGTTTTCAGACCGGTATTCAATTGGGCAAATAATACTTTTCTTTGTAGCTGCAGTCATGAATTTTTTTTGTTTTAAAAATCTGGTATTAGATGATTATTCACAAACTTCTGCTGTGTGAATAATTCAGCTGGCTGTGAAACCTGAGCAGTGGGTACTGTTTGAATATTTCATTTGATTCAAAAGTGGGTTTAATGTTTTCCAATAAATGCAGTCTCCTGAGACTGAAATGATTCAGGAGCTCCTGTTTTAACTCTGAAATGCATTGCCAGGAGTTCTGCAACAAAGAAAACATGTGATGCAACCTGGATTTTGTCTCACATTGATCTTCCAAAGAGGAAAAAGGAGCCATTGCGTTCCTGCTTGCTATGCTAGAAATAACTGGAAGGGTGCAGGTGCTGAAGGAGCCAGCACATGTGGAAGTTTTGCCTCAAAGCTGAGGAGTGTCTGCTCGGGGGTGTGTAGGGGCTGGAGGACCATGTGTGGAGGAGAAGTTTCATCTGCAAAAACCTCCTCTCTGCCTCTGTAGGCACCCAGCAACTGGATCAATAACATCTGTTTCTCAAAATGTGCAGAGCGCTGCCATATATTACTTTTTTCCAGCATTCTTCTAATGTGTAGTATTTTTTTATATGCCAAGTATGTCGAGGCCATAAATACTTTAACATGCAGAAGATGTGCAGTGAGAGAAGTATGTCCTGTTGGACAGCTTTCCCCCTTCCCTGCCAGCCCTGCGAGACAGACCTTGGCAGGGGCCTGGGTCCCCTGATGTGACCGAGCAGCAGGTTCTGCCCAAGGTCCCTGGGGAAAGAAAAGAAAAAGCTGTAATTTTTGCAGTAACTTATAAAAAATTGAAACAAAAACAAAAAAGGAAGGAAAATTTATAATTTTACATAATTTCTTAGGATTTGAAATGCATGCCATTGATGGTCACTGTGGTAAGCTGTCTACACTGATATCAAATCATTCCCATATTTTACTTAATTTGTAAATTATCTGTAGCCACTTTTATCAGGTCAGTACTGTATGTTGTACACAACATTGTAATGAAAGAACATGGATCAATGAGTCAGAATTACTTGCAAGTGTCATAAACAGAAGAAACTGTGTGATACTTGATTTCTTGATACTTGATTTCTACAGAAAGCAGAGTAAATTGGGGGGGGGTGGAAAAAAAAAAAAAAAAAAAAGAGAGAGAGAGAACAAAGTAAGTGTTATGGGTATTTAACTACTCTGTTACACAAGTTTCCTGTACAGGTACTGGGGCTGATCTGTACCTCTGGGGTCACTGGGCTGTTGCCTCTGTTCACAGAAGTCTCCCGGAATTGACATTTAGGGATGTGCTGTGAGGATGCTGTGTGGATGGCTGAACTACAGTCATGTTGTGTAGTACAGGGCACTAACATTGTGGGTACTGACTACAAAACAATGTTCTGGGAAGCTGGAAAAGGGGACTTAACCTACCAAATCTTTTTATCTAGCAGGAAAATGTGACAGAAAGGTACCTATGGGCATTCCCGCACAGATCTGAGCCCCGTGCTTCAGTATGAGAGCAGTGTGTGTGTCCATGCTTACTACATGAAGCCATAGGGCTGTGCTAATGTGCTTCTGTTTGCCAGTTCTGTTTATTGCTGGGCTGTACCCCAAAACTCCTGTTTGTGTGAGTTCTGGTTCTGTTGGTGTGTGCCATGGCTCAGGCACAGCCGCAGCCACGCACCAGGCGTCTGCTCCCTCTCCTCCCCTCAGGTGGGGTGAGGAGGAGAAAATCCTAACAAAAAGGTGGCGTGTGGAGACCAGGACGAGCAGGGTTCACTCATCACCTACGGTCATGGGCAAAACAGACTTGTGGAAAAAAAAAAGAGTTTAATTTCTCAGCGATGTGGGCTCGGTCGGTTCGCTCCTCCCTCCTGAGGGAGAGGATTCCTCACAGCCCTTTCCCGCCCTCTGCCAGGGCACGGTCCCTCCGGAGCAGGCTGCCCAGAGCCACGGCCCGCCTGGGGTGCTCTCCCGTGGAGCAGGGCCCTCCGGGGCTGCAGGTCCACATCTGCTCCACCCTGGTCCTGCTGCAGGTCCACATCTGATGTCCCACACTCCTCCCTGGGCTGCAGGGGACAGCAGTCCCCTCACCACAGCTCCAGGGGAGTCTCTGCTCCAGCACCTCCTCCCTCCCTTCCTTCCTTCCTCACTGACCTCGCTACCTCTGCTCAGGTATTGCTCTCACCTCCTCCTTTCCCTCACACGTTTTTTAGCACTTTCCTTTCCCTCTTCCTAAATATCTCCATGGCAGAGGCATAATTGCTGTTTCTGAGGGACTTGGCCTGGGCCTGAGGCAGTCTGTCTGGGGACCTCCTCACAGGGGCCACCCTGTGGGCCCTCCCTTGCTCCCAACACCCCCCCCACGTGTGACATTTTTTGATGAAATTCATCTCCTTTCTCTCTGGGGTGTGGTGGTCAGGGGTGCTGGTCAGGGCTGCAGCATGGTATCAGCTGGTACTGTCTGTGGGTCAGGGTGGGCCACTGGTGCTGCCACAGCTGGAGCACCTTGTACCTGGTGTCTGAGGGGGGGATGTTCAGTCATTTCCTTAAATCTCTCCAGGATTGGAACCTCTGGGTTCCAAATCCTGACTAGAGCAACGCTGGGGTGTGAGGGTCCCTTGTGCACAGAGGAAGGGGTGTGGGAAGGGCTTGATAAATTCCTTGGTAAGTTTCTAGGATGTATTTTTGAAGAGGAAACCTATAGAATCAGTTGATTCTTGATGAAATACGTATCCCACACAGTGTGAGAAGTGATATCCACCCAGCAAATTGGAAGTGTAACCCCAGAGCTACACATGTAGGAAACTAAGAACCAATTTCCACCCACTGGAGCTCTGTTTGTTGGAGACAGGGGAAGGGAAATGTGCTGCAGGCAAAGCGTCCTTCTTTGCTTTTATTTTTCTTCCAGTAAATCAACCAGTGTTTGCCGTGGTTCCAGAGGAGTTTTCGTCTTTGGGTGAAAAAAGCGAGCAGCAGGTAGCGGTGACGCAGGTTTTGCACAGTCACTGAACTGCACACACCTTAAACTAACAGAGAGGGTGAAAGGTAGCAGTGTTTTTTGCCCTGAATCTGTGTTTTTAGACGAGGCAGCACCTTTTTCATAAAAGCGTGTTTATATCGACTCCTTAAGAAGTTTAGACTGGAGGGCTGTCTCCAGAAACTGCCCCCTCCCCTTTTGCCAAGCCCCATGTGTTTGTCTTGGCAGGATGTGGTGTCTGCCGAGCTGGTGTGGGGATATTAAATTGAGGGAACACAGAGCTCTTGATGCTTTCAATAGGGCTTCTATTTAGCTAGTGGCAGGATAGAGCTGTCAGCCACCTGTGATTGTCCAACAGGGAAAATGGGAGAAAGAAGCGGGGTGTGTGGGGAGAACCCTGGAAACATTTTCCGATTTCGTTGATAAAGTGGTCAGAAGAAAGCGTTTTCTGGGAGGCAGCAGTCACACACACACAGAGCTGCTGCCTCCCAGAAAATGGACTCAGTCAGTGTTGATGGGAGGTGAGATACATGGTGATGCCAGCAGGAACCACCCTGGGCAGTGCAAGCAACTTCCTTATTTTAACTAACTGCACATAGAGAATCTTTTTCTGAGATTTTGTTAGGTGCCAAACAAGTGATTTGTGGCCCAAAATGAGGGATATGCCAGCTCTGATACAGATGTTGCACATTTTCCTGTATTTCTTTTGTAAGGCACGTGTGGTGATTGATTCATTTATTCACCCTGTAGGAAACGGGGTGTGGGAGTCCATCTGGGTACTCCTAAGCAATGCTGGTGGAAGGTGAAACCAGATGTGCCATGCACAGTGTCCCTCTTGGTCATATGGCACCTCAGTTGGTTTTCATGAGAGAGAATGATGCTGACAGTAAAATGAAACCCTTCTGCCCTCTCCACATGTTTTGAAGAATGGAAGAGGAAAAGATTCAGAGAAATTTCCTAAAGAGAGACTAGATATAAAGAAGACATTTTTTACAGTGAGGGTAGTGAAACCCTGGCCCAGGTCACCAGAGAGGTGGTAGATGCTCCTTCCTGGAACCATTCCAGTTCAGGTTGGACAGGGCTGTGAGCAACTTGAGCTGATTGAAGATGTCCCTGCTCACAGGGCTGCATTGTGCAAGTCAAGCCCAACTACACAGCCCATTTTTATTATTCTGTATTTGCACCTGTCCAATGCTGAAGAGTCCCAGGTTGGAACCTTCCTAAAGAGTGAAGTGTTTTGCATCCTTAGATGCCTGTGATTTTTTTTTCTATACATAGATTGCTTGTTTCTTAGCAAGGACTGTTCCTGCAGGTTGACTTCTAGAGGACAACCTCCTGCTGCTGAGCAAATTCCAGCCTGTTTATTAACCTGCTTCCTATATTCTTGACAACTTATTCAGTTTAGAGGGGACTGTAGAGTCTTGAACAGGATGATAAATTTCATATTTTTAAACTTTTAATCTACTTTATTCCAAATCTTCACCACAGAGAAGGTGGTACATGGCATTTCCAGATTACTCTGTATATTACAGAGGGTGTATGTATCCTAAACCAGAAATAAGTGTGATACAAGTGAAGATCCTCACAGGGGGGATGCAGTGATGCTCTGCTGGTCATGTACCCCTCACGGTGCAGTGTAATCAGCTAATGATTGGATGACTGACTGTTTTAAGAGTGTCAGGTTTTATGCCTCAGGTAGAGATAAAGCAGATCCATCGTGTGTGTTCAGCTGGAGCAGTTACCATTTTGCTGAAACTCTGCATGGTGTTGTCTATACAGCTGCAGGAAAGATACATCAAGTAGGTGAACATTTCACTTTGGGATACTGGATTAAATGTGTAATCCAAATTTACTCCCAGGAGAGTATGTACATATTACTCCTAGTTTCTAGCTGTGAGGGGACAAAGGGCAAAAAACAAAAATAAAAATGAAATTCTGAGTTTTAAAGTCTGGAACAAGTCTCGCAACAAAGGAATAGGTTGGAAAAGCTTGAATAGAGCCTGGAGAGCAGGTATGGAGTGAGAAACAGTTTAATCTTGTGAGGGAATTTCTAGAATTCTCATTCTAGAGAATTCTCATAGATCTATTTTCTTTCTCACCAAAAAAGGAAGATATTAAAAAAAAACAAAAAAACACAATGAAAAAAACACAAAAAAACCCCAAACCAAACAAAAAAACCAACAAACATGAGTGAGAGGGAGAAACCTAATGTGAGCAGTCTCCAAAACCAGCTTGTCAGCAGAACAGTTCTGAGTCTTTGCACTCTCCTCCTGTGCATGCCACATGGGTCTGGGAGCAGCCATGTCACCATTTGCAAATATTTCCATATTGTGTTCCTGCATTGCTTAAAGCAGCCTTCTTGTTCAGTTCTCTCACACTTCAAAGCTGCTTTAGGAGAAATAGCTGCTAATTAACACTTCTGTTCCCCAGAGTGTTGTGTCAATGTTTTACAGACTATTTCTTTTGCATACAAGGGCACTAAGAACAGTTTGAAAACATAATGAACCTACCACAGAGAAGGTAATTTAAACTGTGTTTTACAGAATTGAAGGGTTTTCAAAATACAGATATGAGCTGAAATGCAGTGCTGTGAAGAGAAATGCAAGCATAGGTAGAAATAATGGCAAAGCCACAAAAGCATCAGGGATGAAAGCATTTTTCACTGAAAATAATTGCTGTAGCTCACTCGCTGCCTTTAAGTCAGTGGAGATTGAACAGTTGAACCTGTTAAGTGTTTATCTCTAAAAATGTGTACATGGAAGCAGAATGATATTGATATGAGAAGAGGCAGCATGGAGACCCTTCTGGATGAGTCTATAGAGCTTCCTGTGCTGGTGGTGTTGGTGTCATCCTTGCTGTGGGGTGAGGAGGGGTATCTCTGTGATGGGCTGGAGTTACACCTGGTTGCTCATTTGAAAATACTGTTGAGGAATTGTGTCCTGAACCTTTCCAGGCCAGCCTGAGAAATGGAGGACTTCTCCTACTGGTGGCCTTCAAGATTCCTTGTCTTCACCCTTTCCCTCAACTTTGTGACCCCTTTGGATTGAAACCTTAACTCCTCAGACAGAACTTGCTTTATTTGCATCCCCAGTGTGTCAAAGACTCTGTATTTGCCCTTCCCTTGGCATCCAACCAGCATGCTCTGGTGGTGTGAGTGGATCCTGTGGCTGCTGGTCCTGTAGCTCACATTCTTGGATCTACTCTGAACATGGACTTTTTGGGCCTATCTCTCTAGGTCAGTGTTCTTTCCTAGCATTTGAATGCAGGCAAGGATTGCATTGGCAATGTGCCTCTGGTGTCTTTGGTTTCTACCAGTATCTGCCAGTGGATCAGGTGTGTCACCAGCAGATACAGACAGGATGGTGGTGGGAAGGGAGCTGGTGGATGAGTATAGGAAGTACTCACTCACTTTAGAAAGATAACTTGATACAAGTTCATAGCCAGTTGGGCAAATAAGTGTTTTGTAGAGGGAGCTGCATGAGAGAAAGACTGTTTTATGTTTGGAGACACCAAGTCCCATCTATCCAAGGACAGTAAGAAGCAAAAAAAAAAATACAGCTTGGGGTAGAGTGGGCAGTGGAGTCTGGCACCAACAAATTACCTTGTTGCATTGAGCATGAGATGATAGGTAGAATGGGGATATTCTGTCATAGGTTTATTTTGTAAAATAAATCCAGTGTAGGCTTCAACAACCCCAAGTGTTTCCTACTCCACAGTTACACTCAGGGGTAAGTGTTGGCAGCACTTGGTTTGATAATGGCTGGCAGTGTGACTGCTGCCTTGCTGAACAAGTGGCTTCACTTTCTGACATGTGAGGGTGGGCTTTTCAAAACACACCCGAGGGTTAAATGGGCTGCCCTTATGGAAACCACTAGAAATGGGGCAATTTAACTTCCTAAAATACTTTTGAAAAATCCCACCCGCACTGTTTGCTCTCCTGTGGAAGGTAAATGCATCCATTCCTAATGATCACTCCACAGTTCTCTGTTGTGCTCTCTGAATGAATGGTTCTTGCTAATACCCCATGCATATTTATAGGGAATCATGTTCCCCCTTAAACACTGTTGATTTTGGCTCAGTGAGTGATTCCTTAGTTTGACCTGCCCTTGTAGGTTATTTTCTCAAGGTTTTATATTGTTTGTAATTCCTTTAGTCCTGTCTGCCTCTTTTTTTGCATTTGAGGAAAATAAAATAGAAGGCATTTTTTTCTAGGTTTTGCCTGTAGATTGTCCACTAAAGAATGCCTGGTTTGCTGTCCTCTGGGAAGGCCTCCTAGGTGGGCTGCCTGTGCCAGGCTGGGCTTGGCCCTGCTCCCAGTTACCTTTTATTGTGCACTCAGGCAGGACTGGCTCCTCCAGTGGTTCAGTTCAGCAGAAAGGTTTTCCCTCCATTTGCTGTGCACCATTGCTTCTGCATTGAGGAGGACAAAAAGAGCTGCAGGGATGAAATGCCTTAATGGTCGAGAGTCATTTAAAGACAATTACAGATTTGGGGCACTGAGGGGGGGCACTGGCGTGCCAGCCAGGCCTTTGGCAGCTTCCCCTGTGACATCCCTCCAGGAAGGAGGGGAATTTGACATGGGAGAAGCAAGTCTGTAGGAAAACTGAGAAGTTCATCCACTGGTCCTGAGCCTCAGCCAGGGCTGAAATGGTGCTGAGAGCAGACAGGTGGGTGCTTTTCCAGCCTGGGTGCCACAAAGGCTTCATTTTGCTTTGGGTGGGTTTGTTGTGTTCCTGGTTTCACACTCAGGAGGCCAGTTCTAGATAAACTTCACAGAAGTACAGATTGCAGACTGGGTCCTTCAGGTGATGGAAATTTTGAACATTGTTAATTTATAAGAGAAAGTAGTAAAATTAATAGCATTCCAGGATTTCAGACTGTTTTCCTGTATTGCTCCATAAATGTACTCTTGTGGGGGGAAAAAATATCTACTTCATACTTCTTTCTTGAAAATCCACCACAGCCTTTTCTCCAAGTGAGCCTTTAAAAATATGTGCTCCAAACACCTGCTTGCTTTTCACTTCAGCTGGTGGGGAAGAAAATGCTGGGCTGACAGTGGAGTTTACAGCAAAGATTCATGTGGGAATGCAGTATCTGGCTGTGCCCCTCTCTGACCTTTCATTTAGAAAATTTCAAACTCTTTTTAGCGATGAGGTTTTGTGTGAAAAAATGTCAGAATAGAAAGCAAGCTGGATTCTGCATTCCTGCTTGCCTGCGTGCTGTGTAAATGGACCAAAGTAGTCTCTGCTTATACCCCTCGGTTTCCAATGAAAGGGGAAAAAAGTCAGGATTTAAAAAATTGCCTGCTGTCATTTACGATATGCTTTGTAGGATAAAACAGCTCCTGTCATTTTAATTCTTCTGTGTTAAGTGTCAGAATATGTTAATATTTGTCTCATTTCCTGTAGTGGTGAAGCACAGCAAGGCTGAGTATCTCAAAAGTATGGGCAAATTACTGACTCAAGAGCATGTGAAACATATTCAGCTGCCACACAGGTGATGCAAAACCATCCCTGCAGATGAAGCACAGAGTAGAACAAGGCTAAAAGGTGTGGAAGGTGTTTTCTTTCATCAGCCTCTCAGGTTTGGCCCTCTGACTATGAAACCACAATTGCCAGGTCATCATCAGTCCTCCTTTTTTTCCTGGGGACTGTGGGGATTTTTCATCCACTTATTGCTGCTGCTTACAGAATGGAAACAAAGAATAATGCACTATTTAGACTGATGTATTGTAGCCAGTACTAGAAGAAATTAATTAGCTGAAAATCTGAGTGTAGCTGTAAGAGTGTGGAGGGCTTGTGGTGAAGTCCTGGTTGTGACATTTTGAATACTTTTATTCAAATATTAGTTTTTATACTCTCATATACCTTTGCAGTTCTGTCTACAGAACTGTATTTAACAGATCAGCTAAGATTGGACTAGGATAATCTCTGTTTGCTGCAAGAAAGAATTAATTGAAAAAAATCAGTCTGTGTAGAGCTGCCATAAATAAGTCTGCTGGCTTCCACAGCTGAAGGGTTAGGATTGCAACTGCACACCTGGCAGGAGTTTGCAGGGCTGTCGGGTTTGTTGTCTTTGGGTTTGTTTGGGGTTTTTTTGGTTCACACTTGGTAGGTGTCTACAGTCACAGTCAAAGCCTGTAATTCTTACATTATATGGAGGGGAATCTCCAGTTCCATCTTCTGGTGACTGAGCTGTCCTGTGGGGGGTTCTTTGGTTTATGGAAAAGCCAACACCTGGCTCAGCTGATGGGAGCAAGTGGCAGAGGGAGGACAGAGGATAGGAAGAAGATTATAAGCATAATAATGCCTTTAGTAGTTGCTCTACTACGTTTTATACAAATGTTCAATGGCTTTGGCAGTTACTTGGAGATTCCTGAAAATACATCTCCCATTGGTGTTTTTTAGCACTTTGAAATATTCTGTGTCTATTTTCCCCCCCCACAGTGTTGCTTCCACTGGTGTTGTCAGTAGGTAGGTAGTTACAGGGCAGAGCAGTGTGTGCTCATTTAAGAAGGAAACCATGTGGTTCTGCTGATTTGAGTGGAGTAAAACACAGCACCTGAGCTCTAAGGGGTTCAGAATATATAAGGGTTAAGGATTAGCAGAACATTTCAGTAGGCAGTGCTCAGTCTGCCAAGCTACAGATAGGAAACTCCTGGATGACTTTGGTTTTAGTTATTTTTCCAAGGGGTCTTGTATCTCCTACATGCACAATATCTTCTCTTTGTGCCTTTGACCAGTGGCCTCAGCCATGTGGGTAACTCCAGAGGGACCTCACCTCTGGCAAGAAATCCTCTGGCAGAGGAAACCCAGCAGTGACTGGAGTGATTTCCAGTAATATGCTGAGCTTGTTGTCCTTCTTCACCCTGCTTGATATTTGTTTTTTAAAGCATCAGGCCAGGTCTTTGGGCTCTCAAATGATATATTGGCATGCTTTCTTCCTTCCTCACCAGGCTGGAATGATAAGAACTGATAAGGATGAATACTTCATTGAGCCTTTGGAAAGAGGAAAGCAGATGGAAGAGGAAAAGGGAAGAATCCACATGGTGTACAGGCGATCAGCTGTAGTGCAGAATCCTACTGACCTGCTCCCTGATGTCCATAGAGAAGGTACAGTACCCCTGTGCTGATGCTTTACAAATCTGTTGTGGGTAATAGGCATACAGTAGCTTTTGAAAGAGGCAGTTTTGACTGGGCTGTGTGAAAAGACAGTGTTTAAAAGTTTGCTGAAATATACCATCAGGGGCATGCAGCACATCTGTTTTTGTCTAGGAGAGCAGAACTCAGCCACAAAATATTCTCCTCAGGAAATGTTGCAAAATGCCTGCTTTTCCCTTTCTTTAAACCAAGGTCAAAGTTTGTAGCCATTTTATTGGGAACAAGTCTGAGCTCTGCATAAGTTGGTAAGATCCTGTGGGACATGAGATGTTAATAGAAATACTCATATGACTTCAGTGTTCTAAGCTGTTGTTTGTCCATACAGCTTGTGTTTAAAATTTGCATCCTGTTTCTTTCTGAGTAATAACTAAATTCTGCCAATGACTGATAATGTTTTCCCCTCGTTACTGGCTGCAATTAGTGCAGCTTTAAGGCAGTTTCTTTGATTGGATGTATTTTGACATTCCTGAGGATCCCCCTCAGTCCTCAAGATAACATGGTTGGTCTGTCTGAGAATAATTATGGTGGGGTTTAATACATTTGCTTGTACATTTTTTCTCCCTTTTAATATGACATGAATCCTTAGAAGCCAATGCATTGCATAGTGAATGCTGAGGTTTTTGACACTCTGGGCTGAGGATGAAAGAGTAGCTCTGTTTCCCTTCAGTGCTCTGCCTTTTTTTCAACATCTCTCAGTTTCTCAAATTCCTGTTTGTGCTTTGTGTTCACATGTTCTTGGAACTTTAAAGGGTCAGAGAAGAAAAGAGCAGCTATATACAACGCACAGAACTAGAATTATATACAAATATTAAATAGACTGGTGAGTCTTACCTCCAAATCTTTGATGATGTTTTGGATTTGGTCCCTCCTTTGAGGGTCTTAATGTCTTCAGCATCTTCCCATCTTCTTGTGTTTGGTCAGAGGGAGCACTGAAGAACAGCAGCTTCCTTTTTGGAGCTCACTGTAGTCTTTGTAGTTGGTGTCAAAACCATGTGTCCAGAGCTGATCTCTTGCTTATTAACAAGTCCAGACCAAAAGCCTCCTTTCCTGTACATCTCTGTTCCATCCTTTGGGAGAGGGGAGCTGTTTCTGTGATGCTGTGTGTTGTTATTTTAGCATTTGCCTGGAACAGATCTATGCAGTGTGTAATACAGCTCACCTTGGCAAGTGGACCTGAGATCCAGAAAAGTGGATGTATGGATATGGTGTTATACTGCTATATCCCACACATAAATATATGAAACATCTCTGTATTTCACCTTATGTATAAGATGCAAAGTCTACTGGACTTTGTCATTAGTATCTTAGCATTTATGTTGTCATCTGTAAGATAGTTCTCCTGCCCTTTCTTTGGCAATTTGAAAGGCACATTCAAGGAGAACTGTTCACCCCCTTTTTGCCACTGTGCTTACAAGAGGCTCAATGATATGTTTTTAATTTAAAGTGCCTAGAGCAATAGCCACAGATTGGAGGACAACTCAGATGTGTAACTGTACCTAACAGAAGGTGATGCCAAGGTATGGTCCAGTCTGTAGAACGTGCATCTTACCATGGCAGGAAAATGGGGATGGTTTATCCTTCCTGGGTGGCTGCCATGTGCCTGTATTCCTGTCAGGCAGCCAGACCATTCTATCCCAAAAGTCCACACACCTGGGTGAAGCCTTACCTAACATGAAAGAATTGCCACTACAAAACAGATGTTGTATGGGTTTTTAGGCTTCTGTATTTATGTAGTGTGGCCCTCCCTTGGCCTTGCTAATCAGATAGGTCCTTTGCTAACCTGCAAGGTCATGGACAATGTCAGGTGAGCAGTGGTTGTGTGTCCATATCTGTGCTAAAGCAGATGTGTGAGTCTTTAAAGTTTGGCCTTTACAGAAGATTATTAACCTTCTTTCTAATGAACATTATACACAGAACAATTCCTCTTAATGATTGCCTTTGCCTGGCAGTTTGGTGTAGCAGACAAAGTGCTTTTTGGTACAGCTGATGGTCAGTTTGAGAGCAGGCAGGGAAGCTGTTGGCAGCCCCTGTACAGAAGGTTGGCTGATCCTGGCCTGGGGGACAGCACCGTGTGCCTGGGCTCTGGGGGTGAGGGGTACTATAGATGTTGCAGTCTTGTGGGTATCCTGAACTTTCTCCTAAGAATGTTTCCTCAAATGTATTAGGTGAGTTTTCTTCTAGAGGTAAGCATGAGTTAATTGTTGGATGTATCTAAAGGTCTTCAGTTGCCAGTGCAGTGTGAAACTGGAAGTCTTTCCCATCTTCCCTGTTTTTCAAAGCAGTTAGATTGAGGCTGGCTAATTTCCCCTCCTGGCTACTTTTCAGCTGGAGTGATTTCTTTGCTTTTAGCCACTTCCATGATCCTTGAGTAAGCCCAGTTACTGACTGGTCCCAGTTGGGCAAAGCCTGATCTTTATCCATATTACATTTATTTTTATTATTATTATCCATTATCCATATTACAACAAGTAGGTAGTAGTCTCATCCTCACTGGTGTTTGGTAGCTCCACCTTGGCTCAGACTGGGCACAGCAAAAGAGTGAGTTATGTTGCCTTGATGCCTTATGTTGCCTATATGCCTTCAAGATGCCTTTTTGAGATCCGAGCATGATAAAGCTTAAGGCAAGCTGCTGAAGCCTGTGGAGCTGAGGGAATGTTTGGCCCACATGACAGGTCAACACTGCAGCTCTTTTAAGTAAATAGGTGGTAAAGGTTATTCATGTTCACAGGAGATCTCTCTTGCTTGCTTTTGACAGTTTGAAACTTTTCCACAAATTTGAGCTCTGGAAATAGAAACAGTTTGCAGTGGTTAAGTAGTCTGCTGCTTAGAGAGGCATGACAATCCTTCTTGATCTCTGCCCCTGCTCTCCACCCCATGTGCCTAGGAGCAGCAGCACCAGCTACAGTCTGCTGGCCCTTTGGAAGTTCAGCTGCATACTTAGCCAACAAAGATGAAAAAACAAAGTTTCAGTAATACGTGACAAATGACTCAATGAAATAGGCAATAAGATAAAAAAGTACTTCAAATTGTTGTTGTCAGTGGTTGTAAAAATTGGGAAATGTTGTGTGAAAGCCTCCCTCCACAGTGAAGTGGGACATGCTGCCTTGTGCTCTCCCAGAGCTGGGTTTGGAAGATACTCTTGTGAAAGCTTTCAACTCCAGCTATACAGCAGAAGCTCTCAGTCTGGCAGGACATCCGTGTTCCTGTGGGATTTTAAAACCTTAGGGAATTTGTTGGACGTTTTTTAAACAACAGGGCAGAATGAGTGCAGGAGCTGTAAGTCAAAACCCCTGCCATCTAAAGTCAAGGTTGGCAGGGATAGCAATGTAGTGGAACTATTGGTTCCTGTGCTGTGTTCTCAGGGGAATAAGCACCCGTATGACCAATCCACTTCTCTTTCCTGTTTTTATTTATTCTTTATTCCTTTTAGTTAGCTGTGATGAAGTTTCAGCAAGCTTTCTTAGAAAGGTGGGAACCAGAAATCTGGGTTTCTGGAGATGATATTAGGGTGCCTCCTGGATAGTGTGGGTCTGGCAGGGAAATAACCCTTTCCTGAAACAGGACTCTGCTGATTTCTGCTTAGGGTACCCGTGGCTCTCTGTAGGTAATGGGGGTGTAGGGTCTGCATTTCCTTCTTGTTTGCATCATTTGCTTTGTGTAGAGATGGCCCTGCGTATGAGGTGGTTTTTTGCTTTTAAACTGCCTGTGCTTTCACTCTGATACCAGGGAAATGGAGATAATTTTCTGTCTTTTGACAGAACTGGTGGCAAGAGTGGTTATTTGTATTTCACACGTAATACATCTGCTAATTCAAGGATCTTTTTAATGTCATTTTTGGAATCTGATCTTTCTTCTGTTAATGTGAGGCACTGCAGGGACCTGCAATAAGTAGGAGGTCCTGATCAGTTAATGCTAAAATAATTGAAACCAGCCACCTCGTTGGTTCTCCACTGAGCTGGGAAAGCCTGGCTGGAAGTGCTGAGCCTGACTTGGTTCTTCTGGACAGAGGAAGCTCTTCCTCTTCTGCAGGATGGTAGCCAAGGCCTCCCCTGGGAAGTCCCAGCTATTAAAAACCACTTAAATGTGGTGGGATGTGACATGGCTTCCACGAATGTCGTGTGGGTTTCTCTCCTGGGAGCAGGGAAGTTTCTTGATTCTTCTTCCTTGTGGGTCAGGCAGGAGTCACACAGAAAACCATGTGAAGGCTGGTCAGCTCATCATGGCTCATGTGGTTGGGAATGGGAATACTCATACCATATTTTCAAACTACATGTACTGTACTAACTTGTGTCTGAATTTGGGGAAATAATTGAAAATTTTTATCTGCACTGAAAAGTGAGGTGGAAGTAACCCTTGTGAAGCTGGGAGGGGAACATGAGTGAACAAGGCCATGCTGCTAGTGAGAGTGAGCTGAAACAGGCTGCTGAGGCTGAGAGGACCTTCTGCCTAGGCTTGGTGGGAATAGACAGAAGTAGGTGGCCCTGTGAGTGCCACAGACATTCCCAACTACTGCAGCATGCTTTCCTTTCACCTGTGCTGGAGGAGAAACACAGAAATGCCCAAAAATGCATTTTTTGAATAACCTTAATTCATCTTTTCAGCTTTAGAAGAGCTGATGGATACATCTGTGCTCCTCATTTTAGTTGAGTACTACAGGTACTGGTGATCAGTGTTCACATCATGAGTGTTACTCCTAAATAACATCTATTCAAGAAAAACTAGTTATTTGTAAGGGCAACAAAAAACAAAGATGAAAAGAGTCTGTACTAGGGGTGAAGGTGTCTGGGGGACAGTGGGCAAACGAGCTGTGTGTATGGAGCTGAAACACTAGAAGCATGTATGAGGCTGTCATGTTAAAACCTCATTTAAACAAATCTTGTAAGATTTTATCACCCCAATAGCTTTTCACTTAGGAACGGAAAGAAATGCTCACTGGGCAAGACTACTTGGAAGGCTTGAAAGCATAATGATGATATCATTCTGTCTGGACAGTATGAAAAGAATCTGTTCTCCTTTGTTTATAAGCTGACAAACATCACCAAGATATGTGATTATTACCTTATTCCTTGAAAGCTTTCAAGGAACAATAGGAATCGGCAAAGAACTGTAGAGTTTAGAATAAAATTTGTACTCAGGAAGCCTTCTTTGCAGGTTCTACTAAATCAGGCTCAGGTGTATGGTAAAATAAAATCCAGATTGGATCTCTCAGGAAAAGCCTGATCCAAGTCCACTGGAGACTGTGAGAAGACTCAGGTTCACATCAGTGGGCTGCTGAGGGAGGTTTTGGATCATACTCTGCTTGAGCTGGTCACAGAGAGTTCAATTTATATTTCCTCCTGTTCATTCATTTATTATTTTTTTTCATGCACTTTCAAGTAGTGTGATGATGACAACCAACCTTCAGCTTGGAGGTTACTCAGCATGGTAATGTACTCAAAATTTTCCTATTTTATCTTCTTCCTCACATCAGCCTTTTTTTTTTTTTTTAATGACAACCTATTCACCCAGAGAGCCCTTCAGATTAAAGTATTTTTGTAATTACTTCCTAACAGTGGGAAACAAGGAATAGGAGCCTTTATCTCCCAGCTTCCTTTCAGAATTTTCATTTTCCCTAAAGAACCAAAGTGCTTGTATTGCTGATGGCGTTGCCATGGCACTGGGTTCAAGTGTCTTTGTCCCAGGTGGGAAACATGTAGGAGGAAGAAATGATTTGGGAATTGCTCCTGGTTGCCTGGGAATGAAACCCTGGAACAGGAGGTAGAAGAATGGGAAGACTATTGCCTGCTTTGGGGACCTCCCTCTGCACTTCCCCAGGCACATTAGTGTTTCTTAGAGACATTCTCATGCCAGAAGGTGTCTGAGCTCTTTCTCAGCAGAATTTCTCATGGCCTGTGTTGTAATGGAGGATGGTGTAGGTCCTGCCCAGCACACCACCCAAGTCTGCATCAGCAGTAATGGGAAAGATGGAATTGGTTTAGGTGGAGGCTTAGTACACCCCATTTTGTAACATGTTCTGTGACAATGCAGGTGGTGTTCTTGTGTAAGTGGTTTGGTGGTGATAACCTGTGTACATATTTATCTAAAGACATCTCTTTATCCAGAACTGCCAGAGCTTTGTCTTTTAAATGAGCCTTATTCTATAAAAGTGAAACTTAATAGGATTCATTGAAGTTCTGGATTGAAAATTGGTTTGTGGGGTTAGGCTTTTGCCCTTTATTTTTCCAGATATCAATTTGCTGAATGACAGGAAAGGCAGTCAGCAGAGTACTTTTCAAACAGGAATGGCACGGCATGGTACAAAGGAAAATGAGTATTGGTGATGGATGTGCTGACAATATCTGGGGAAAAAAGAGAAGAGATCTAAGGGAGGAGGAGAAGTGGGAGGAAAAATAATGAGAAAACCATCAAGCACTTGTAGAAATGGAAGTAGATGAGTAATATCTTTGAGTGCAATGGAATCCCAGCCCTCTCCAAGGGTTTGAGTGTGTGCACTGCAGATGGAAGTGTGCTCTCAGCCTGGTCAGGCATAACCTGAACTCCATTTAACCTCCCTTGCTTGGATGTCAGCATCAGGTGGAGTTTGGGATTTGTCTCTTCTCTTTAGTATCTCCTGCTGCTCCTCTCTGTTCCTAATGACATCTGTCACCAGAGACATCTGTTTGGCCTCTCTGGCCCAGCATTTCATACAGCCAAGGCAGAGTAACTCAGCAGTTGTGTTTTCAGTATTTCCGAGGATGAAGATGCCACAGCCTTTTTAGGGCCCTGTTTTGGTGTTTGATTACCCTTGTTATGAAATTTTTCCCCCTTCCTATCTAATTGGAATTTCCCTTGTTCCACTTGATGACGATTACCTTTCTTCCAGGAAAAGCTTTTGAACAGTAATGGTCACTGTGCCCAGAAACTCAGCAGGCCTTGAGGTGCCTGGGTGTTTTCTGTCAGATTCCATAGCCAGCCTTGACTCTACACAATTGATTTAGTACTTGCTCTACATTAAAGTTTGAGTTAATGTGTTAAAGCCTTTACAGGCATCATAACCTGGGCAGGTTAGAAAGTGCAGGTGGTCAGCAAGAGAACATAACCTGCTGTAACCAAACAGGAGGTCTTTGGCAACACTAGGAACAAAAAAACCTGTGTTTGCTCCAGATGCTCATCCCTCATTTTAAAAAGAGCTGGAAGGGTCAGATGTATTCCGGTTATGTTCAGGGTACACCCAAGAAAATATATTCAGACACTGAATAATAGAAATATATAGACACTGCTTGTCTGTGAGGATGTGCTAATGAAGCTCAGATTTGGAGTGGTGCTTGGGGAACGAGTCCCCTGCTCCCTCCATGCTAGCCAGAGAATTATAAAATTAAACCTCAATTTAAGATCCACAGTCTCTGCTGTGGAGACTTGAACCTGTTTGCTCTGAGATGTGTTCGAGTAAAGGCAGACCCAGACTTCATAGCTGAGAAAAAGCTTGTAAAAATTTGTTAAGAAAGAAAAACTTGAGCAGGAGGGGATCAAAAAGTGCTGGAAAGTGCCTTCCCCAGGCTGTGTCCTGGAGGCTGTGCTCACCTCCCCGTGGTGGCACTGGGGACATCCAGCTGGTTAAGTCGTCTTCACTACTTGGCAATAACAAAGGAAAATTATTCTTAAATAAAACCAAGGATAAAGGCTTGGTTCCAACCACAGGCAGTCAGAGCCAGAGTAGTAAAATACACAGAAATCTGTATGAAGGGAAAATTGAAAAAATGGAGAAAGATCAGGACATGCAACTTGCAGCCCTTCCAAGGCCTCTGCAGTTTCCTAACAGAAACTCCTTGTGCCACCAGATTGCACAGACAGAGCAGAGCTGCCAGGGAAAAGTGGTGATAACCAACAGCAGAGGTTTTAAAATACCCCGTGGGCAGGTGTTTTACAAGAAGGGAGCCTCTTTCTTATACAGATGGTGCTCTTCAAGTAACCTCCTAAGGGGTGAAGACTTGCCAAGGCAAGGACCCCCCTTTTGTGCCAATGTCCTGCATAAGGGACAGTTCTGGGGTCCTGTCAGAGAGGATCCCCATAGGATCCACCAGTGCCTCTGATGGACCAGGAGGTGCTAAATCAACCCTGCACTTGTCTGTGATGCTCCCCTCTGGCTGTAAAACAGGGTAGGGACCAGGATGGTCCCTGTCTGAGGCCACACACTGATGGGAAGCAGGAGAGCTGCCTCATCATGATGAATTTATGTGAATGAGAGGTCAGGGACAGGAGGAAATGAGTCCTCCCCCAGCCTGCGGGGGCTGCTCCTTGTTTATGTGTTTTACATCTGCATCAGAGGAACATGGTCCTGAAACCTGATACCAGGGAAGCACCGAGGGACTCTCTTCCTCTGAAAGAAAAGAGCCTTTTTAATCAGTCTGCCTCTGCAGTTGACTTTTTTAACTAACCCATGTCTTTTATGGGAAAAGGAATTGAAATGCAGCAGCTTGCCTCAGAATATCCAATGGTAATTTTCATGCCACGTGACTGTTGCTGGATTTTCCTCCCCTGAAATTTTGTGCAGTTTTGGGCTTTTTTCCCCATAGTGAGACACCTGGATTTAACAGGTTTGGTGCTCAGTATATTTTTAGAAAGACTTTAGAAATTCAGAAATAGGTAAGAATGCAAATCAAGGGGCAGATGGGCAAGGTAATTCAGTTTATGCCTTTGAAAATTTCTGGATAGGGATACAGTCATCCCTGGTTCATGAGAGAGGACAAGGCAAATTGATCTTGTGTGCTTTGCCTGAGGGATCTGGGTGCTTGTGGAGACCTGGCCAGCAGTGCCCCTCCCTTTGGTGGTCCCTGTCCTCTGTGAAGGTTCCTGCATGGTGCCTCCTCCCACCAGCCCAGGTTGCTCCAAGCCCCATCCAACCTGGACTTGGACACTGCCAGGGATGGGGCAGCCACAGCTTCCTTGGGCAGAAGTGGGCATCAGACTTCCCCACGTCTCTCTGAAGTGCTTCACAGATGCTAAGAGTAAAAACTTGTTTGTCTCACGTGGGCTGAGACAGGCTGGGCCAGAGAAGCTGCTAGGAATGCACATGGAAATGACTAACGTGAGAACATCATCCTTGCGCTTCGTTTGGCTCCCAGTGGACGAGTTTCTTCAGATCCATTTCTGGGTTTACAAAAGTGCACCAATCTTTCCAAACTGCAACAGTGAAGCACGGTGGAGTAACAGCATGACCCAGCTGTTGTTTGCTATGAAAACAGTGGGTTTTTTGCCAGAATGCCTTGCCTAATCATTCTTTCGAGTATTCTAATAACATGGGATCAGATCTTCAAGATAGTTCAGGATTCTGGAGGTTATTAGAAGACACACAAGTCTGAGTCTGCATTTGGAGCTGGAAAGGAGTGAGTGGCTGTGAGGGAAGCCACTGGGAGGCTGCCCTGGGTCTGCCTGGGACTGGGTGCTGTGGAAATACACCCTGGGGAGCCAGGAGGAGCTTTGCTGCCCTGTGCCCGTCAGGGTAGCCAAGGAGAGGGTTTTGTTTGTGTCTTCCTCTGCTCTGGGACAGGCAGGGCCTTTTTTCAAGCGTTTTTTCATAGCAATAGACTGGAGACCCCAGGGGTGGATCTGTTGTGTGCCTGGCTGCCTGCAGCTCTTCTAACTGCTGCATGTGACATAGCAACAGTGTGTCTGGGACACTCATGGTCATAAATTACAGAGGAGTAAATTTAACTGGATGTCAGGAACAAGTTCTTCCCCATGAGGGCAGTGGAACAATGGCACAGGTTGCCCAGGGAGGGGGTTGAGGCCTCATCCCTGGAGATGTTCAAGGTGAGGCTTGAGGAGGCTCTGAGCAACCTGATCTGGGTGAGGGTGTCCCTGATACTGCAGGGGGCTGGGCTGGGTGACATTGAGAGGTCCCTTCCAACCCAGATATCCTATGAGTCTGTGATTCTATGTGTGGGTAGGAGGGGAATCACCCCAGAGCTCCTCAGGGGCAATGCAAGAAGCAGCCCCAGAGAAGCCACTTGGCAGAAGAAGCCTGGACACACTACATAGTCACAGCTTTAGTCAAATGTTTTTGAAATTGAAATTGTAAGGAAATTATTTTGTCCAAAAGGGAAAGATTTTTTGACAGTTGAAAAAAAATGGTGAAGGTAACAATTTCACTTTACTGGGAACTTGAGAACTTAGGATGTTGACAGCTGAAAGTAGTTGAAAGCACAACATAAGTAGTTCTTTAAAATCCCACCTGTGTCACCTTCATTGTAATGCACAATGCTCTTACTGCTTGATGCTTTTTTGTCTTTTTTGGTTTCTTTTTCACTTAGTTCTTGGACTTTGTAACTGCATCCAGCCAGAAATGAATGTCTCTTGATGCTTCCACTTTTGGATGGAGATTTTCGTTTGGCTTTTTCTGAGTGTCTGTGATTTGATAAAGCCTCTTTGCTGGTTGTTTCTTTTCTTCACTTGCTCAAGGGAGAAAGGAAGGCCATTAGCATTTTGTGTTTTCTGCAACATCAGTTCTTTGGGAAGAAATCTTGGAGTAAACCAGAGCTTTCTGTTTCCTAAGCTATGTGTACAAACTGGTATGTGTACCACAGCCTGCTCAGAAGCAGAACATGCCCACTGCCTCCACCTGAGCACACAGAGCTGGGGAACTGCCCCGGAGGGTTAGGAAGCAATGAAAAATCCATCCTGCCTTACATGGAACAGTTTTTAGGTGAAGTGAGGCTGCATGCTGCTCTTCCAGGTATTCTCACATCGTGGAGTGAATGTATCTCAAGTGTAACTTAAACATTGTGGAATATTTCCAGATGTGTTATGTCCAAGCTACTGGGTCCTTTGCTCCTGTGTACTTTTGGGAGGCAAATGTCACTGACCTGATTTTCTCCAGATGGTAAAAAAAAATCCTTAAAGTTGCCCAGTTGCCCATGTGACCTTTTCCATGTGGGAACAGGGTTGCTGAGCTGCTCCAGGTTCCAGGTGGTGTGCATGTGGGTTTTCCTAATGCTGTTGTGTTCTCCAGTGTTGTTTTCTCTTCATCTGTTACCTGGTTTAGGCTTTAGCTCACCAAAGCTTTGTTTGCCCTATTCCTGGAAAATTCAGCTGGTACGTCTAGACTAAGAGAAATCTGAAGTGTATCTGTCTGTTGCTTTAACACCAAAAGCTGTTTTGAAAATGCCTGAGAAATACCTGACAATGAGAGGGTAACTCATTATGTTCTGTGATTTATGAATAAAATAAAATAAAATTCATATCATCACAGATTACTTAACTAGTAGCATCATGGATTTGTTGGTTTTCAGAAAAACCCCTGCATTTCTTTTCATAGATCTGTGGTAGAAATTCAGTTCACAAACTAATTTATTACCTTTTTGTTTTAGTTTTTTTGAATGCTCCATCTCAACCAACACTCAGCAGCTCTCCAGGAACCACAGAATTCATTTTGATAACTGCTGTAAATAGTTTGTCCTTAGCAGTCCTTGAAAGTGCACTGCCTTAGAGCTGGGCTCTGCTCAGGTTCTTCCACAGCCAACTAAATAGTTTTTTATTGCAAATCTATCGCAAGTGAATTTGCAAACCTTTGCATTTGAAGCTGTGCTTTGGTATTTTGATGGTATTTCTCAGTTTGCTTTCACAGGGCTGATTCTTAATTTATTTCAAGTCCCTTTTTTTAATCAGTTTGTAGAGTTTTCCCTGCCAAGAATAAGTAACAATATATTCTCATTACTTCCAACACTTCAAAGGTTCCAAGTTTCTGATACCTGGAACATTTACTACTAGGAGAAAAAAAGAAGCCTTCCTGTAGTTAACAGTTACTCTTTAATAGGGAAGACAGGGTGAGATAAATCAATTAAAAGAATCTGATCTGGGAGTGACCAGCAGTTCAGCTCATGTAATGCCCTGCAGCCTTTTGGTGGCTGAGGAGACATCTCATGGGCTGAGGAAGTTCTGAGCTCTGCAGATCTGCTTCCTTAGCTTTTTGGTCAAACACACTTTTTATTTTTTGCTGGGGAGACAGACTCATGCTTCATATTTATTTTCTTACATCTGAAGTTTGTCAAGCTGCTTGGAAAAATATGACAATGAAAGACATCTGGGCATCCCATCCACTTTCTATTTGGGAACATCTGCATCGTTACTAGGAACTTGTTACTAGCAGGGAGCAGATGCTCTCTCTTTCCATCTCCAGCAATTTACTGTTGCTGGTAGTGACACAAATCTGACAGGCACTAAAATCCAAATACCTGTTCCTTGACTGGACTTTTTAATACCCCTACTTAGGATGCCTTAATATTTATTCCTGCATCACAAATAAACTTGTGGCATTTGTGGGTGGAAGTGATGGAGAAAAGCCAGCAGTGTTTCTTTCAGGGGGTCTGTATCCCTAGGCTGTAAAAAACTGAGCACTTGTACTGAGGCTTTGCCATCAGGTTGATGGACAGCTTCTAGGTCTGAAGACAGATTTTACTTCTTCAGCATAAATCACAGGGACCTTGGGAACCTCAGGTTTCCTGTGTCAGCATTTAACAGATGTACAGTAGCATCCTGCCCTCCTCACTGCTGCTGTCATCCACCTTATCAGCAGCTTAGCAGCAGGCAGGATGGAGAAGCTGATGATATGTGTGTGAGCTCTGGGACTTGAGGGATCCTATTTCTAGAGAAAAAAATGGAACCTCCCTGCTTGGTGATGGCGAGTTCTGATCTCCTGGACAATGCTGGGGGGCTTGGTACATTATCCTTGAGTCACAAGCATGTGCTACCTCAGGAGGAGGAGGAAGAAGAGATTTGCCTGCCTTCAGGGACATGGTTGAGTGGTGAACTTGGCAGCACTGGGTTAATGGCTGGACTTGATGATCTGAAAGAAGTCAGTGACTATGCTCCATTCATTTATCTTTATAAGGTAAGCAAAAATTTCCTGACCTGTTGTACACTGCTGCAAGGGTAAAAGACAAGATCTTGGCTCTAATTCCAGGGAATCTGAGGCAGCAGCTGGCATCCCAAAGCAGGGAAGGCCAGGTTGCAGGAGCCCTTGCTTGGTAGCAAGTTCCCTCAGGAAGATGAAGACTACTGTCATTTTCCCCTTAGCAAGTCTTCCCTCTCCCTCTTTTTTCTTTCCTAGCAAAAGGAAACTATTTTCCATTTTTCCTTGGGATGAAAGACTGGGCCAACAGGAGCCTCTATGAAACCATGTAGTTCCTCAGGACCCAATAAGCTGCACTCAGCACCTTCTTGGAGGTTGATTTGGGATGGTTATATTTACAGTTTGAGTGGGACAGCACAAGTTATTACCCCAACTAGAGGTGGGTGAGTTGATACCCCAGCTTGGGAAGAGACTGCTCTCAGGAGCAGGGCTTAAAACAAAGTCTGGGCCTCCCAGTGCTTTTTGTTAAACCCAAGGCCTCACTTCTGCAGATCAATGTGTGCTCCTGGTGCAGCCCCTTCTTCTTTTTCTGTGCTGTCAGAGGAGAATGGCTTCACACATATTTTTGCCATTATCTTGGACAATATTGTGGTACATGTACTGTTTGGAAATAGCTTGGGTTTGGAGAAGTTTGTTGGTCTTGGAATGCTGACTTAAAGTGCATTCATGGAAAAAAAAAAACAAAACAGGAGTTCAACATCATTCAGTGATAGTTTATAGTTGGAGCTTTTCCTTTGTATTTCTGCCAGTGGAATTTTGAAAAATGGCTGAAATTCCATGTGGCAAGAAAGGAGGGAGGCTTATTATCTGTGACTAACACTTTGGTGCAATTTTTAAACTGGTATTATTTGCTGTCCAGCCACTTCCAGGCTCCTGCTGTACTGGTTGCCTCTCACTTTAAACAGCTTTCCTTGTAGCTTTGGCTGGAACTCTCACATTCCTCCCTGCCATCCTCCTGTGGGGATCCTGCCCTGCAGCCACACTGTCCCATCTGCACCCAGGGCAGGGGGCACTTGGCCTTTGTGCTGGCTGGGGACTGGGCTGAAGTCTGCATTGTTGGGTGGCTGTACTGAAATGGTACAAATTCTCCCCAAAACCAAGAGCAGAGGTTCAACTCGCTGTCTGCCTTGCTCACTCAAGGAATGTGCTTTTCAAGGTCAAGTACTCCCAATTTTTCAAGTAACTTTTAAGGCAGAAAAGAGAAATTTGCTTCCTGTCACTTAGAATTCCCTTTAAGATCTAGCAGTGCTCCTCTTCCCAGATATCAGCCACCCTTATGGTCTGAGAGTCCTTTGCTTGCATTGATGCTGACGTGCAGCACTCTGGAAAGGCAGAGGGTTTGCCTTTGTCAGTAGTATTTAGAACTTAATTGAGGATAAAAACTGGGTTAGCCATCTCAGAAAAATTCCCAGGGGCTAACATACCTCTGCTCAAATGGAAATCTGAAAACAAATTTGACCATAAAACACTGTTTAATCTGGAGCTCTAGTTTCTGGAAGTCAGAGCTAATCCTCGGGAGCTGTAACTTGGTATTATTTGGACCCCTTAAACCGTTCTCATTCAGCATGGGATTGGTACGAGCTGTCTGATAAAATGAAACCTGCTGTCTACCCAGGTCCAGAGACACTTTAAAACAGTTTTTGCCATATTCTGGCTGCTGTCCTCCCCCTTCATCCTTGCCCACCCCACAGCCATGTGTGCCCCAGGCCTGCTTTCCTTCTAGCTTTTAAATCTGCCTTTGGAGGAGAGCTGTCTCTTTTTGTCATATTTATAGCCAGACCTATTGTGTAGTCCGTGGAAAATTCTTCCTAAATCTTCTCCCATCTCAAGTTATTCTTTTTTTATTATTATTATTATTATTTTATTTTTTTTCACCACCTCTGCTAGCTTTCCAGCAGCCTGGAGGGCTCGTTAAAGCACACTGTACAGGAAATGGAGCCAGGAGCAAGAATGGGACCCTGCTTGCCAAGCAGGGAAAGTTGGCAACTCTCCTCTGACAGGGAAATTCCTTGGCTTGGAGGAGCAGCTTCGTAGAGAGAGAGTGCTACTGAGGAGGCATCTGGGACACAAAGTGCTCCTTGAAAGGCCCTTCCACAAACAAATGACATTTTGGATATCCACACATCACAGTGAGGTTCTGGCAGTAACATTCAAATATTGTGTTCAAATTCATTTGAATGTGAGAGTTGGAACTTTGGTTTTATCTGAACAGGCTTGAGATCAAATGGGGAATGTCAGGAGGAAGAAGGTCAGGTCTGGGCACAGAGAAGTTAACAGCACCCATGGTCATGTCCTACAGAAGGTGTTCCCAGCAGACTCCCCTCTGGTGTCTGTGAAAAACCTCTCCCTCCTTAGTGCCCACTTTGTCAGACAAACACAAATGGCACCATCTGACAGGCCAGAAGAGATGGGGATCTGAATGGGAGAATTTATGGCTCTTTTGGATGGGCTTGGGCTGAGGAGTAGGGAATGATGAAAATATCCTGATTGGAAACACGGTGAGTTATATCCAGAACACATCTGTGTGAGGTGCAGTCGAGGTTGGCTCACAGATAGGAATTTGGTGAGATGGAAAGAAAAAAAAGTGCTTCTTTGTTTAACAGTCTATAGGAAGAAAGGAAAATGTCAAAGGGGGGTGAATACCTGACGAAATTACTTCTGTTGCAGTTCCTTTTAGCCCTTCCAATTATAAAAGTCTCTCTTACAGAAAAGATGTTACGAGGAGACACTTGCTATGATTGCACAAAATCTACAGTAGTGTGCAGGTGGGACACTGAATATCATTTTGTAATGAAGAATCAGAATTTGTCAACCTAGAACAGCTATCTGGAATACATTTAGAATACCTCACTTCCAGTATTTAATTTTTTTTTTTCGAAAGAAAACAAAAACATCCTATTTTCATTATTTCAGCCAGTTCTTGTGTACAAGTTAGGTAAAAAACAGAGTATTTAATGATGAGGTTGATTGAGGTGGTGTTGATGGCCAAATGAAACAGTCCTTGAAACTTCAGTTTTGTACACATTATTAACTAAGTATAACCCAACATATCTGTCTAAACATGTGTACGTATGTCAGTACAGTACATCAGGTGGTGCTCTTTGAGAAAAATAACCTTGTGTATGTGTAGTGTCCTTCTGCAAAGGACAGTAAGGACGGGCAGTGATGTTGATGGTTTGGGTGTTGGAATGTCTCTCTCAGGAGCTCAGATAATCCATGCACCTTGCCCTGACCCAAACACAGCCCTGAGCTCACCTGGCTTTTGGTTAGATCCATCATCTTACCCATGTGCTCAGATCAGTGCTTGCTGGGGATGTTCAGATAGAAACTGCCAGACTAAACATCTGAGGACCTTGACTTCAGTGGCTGGGCAGACCTGGCCAGGATCATCCTCAGCTGTCACCTGCTGGGGGCAGGCACAGAGTGAGCCTCGTGGTGTGCCGGGACCCTGCCCTGGACCTGGGCAGCTCTCCCTGCAGGTGCATGGACTCATCAGGAGGCCAGTCTCCAAAACACAGCTGTTGGGCTTTGTAATGTCAGAAGGTTGGAATCCACTTAGTGACAACTGAACAATTAAGGACAATTATGCTTTCAGCTACATTAACGAGTAGCTGGGTAGTAAGACATTGGAAGGAGCTGACCCATTGTCAAGCACCCGCGTAATTTGTGACTCACGGTGTCATTGGAAGGGTGTTTGAAGTTCTCTTTGGTAATATTTTTTTTCCCAGTTTAACACACTCAGTTATTCCTTTTATGTGCCTGAATGCTGTGAATTCCATTCTGCTGTCTCCATTGCACATTTCTCTCTGCATGAGCCACCTGACAGCTGAGTCTGCCCCTTGTGTTTGCAGCCGGGGCTTCTGTCCCCACTGGTGGCCATCTGAGGAGAGCCATGAAGCTGTTCCCTGGAACCACCTCTGGAAAAATGCTCTCTGGGTTGGGGTTGCCATTGGTAAGGTCAAGCTTGAAGAGGTGAAGTTCACTGATGAGGCAGGAATCACTCCCCCATGGCCAGGACCTTCCCAGCAAAGTTGTTACCACATGCCAGGCGCTGGCACAAAATTGTTTAAGGAATTAATTGAAAAGTGTGAAAGAAGCAACTAAGATTGGACAAGACAGATGCTTAATGGAAGCCTTTAATGCACATTCCATGTTGGCATTTTATAGACTCTGCCTAGGGGCTGTGGTATCTTCCTTTTGTCCTCTCTGTCTTTGTAATGAATTAATGAGTCAGGATAATCAGCAGGGTTTATCTGTAGCAGTGACACTCCAACACTTTAACTTGGTCAGAGAGAAGAGCTCCTTGGTTGAGCACTTCACTGTCTCTTGCTCTTAATATGACCTTTTTCTTATTGGAGATGGCTTGAGAACAGGGTTGGAAATGTTTGTCTTGAATAGGCTGAGGGAACACCGATCTGTGGTCAAGTTCCACCTTAAAATTTGTCCTGAAGAAGGTTTTATCCAACCTGTGGGGCTTGCTTGTGCTGCCCTTGTGTGAGTTAGCATTCTTTACAAGAAAAGAAATTCCAGGTACCTTTTTGGGTTGTCCAGTGCTGCCATACTTCAGCAGTTTTGAAGCAGCAGGTTACCGTGCCCCACCTCTTTGCATCTGACATTTTTTCCTTGGATTTTTATGATGTGTTTTTACTGTTGGTAATTATATTAATGGAAAAGCTTTGCTGCATCAGCTGGGGCTTTTCACAGCTCTCCTCTCCAGCTGGAGAGCAGTTCTGGCTCAGGCTGTGTCAGTAACACACAGCCCTGCAGCATGAAGCTCTTTAGGGAAGGAGCCATTCCTTCTGCTTCTCCAGAGACAAGAGAGGACACAGGCTGTCCTGAAAGACAGCAAAGACTTTCCTGAGCTTTCCCCTTACATGGATCCGGATATACAGATTTTATGTTTTTTAGGGGAACCATCCAACTGCATGTTGGTGGTGTGTGCAGGTCCTTCCTTGGTAGCCCAGGCTCTGCACCTTTCATCCACAAGGGCTCAGGAGTCATTTCTCTGCCATGCTGCTCTTCTTTTAGCAGAGCAGACCCTTCCTGGTTCCAGTAATCCTTGGCAAAGGGAGCTGTGCTCTGCCCTGCTGCTGGGGCTTAAGGCAGATAAAGCAGAGACTGGAGTGTAATTGTTGGTGACAGCAGGCATGGAAACAAATGCCTTTTGCAGTATTTAAACTACTGTTCATAAACACATCTCTCCAGCTGTGGGAAGCCAGCAACCAAGGTTGCAGTGAGGTGTCCAGCAAAAGAGAAGATGGAAGAGACAGTGGGGAGAGGAAAGGATACACAGGGGAAAATGGTGAAGCCAGCCTATTCCTAGAAGAGTTTTGTGAAGCTTTTATGATTAGGGAACTATTACTTCACTGGGTTTTGCTTTTCCTTCTCCCCATGACACCTGCAGTTTATCTGCTTATAAATATAGTTTCTTGCTTCTGTTAGCTGGTAGCAAAATTCTTTCTCACTGCTCTCTCACTGCTGGCTTCTGTCACCCCAGAGCTGTAGAGCTTCCTCTGCCAGAGCAGACCAGGACACCAGTGGGAGGGCTCAGGTAAGAGTGAAAAGTTCCAGCAAGAAAGTTCAACATTTCAGAGCTGAGCTAAAACAGTGTAAATGTCGTTTTGACTAGAGTCAACCAATAAATAGCCAGCTGTCTCTGCTGGGAGAAGACTGCATCCAGAGAGGCCTTTGGTGTCCTCCTGATGTCCAGACCATAGGGGGAATTGTCAGCTGCCTCTCCAGACAGGGACTGTGAACGTCCTTGGCAACAGCATGCCTGACAGCAGACAACAGAGCTAACTGCTGAGAAATGCTCCTTTAAATGAGGCTGAGGACCTCTCTTTACTCATTCTGTACTTTCAAGCAGCTAACAGAAGCTGGCTCAGCTGTCTAGGAGTAAGGAATCCAAACCAAGGCTGAAATTACATGGAGACCTGATTGTAAAACCTCAGTTAATGAGCTCTGGGGGGCTACATCTCCACTAGAGCAACTTCCTTGAGCACTAAAAATTTCTAATTCTAGTCTGCTACTGAAAATTTCTGTTTAAAGAGTTTAGGCCCTGGAACTCTTTTCAACCCCTTAGGGACCTCAGGGAAGCTGCCCAAAAATGCAGACAACTCAAGCTATCCAGCATTTATTCTTCTTCCAGCAAGTACCGAGGTAGTGAGCAGATTATGAACTCAATTCCTGTTTCGCATCCAGGGTGGACTTTAAAGGTGCCCCCTTCCTGAAATGCTGTGTCCACTTTGAATGCATTATCCAAATTAGGAGTCCAGGGACTCTTTTTAAGTGTGCTCCTTTATGAAATCAAAATGATTTCCAGGTTGATTTAATGATACATGAAGGCATGAGTAGTTTTAGGGTTGTTAACGCAGAGCTCTTTGATGTTCCTGGGAGAGTGTCTGGCTTTGGAAGTCATTCACTCTGTGCTCTTGCTAGCTGGAAACTTTGAAAGTAAAGTGCTGTAAAAACTGTGAGAGCCCTCACATCCCCAAGCATGGGGTGAATGTCCAGGTATGCGTTTCACCAGGCTGGAAATCGTTGCTGACTGACTTTTTCTCATCTACAAACTGAATACCAGAGCCTCTGGAGATGTTTTTTTCCATACTTTTAGGCATTGATACATCTGATGATTTTGCAAAATGTGACTTTTTCCCTTGTTATTTTTCAGCTTTTATTGCTGTTGTGTTTGAAGGGCTTGCTGCAGGGCTGATTTTAGCATTCTGTGTGAGGGCACAGTTCTGGTCTGGGACTGGTTTGGGCTCTATGGGTGGTACCTGAAACCATGCTCTTTGTCTGCAGTTATGATGTGAGCTGCCATGCTAATACACTGAGGTTTAGTTGAAGAACTGAGTGTTGTGTAAAGTTAAAAAGGAAATGGGTTTGCTCACTTGTGTGTATCTAACATGACACACAAGCTGCTTCTCTGTAATTGTATGTAACCACCCTAAGATACCAGGCAGACTCATATGCTCAAGTCTTCTTCATGTATACAGATAAATTATGGCCTTTACCTGATAAAATGTTATCCTGGTGTTAAAGTGGAAAAACTTAGTATTGACGAGGGGTATAAATGCAGCTCACTCCTCTATGCTAGAGAAAAAAAAATAAATAAAATGTATCACTTAAGGATTTATTGGCAGGATCCCAGTTTACAGCAAAAAGCCCAGCCTGTGCAAAGCTCCTTTGTCCCTATATCCCCTCTTGCTCATCTCCACTATCAGCTCTTGCTCTGGAGTCATTTGGGCTGAAGACACCATCTCCCAGCTCTGAGATCAGGTACCAACAACCTGCCCCAGCCCCACCTGCACAGCCCATCTGGCCAAGTCTGTGCTGCAGCAGCAAAGTCAGTAGAGGAAAAAAACCAAAACATATATTTGTATATATTCACTACCTCATGCTCTGATGAGGGAAACACCAATTCCTCTCCTGGGAGTAATTTCTGTGGGATTTCTTGATGGATAAGTCTCTGCCTTAGCCAGAGCTTCCTTTTCTGAAGGCAGGAGTTTGTTGCTGAGCTGTTGAACAGGGGAGTTATTGTTCTGGAAGGCCCTGCCATCACCTGGGGAAGATGGCAGAGCCTGTTCTAGAAGCAGCCTGGTCTGTATCTCTGTGTCTCTGTGTCCCAGCACCCCCATGGTGTTTCTCTGGCAGGCATTGTCATGGGCAGGCAGAGGAAAACACTTCCAAACCCACAAACATTATTGTTCATCTCCCTCATGGCTGAGCAGCTGATGGGAAGCCAGCAGTTATTTGTAGCAGAGCAGCCACCTGTCCATGGGCAATGCCTTGGTACAGCTCTGACCAAGCTAAAAATAATGTCAAGAGCAGATGAGCCAGGGCAAGGCCGGACAAGTCCCCAGGACTCTGTTAAGCCACCAGTGAGCCCTGAGCTGGTATTAGTGATGGGAGGCACGGTGCTCATGTGCTCCTGCACAAAGCATGGGCTGCTGCTTCTCTGTGCTGCCAGAGGGGGTGTGGAGATGCACCCCTGTGTCTGATCCCCTGAGCTGAGCTGATCTGCATCAGTCCACAGAGAAGCTGCTGCTGATTTAGTGGTTATGGTGGTGTAGGACTGATGGTTGGACTCGATGATCTTGAAGGTCCTTCCAAACCATGATGATTCTAAGCCAGCAGTCCTAGAGCAGAGGGGCAGCATGTTCAGAACAAGCTCAGTTTGGTCTTTAGATTTATTCCTCATCTTTGTGTCAGCCACTCCCTAAACCTGGGAGGCAGGAGGTAACTTTTGTTTTACACCTCACCCCAGCAGATGCCCTTTCTGGGAGCCCATCTGAGCACTGGACCGGTGCCTTGTGTATATCTTTGTGTTTGGGGATTTTTTTGTAGAGCAGACTTGTAGGAACAAAACTAGCTGGTTTTACTTAAGGTACAAAATGTAGAGGGGTTTTCCAGCATGCATACCAACCAAACCCAATGGTATCACATCAGGACTATGGAAGGTCTGCAGAGGAATGATCTCCCAGGCATCCTCTGGAGTAGATCTGGCACAGGCTGTGGGCCTCATTCTGTTCTAAAAACAACTCCTGCCTTTGAAGGTTGGCATGCTCAGAAATGTGCCTCCTGCTTGCTTTACATTAACCAGATGCACTCTGCTCTGGGAGGTAGGGGCCATAGATTTATTCCATGACTTTGATATCCAGCTGTTTGCAGTGGGGCTGGGTCTGCCAGCACCCCCTACCCGGCTGTGCTTCCAGGCTGCTGCTCTTCTTACCTGGATTGGATGTCTTAGAACCTGACAGCAGCATTGCCACCTCCACCACCATCTCCCACTTCCTTCCAAGACCTAGAGCAGACAAGCACAGAGGCAGCTCTGAAAGGGTTTTCCCCAGGAGTGACCTGGATGCAGAAACTGGCAGTGGGAACAAGGTGTAAGCTTGAGCCAGCAAGCTCCTGTTCTCCAGCAGTGAGAGCTCTGGAACTGGCTGAGACTCCTCTTTTTGCTTTCTGTATTACCAGAAATGTTTCTGGTCATGGGGTGGAAAAAGAACGGTTAATAGTTGGCCCAAATTCAGACATATGTAATTACAGTTTCCTGAATCACATGTATGTCCTGGCTTGGTTTTCTGCCTGTTTGCTTCCAGGTGAAGATAACCCACAGTTCTAGAAAAACCCTGGTGACAGGTAGGGAGTTGATGACAAGAAAATTATGGGGTAAATCCTAGCCATTTCCATTGGAAAAGTTTATCCTGAGTTGGCTCTAAACATCCTGAGACAAGTACAGAGTTCTGCTTTTGGGGGCTCTGTGTTGCTTCCTGGGGGTGCTGCTGGCATCACTCTGGTATGTAAAGGAGTCCTAAGAACTGTTCCTGCTGGTGATGAGAAAAGGGAAGAGCCCTTCTCCTTATGTCAGAGCAAAGATGGCTCCATAGAGCCAACAAGGAATATAGTGCAGGAAATCTCCCATCCTCCCCAGAGTTATTCTGCAGCTGGAATTGCTAAGGTACCAGAGAAGAAAATATTTTACGGAAGCAGTCTGTAAAATATTCAAAATATTTTCTTTTCTCTCTTAAATCTAACAACAAAGTAAGATAATGTTTGTGTTTGCAGCCCCCTTGGGTTCATGCATTTACTGAGTAATCCTGCAACCTGGAGTTTCAGACCTCCCCTTAATCCCTTTTTGTTTGTAATTCTACCAGTCACTGTCACTCTCAGGCTCCTGCTGGAGGGAAGATAAACAGTGCTAATGCTCTAAGCTGCAATCTGCTTAATCATCTCAGGAGGGTGAAAGATACTCAGACTGCATATGAAGTCACAAGAATTTTTTTCTCTCTCTTAGTTCCTTGGGGGTGGTTAAGCTAGTGGAAAAGTAGAGTTGAGCCCAAACCTCGTGGCTATGAGTTTTATGCCACAAAGACTACTGTGGTACTGTTAATCATTCTGGTGCTTCAGGAGTAAAAGACAATTTAATGCAATTATTCTAGAAAAGATAAGGGGGGATGCTTAACTTCCTAGGAATTTTCTTTGGTTGCTTTTAAAGGCCCTAAATAAACCAAGCACATCCTAGAACCTAATGAGAACACCACCCTGTCATGATGTTTTCCACTCAACAGCTGGGGTGGTTTCTTTGGCAAGCACCAATCCCTCACAATTAGACAGTGCCAGCAGTGCTGCAACAATTTTGCATACACTCAGTTCCTGGAGAAGTAAGTTAGAATAGCACTAAAGCTGTGCCTGGAATCAATGTTTGACAAACATGGTTATTTTTTTCCCTGGCTTTTCAAAAGGCACATTTCAAAATAAGCTTTAGTAGGCAAAAAATGAGGGGCTTGCATGGATTTGTTGAAGTGGGTAGATTGGCTGTTGTTCTCATGAGGCAACCTGCTAGGTTTCTCACATTTTGGGAAAGGTTCCACAGAAGCCAACAGGTACCCACTGTGTTCCTGCTACAGTTCCTCCCAAAACACCTGCCATCTGCTCTGGGTGGCTCCTTGTGCCACATCTACAGGCCAGTTCTGTAGAAGGCATCAGCACCTTAAATTGATCTTTAAAGGCAGTTAGTAAAGAGCAAATGGCACAGTCAGCAAAGCGTGTTGTGGAACTGCTAAATTCTTCTGACTCTGACTGAAACTCTCCTAAATATGTTCCACGGGTGCCTTTGAATGGTAGGGCAGTTTTTGTAGAGCAGGCTGCTGAGGACCCTTGACAATGTGATCTGCAGTGGGCAGAGATCAATCTGGATAGAATCTCAGTCTTTGGTTTTAACAGGCTTGAAACCACAGAATATTTTTTTCAGAACAGCATTTTTTGTATCTTTATTATTCCTGGCCCGGAAAGCCATGGATCACAGGGCCTGTCCAGATGACCTGCTGAATACCACAATCAGCCAGATGCAGCAGTTATCTCTGTGCAGTTTGTTCCAGATGTCTTTTCTGTGGAGAGTCCTGTGTGACAAATGAAAATATCCTCAAGAGCAGAATTCCTTGGAGGTACCTCCACAGTTTATTTCACTGAGATGCGTTGATTTTTAAATCCCATGCTTTGCAGAATGAGGAAGGCTGCCTTCCAGGGCTTTCAGCAGTATCTTCAGAGTGTGATGAAGCCACTGGTATCAAAGGGAGCCATCCTTTTCTCTGCACCTTTCTTGCATTTGGTTCTGAGGGGAGCCTGCAGCTCATTTTTTGTGTCCAGTAATTTCTCCTGTCACTGAGCTAAAGGCAGATGCCCAGAAGTTCAACAAAATGAAACAGACTGAGCTCTATAGGAGCTGGAAAGACCTGAGCATGAAGAGTGGGAAAAAGGGCAGAGAAAAACTCAGTGTCTGTGCCCTGATAGCAGGGGGTTGAGACCTGAAGGAAAGTATAACTAGGAGAGAAAGTCATCATGGAAACTCCTGCTCATCCAGTGGCTAACAAGTAGAAAAATGTGCAAGGCTACTTAGTGCAATTTTAGAAGTGACACTGGGAGTTGGCCTAGTTTCCTTTCTTTGAAAAGAGCATAATGGAATTTTTTAGCTTCTACAGAATCCAGCTGTCCCGGGGGACATTTGATGCATTACCACACTTGCTTAGAAGGGCTATACATTGATCTCAGTTTGTTCCAAGCTGATTTTTCATCATTTTCCTTTTGAATTAGCAGTGTAGTGGAGCCTCCCTAGACACCCTTGCCAGCTGTATTTTCAGGAAAAAGCTAAATTAGGCACTTGAACTGAAATTTGTCCATGGATCGTAATCTTCTTGCCAAAAAGAAACTCTAGCAGAGGGCAGCCTGGGTAACATCATCCTGCTCAGGGAGCCTGGACACGTGGCCCACAGACCTGCTGTGCAGCCCCAGCTCTCCCTGCTGCTGAGTTTTGTGCACTGATGGATTTGAACAACCTGGCTGCTCACTCAGACAGCTGTGTGGGGGGAGGAAAGTGCCTGAAGAAGAGATGCAAGGAAAGGCCACAAATCTGGGTTCATCTCATCCCACTGAACCCATCCAGGAGCAGCTGTGGGATGGAGTCAGCAGGAGGAGAGGAAGGCAGATCTCTTCTCTGTGGGGCTGGTGTCCTGGAGAGGCATCGAGTCAACAAGGGCCTGGCCATGGCAGGTTTGTAGTTAGCCTATGTTCATCTCCACCTTGTACTTACAGCCATAAATCCTGTGTCCTCTTCTTGTCCAAACAAAGGATGCACCATCTAGGCATACCCCAGATGGTATCCCTGGATACAGGAATGCTGCTGATACCATTGGCATCATATCACAAGGTTCAGCTCATGTGTTGTGCAAGATAAATAATACTGTAAGAATCTTGTATATGAGAAAAGTTTAGGGGGAAATGCTTTAGGTGTACTGAGAGCAGCATTCAAGAAGTTGGACTTGGGCAGATCACAGCTTTATTTAATAGGAAGGTAAGAACCGTGGTTTCATTCTTTTAAAGATACATGCTGTAACCCAGAATTTTTTTTTTTTTCACATACAGGAAAGCATTTAGGAGAGGTACAGTTCTGCCCAATTTTTGGTGTAGGCATTTCTGCTGGAAGTTCAGTCTTTCTGAAAAGGGACTCAAAAGGGAGGCAGGCTTTACTGGGCTGCAGAGGGCTTATGGCTTTTCAAATACACACGGCTGGGTTCACTGAGGGGCTCTGTAGATATATTTGTGCTTGTCAGCAACCTCCCATGGGCTTGCAGCAGTGTGGTTCCAGGTCTCCAGAGATGGCACCAGGAGAGGTCAGCAGCCGTGGGCTTCCACAAGATACCATGGCAGAGCTTGTGGGGGAGGTTTCCTGCTGGTGCCTCTCTGTTCCGTTTCCACTGCTTCATTTCCTACACTCACAAAACTCCTCCAGCCTTTTCTTGGCAGAGGAACCCCAGCTGGAGTGGAGGAGGATGTCAGCCTTTGCTCTCCTCCTCTTTGCTAGACAGTGCATGGTATACAGGCTCTGATGTGTGCTGGGAAAAAACAATGCACACCTGCAGGAGTGCAGCCAAGGCTGTCTGGTTTGTCTTCCTAGCCAGGTGTTTGCATAACCATTTCACCTGGGGAAAGAGCAGGGACTAATCTTTCCCTGACAGTAAGAGCATGATGTAAAGGATGCAGGTGACTAGCAAAATTAAAAAAGGAAGAGATAATGAACTGGCTAATTCCAGGGTGAGATTAGGAAGGATTAGTCTGTCTGGCACAAATCTGCAAACAAACAGATGATGAGTTTCCTCTGTGCACATCAGAGAACAGTGCCAGTTCAGCCACAGCCATCACTGCTGGTAGGGTTTGGAGAGTAACTTGCACAGAGCTTTTGTCTTCAAATGGTTCATTGGGGCTTCTGGGAGAAGAAGTATACAAGCTGCATTTCAGGAGGTGGAGGCTCAATGCTTAGAAGTTTCCAATACTACTTTTTTTTTTTATTTTTTTTTCCAAATCTTGGCCAAAATGGTCATGGTCATTACATTTCTTCCTAGAGTGAGGTTATTTTTTCTTACTTTGTCAGGATTGCACACTTGAAAAATATTCTGTGGATGCACACACGGAAAATATCGGTGTGGTGAGAATGCCCTCAGTGTGCAGAAATAAAGGAGCCCTTTCTGCCTCCTCTGCTGCTCACATGCAGACAAAAAAGAGATTCTCCTCTTGGTTAGAACCACTGAAGCTGAAGGGGAGTGCTGGCCAAGCCAGCAGTGCTGCAGGGCACAGGGGTTGGTTCTCAAGCTGTCACTGCTCCAGGCACTGCTGTGTGTAGCTGCTCAGCAATGCTGCCACCTGGGGCCATTTTTATCCTTGGAGCTGCTCTCTGAATTTCCCTCTTGTGTGCTGTCACAGGGTTCGTGTTCTCAGGAGCCAGAGGACTTGTGGTCAGATTGTAAAGCTGTTTGCAAACCTGGTCTCACACCCACAGCAGAGGGCTGAGCTGCTGGAAACAGCTGGGAACAACCTCACTGTTTGATGTGGGGCCTGGGGAGAGTTATTTATGTGTTGCTGCTGAACCATTGCAGATCAGGGGAGGGAGAGGCTTCCCAGATAGCTTAGCCAGGAGCTGAGTCCACTAAGATCAATTACAGAGTGGCCATCCAGCATGTTCTGCTACATTGGCCCTGGTCCTGCTGCTCTTTCAGGAGGAAAACTATCATCCAGTTTGCTGGGAGTCTTGCCTGAAAACCTGTGAAGGGCCAGTTTGTGTACCTGCAACCTTGGCTTTCATCACCTCCAGTGGAGGAGTAGAAGAAGGGCTTGGAAGTTGTGCCATCATGTGGAGAAATGCCCTGTTGTGATACAAGTCAACACTAGTGGAAGGCAGGAGCAGCTTCCCTTTCTGTCTGTTGGGCACTGGTTGCTTTTGTTGGGTTCACAGAGCAGGGAGGTCCCTGTGGATTTAAGGGTTCTATCATCTCTCTCCTAAATGGAAGTGGAGGGGAAGGGAGATGCCCTCAGAACAGCCCAGTTCCTTGTGAGGACTGTGATACACAGCTGGTAGCTTACACCATAAGATGTTCCCAAGAGACCTCCTTACTAGGTTAGTGCTTAGAGCCTGTTGGAGAGCTGGCTCAGTTTTAGGAAGAACCAAGTAGTTCATAGCTGTGACTTCTGTCCTAAGAGTAAGGAATAGCTTTTGGGTCATTGCAGATATGAACTATTAAGTGCAACCCCTTAAAATGCAGTTCAGAATGGTCCATCTGAACACTCCCCATGTCTTCAAGGCACCCTCCAAGTACTCTGTGATACTCACAGGAGAGGATAGTCCAACCTTCTAGATGCTTCTTAAAGAATTACAAACCTAGTCAGTCAGAAAATGCAGTTTAGCTGTTCCACTGATGGGGCATGAGGGGGAAACACGCTGCTGCTAAGATCTTTTCAACATGGACTGGTTCTGACCACCCTACTTTTGAGTGCAAAAGGCACAAGTGAAGCCTTGCACAGCATCCCCAGTGAATGCTGAGGCAGGCCAGGACATGTGCTTGGTGGGCTGCACAAAAAGGAGGGGGAAATTCTGGGCTAGGAAGGCAAGTATTTGGCCTAAATCTCCTTACTCATGAATTTTATACGTGGCTTAAGAACTGTGTGATTGGTTATGGAACCATGAGGTTGGATGGATTTTTTTTGTTGGATATCCTGTGATTCCCCTCACCCCCTCACCATTGCAATCATCCATTTGGAGCTGCTGATTTATTCTATCCAAAGCAGCGAGGGCTCTGCAGGAGGATGTTTCTGAAATGGGTGTGGAGTAGGTGCTGATGTCTCACTGCTTCCTCCAGGGTCTCTTCTTGATGTCCTGGGAGGGCTGAGCTCCCTGCACAGCCACCTGGAGCAGCAGCTGAACCAGACGCTGAGGCGCCGCAGGCACGCAGGGGATGCTGATTACAACATCGAGGTGCTGCTGGGGGTGGATGACTCTGTGGTACGGTTCCATGGCAAAGAGCACGTGCAGAACTACCTCCTCACCCTCATGAACATAGTGAGTATCACCCCGGGTGCCTGACCTCTTGCAGGTCTTGGTACCAACATGGTCATCTCACCTCTCACCTGCTGTTGGATATGGTTCTCTCTTCTCAAGATATTTCCTTGAATTGATCTTTTTTTTTTTTTCTTTTTTTCCCTGCAGTAGTTTTCTAGGGCACATTCTAGGGTAATTCCAAGAATTGGGAAATAGTTGAAAAACAGTGGGGAAAAAAAACCATAAACTTGATACATTTCCAATAATTCCTAGCTTCTCCCACAACACAATTCTGGAGGAAAACCTGGCCAAAGAGTGAACATGCAGAAAGGAGTGATCTCTTAGAAAGCAAACCTGGTTATAGCTGTCTCTTAAATCATGATCATGGGGCAATCCCTGCAGTTATATAAAAACTATAAAGGAAGAGAGGCTCAGAACTACTTTATCAGTGTGCCCTATGGCATTAGCAAGTAATTTTTTGTCTGCATACACATTTCTGGCTGTTGTGCCTGAGATGGGGTGGTGACAGGGGAGTTGCTCCCTAACAGTTAGGGAATGGATGCTGTAGAATCTTGGTTTGATGAAAAGGGGCTGGTGAATGATGACTGTGTGGTTTGATTTGGAGCCCAAGGCATTTATTCATCCTTCCTCCCCTCCTTTGGCTGTGGTGTGTTAGGGAGCTGGATGTGAAGATCTTTGAGGAGAAACAAGCTCCTGAGCCTGGTTCTGTGTGGTGGATCACCTCTGAGATAGGAAGGAATGGACAGCAAGGCTTTCAAGGCCATAAATGTACAGCTAGTACTCTTAGCAGAAGCTTCTTTTTTAGTCTTGAGGGAACCAGAATGTCCATGAGCAAGTCTTTACTTGTTCCTAGAAGATCATGAGCTCCTGGGACTGCAGCTGTCACAGCCCAGTCCCCTCCTGCTGTCACAGACACACTCCAGCACAGCTGAATCTGCCTGACAGACAGGAGCCTGACTTCTGCTTCAGGTTTAGCTTTGAACTGAGTGATGCAAAGTTCAAGTACTGAGCCCCACAATCTAAACTTACACATTTTACTCTTCAAAAAAAATGTGAGGCTCTAGATGAGAAAGAAATTGTGATGGATGTTAAGAGCATTCAGGGGGATTTTTGCCCATGCAGAGAAGTGAAGTGCAGCTTGGCCACCCCTAATGCAGCCCCTGGGAGATGGCTCTAGGGTAGCTTCAGAAGAGCAAATGTGTGCAGGCATCGTAAGCAGCAATGTTTTGTTCAAGTGCATAATAAAGCCGGATTATTAAATGATGTTCATTCAGCCCCGTGCCAAGCCTGGTTCTCCCAGGCCCTGTGCCATGCTGGCACAGCTGTCCTGCTCTGGGTGCCAGAGCTGTCTCGCATGGCTCGGCCCATGGGACCTCCGGGTCTAGAGGTTCATTTTCAGCTGAAGAAGTGCCAGAGATGTTTCCCTGTCCTTACCAGCTGTTAAGGGGCAATGCTGGAAGTCAGAAGCCCAGATGGGCTCACCTAGCCCAAAGCAATAAATTCGAGCATGGTCCCTAGCTTTTTGGTGAAGTTTTAGCATTATCTCAGAGCATGAAGTGCCAAGTGCCAGCCCACCCCTCAGGAGGGCTGAGGGCTAAAATCACCCTCAGGAGACAATGTTTTTCCCCTGGAGTTGTTTTGAGCAGCTCAGTGGCCTCACCATTACCAGACAGTTTCATGAGTTCCTTGAGGTGACAGAATCACCACTGTCCTGCTCTTCCTTTTACCAGGAGCACATCAGGAGCTGTAGCCTCCATCTCCCAAACCCTGCCATAGTGTCAGCACCCTTCCGGAGCCCAGTGGAGCATCCCCTGGGTAACCTGCAGGACAGCAGGAAATTAAATAGTTGCACTGGCAGTTTGCACTGGCAGAGGAGTGGGAAAGAGAGTGCAGCAGGACTGTGAAAGCCTAACCCTCCTCTGCTGAACTGCAGCAGTCATGGGTAGTGCTGAGGAATGGGAAACAGGAGTTAAACGTGGCAAGCAAGTTCACCTCTGAATCCAGAAAGCTGGAAATAAAAAGTTATTATTTACAGGAGTAACAAAATATTCTTGATACAGTGCTTGCAGGGAATTGTTTTATTTTTACCACATACCTCATAAGCATCCACAACAGATCTTCAGCGAAGGTGATTTCAGTATGCTTTTTCAAAAACGTGTAACTTTGTGAAGAGCAGAGCAGTTACACTGTCCCAAAACTCCTCCGTTTTCTTAAATGTCTGTGGCTCCATCTTCTGGGAGCAGCTGTCAGCACAGAGCCTTGGACATTGCTGCCTGGAGAAGCTGTAGGTGACTACAGGAAGGATGGTCACCTCTTTTAGAAGGAATTATTCTTGTCACAATCCTGTCCTTCCTGCCAGACTATCAGCAATGGCAGTTCCAGCAGTCTGGAAGCACTGCAGTCTACACTGACCTTTTTAGCACTTTTTTTTAGATTTATGTCCTTCAGGCGAGGTTGCATGTTCTCCACATTCCCTGTGTTCCATCACAACACTTGCTTCTCCTCTTGGGAATCCTGCAGTGAAGCCCTCCAAAGCAATATGCAGAGAATGGGGTAAAAAAGTGGGTGTTGCAGAGAAATCCTGAAGTCAACTTGAATTTTTAGGTCAGTTGCAGGGTCCTTTTTGTCTCTAGGAAGGTCCCTCCTGGGAATCTTCTTGATTCTTGGCACAAGGGCAATGTTGACTTTTTTCTGACACAGAACCCTGTGGGAGCAATGCTACTGCAGGCATGGGGAGGAAATACAGGCTGAAGAACTGAACTTTGGAATAATTGCTTCACAAGAGAGACAGTCTGAGTTACATGCTCCTTGCTTTGAAAACAGTCCTGCTGACAGTCTGCTGCATTTTTTAAAATCTAAAATGATTGTGCCAGGTCCCACAGGCTGGACAGATCAAGTGATCTTTTTCCCAGAGGGGAAGGGGGAAGTTCTGTTCAGCATGACTTAAAAAAAACAGCAAAACAACACTTCTAAATCTTGCTCAAATATGCCAGCCTCTGAACAGTGATATTTATTTCTCATTACCCATAATACAGTATTTATTTTGGGTTCAGGGGGATGAGTAACTTCATTGATGACATGCAGATGTTTTGACCCCCTAATTTACACTCTGGTGGCAGGACATTTCTCACCTTACCAGACACAAGCAGAACAATTTTTAACCCTGTATAATTCCACAACTTCCACAACTACTCTTTTTAGTACAAAAGTGACCACATAATTCTAGTTGATCTCTAAAAAGTAGGGCAGCACTATTAGTTGCTTCTAAAATAATTCCTCCAAACAAAACCCACCCTGAAATACATCAGTTGTTCAGTGAGGAGCAGAGCTGCAGTGTTCTCTCTGGTGGGTGTTTTCTCAGGCTGGCACTTGTGTTTAACATAGTAAATCTTTCCAGAATTTACTTTTTTACTTTCCAGAATCTTTTCCAGCATAAACGTGAATGTTTCATGCAGCTGGTGAATTTTTTTGAACAGAACTCATGGCCTTGCAGAAATGAAGTCTAATTGGAGCTATCATGATCCTGCAAGGTATACAGCAGCAATTAATGTCTCTGGCAATACTGTTGACTTTTAGACATTGAGATGAAAATTTCCAAAACATTTCTGGTATCTGAAAACACTTTGCCCATTGATTTTCAGATTACATGTAGAATCAAGAGTGCTATTCACATCTTTAAAGCAAAACACTTGCCTGCACATGTGCAGGAACCCCAGCCTTGTCATTCATGTTGTTGTCTCAACATTCTGCCCAGCCTAGAGCTTCAGGTTGCAAAAATGGCTTTTAAGTCAAATCCTCGAGTATTTTTCGAGGACAAACCTGTGCTGAAGTTAACATTTCCTTGAGTTGGAGCTGCTGGCTACAGAATCTTCTATGAAATTAACAAAAATACGCTCACTCACTCACTCTCCCCACTGAACTGCTCATCCTGTGTGGGTAAACAGATTGCAGGGAGACAAATAGGGGTTAAACCAAAAAAGAGCAGAACCTGGAATTCTTCTGCAGTCAGTGGTCAGAAAGTGACAGAAAGTGATGGTTTTGTCTGTTGTTAAAGCAAACTTGATCTGCTCTTAAGTCCCTCAGCACACTTGGAGACACTGCTGTGACCTTGCTTGCAGGAATAACCTCATTCCCTTCTCTGTGTTTATCAGCTGAGTGACATTTAACTTTTGCAGGGTTTGAAATCAAAGTTTTTTCCCCCCATCACTTTTTCTGCAGGCCCTGCTCCAAAGGTTGTTAAACTTGAGAGGGACCTTGCCATGTGTTCAGAAGGCTCCATGTGCAGGGGCAGGTGATGAGGGGAAGCCTCAGCTGCATTTCTCACTGCATGGAAATGATTGGAGACTTGAATCCTCTGCTGAGAAGTCTGTAGTGTTGAAAAGCACATAAAATGGAATCATTAAGGTTGGAAAAGACCTTCAAGATGACTGAGTCCAACCGTAATCCAACTCCCACAACCACCAAACCATCTCCTGAAGCTCCACATCCAAGTGTTTCATGGACACCTCCAGGGATGGTGACTCCACCACCTCCCTGGGCAGCCCATTTCAATCCCTCACCACTCCTGCAGTGAAGAAATTTTTCCTAATATCCAACCTAATCCTCCCCTGGCACAACTTAAACCCATTTCCTCTTGTCCTATTGCTGGTTACTTGGGAGAAGAGACCAACACCAGCCTCTCCACAACCTCCCTTCAGGTAGTTGTAGAAAGCAACAAGATCCCCACTTCCCTCAGTCACTCCTTCTACAACGTGCTCTCCAAACCCCTCACCAGCCTCAGAGCTGCAAATATTAATAAATAAACATAGTAATAAGTGGTATATGATGTTATAACATAGTAATAAAAAAATTAACTATAATAATAATGTATCTGTAGCCTGAAAAGTCCCCTTAGTAACTTTTTCCTTTTAATATTTCTATTTTCAGGTGAATGAAATTTACCACGATGAATCCCTGGGTGTTCACATAAATGTTGTGCTGGTCCGAATGATCATGCTGGGGTATGCCAAGGTAAGAAGAGCTCTCAGCCAGTGCTCTGCCTTTGTCTTCTTTGTCATTACAGTTCCTGTGCATCACATCAAGTGCTGTGGAAACAGAAGCCTGCTGCACAGAGAGCTCCAGAGAACTGCTTTCCCTGCTTGGCACAATGTTAAAAGGGCTTGTGCCCTCTTTCCTGAGTCTGGTCACAAGCCCTTGTGACTTAGGACAGGCTTGCAGACAAAATACTTGCCCTTTTGAGTCCTCTGGACATTTAATCAGTTGAGTAGCAGCAGTCATCTTGGCTGACCAACACAGCTTGCTGGCACACTCCCTTCAAGCAGCCTGTTTGTTTAACTCAGATGTTCAATTTTGGCAAGTCAAAAGGCCAATTGGGTGTTTGTCTTGGAATTAATTTTACTGAGCTTGTAGGCACATGATGTAGCACAAAAGTCTGACAGACCCAGCTGTGAAATCTTTGTTTGTCAGCAGCCACTGACTGGCAGCATGGTGTTTTGCACCACTGTCCTGTGTGTTTGGGTTACTCACTGCCCCACACAGGCTGTGTCTGTGTAAGCAAGTTCCACCAAAAGAGATCAGAATGTCCTTCTTCCATCTTACCATCAAGTTGTGTGTTCCTCCCACACACCCCAGGCTACATACAGCAAGGCAATTATTTTCATGGATGACATGAACATTAAACCAATTTAAAAAAAACCCTAAGGCCATACCTGTGTGTGGTCACTTTAACATACATGACCTTTTCTCAAAGGAAAGAAGGCTGTCAGGGCTTAGAGTGACAGGGTGTTAGGAGGAGAGACATGGGGACCTGGTTGATGCTCTGAGAAGATCAAAGCTTGTCTGAATTTCCTGCCTCTGGGGGTTGCTGTCTCTAACATGTTGCTCTCTCAGTCCATCAGCTTGATTGAAAGGGGGAATCCCTCCAGAAGCTTGGAGAATGTTTGCCGCTGGGCCTATCAGCAGCAGAAGTCAGACCCTGGGCACTCTGAGCACCATGATCATGCCATCTTCTTAACCAGGCAAGATTTTGGGCCTGCTGGTATGCAAGGTAATGCAGATGAACTGGCGAAAAACTGTCTGTACTGGGTGTTTCTTGGCTGGCCTCTGCCAGAGAAGAGGGAAACAACTGAAAATCATTGTCAGGTGGTCATACAGCAACAGGAGCTCATGGCAGTGAGCAGTATAGGCCTTTATTCAGCAAATACTTAGAGAAGTGATGAGTTTTAAAGACTTACTGAAACCTGGTCCTGTTGGGGAAAGCCTGGGAACTCATCAGAATGCTCTGCTCCCTGTCCTGACTTTAGAAAGGCCCAGGTGGGCAGCCTGAGCCATGTACTCATTGCTCTGTTGAGCAGAGAAAGAACTTCCACCCATTCATTTTGCACCCATTCTAAAAAGCAAGTAGACCTGGCTATGGTAGTCCTTGCCATTTTTATCTAGCTGTAGCAGATTAAATTTTTTACTTGGGAGATGTAAATAAATAGCTGTTTACTTTCTTCAAACACCAGTAGTTGTGTGGGATGCAGGGGATCACTAGCAACACTCAACACACTTTGCATTCAACCTCACTTCTACTTTACTGTATCATTCCTTCTGGGTTTCTTTTTATAGAAGTGTCCTTTGACTCCTGCATCAGTCTTTCTGACTTGAGAAATTCCTGCTAATGGGACTTAAATGCACAAAGTGAGATTTATGGCAGTGTGGATAAAAGTGATTTATGGCAGTGGAGATAAAAAAAGCATGAGTGAGACCATATTTTGGCTGTCCAGTGTGAGATGTTTTAGAGATTTGTGTGGGATACTTCCATGCTCCTTTCACCTTTCAGAGTCAAGAGTTCTCCTTCAGGTCTGGGCTGACATGCCTGGAGTGAAGCTGGTGAGATGTTAGGCAGACTTCCCTCTCCTCAGAAAGGTTTTAGCTTTTACTGAGGAAAAACCAGGCACCATGCAGCAGGCAGGATGTAGGTGAAAGTGCTAATGTGAACACAAGCAAAAAATCTCTGCCTCTTGCTTGAACAGGAATCTTGGGTGGTAAAAGTGTAAGTGCCTGAAAGCTGACAGAGTCTGTGGAATCAATGCATTTACTCTGCTCAACAGCAATTGCAAAGCCAGAAAAAAATTGACAATCAAAAGATTACTGTGGGGGGTCTTGTTTAAAATAAGAGTAATGGGTAAAAGAATGGGACATGCTTTCTCTTGGTAGGATATGCTCCTGTGACTGGCATGTGTCACCCCGTCCGAAGCTGCACTCTCAACCATGAGGATGGGTTTTCATCAGCTTTTGTTGTTGCTCATGAAACCGGCCATGTGTAAGTCCAACTTTTACAAGACTGCCCACAAAACAGGGGGCTGTGTCTCCTGATTGCTTTTATGTGGTTTGATTTTAGTGGCTGTGCAAAAGCCACCCTAATTTTGTTTCCATCCCCTTGGAATGCATCATTGGGTTAAGCTATGAAGAGCCCAGTGAGGGAAGAAGGGAGGGGAAGAGGGAGAGGGAACTTGTTGACTGAAGGGTGAGACAGTGGAAACCCGGAAGGGCCAGGCAGAAGAGACAGTAGCTTGTCAAGCATCCTGGACTTTTGTCTTCTCATTTGGCACCTCTTCAGGAGTGATGTTAGGTTGAGAGTAACTGAGAAAGCAAAGATCTCTGTTAGCTGTCTGGGTGAACTAATGACAAGCACTGAGGATCTGATTTTTGTCTGCCTTAAGTAGCTCAGGCTGCTTGTGCAGGTCCTGGGGAGCAGCCCAGCCCGACTGGAGGTGACAGGTCACTTGCATGTTGAGCTCTACCGGGTGCACACTTGGAGCTGTGAGGTGCTCTTGGGAGATGTAATGTGGTATTTCTGTGTTTAAACAGGAGCTTTGGATAAGTGCACAAACATGAACAATTCACTGTCTGGATGAACTGCTCCCTAATGACTTGAATTGTTCTTTTCCTTTATGTGAAGCACAGGGAGTCTTCTCATCCTCTGGTTAGTTTAGTATTGTGTTAACACATCTAGTCCTGGTACTAACAAATCAAATGAAGTGAAAGAATAAGAACAGTCAGAGAGTCCTTTGTGTTCTGGCACCAAAGATCAGCTTGAACTGTGAGTGATACCTGCAGAATGCAGAGAACAATTTCATTTTGCACAGTTACACTTGCACAAGACCCTGTTTTCTTTACAGTGGCTTTAGCAGCTGGAGAGCAGGAGCTGCCCGGGCTCTGATGCCAGTTCTCTGTTGCAGGCTGGGGATGGAGCACGATGGGCAAGGGAACAGATGTGGGGACGAGACAGCGATGGGGAGCGTCATGGCCCCCCTGGTGCAGGCTGCCTTCCACCGCTACCACTGGTCCCGCTGCAGCGGCCAGGAGCTCAAGAGATACATACAGTAAGGACCTCAGCACCTGAGGAGACCTCCACCCCCTTTTTGTTCCGTTCAGATCTCTGTTAGGAAAGGTACAAAGCAGGAGGAGTGCTTCCTCACCTCGGGCTGTGCTCTGAGCCCACGGCATCCTCAGGAATGTGGCAGGAGTCTCTGGGAGGTGTGGTGTCAGGGAGCTGGTGTTTTCCCAAGGGTTTGGATTACCCAATGAGTTACACTGTGAATTTGGCAGGGTGAAGCCCTGAACTCAGAAAAGAAACTAGAAAATGTTGTGGAAGAGAGAAGGCTGCATGCAGGCCTGTGTCTGAATTAGGAAGGAAAGATGATCAGAGCTCTACCCTTCTGGCCCTGGTCTCCCTCCATGTGTCTGCTTCTTCACAGAGTCCCAGAGTGCCAGGTTGGAAGGGACCTCAAGGATCCCCTGGCCAACCCTGCTGATATTATTGTTTATCTGAGATCTCTCAGCACCCCAGAGAGCTGAGACTTCAAACTTTCCAAAGTGGGGGAATCCACCCCTGGGAGACCATTCCAATGTCTGACTGTCTTCAGTCATCTTCCTCACCCAGGGCTTGCTCAGGCTTCCTCTTCCCATGGTTTTCCAGTCAAAACTGAGTGAAACCTTCATGAGCTGACCCACATTTCCTACAGAAGAAACTCTGTTCATGACACAAAGCAAAAAATAGTTATCAGCTGAAACCTTAGAGCTCAAAGTGAGGGATCCCAGGGCAGGAGGAGCAGCCCACCAGCATCACTATTCTGACATTCATGTAAAACAGGAATGAGTAAAAAGCAAACCTTATCCATGTCTTTTGCTCAGGCAGGGCTTCACCCCTGCAAATACAGCCCAGGCCAGGTAAGGAGGCCTTTTTCCAGGCAGCTGTTGTGTTTCCAAGCACCATAAAGTCAGTGGAAAGTCCCCCTAGTGACTACAGCAGACTTCGTGGTAGGCCTTACATTAGGACCAGGTCAAACCCCATTGAGATGTTGCCCTTTGGCTGAGAGTGGAGGTGACAGGAGAGTAAAGTGCCAGTCTCACATGTCTGGCTCAGACAGGGAGGGGCTGGAAGGGCCTCTCCACAGGCCCCAGCAAATGAAGGGATTTTGATAGAATCCCAGACTGGTTGGGGTTGGAAGGGTCCTTAAAGCTCCTCCAGTGCCAACCCCCTGCATGGGCAGGGACACCTCCCACCAGCCCAGGTTGCTCCAAGCCCCATCCAACCTGGACTTGGACACTGCCAGGGATGGGGCAGCCACAGCTTCCTTGGGCAACCTGGGACAGGGGCTCAGCACCCTCAAATTAAAGAATTTCTTCCTAATGTCCCACCTAAATCTCCCCTCTTCAAGTTTTAACCCATTTCCCTTCTCCTCTCACTTCACCCCCATGCCCAAAGCCCTCCCCCAGCTTTCTTGTAGCCCCTTCAGATATTGGAAGGTTGCTCTGAGCTCCCCTGGGAGCCTCCTCTTCTCCAGGCTGAACAACCCCAATCCCTCAGCCTGGCTTCCCAGGGAGGTGCTCAGCCCTTTGAACATTTTGCTGTAGGATCTTCCTATCCCAACACTCAGTCATGGTGTACCAGGGTTCCTGCAGATGGCACTGTCTGTGCTTGGGGAAGCAACAGCTGTGTAAACAGGAAAGCAAACAGGCTGGAGAAAAGGAGTTTTGCCTCAGTAAGAATAAGTACATTGATCTTGCTGATCTTTTCATGTGTGTTTTTTCCTTCTGTGTTTTTCCGCAGCTCTTACGACTGTCTCCTGGATGACCCTTTTGAACATGACTGGCCCAAGCTCCCTGAGCTGCCAGGCATAAATTACTCCATGGATGAGCAGTGCCGCTTTGATTTTGGTGTTGGCTACAAGATGTGCACAGCGGTATGTCCCAGGCACACCTTCACTCAGCATGGCTGGGGCTCAGGCCTCAGCTAAGAGCTGCAATGTGTTCATTCCCTCCTCAGCAAATTCAAGGAGTAATTTAAACATCTCCTGTTTAAACAGGAGGCAAGAGATTTCTGGGTGAGACCCAGGCATTTGGGTTACCGGTCAGGTGGGTGGCAGCACAGCCTGCATGACACAGACTTGTCCAAAAAACTCATTTTCCTCCCACTTCTGGGTGGTGTCTCCTCCTTTCTTCTCACCCGCAGGGTTGGGGCATGCAGGGAATCCTTTTCTTTCTTCACTGCCCTTTACTTTCTGGAGCTACCAAACTTCCTGGTAGCCACGCATGTGAGATAGCTCAAATCCTTACCTGGAAGTATTAATAATCTAATGCTGAGTTTCATCTCATAAATATTCTGCTTTCCAGTTCCGAACCTTTGACCCATGCAAGCAGCTGTGGTGCAGCCACCCAGACAACCCCTATTTCTGTAAGACCAAGAAGGGGCCTCCCCTCGATGGGACAGAGTGTGCCCCTGGAAAAGTGAGTATTCTGTTTTCCCTATGGTTGCATGAAAAAAAAAAAAAAAACACCACAAAAAAAATTCCAATTGGTGCATTCCTTTGGGTCGAAGGGGAGAGAGGAAATTGCCTGGTGTCCCCTGGGTGGAGCTGCAGGAAGGGAGAGGGAGAGCAAGAGGAAAAGGGAGGGAGTGGTGCCTCCCCATGGGACTATTCTGCAACTTCTACAAGGTTTGATGCAGTGGTAGGAAGTAAAGTTTGGACCTAGAAACCCCAGTTGAGGTGTAACTCATTCTCAGCCTCTTCTATAGCCTTTTTGTTGGTTTGTTGGGTTTTTTTGTTGTTGTTTTTTTAAATTCTTGTCTCATCTGCAAAGTGTCTTTATGAATCCACAGTAGCAGCTGATGCCCTTACTGTGGGAGTGCTCCTTAGTGCTTGTGGTCCAGGTGTCCTGTGGCTAAATGTTTGTGTAGGCTTGGGATTAGCTCTTTGTTTTTCCCTTTTTATGTCCCCAGTAGCGGGTGTCCTGCTGCTTATTCATTTTTTATTATAAAATCATACTCAAATAAATGTTTGGTTTGCAAATTCCATGTATTTTGAGATACAGGAGAGCCACTTGTACCACCTGAGTGTGCCCTAGCCAGCAGCAAAGCAACACCCTGCCCAGTGACTAGCCCTCTGTCCCAGCCTACGTGTATCAAGTGTAATATTTAGCTTGTATGAGGGGAAAAAAAAGAAAAAAAATGGAAAGAAAACTGCATCCTGCTAATAAGCAGAACATGAAAATTCCTTTCTGGAAGGTGGCAGCAGCTCAGACTCAAAGGAAGCAATTAATTTTACTGGGATGGTACATTTGGTGTGGGTTTGTTTCCTGGTGTCACCTGTTCTCCTTGCCCCCTTGCTCCCAGTGGTGCTATAAAGGTCACTGCATGTGGAAGAACGTGAACCAGCTGAAGCAGGATGGCAACTGGGGACCCTGGACCAAATTTGGGTCCTGCTCCCGGACCTGCGGAACTGGAGTTCGCTTCCGAACACGCCAGTGCAACAACCCAATGTAGGTCTGGGGGGTGGAGCTGAAATGTCACAGCTGGGATGGGGTCTGCCAACACCCTGCTTGTGTTTCAGCCCCTTAAAACATGGATTTGTGCAGGGGGACTGGATCATTTTTAGCAGGGGTCCCTTTTTAGCAAGGAAAGTGATACCTTGCAGTCTTGTCTGCTGCTTGCACCAATGAAATCTGTTTCCTCTGATCAGTTCCCAGGCAGATGAACAGGGAGATGAACAGAGGTCTCATCCTCCCACAGCAGATGTGTCTTGGCTCTCTGCCTGTTTTCACTATGAGGCTGAGGGAGCCCTGGCCCAGGCTGCCCAGAGAGGTTGTGGAGTCTCCTTCTCTGGAGACTTTCCAGCCTCACCTGGATGTGTTCTGTGTGTCCTGCCCTGGGGGATCCTGCTGGTCCAGGGGGGTTGGACTGGATAGATGATCTCCAAAAGTCTCTTCCAACCCCTACCATTCTATGATTCTATGATTTTTGGAGAATCCAAGAATTTCTAGAGGAAAGCCTTTGGAAAGCCATCCTAAGGATTTATCTGACATAAGAAAGTGAAGGATATGTGCTGTGAGAGCTCAGCAAGCTCCAGGACACACTTAGAGGTTCTGTCATTGTAAATTGCCTCTTGGCAGTAAATATGTGCGTGTCACCTCTGCATTCCAGCATGGACCATGGGGACACATGGATCATCCCAGAGGTTACACTGCAAGTGTGTGTGTGTGTGTGCGTGTGCAGTGTAACTGCTTCTGTCCCCATTTCTGTCCCTTCACACACCTGTTTTGCAAGACTGTCTCTTCAAATCAAGATTTTCCCTCAGACAGAAGAAAACTCTCCAGACAGACATCCAGAGGGCTGTAGAGTCTCTTGAATGTTCTCTCCCCAGGCCCATTAATGGCGGGGAAGATTGTGCTGGTGTCAATTTTGAGTTTCAACTCTGCAATACAGAGGAGTGTCCAAAGCACTTTGAGGACTTCAGAGCTCAGCAGTGCCAGCAGCGCAATTCCCACTTTGAGTACCAGAGCAGCAAACACCACTGGCTGCCCTACGAGCACCCTGACTGTAAGTTCCCTTAGTTGCTTTCTCACACATCAGTCCTGGAGTCTCCCATAGCTTGTGGGGGTCTTGGTCGTCAGGCATCCAGACTCAGGCACTACCCAGGAAACACATGTCCAGATGGTATTTTCAGAAAGAAGATTAAGGAAGTTAGAGAGCCAAACCCTCTTTGTTTTCTACCTGGCTGTAGTACCATCGTCTCTTAGCCCTGTTTTTCTGTATCCCTGGGGTGTTGTAAACTTAGCCCTGTTCCAATGGGATGGGAGGGAAAGCTGTTTTCAGAACAGTGAGCACCCAGTCCTAGCAGCTTCTCTGGAAGGATTCCTGCAGGAACAGCTCAAAGTGATAGGCCCATAAGTCCCAGAAAAGCAGAATAGTTGCTCTCCCCTCCCCAGCTCTGTGTTAAAGGTCCTTTCCATCTCTGCCATGTTCTCTCTGCTCCCATGGTGGGCTGTCTTTCTGAAGCACGTCTGGATTCATGCAGTGACTTCTCTTTCCTTGCCACCCAGCTAACAAGAGGTGCCACCTGTACTGCCAGTCCAAAGAAACAGGAGATGTTGCTTACATGAAGCAGCTGGCACACGATGGGACTCGCTGCTCCTACAAGGATCCCTACAGCATCTGTGTCCGTGGGGAGTGCGTGGTGAGTGGCAGCTTCCCCGTGCCCTGGGGCTGCAGAGCATTCCAAATGCTTGGAATCACAACAGCCCAGCCAACAGTGCAGAGATGGATATTTCTAAATTGAATATCTGCAGCATTAGATTCCTCATAATTCCTTGAGATTTAAATAAAACCAGAGAGATAGCACAGACCTGTTCCATGGAAATGCTCTGCTTCGGTGGATGGTGTCATTTGGCTTTTTTTGCACTTATTTTTGTGTCTGTTTTTTCTGTCTTTTCCCATCTTTCTTGGTCTTGAAGTACACTGAATATAAAGCCACTTCCTATTTCCCACATGAAAGACATTCTCCCTGACCAGATTTGCAAGTGATTTGTCTTTATATAATATAGATGGGTGTTGGGAGGTAATTTCCTCTGTGCATGAATTTTGCCATGGCTTCCCACCATAACTAAACTGACAAGCACTGACAAAGCCTTCTCTTCTTTTCTTGCTCTCCTGCAGAAAGTGGGTTGTGACAAGGAGATTGGCTCCAATAAGGCTGAAGATAAATGTGGTGTCTGTGGGGGGGATAACTCTCACTGCCGGACCGTCAAGGGAACCTTCACCCGCACTCCCAAAAAGCTTGGTAGGAATCACATTTCCGTGCATCTGGGGGGCAGTTCCTGTTGTTTCTGTTGTACCACCTGCTTTTGCTGACAGGTCAGAAATGCCACCTGCTTCAAGGTAGCAAAACACAAGTTGTAAGCTGGTGTGCACAACCAGTTCAGTCCCTGGGAAGGACAGGAGCTGTTCCTCTCCGCTGAGGGCTTCCCCACTCGAGTGGATTGAGCAGAACCCCCAGGCCAAGCACCTTCAGTTCTGCTTTATAACTGCAGAAGCCCAGCCAGGCAACTTTTGTGCTGGGGGGGGATTCAGAGAAGTGCAGAGGAGATGGAGATGCTTTGCCTGACACCGAGTGTAGCAGCCTCTGCCTGTAGGACTAAAGGAAACATTTTTTTCTCTCTTTAAAGATGAAGCTTTTCACAAGCTTGTCCTCTCAAACCTGAACTCAAGCGTTTCAAAGGGAAGGCTGAATTTCTGTGCATATCAAATGAGCCTCTAGGTGTCAAATTAGGTTTTTGACAAATGACACTTTGTCAGAAATTGCAGCCCATTAGTCAAATTAACAAATTAAAAATTAAATTCAGCTGAATTCTGAAGCAAACCTAAAAAATGTTTTGGCAGGAATCCTCATTTCTCATACCATGTAAGCTGAGTGAGTGGGATGCAGGGGAACCCAGGGTAGCACTCTGCCAGCTCAGAGCTGAGAATGAGCTGGGTGAAGCTTTCAGACAATGCTTTGGGGTATTTTGCAACTCATTTCATAGCAATAATAATTCAAGATCTCCTTGGACTTCTTCAGACTTGGACTTACTTATTGATCCAAAGCAGGATTATGCTGCACATTTTGCTGTGACTATTGTGTATTTTAAGGCCTTCCTATATTGCTGCTTTTTTTTTTTTTCCAATCTGAGGCAGCTCCCTGAAAAGTGCATCTCCTGTGTGAGGGGGAGCAGTCATGTCAGGAACATCTGTCTGACAGAAATGTTTTAAGATGGAGCAGAGCAAGGCCAAGGGTCTGAGTGTCACTGGCTGCACAAGGAGATTAGAGGCTGGTAGTTGGTGCCACAAAGGAAGCTTTACTGCAGCCTGAGTATTTAAATTTGGACAGTGAGCAGGCAAACTAAACTTGGAGAAAAATAAATGAATGTGACTGGAAATAAAAATAGTCTGTTGGAGGTACTTAATGATTACAAACCAACAGGAAAAGTTGACAGTTTGTAATGCTCAAATTACAGCAGAGAGCCTTTCTGGAAGGGATGGTTCCCTGGAGGCTGGTGGATTGGACATGGAATAATGCAAGAATCATTCAAAACCAGACTTTATACTTGATGGACTTAAGCACAGACTAAAACATGCTACTGACCCCACCTGGCTCAGCATTTCTGCCCGTGGGCCACTGAGAGCCATGGTGTTACCTGCTGGGATGAGGGTGTGTGGCTGAGTGTTTGCTCAGTGCTTGCCATGTCTGGAGAGCACAGCAATGCACAGTGCCAGCCTGTGCTGGAGGTAGCTGAGGGAAGGCTGCTGCTCACCAACCACTTCTCTGCAAATGTTTGTGAAAGGGGTAAAAGAGTTTGTGAAATGCTTTTTGTTTTACAGTAACTGGCAATCTAGTCATTAAAAAGACTAATTGACCTCTTCCAACAGGAAAACATTTAAGCAAGAGGTGCCAAAAAGAGCTCAAGTTTCTGGAAAATGAAATCTGCAAGTATCCACCTTAAAACCACCCCACCTGAATCTCCACTGCTCTGACTTTCATTGACTATTAAAATTTGCTAGATGTGTCTTAATTCTGCTTTCCAAGCATTTAAATACCTGCCCTTATTTATACTTTCCACCTGTAAAGACCATCTGGCTGACAAACATAGTCAATGAAACCCCAAGACGTGGCTCCCCTGGCACTAATTGCAGGCATTCTGTTTAAGGGCAGACAAGAGGAGGCTTCACCCTGCCCAAAGGAGCTCGCAATGTTTCCCTTTCTGAAACAAAGGAGTCTAAAAACACATTGGGTAAGTTTGGAGGGCTTGCAGAAAGAGAGGCATCCACAGCAACTGGAGAAGGCTTGCTGCAGATAGATAGCTCCAAACCAGGCAAAGGCTTTGTGTTTCCTATGCTCAGAGGGCTGGGGGTGAGGAGACTGGCAACACTGGTTGCTCAGGCACTCTTCAGCCAAGGCCATGGCTTTACATGTCCCTAGCTCTTCTTTTTCACTTGGATCTTGTTGTAAAAAAAATGTAAAGGAGATATGAGTATACTGTGCACTGGGAGTGCTTCCAATGCTCTTGTTTACAACCTGATAACAGCAGTCCCTGTGGACAGGTCCCCAGGAGGGGTTTTAGTCTCCCTAATGACAGTGCTTACAAAATGGTACACTTACCACCTGTGGTTGGGACTGATCAATAGCTGAAATTTAAAATAAGAATCCCGTTCTTTGGGAACAGCTTTTTACTTTTAGTTGTGGAAGAAACCCTATAACTCTCTTCAACTGCCTCAAGAGAGGTTGGAGCAAGGAGGGAAGAAGCCTCTTCTCCTTAGTAAACTGTGAAAGGACCAGAGGGAACGGATGGAAGCTGTGCCAGAGGAGGTTTAGGCTGGATGTTAGGAAATATTTTTTCCCTGAGAGGGTTGTCAGGCATTGGAATGGCCCAGGACAGGGGTGGAGTCCCCATCCCTGGAGGCATTTAAAAGGCATTTGGACCTGGTCCTTAAGGACATGGTTCAGTAGTTGACTGTGGTGTTAGTCAAAGGTTGGACTGGATGAGCTTGGGGGTCTCCTCCAACCCAAACATTCTGTGATTCTGTGGTCCTAGTCAGCCCCATCATTTCTGCAGTAGCAATTTAACTGATGCCTTTTCTGTGCAAGTGCTCAGTTTGGGTTAACTTGCATGCAGGCAAACCTGTGCTGATGGGCAGTGCCCTTACACTCTGTACTGTGCCCACCTCTCTCCACTCTGGGATGTCTCAGAAGTAAGCAGACACACTGAAGACATTAAAATCTGTGATGACAGCAGGAAAACGTCAACCTAAAGCCTGGCTGATGAGTGACTGGAAAGGACACTCAGGAAGCGTTGCGTTTCTCCCGGGGATGCCAAGGGAACATAGGAAACCTGGTTTTGCCTGAGTTGTGACTTGATCTGGCCCAGAGCAGTGTAGCTGGTCAAGTGACAAATAGGTTTGTAACTGGTTCCCCCCTGGGAGAGAAGAAACACCAGGAGGTCCTGTCAACCCCGTTACAAAGCTATTTGCTCCCTTTCTCTCTGCCCCTGCTGGCAGTTGGTGATGGATGCCCTCTCCTGCAAGAAGCTGGGTCATGCAGTCTGCTCCTAACCATGGCTATTACTTTTTCTTTCCATCCCTGCTTTCTCCACTGACTGCTACACATGCCAAAGGGTACCTTAAGATGTTTGATATCCCTCCTGGTGCTCGACATGTGTTTATCCAAGAAGACGAGGCTTCTCCTCACTTTCTTGGTAAGTGTTTCTCTCCTCAGGTTTAGCTTTCAGGCATGCTGAGCATCACAGGGCAGTCATGCAAATAGAACCTGAGAAATGAGATAACCAAAATCAAGTGTTTCAAGTAAATACGTGTATTCAACATAGCATGTTAAGGGCTGAGTCCCACAGCACCAGCTCAGCAAACTGTTGACTTCTGGGTTGAATCCAGACCCCAGTCTGCATATTTACTAACAAAAAGTTGTCACCACTCACATTTCATTTTCAGGGGAAAACTGTGTGTTCTGTCATGTGAATCAGATTTCAGTGGCTTTAATTCTCATTTTCTGCAGATGGTAAGCAACAGCTGTGTTAATGGAAAGAAGATTGTGATATACTGGCAGTCCATTTCATGTCAGATTGTCCTCAGACAGGACAGTCCATACTGCTGTCAAGCAGTTTGTGCCTTACTGCTTACCATGTTCTAATGCTTAAGAGAGTTTTGGCTCCCAGTACAATGGTGACACCTTTCATGGATTTTAATGGCCTTTTAATCAGCCCCTCATGTGCTCGGGCAGGGTCTGAGTTGTAAACCCTCCAGCCAGACTGGATTAGCTACTAAAAAGAAATAGAAATAGGAAAGGAAAAAAAAAAAAAAAAAAAAAAAAAAGAGGAAATTGTTTCAACTGTGATAATGTCAAAGGGGGGGGAAACTTACTTGGCTTTTGTGGTCCAAGAGCTTCATTTTGGAGCAAGCACAGCCTGAGAGTAACTCTCAGAGCAGCTTTGTTCTGGCAGCCAGTGGCTCTGGTACTGCAGAGCTCCTGCTTTTGGATTACTGTAACACAGGAACTTGTAAGGCTTCTGCATCATTTTTTTAACCATGGTTTTATGGTGTGTTAGAAAAAGGTAGAGGAAAGAAAAAAAATGAGAGTCCACCTTTCAGATTTCTACTATATTGTCTTACAAGGAGCATCATAATCCCCATGCTGCCTGACTTTTAAGGTTTGGTAAAGGAATTAAAATCCAAGCACTTTCCCAGGGGTTAAAATGTCCCAGCCCTTTCCTTACTAGGTTTAGCATCTGGTATGTGCAAATATACACGAAAGAATCTTAAATGTGATGAAAAAGCTGTCCTTTTCATGGACTACAAGAACTACACTGGAAGTCTGCTGCTGAGGGGTCTGTTGTACTAATCCCAGTAACACCAGTTTGGGCCTTATGCAAAGGAGGAGGGGGGATTCTGAAGTTCCTTGCTCCCCATGCTGCTCTGGGAGAGGTGCACAGTGCCTGGGAAGAGGTGCTTCTGCCTGCCTCTAATCCTATACTGAGATCTCATTCCTATGGATAAGGAGGCACAAAACCAAAGCCAATATTTGGATGCATCTGTCATCAAACTGGAGTTTGGAGGCCAGCACTTGCTGGTGTGCTGGGTTGGTTTGCAAAAGGCCTTCTGGAGTATCTGCTGTCAGGTTGGCTGGGGGTGTGGAGGGAGGCAGGACTGCCACTGTTTCCCATTCTTTTAGCAATTAAGAACCAAGCTACAGGACACTACATCCTGAATGGGAAAGGGGAGGAGGCCAGATCCCGATCCTTCATCGACCTGGGCGTGGAGTGGGAATACAGCATTGAGGAGGACACTGAGACTCTGCACACTGCTGGGCCCTTGCACGACGCCGTGGTGGTGCTGGTAGGTGCCACACTGAGGACTGGGAACCTGCTGGGCTTGGGCTTCTGTCAAGAGCTCATGGCCAGAGTGGAGCTTGGGCTGAGACAAGACACGTGGCCAAAGCCCTGTCCTCACCACTGCCTGGCCCTGCAGTGGTGCTGTGGCACTCACAAGCCCAAGAGGGCACTGAGCATCAGTGGGACACTCAGTGGGCCAGAAAAGAGCAGAGCACAGCAAACTCTGAGAGCAGTTCTGCTCTTTAGCCAAGAATTTGGTGTGTGTGTGTGTGTGCACACCCTTGTGGCCCAGAGGGCCAATGGTGTTCTGGGGGGCATGAGGAAAAGTGTGTCCAGCAGATCCAGGGAGGTTCTCCTCCCCTGCTACCCTGCCCTGGTCAGACCACACCAGTTTTGGGCTCCCCAGTTCAGGAGAAACAGGGATCTACTGGGCAGAGTCCAGGGGAGAGCTGGGAAGGTGAGGAGGGGACTTGAGCATCTCTGCTGGGAAGGAAGAGTGAGAGCCCTGGGGCTGTTCAGCCTTGAGAAAAGAAGAGGGGATCTTCTGAATGTCTGTCAATATCTGAGGGGTGGGTGTCAAGAGGATGAGGCCAATCTCTTTTTGGTGCTGCCCAGTAATAGGGCAAGGAATAATGGGTTCAGGCTAGAACATAGGAAATTCTACCCCAAACTGAAGAGAAACTTCTCTCCTGGGAGGCTGAGGGAGCCCTGGCCCAGGCTGCCCAGAGAGGTTGTGGAGTCTCCTTCTCTGGAGCCTTTCCAACCCCACCTGGATGTGTTCTGTGTGTCCTGCCCTGGGGGATCCTGCTGGGGCAGGGGGTTGGACTGGAAGGGACTGGATGGTCCCTTCCAACCCCTGACATTCTGTGACTATGAAATGATGTGGCAGCGCCATCCTTTCACCCTAAGGTGATGGTTTCCTGTGGGGCCAGCTTACACTGCCAGCCTAGAAAGACTTCTTGATTTAAATGGCTCAGCACTGATCTTGCTATTGTTTGTTCTAACCATGGAGACAAAACCCAGGGTTTTTTCCCCAGTTAGCTGCCAGTTTCCATGTCTCGCCTAAGAGCCAGGAGCTGGTTTCTTTAATTGCAAAGGAATCAATCAGAGCTGTGGTTGTGCAGCACCACTGATGTTTGGTTATTCACAGATCATCCCTCGGGATAATGACACCAGATCGAGCCTGACTTACAAGTACATCATTCATGAGGACTCAGTGCCCACCATCAACAGCAACAACGTCCTGCAGGAGGACACAGACACCTTTGAGTGGGCCTTGAAGAGCTGGTCACAGTGCTCCAAACCCTGCGGGGGAGGTAACGTGCTGACCCACCACCTCAGAGTCATTAGCGACTAATTACCAAAAGTGGGAAAGTAAAAGGTGTCGGGGGGGAAGTGAATGCTTTAGAAATCTGAGTCTGCCTCATATTTTAAAAAACAGTTTGGTATTTTTAGGTGCCTAAGTTTGAAATATCTGAAATGCCTGTGTGTTGGAAGGTGTCACACTTCCTGCCTCAAGAGAGACAAGTCCTTTTTAGGTGTTGAAATTCAGTACCCAAAGCCACTCTGGAAGTACAAAACTCAGACTGAGATGCTCCTCAGGCTTCCTGGTGTGTGCATAGCTCTGAGCAAAGGGTGGGGAGTACAAATGTCACAATAACTCTTACCACAGCCAAGTAACTGATGTGTCCTGGAGCAGCCCTCACATGAGCCTTGGAATCATTCCCAGGGCAGCTGGTGACCTGCTGCTTGATGGTCAGGAGGGAATTCCTGCTCTCTAAGTGCTGTGGTTTGTGTGTGCTGCAGAGGTGATGTGAAGGGATCATAACTGCCCCTTCTGGCCTTAAAAACCTGTCACAGCCTCACAGACAGCATCCTCAGGGTGCTCTGCAGCCATCTCAGGCCTGACAGCTGAACAAGTTGTGAGCATATTTAAATACTTCCCAAACACCTGTCACCTGAAGCCATTTGGTAAGCCACAAAACTTGAATTTGAACAACAAGAACAAAAATTCTATACTAGGATGTATTTCTTTTTCATGATTTTTTCCTGAAACCTTTTCCAGGGTTCCAGTACACCAAGTATGGGTGCCGCAGGAAGAGTGATAACAAGATGGTCCATCGCAGCTTCTGTGAAGCCAGCAAAAAACCCAAACCCATCCGTAGGATGTGCAACCTCCAGGAGTGCACACAGCCCCTGTGAGTGTGTCCGTCCCTCTGGAAGGATAAACAAGGCCGGGCTGTGGCAGCCTAACTCCTTTCTGTTTTTTTTTTTGTTTTGCCCCCCCAGCTGGGCAGCAGACGAGTGGGAATACTGCACCAAAACCTGCGGGAGTTCTGGCTACCAGCTCCGCACCGTGCGCTGCCTCCAGCCCCTGCCCGACGGGGGCAACCGCTCCGTCCACTTCAAGTACTGCCCAGGAGAGCGCCCCGAGAGCCGCCGGGCCTGCAACCGCCTGCCCTGCCCCGCACAGTGGAAGGCTGGGCCCTGGGCTGAGGTAGGAAACCCCCTCCTGGGTGAGGAACCTCCCTGGGCTGGTGTTTGGGGAAGAGTGATCAGGGAGTACCAGTGGACAGCTGGAGGTGAGCCAGCAGTGTGCCCAGGTGGCCACAAAGGACGTGTCAAATGTGTGGCCTGTGTCCAAGCTGTGTCCAGAAGCAGTAGGGAAGTGATCCTGCCCCTGTGGTGAGGTCACAGCTTGAGTATTGTGCTCAGTTCTGGGAGCCACAGTGTAAGAAAGACATTGAGGTGCTGGAGCTTGTCCAGAGGAGAGCTGAGGCTGGTGAGGGGTTTGGAGGGCACGTTGTACAAGGAGGGACTGAGGGAAATGGGGCTCTGGAGTCTGGAGAAGAGAAGGCTCAGGGGAGATCTTGTTGCTCTCTACAACCTCCCTTCAGGTTGGTGTTGGTCTCTTCTCCCAAGTAACCAGAAACAGGACGAGAGGAAGTGGGTTTAAGCTGTGCCAGGTTCAGGTTGGATGTTGGGAAGAATTTCATCACTGAAAGGGTTCTCAGGCACTGGAATGGGCTGCCAGGGCAGTGGTGGAGTCACCATCCCTGTAGGGATTTAGGATTCAAAGAGCCATGGTGCTTAGGGCTGGGGTTTGGTTAAGCTCTTGTTGTGTCAGGCTATGGACTCCATCAGCTTGGAGGCCTTTTCCAACCGAGGTGATTGTGTGATACCCTCCGTAACATCAGCCTGCCCTAAAACCTACTTGCAAAACCAGTTGCCTGACCCTGGATTATTTTAGACATGTTTTTAGCCCTTTGGTGCCAGAGCTGAATGTCCTGAGTTGTCCTGTGTCTGTTCCCCAGTGTTCTGTGACCTGTGGGGAGGGGACAGAGAGCCGGCACATCTCCTGCCGCGCCGGGGACCGCTGCGATGGGGAGAAGCCAGAATCAGTCAGGGTTTGTAAACTGCCTCCCTGCAATGGTAAGAGAACCTCTGACAACCTTCATTACCAGGGAATTAAAAACATAAACAGAAAATGGAGCATTAATAAGGTCCCTGGGAATCCACATGACATTGTTTCTGTAGCATTTTCTGGACAGATTTTTTTTAAGCTTTTAATGACAACAAAACCTTTCTTCCTTTGGGTGCATGACTCAGTCAGATTTGGGCTTTATTTGGTTTTGTTAAAGCCCTCATGGTGGTCCTGACACTGCTCGCCAGCTGGTATTAAAAATGGAGTAAGAGCTCTTAGAAGATGCAGAGTTTTTCCCCAGTGGGATTTTAACTGCTGGCCTCAGCCCTGGTGAAGGTGTCTGCTTCTGCTCTGAGGAGGGAAAGAACCCGGAGCAGAACGCAGTTCTGAGAGTTACAAAGCGTTGTATCCACTAGGGGGGGAGCAAATCACTGCGGCTTTACAAACGGGTGAGGTTTAAAACGCCGGCTCTCACTGGTGATAAAAATACTTCGATCTTGTGCCTTAACCATCACCTCGAAGCCTCGGTACCTTAAGCAGCACTTGAAGCCAGTGCTGGGTCCCTGCCTTTCAGAACCGAGCAGCACACAGCCTTCTTCCTTCCTCCCAGAGTACCCTGCCTCTCACCACAAGTAATGCTGGCAGCTCCTGCTGGTAGGACCCGATACCCCCTCCCTGGGACGCCCTTGTCCAGGCCCTGTGCTCGGTTGATGCTTGCTGGGGTTGGGGTGTTCAGCAGGCACCCCATCTCCCCTGCCCCAGGGAGTGAAGGGACAGCAGGTTTGACAAATGCCTCTCCACCCCCGTGTCAGATTGCTGAGAGCCTCATCTCCCTGGAGTTGTCATATGTGCTGCAGTTGGGGATTGCTTTTGCACTCCCTGCCACCCTATAGCATTTTTCTTCCATTTTATGAAAAAAACAGATGTCTGTGTATGGGAGCAGAGCCACCAGCTCTTCCACCACATGCCTTGGTTGAGCTGAGTTTCTAGAAAAACGAGGACACCTCCTGTAGATATTCCACTTAAGATTTTTATGTCTCTATGATTGGAAAGAAATAGGAGGCAGAAGTTTATCCTGCAGGTCCATAGCAGTCAGCTGAGCAGCAAGCAGCTGTGGCTGTGCCAAGTTAGAAGAAAGATTTTCTGGACAAGCTCCACCTAAGAACCTGTATGGAACAGATCCTCCAACAGTCTTTTTTCTTTTGAAGTTAGGAGGTCAAAACTATCCCTGCTTTGCAACACAAGATGTAGACTGCAGGGGAAAGCAGGTCTGGTTTAAGTGTTAGTCCCTAACTTTCAGCCTGATTTCTCACCAAGCAATGTACTTAGAGTTACAGGGATGCCTTCTGCATGGGCTGGGGCAGTCCCAAAATCCACTGGGAACATTTTTGTAGTTGATTTCAACTATATCCTGGTAGCTTCACCTCCTACACATTGCCAAGGAGCCAAAATGCTTTCTTTTGTCTTCTCTTAGTTCCTGGGAAGCGAGTAACAAATTGCACCGAGGAGAATGTTTTCCATGGCCTGCAGCAGGAGGAGGCAAGCCCTGACACACTGGCTAGGAAATGGTCCATTAGGGTGTGCAGAATTAAAGCAAAAAGTAAAAAAAAGGGATTATGTGAGTACACAGCTCCAAGATGGGGCTGACAGAACCTGCTGCACGTAGAGAAGTACAAAAACAAATCTTTGCACTGTTGCTCGAGCTGTGCAATCAAAACCATCACAAACCACTATCAAAAAAATTGACAGTGAGAGAAAAGCAGGTGCTTTGTCACCATGGAAAGGCAAAAACTATTGTTTGGTACTTCCTTTTCTTTTTGGTTTGTCGCTTTAAGCAATCCTGTTTGCTTGTTCTATCTATGATGCAAAGATTTGTCTTTCAGTATTAGCTTTCCTAGTTTAGCTGAATTATAAATGCAGCCCTTGAATTCCCTGTGCTCAGTGCCAGCTGGAAAGTCTTGTAGCCTCCTTGTGGAGTACGTCTGTCCCCGGGTGAAGCTGCAGGTTTAGTGCTGGGTTTGCTGAGAACCAACAGCCATCTGTCCAGGAGAGCACACTGGGATCAGGAACAAGGAAAATGTTTGTATTCCACACTGCAGTCATGTCATTTGCTATTTAAAACCAACATCCCACAGCCCCGCTGAGGTGCATGTGTGGCATTTTACTGAGTTCTCTGGAATTAGGCAGATTTCCTCTGATAAAAAGGTTGGGCTGCAGTTAACACTTTAAAATAGGGAACCTCAGTTACCTGGCAGGGTGGTGACGTGTGGTGAGGCAGCATCTGTACACAGGTGATAAAAACCTCACAGGACAGAAGGCTCCTTTGATTTCAGAGCTCAGTAAGTGGTGTTACCTGCCCTGCTTTGCTCAGTAAAATGCTGACTGCATAATTCTACTCGTGGGTGGAGGACAAGTGGTAGAAGGGATCTCCTCCATTGCAGGGGTTCACTTTGTGTTACTGCTGGCTTGCCCAAGGTGCATCTCTGTTGATGGAGCAAACATCCAGCAAATGCTCAAAGAAACGCTGACATTTTGGGGATTGCTAATAGATCTTTGACCTCTTTGAGATCTTTTCCCTGACAGAATGAGATGCCACGCATTTAACTTCAAGACATCCTACATCTGACCTATCTGTTAAAACTTCCAAACAAACCTTTAGCCCACTGTAACATTTTATTTTAAGACCTTCTGCCCAAGGATGAAGCATCTCAGGTTATCCCATCATTGATGAAACACAGACAGAACTTTATCCATGCCCATCTACATGTCCCCCAGGCAGCTTGGTGCTCTTCACCAGGTTACAACCCACATTATGTTTGCTTTGCAGACGAGCCCTGTATGGGAGACAAGTCCATCTTCTGTCAGATGGAGGTGCTTGCTCGGTACTGCTCCATCCCAGGCTACAAGAAGCTGTGCTGTGAGTCCTGCAGCAAGCGCAGCAGCACCCCCCCTCCCCCCTTCCTCACTGAAGCTGCAGGAACTGAAGAGGAAGCTGTGTTTGATCAGAGCCACCTGCCAAGGGCTGTGATGATGCCAACCCCTGCAGCACCCCATCACCCAAAGCTCCTGCCCGGGAGGAGCTCTCTGGGCAGGCTTCCTTTTGCAGAAGAGGACACAGCCACACACATCTCCCTGTCCAACACCAAGCCCAAAGGTGCTGAGTTTCCACAGTGGAGAGCTCCTCAGGCAAGGAAGACTTCCAGGCTGTTTGCTTTGCTCCATCAGCTCCCTGCCAACAGCAGCAGCCTCAGTCCTCATCCAGCCCTGACGTTGGCAGCAGCTGGTCCTGTGCTGCCAGCTCCTGACACCACAGCTGGGGCTCCATCTCCATCCAGAACCTCAAGGAGGAACGAGAAGCAGGTTGAGAAGAGATGGCCTTCCAGGTCCTCCACTGTGGAGAGATGAGTGTGACCTCCTTCTGGGGGACAGCCATGGGAAGAGGCTTTGTTTGGTGCTTTGGGTCTGATTTCCTCCCTTCTGGAGACTGTGCTGCATGCTGCTTTCCACCAGCAGGACTCTGCAGGTCATCAACTTGTTTCCCTTGTAAATACAAAGAACAAGAAGTGCTGGTTCACTTTCTAGTCACCTCCTCCTCCCCTGCTGCCTCCCCTGCCTAGCCTGAGCACGTGGGAGGACACCACCAAAGAGCATCCATCCCCAGCAGTCAGCAGGAGCTGCTGAGGGCACCAGGCAAGCTCTGGTACAGAAAGGTGGCCCTGACCTCAGTGCTCACCTCACTGGGTTTGGTTCTAAACACTCAGCTGTAGAAGATGCCCTGGCTATGAGAACAACATTTACACTTTGACAAAAGACTTGGGCAGTGGAAAGCTGAACCCGTAAGACTTTTTTTTTTTTTCTTTTTTTTTTTTTTTGCTAATTTATCTCTATAAATGGATATTGGATGAGCACATTTGCAGCCAGTGTGTAAATACTGTATATTGCAGAAAATCAGTATTATTTTTAAGAGGTTTTTTGTGCTGTCAGACAACTGTTTACCTATGTTGTGTTCTGGACAATTGCAAGGTGCCTGCCATGGAGTTCTGCCTTATCCACATTCCCAGAGGTGACTTTTTAAGCAGCATTCATTCTCATAAGAGGAGGAGTTCCAGTTTTGGATGAATTACATCTGCTGACACTTGGAAAGGGTTTTGTTTGTTGGTTGGTTGGTTTTGGTTTTTTGTATCAACAACGTGATGCTTTCTTCTGAAACAGAGAGGGGAAAAAAAAGGTGTAAACCTCAAGGTCAGAGTTCTGATGAGCTCTTGGTCATTTCCCAAGCTGGAAAAGTCCCATAGAGGTGGACACAGGCACCAACAAGAGCAAGCTGTGGCAAGACTTACATTAGAATTTTCTTTTGTTTTGTTCCTACTGGAAGCATTGATTTAAAGGTGAGAAAGGTATTTATTTCTGGGCATGGTTCACCTCCACAGCTCCACAACCACAATGCATCTGACTGCAATAATGTACTCCTAATTTATGTCACTAACCATCCTGTTCACAGGCCACCCAACCACACTCCCTCCTGTGTGTTGCTGTAAAGTACTTGTATATAGGGTTGAAAACTAAAGATATTTATTAAAAGTTGATTTCTTGATAGTATTTTATGTACTAAATATTTACACTAAGGGCAGTTGACTATTCTTTTTTTGCCAAGATAGAGAGATGGAATTAGATACCTGTACATGCTATGCCATATGGATAGAACAGAAATTTAAGCTAACTAAACTACTGTAGACAAATTGTTGATCTTATTCTATTAAAAAAAGTCTCATGCCAGTTTCTTATTACAGGTATCCTTAATTTCTAAACAGGCTATTCACGTTTCATGTGCAATTTTTGCTTCCCTGTGAAAGTCCTCCTGATGGCCCATTCCCAAGAGCAGTGGATGTGGACCTCTGGAAGGCTGCAGTGTAGATTAGGCCCCCAGAGATGAAATTCTTGAGTCACCTGTGGTGGTTTTGCAGAATCACAGGGAAGAACCATGGATGAAAACTGTTGTCAGAAGACTTGTAAAGGAGATGCTCAATCAGGTAGGTTCCTCCTGCTGGGCTAGTGTGAGGCAACCCTCTGCAGGACACATCTGATGGACTGACTCAACACCTCTACAGAATTGCTGCTACCTTTCTGCAAGGCTTTGAAGGGCCAAGAAATGAGTCTCAAACAGGTGGTGCAGACAATGCCTGAGCCTCAGACAGACAAATAGGGTGTGTGTGTTCTTTTGAAATTCCCCAAAAGGCAAATTCTCTTTTCTCTCTTTATCTTTCACATATACACAATGTGGGTGTAGATAATCCTGGTACCTTTTTGGTTTCTTTTCTACCAAGCTGATTCCTCCTCCTATAAAGTGTACACTACTGAGACTGTTTGTTGTACTGGGAAGCACACAGCAATAAAACCTTTACCATCACAAGGCTTGCTTGGGTTGGTTCACTTAGGGGGGTCAGGCTTTTCATTTTTATGAGTCATGCTTTGCCAAAGGAAGGGACAGCAGGTATGACTTTCACCGTCTGGCAAAGACCCCAAAATATGTGAATTCAATATTTAGCTTGATTTTGCCTAGCAGAAGTCCTGCTTTTATCATGGGAGAGCACAGGTTGCAGAGGAAGGGGGGAGAAAAAGGCAAGGGCTTCAGCCTCCCCCTCTGCTGCAAACACATGGTGGGGCACGGGCCCCTGCTGTGCTGGGCTGCCCTGGAATTTGCCAGCAATATTTTGGTATTTCATCTGTAATTATTGATTTTCATGCTAAGTGATGCTATAAAAAACTCTAAATGCTTAAAAAAAAAAAAAAAAAAAAAAAAAAAAAAAAGAAAAATTAATACTAAGAGGCCAAATTTCCAGCCCAATGTGTTGACAAAAGAAGTTTGTACCCACTCAGTTTGGCTTCTGGTCTCAGCCCAACTTGTGTTTTAATACATCCTGCCAAGAGTTCCCTGCTCCAAGTGTGTTCTTGACAGTTTCAAGCTGGGTAAGTAAATCTGAAGTGTCTGGTTGAATTCACATTCTTGTAGAGAATTAACATCTTCCGACCAAAAGTCTTAAAACCCCCATGATTAAGCTCCATTTAAGCACCAGTTGAGTGCTGAGCAGCCCTGTTGAGCAGTTGGCAGCAGCTGTAAGCTGGGCTGGGCTTCACCCCGGGAGCAGAGCCCCAGGAGTCTGTTCTAACAGATCACAGCTGCTTAAAACCCTGCTGAAAACTTCTGCCAGGCCAGCAGTAAGGCTTCACGGGACACAACTCGGTGGTTGACTCCTTAAAAAAAGTCTGGGAGGTACTTGTGAGCACAGTTTAAGGCTGTCAGCATTTCAGTTGTCATTAAGGCAGCCATCCCAGCAGCTGAAGTGTGTTGGGAGCCTCCGAGTTCAAACAGAACTTCTCCTTTTCAGGTTTTTAAAATGCACAAAGGAAGGTCAGGCTTTGGTAAATTGGTAGCAACACAATGCAGCCCAGGCCTGGTTTCTTCCAGGGGCTTTACACATGTAGGAAGAGGAGTGATGGACTCTGCAGGGAGGAGTCAGCTCCCCCTTTCCCTCCTTTCAGGATGGCTGCTTTGCAGTTAGCATGCAGACAGGATGAGTATGCAAGGGAGCACAGTTATGGCAGTGCATTTAAATAAACATTTTATGTGCTTCATAGTGCACAGGTCCTGGGCCCAAATACCTGGAATTCTACAGTGTGACCACACTGAGGAGGGTGCAGGGTGCTGACAGCTCCAGCTATTCCAGCACCAGCTGAGGAGTTTCATGCTTCCAATCTGCCTTTCTCTGGCAACCAGCCACGTTTCACATGCATCCAGGTTGCCCTGACTTGGGAAAGGCAGCACTCTAAATAACAGGAGCACAGGAAATCTGTTAAAACCTGGGGAGTGCTTTCTGAGCCTCATAAAAATGAATTTTGAAAGCCCTAAGTGACTCAATCTCCATGCCAGTTGCAGTGGATGAGAACCACTCAGGTGTTCCCCATGTGCCCCGATGCACAGGTAGGTGTGAGTGAAAAGGGGATAAAAGCAAAGTTATTAAACTCCAAGAAACGTCTGGGCAGGCAAAGGCAAAGCTTTCACCCACCTGAACGGGAAGAGGCAGGAAAGGGCAAAGTTGTCTTTACAGGAGCCTCAGCCTTTGCTTTGAGACGCTGCAAAACACCCGTTCGTGGATTCATCCCTCGTCCTGCCCCGGAACCGCCCCCGGGTGGGTGCAGGGAGAGTTCAGAGCGGGTGTGAACTGCGAGAGGAGGCAGCGGGATGAAAGGCGAGCTGCCTGCTGCTGCCTCTGCTCCGCCACCTCCGTGCCCTCTGCAGAGGCAGCCTGACACCCAGCACCTCTGCCCGGGGCAAGCGGAGCTCACCCCCCGCAGGGCCCTGCAGCGCCCGTTCCCAGGGAAGCAGTGCGGGTTCCCTCTTCACACTCACCTCATCGCTGGGGGACCCACGACCCGGCCCGGGCCCTCCCAGGCCCCGGAGCGGCTGCTGCTGCCCGCGGCACCGGGAGGGTGCGGCGAGGCCGGGCTGAGGTACCCCCGAACCGGCTGCGGCGCTGGGGCCTGACACCTGCCCCGGGAACGGCGGACACGGAGCGGGACCGCCCCGACGGCCCCACAGGGCCCAGTACCGCGTACCGACCCGTCCCCAGCCCCGCCTCACCGCTGCACCGCCCCGGGCCCTTTCAGTACCGCAGCTCCTCAGCCCGAGCGCCGATTCCTGCCCGGTTCCGCTCCGGGGAGTGAGGCGGCGGCGCGTGCGCGGGGCGAGGCCCGGTTCAGGTGCGGGGGGCGCGTGAGCTCATTTGGGCCCCGCCGCCTCGTGCTCCCTCATCGCTGGCGCTGGGGGAGGCACCCGCACCCGCTGCGGTTCCTGCGGGCACCGGGGGGAAAAAACGAAGCGTGAGATGGTGTCAGGGGGAAACAAATCCCTTGTGAGGCCCCGCTCTGCCCGGCTCTGTCCCGCTCTGTCCCGCTCTGTCCCGCTCTGTCCCGCTCTGTCCCGCTCTGTCCCGCACCCCCCGCATTCACCGCTCGGTACCGGAGCTGCTGCTGCGCCCCCTGGCGGCCGGAGGCGGCACTGCACGCACCTGCCGCGAGGGCCGGGCCAACCAATCAGCTGCGGGGAAGGGCCAATGGCGGGCGGGAGCTGTGCGCGCTGTGTCGCCGCCTGGCGGGGGAGCGGCGGGACTGCAGGCAGCGACCGCATCCCCTCCCGCATCCCCTCCCGCATCCCCTCCCGCATCCCCTCCCGCCTCCCCTCCCGCAACCCCCGCCCCTTTCCCGCTGAACAAATTCCCGTATTACAAACACACAGGGGTATATTTTGCTCCTGTGTATTTTTTCCTGTGAAAAGCTTTCTAATTTCCCTACCTAAACTTGCCCGTTGCCAGTTTATACCCATAGGTGCCCTGCCGAGAATTTCCTGTGGGTCACCGGGTTGGGTTGGGTTGGTTTCCTGGGATTTCTGTCTGAGATTTAAGAGCAGTGAAAAACACCAGCCCGTGCTGTGCGGGCTGCATGCTGGTGACCTCCCTGCAGCTCGCTCTCCTCATCCACTACCCCAGCACCACCTCTGAATTTGGTGTCAACTAACATCTGACCATGGCTATCCCAGACTATTCCAGGTGAGACTTTCTCATCCTCCACACAAAACCACCACCTCCATCAGAAATACTTCATGTCCTGCTGCCATAGGGTCCCACAATGTTCCCGCAACCAGGGTTTCCCTCTTCCCTGGTGTTTTCACTGATGTGCTCCCAGACTTTCCAGCCAGCAGGCATTGCTGTGACACAGCTCACAGCCTGACACTCACTAGGAAGTTTGAGGCCATTGGGATTCTCTCACCTGCTGAGGCCACCTGACCCTCCCAGATGTCCTCATGCCACATGTGGTGATGGGATGGATGCTTGGGACACTGCTGGGGTGGACAGGACCCCTCTGGCAGGTGCTGTGGCAGGCAGGGTGTAACACACACACACACACACACACACACATTACCTGCAGGTAAAAGTACTCACCCTGAGCTGGAATGATTGCTCTGGTACACAAGAGAAGGGATCATGATCTTCGGAGGCCATCTCAAGCATCTGCAATGCCATCCCACACAAGAGCAGCTTCAGCCACACCAGCTGCCAGCACCCAGCCTGCTTCAGGACCTACAGGAACAAAACCAAGTTTATAGTCACAAGCCCAAGTTGTTCAACTTCCCCTTTAACAACTAAAAGACTTTCACAGGATCATAGAATGGCGTGGGTTGGAAGAGACCTTAAAGACTCTGACAGCCTGGTCCTTGTGCTTAATGTGCTTGGGAGGAGTCTGGAAAAGCTAAAAAGGTTTCTCCCTTGTCTGTCTCTCCCTGCATTTATTATTTTAAATGGCTCTTTCCCAGTTTCACTGCTGTTGGTTGGATGGAAGGACAGCAGGCAAATCAAGAAGTAAGTCCATACAAGCCCAGCCCTTGTTTTCTTACAGTCATGGGCAAAGAGGGACTGGACAAGGACAGAGCAGAGCAGATGAAGTGGCTCTCTGGGAGCAGGGTAAGTGCCCCCAGCACAGGCACCACAATCACTTTGCACTGCTCACCCTGCCCCTGCCTGTCTGCAGAGAAGAGACCTGGGCACATCCTAACTGGGGTCTGATGTTCTGCCTCCCCCTTCCCTCCCGAGGATCCAGAGCCTTGCTGGGAAGCCAGCACTGAAGAGCTGAGCTGCTGCTGGAGGTACTCTCAGGTCCCCATCACCCTGCTGGCCCCACCTGGAGCTTTCCCTACCCACCCACCCTCTCTCCCCTGCCCACTGGCCTCAGTTCTGCATTTCAGTAGTAGCTGTGTTGTAAACTCTCCTTTTCTTGTTATGTTTGTTATTTTACTTGGGGTGTTGGCTTTTATTTGAGTTGTGTTACTGGACTGATTTTGACTCCTGCTCAGGTATTGTGTGGCTGTGCATGTGCAGGGGGGACTCTGGTTTCTTGCAGTTCTTAGGTTTGTTTGCTTTTCTTCCAATTTCATCACCCTTTGAGGTAGCGTCAGTATAGGACTTTAAGTTGTCCTTTTTTTTTTTTTATTTTTTTATTTATTTCTGCTGGTTGATAAAATAAGGGTGAGCATGCTGGGGTTTTTTTCCAAAGCACGCCTGCTCATTCTTGACTTTTTACACCTGGAAATGCTCAGGCTGGTTATAGTGCTCTGGTGGAACTCATTCTCCTGCTCTCTAGTGAGGTTTCCCATCTTTGTTTAAGCCTAGTGGAGACCACAGGGCTGTTTGGGTAACCTGTCCCTGTGGAGTGGTGCTGTGGGGAGCCCCTCGGAGCAGGGATGCTTTTTCTAGGCTGTCAGAGCCCTGGAGCATCCTGCTCTGGATGTAAAGAGGTAAGTTGGGGATGAAGCACTCATTGGCCTTTGTAAGATTTCTTTCCTCTACCTCTTAGCCTGATGAGGAGGGAGGAAGTTTCGAGTGACTGTTTTGGGGTGATTATTACCAACTTTGGCTATGGGGTCTGGGTGGGAGTTGGATTTTGGTCAGGCAGCAAGAGGTAAGGGATACAGGGGAACAAGTAGTTTGACCTGGTCACACAAGCTGTTCCTTTCCCCCTGTTTCCTGCTGCAGATTTAAGACTCCTTTCCCGAGAGGCTTAATCTGAGTGCTGTAGCAGGAGCAGAGCCTGAGAGTTTCCTGCTGTGCTGGGGAGCACTCAGTGCACTGGGGATGGCTCTGGAATGGCCAGGGGTGTGTGTCTGAGGGCTGGCAGCTCTGGGGGGTAACTGCTAGTCCCCTACCCTGGTAACAAGCTTCCTCAGGCAAAGCCACAAAAAGAGCAGAAGGAGGAGGCTCTAGAGGAAATATCTGCAAGAATCCCAGCCCTGACATGCAACCCAGCTGTCCCCCTGCAGCCTGGGACAGTGGTGGCTGCAGGTGGCACCCCCCCAGGGCTGGGGGGCTTGGCTTTGGGCTCCTCTTTCAGTCCCTCCTTCTCCTCTCCCTCCTCCCTGCATCAGGCAGGAGCTGCAGGGTCTCTCCCCTCCCTGCTGCACCCGAGGCTCAGCTCCACTGAACACAAAGCTGCTGCAGAGCTCTGGCACCTGTAAGTGAGGGGCTGAGGGGCAGGGGGTGGGGGCTGCTTTTAACTTGGGACTGGGCTGCTCCTCCCTCTCTGCTGGAGCTGGGAGCTGAGGTAAAACTGCAGGTGCTTTGTTAGCAACAGGTTTGTGTGTGGGTGAGGTGGGATGCTCAGAGACAGGGAGGGCTGGCACTGTCCCAGTCTACCTGGGGATGTAACACTGCCTGCATGGAGCTTCTGGTAAGTAAGACCCTCCTGGTATGCTGCTTAAGTTGGTTCTAGAAATGCAAGGCTGCAGCATCAACCAGTTCATGCACTGAAGGGATGGGGGGGTGGCAGTGGATGCCTCTTACAAAGCCAGAAATGGCTTTGTGGTTGAAAAGCTGGGACATGTAGAGGACAACTCCTTTTCCCTCCCTCCAGCAGGGACAGGGTGGCTGTATGGGCAGCAAGGAGAGTTGTGTGTAAGGGGAAGGGAGGCATCTGTGCTGCTGCTGAAGGTGCCATCTGAACAGGCTGGCTGCTGAACCCCTGCACAGGGCTCCGGGTGTTTGGAGAGAGAAGCTGGCTGCCCCTGGGTGAGTAGAGACCTGGGGTAATTTGGCTTTCTCTGGAGTGACTCTACAAATGGCTGTCAATGTAAAATGCTGCTACTTAACAGTTTCCCTGCTGACTCTGGGAGACTTCTATGCCAGGGATCAGTGTCCTGATAATTTTGGTGTGTATGAAGGTGGAGAGCAAGTTCTGTGTTGGCTGCACCTCTGCTAGTCCCCTCTATTGCTGGTAGTGCTGGAGCTGTGTTCCCATCAAACACCAGATGTGCACAGGTGAAGTCAGTCTGAATTGACATGTTACTTTGAGGGGAATCAGCAGGTAAATTCTCATTAAAGATACACGTGGGATGGTTTAAGTCAGGAACAGCCCCTTTCAGTTCAGTGAACTATTCATTTCAATCCAAGAGGTTATTGCCATTTTTCACTTAGTGATTAAGAAGAGCTATAAATGCTCTTGGCTTGGCTTTTTTATCAATAGCAGAGTATCTCCAGTAGGAGAAAAAAATTTAGAGCTTGAAGTACCTTTTATCTAACTCTGTTTACAGAAGAATAGTAAGAATAGTGCCTTGTCTTTAAATCTGAACTATACTCAGGCTGCAGATCATAAAATGCAGTGGGATTAGTTTTCAGTATTTTATTGGAGAAAGAGCAATCCAATTGAACCTAACTCTCTCCAAGGGAGAATAATTTCTGGGGGTTTGCAGTTAGGTACCTGTGAGATGGCCTCTCAAACCAGTGGAATGGACCTGTGCTGCTGCTTTTCTCAAAAGGAAGATCTTGGACAGGAAAGCTTACTTCCAGTCCCTACAGCTTGAGGTAGAGCAGTGAGTTGGTAACTTCCCCTTATGGCTGTTGAGCATCATAAATCTTGTGGGTTTTGATTAATCTCCCTTTTAATGAGCATCTTGGAAAAACTCCCATGTTTCCACAGAGAGCTAAGACTATTGAAGGTTAAAAATTGAACTGAGGTACTATGTGATTTGGTAAGCAATCTAGATATGTAGAGCTCAGACTAAAGCATTCATCCTGCACATCCTCGGGTGATGGGTTTCTGTCAGCCTCATTTGTTTTGTTTGCTCCTGGACTTACACTTTTGTAGAATCCCCTGAGGCTGTGCTAAAGGCAAAGGTATCTGTAGGTTTGTTGCTGAGTACGTGTGGGCAGCAAGCTGCCTGCAGCAGTGTGGCCACTGCTGCTCTATGAGCTTGCAGAGTTCCCCAAAGGAGGAATGAGAAGATTGGTAGAAAGCTGCAAGCTAACTGAGCTGAACTTATGTGCCTTAAGCCACTGACCTGCTGAACAGCCTGGGCCCTCCAAACCCGAGGCAGGACTTCAGGGGTGAGAACTGCATTATTTTTATGGGAGTTGAACAGTTGGTAGACTGGTAGTAGCTGATTATCAAATCACAGAATGGTTTGGGTTGGGAGGGACCTTAAAGATCATGGGCATTAATGCCCTGAAACCAGGAGAGGTGATTATTTAGTAGTATAATGGCAGATGTCTTTATAGACCAAGATTACCTCCCACAGGAAATAGTTTTGTAAAAGTTTGGCTAGACCTCTCCTTGTAAGCAGGATTGTGTATCTTCTACCTGTTGACTAATTCTAGCTTTCTGACATAATAAAGGTATTAAGAGTGCTATATTGACAGGGAAACAATTTTCTGTTGAAGGAAATCATTAACTCTGCCTTTAGAAGTGAACAGTTACTGTATTGTTTGTTTTCAAATCTTGCTAAAATTGCAATGCTTCTGTCCATCAGGTGACCCCAGGTGACCCCTTTAATCTGGTTAAAGGGTGCTTGTTTTGCTGTTGCTGTCAGTGGATAAACTTAGGTTGTCAGAGCAACTCATGGTGTAATATGGCTAGTACAGATTGTTATTTAAAGTACATAATCAACCTAAAAGAGAAAAACAGCTTAATGGCCCATCAAATATACACTTTTTGGTACAAGCTGCTTTGAGCACAGGAGCAACCGCTATCAGGAATAATTATGGCACACTTGAGTTTCAGCATCACTTGCTGAACAGATTTGGCATTAAGGGAGTGGAGAGAGCTTGGTTCAACATGTGAACCTGAGCTGCTTGTGATGAAGACCTCGGGGTGGAGGTGCCAAAGAGAATAAACCTCTTCAGAGCTGAATACATGTGCATGGTTCACCTGCAACTTGTGTTTCATTAGTGTGGTGAAACAGTGCTTAATGCTAACCAGTGACAAAAGGGGTCACTGGGAAAGATGACAAAGCAGGACAGCTTACCATGCTGCTGGGATCCTCCTGTCACTGCTGCTGGCCCTGGCAGTGTACCTGGAAAGACAGAGGAAAGGGGACCGGGATGGCTATGTGGGGAACAGTGTAACTTGGGACAGAAATCCACATGGAAGCTGACACCCCACAGGTTACTGAGAGGTAAGCTCTCAGTATGATTAGGACTATATAATATTTTTGTTCTTTATTAGAGGTACCTATCAGTGTTATCCAGCTGCTGCTTAGAATTTGAGTACTATTAAGGGCTCAGAATGTATGGGGAATTCAGGAGTACTATGTGGATTCAAATAGTAGAACAACAGAAAGAATCAGTGGGTTAATTTGTGATTATCTAAAGATGCTGGCATGCTAAGACAGTAAAAGTGACTGGTTAGAAAGTAGAAAGGTGTAGGAATAGTTCACTCCACTTGCCTGATCTGCAGTCCTACAAACCAGTTGCTCCTTCTAGAGATGATGCTATGCAGGTTAAACCCTTGCTATAGCCTTAATACAACTTTTCTTCTGTTCTTTCTAGTAACTTAAGGTTAAAGGTGTTGCCTCTGCACACATCTGACCTTTGGATGTGGGTAAGTGCTGAGGATCCAACCCTGACTTGCTGCACAGGCAATCCACCCCCCCTGCCCTTTGTCTGGGCAGACTGCTGCTTAATTTCTAGTGAATAATCAGATATTCCACTACCTGGGAACTTGGGTAAGGAGGTAAAATGCTATTTAATTGTAATAAGCTCTAAGTAGTGATTCCTGACAAAAACTGCAAGCCCTACAATTAGTCTCCTGTTAAGTGTGCAGCTGTCTGGGCTTGAAGTCAGTTACACTGAGGGATAAAAGGATGAAGCTCTGAGCTTTGAGTTGAATCAGACTAGAGGTACTAAGTGGATGTGACAGTAAGGCACCCCAAAAGCAGCCCTAGCTCAAACCCTGGCTGAGAACAAGCAGAGCTTGTAGCTGTTGTTCTGAGACTCTTTTACTTGGAGTAGGTTGGGGTTATTTTGGGTGGGGGGAAGCATTCATTTACATCTTGTGTGTAAGCAAATATCTGGAACGAGGGTGTCTGTATCAGAACCCCACGTGTTACTGATTTTTATCAAAAAATGGATGCTTTTAAGTGGCTTCATCTGATTTTGACATTATATATATATATATATATATATATATATATACTCCCCTTCCCCTTGATTTGAAGTAAAACACTTGTGTTCCTCTGCATGTAGGATGAAAACAAATCCTCAATGTGAGCCTTTCAACTAAGGAAAAGAATTGAAATGTATTCCAGATCATGGGCTCTGTTTGCTTCCATGCCTGTCTCATATTGGGCAATAGCACTTCTATGATAAAATATATTTAAATCAAATAATTATACAGCTCTTGGTCATTTTTCACAATAAGAATAGAGATCATGCACTGCAAAGAGCTCTTGTGATGTGCTATTTGCATTGGTATTGGTTTGGTTTGGGCTGCTGGCAGCTCACGTGTTTGAAGGTAGGAGAAAGGAGGCTGGAAAGAACAAGAGAATTTCTTCCTTCCACTTCAATAATGCTAGATAGAACTCATTTTCTGGGTAAAATAATAAAATTAAAAATCCATATGTCTTTCCAAGTTTTGTTTTTATAATGTTTAAAAAGCCATGCAGGTATTTGTCAAATACTGCCAAATTCTATTGTCCAAGCCCCCACCTTCAGGAAAAAATGCTCTCCTGTTTGGCTTGAGCTGTTAGTGTGCTGATGGGTGGGTGGAGGACAGCACCTGAGGCAGCTGTCAGGCACACCAGCTCTTGACTTTAGTTCTTGTGATTTATACTTCTGGAGTTTGTTGGGGTTTGTGGTTTTTTTTTCACTTAGAATTGGTTTTGTACTCGGTTTGCCACAGTGAGGGTAACTTGATAGCAAATGAGACTTCCTGAGTTTTTATTGCTGAACTTCCCCTGGAGGGGAGGCTGCAGTGATCTCTACCATTTGCATTTCCCGTTACTATTGTGCCAGCATCAATCTTGTCATCCTTTGCTGCCCACACAGCAGTTACCTGTGTGACACCAGCCTCTACAATTACCATAAAATACCATTCTAACTTGGACACAAAACATGATTTAAAGCTTAAAATCAGACTTCTTTAGCATTCCTGTCAAAATAAAAGCTATGTTTCAGTTGTCTGCCTGATCCAAGGAGATTCTGACAGCCTAGGGAAATGGTTCTGTTTTGGGACCTGAACTATCAGCACTGCTCACTGCACAGGGTGAAATCCCCAATCCCCAGCTCTGCCTGGGGCTTTCCTTGTGAAGCGATGTGGCTCTCCAGCAGTCTGGAGCAGCTGACAGCAGGGAAAGGGTGAGAGGGATCACTGGCTAACCTGCCTCATTACTTAGGGCCCTCTTGTCCCAGCAGCAGATCCCATGGGACTTGCTGAGGGACACTGTCATCCGTGCTGTCCTCTGCAGGCAGCCTGTAGGGAAGCATGTGTTTGCTGGATCTCCTGGCAGCAGGGCAGTGCTCCCAGCACCCATCTGTCCATGCTGTGTTTCTGGAGGGACAAATAACTTGGTGTCTGCTGCTTGGGCTGAGTTCCAGTCATCACTCTACAGTGATCACAGGATCATCTGCCCCTTTCCTTTTTGGGGGGCCTAAACAGTACCTTCTTCTCTGGATTAGTGAATTAGCTTGCTACCTGGCTGATTGTCTCCTAAATTGCTTGTTTTGCTTACCAATTTAATTTTCTGCTCATGGTTGTTCTGCCTTTCAACTTCTATCTAAACTATGATTTCACTTTCTTCCTCCTTCTACCTACTCCCCCAATTATTCTGTTCACTTCCAATCCTCCAAATGACACTGCTGCCATTTCAACCAGGGTGCTCTGACAGGCAGTGACTCATGTGCAGAGCCCTAACCTGCACATAAGATGGGATGATTCAGCTTTGTACCCACCATCTATCCAATACTGAAGGAACAGCGATGGGGAAAATCAGCTTCGTGCTGGAAGGTGGCAATTGAGGAGGCTCATCTCCCATTAGTGAGGAGTTTAGTGCTGCAAAAAGCCTGGCAGTGATCATTCAGCTGTTCTGTAGCTTAATCCAAAACACTTATTGCTAAGTGCTCACTGAAGTGTCTCTCCAGTGAAAAAAGCTCACACAGTTTTTAGTGGGGTCCCTGGCCAGTTTCCCTTGATGGATGGGAAGCTGCTGCTTACAGACTGGATCTCAGGAGAATTTAATTAAAACAGTTTAACTCTACTGAAAGCTTCTCAACTAAGGACTTGTTTTCCTTTCAAAATCAAGTAAGGTACTAATCAAAATAGACAAATGTAAGCAAGGTATGAGGAGAAGTGGATGTGTTTTGTCAGTCAGTGTCGGCATGAGAAAAGTGGGCTCTGAAGGTGTTCTAGCCTGCTTTCAAACCTGTGCTGCTGGCCATGGGGAGCAGGGAGAAGGCTGCTCCTGCCCTATTAGCCAGGCTTTCCTACAGTGCTTCCTTTGAAATGCTGCTGCTCAGTCACAAAGACCCACTTAATTTAGTGAGAAACTCATCACTTTTCTGCTGAATGCGTGGCTGAAGAGCAAAGAGAGAATGAGCTCACTTAGCTTCCTGCACACTTCTGGCTTGTACAGCACTCACTCCTGTACTGGAACAAGCCCAGCACTCCTCTTGAGAGTGCCAGAATATGCAGTGGGGGAGTGATCACTCTGCAGGAGAAACTCTCAGTATTATCTTTGAAGATATCCTAAGCACCAGGTAAATTGCACTGACTTAGGAAAAGATATTTCTCTAAGTCCTTGTGTTTTCAGGATAATACTACATTGAGAAGACAAGGCACAAGAGAAAGCCCAGGCAGCATGTTCCAGTACCTTAACTCACCCTCAGCAGGGATTACAGGAGCTTTCAAGGAGGTATTGTGCAACTCCTACACACTTCTTCTCTCATGCATGTGCTAGGTTTATGACTTGGCAGCTTTTGATTGAAGGCTCTGTTTGTGTCCAGGTCAAGCTCTGTACTGCATGTAGTGCTGCATAGTTTCCCTGCACTCAAACAAGTGCAGTAGAATTCTTTTCCCTTGTGCTGCTGCCATTGGAGGTGGTACCAGCCTTGCTTCCCACCCTCCTGCTGCCTGGGAGGCTACAAAGGCTCCTTGGATTCCAGTTGCAAAAAGGCCACTAATAGATGCAAAACTTTGAGTCTTGGGTTGTGAGTGGTTCTCAGGGAATTCTTGTGAAGATGACAAAAAAGCCATTTCCAAGTCTAAGGGAGCTAAAACTAGCTAGTTTTTTGGGCTCAGCAGCCACAAGCTGGCTGCTAAGTGTGCCCACGTGTGGAAATATTACTTTAATCTTCTTGCAGGGAATAGGCAGCTGAGATCTGAGTTAAAATTTAATACAGCCCACCAGCCCATGATGCATCAAATAGAAAAACTTTAAATTTAGAAGCTTAGAGGTTGACTAAGCATTAAGAAAAAAAAAAAAAATATATATATATAATGGAACATAATGACAGGTAATAAGCAAGCAGCCTGAGCTCTAATTCTCCAAGGATTCATGTACGCTATGTTGCAGCTATCATAACACAACACAGGTGCAGAAAACATTTTCTTTTTCTTTGTTATCATAGTTCTGATTTCACTGTGTAACCAAGGACTCGCTCAGCTCATGTTAAAAACAGTCCCTGGTTTTGCTGTTAATCTCTTCTCCTCGTGCAGTGTGTTGTACAGCTCCATGATGGACAGAGGCAGAACAAGCAAGTGACAAGCACTGTATCCAACTCTGAGCCAAATGGGATATTCCACACTTGGAATGTTTATGGACAGATTGGTGGCAGTCATGGTGCTTGAAAGGATAAAGTTAATTCATTGGTCTCTTAAGGTCAACTCTACCAGTAAAGGGCAATAAATGCTTAGCTATAGCAAGGTTTTGCTAGGATAAATCTTCAGCTTTTCCTCATTCAGTGTGGCAATAAAATCAATGTTTGGCATGAAGACTGTCTGATTCTAGTTGAATGCCAGCAGGCTGAAGTGAGGTACAAAAAATGATACGTTCCAGAGAAACACAACAAACATTCCTGTGAATGCCTCACCTACCATTAACATCTGATTTACATTTGAGATCTGGCTTTTCAGCAAAATGTTTTATATTCCTGGCTCAATGAGTAATCTGCAACTAAACCTTGCTTTATTATAGCACTCCTACTGACAGCATTGTTCTTTAGAGAGAGGGTAGGAAAAGTGTATTAACTTAAACTTTGACAAAATATGTTGTTTGGTCCCAGCTCAGACTATGCAGATGAATTAGTGGGAGAGGAGGATAAACAGTTTAAGTCCATTAATAAGATCTCAGCATGCAGCTTCAAGGTTGGTATCTCTCCCTGAGGGCACCCATTTAAAAATAGGAAATTCCTTTTCATGGTATACTTGTTTTTCTTCATGGAAGTGGATGTCAGTAGGGAAAAAAAATTAAGTGCAACTAATTTTTAGTGTGGCTCTTTTTTCATAGCTCCTTTATCCTAACTGAAAGGCTACTGCTTCCAAGTGGTGCTCAGTTTTTCTTTTGAGATAAAACACTGAGGTATTTCACATAAAATATCATGGAACTTCTGATGCATGAATAAATAAAATACTGTAAGAATAAGCTCCAAAGCCTTAATTTATAAATATCCTCAGAGTTTGTATTCTGTAGTTCAAGCCTTGTGTTATTCAGACTGAACACTTTTGCTGATATGGGAAGCAGACACTAAATGCAAAATGAAGTTAAAACATATTTTAAAGCAATTCCCAGCAAGTTAAGGTACTGTAATGAACTCAACTGGAAGGAAAAAGCTGTCCTGCCTGTGGCCTGTACTGTGGTGAACCCAGATGCTCCAGTTTGTTACTGACAGTTCCTGCACTTCTGCCTGTCATGTAGTTGACAGGACAGTCTGGAACTTGGTGTCTGGCTGTTGCTGAAACATTGCTCTTTCAGTGGAAAACAAAGCAAAGCTGAGCCCTGCTTGCAGTCAGCTGTGGACACACATCCTTCACCTCTAAGCTATTGAAATGAAAGGTGCTAGAATAACCTCTTACTGAAATTTACAGCAAAACGGGAGAATATTTTGCCATACTTTAGCTTTTAAGATTAAATGACCTCTTATAATATTGCTATGTGGGTCACACTTTTGAGCTCTCTGTTCTTTGCTGTGACTTCCTATGGACTTCCTAGACTCCAACCAAACCTGTGCTGGATTATATCACCCAGAACTAAAAGCAAAAACTGAAATGAGCCCAGAGTACTGAACAGACTGGAGGTGTTTCATGTGTTCTGTATGTTACTGTCCTGTCCATGTGCTATTAGGGTGCCTACCAGTTTTGTTCATTGTGCTACTGCTAATTGTTCAATCCCCAGATCCTCATCACAGCACTTCCACATGGGCTATATCCCTTGATATTCTCCAGCCTCACTGCATACTGTGTGCAGTGTGTCCCTGTTGGATAAGTAGCATTTGGGTTTCCATAGGAAACAATCTTCCCCAGCCAAAGGGCCTGGCTGGCAATTGGGCTGCTGCCTCCCAAACCATTGCTGCTCATTGAGGCAGAGGCTGCTTGTGACTGCTTCCTCTGCTCATGCTACTTTCCATGCCATACTTAATTATAACAATAGCTGCTGGTAGCACTTCATGGGGTTGGGAATGCTCACAGCTTATCTTTTTATATTTTTTTAGGTGCAAACAAATTCTTTGTCTTAGTCAATAGCTTTTGCTGATACACTGAGTCCAAACACATCCATGTATTTGTCTCTTCCTTAGTTCTAATACATGGAGTGCTGTACTGCTATTTTTACCATCCCTCAGTGGCTGCATTTTACAAGCAGGATTTTCTAACTTTTCAGCAGACCAGGGAGGCTATCATCTTCCAAAGCCTGGAGGAAAGTTCTGTAGCTGACCCATTACTGAGTACAGAGCTGAGGACAGGGGAAGAGCATATTTTCCAGCACTCACCGCATTAGATTTTCTTTTTCCATGACAACATGCTTCTCTTCTTCCTGTCTGAAGGTTATCTCTACTTCAGTTTCTAAAGCATCAGAGGATTCTGTGATGAGATTTCATACACAGAGAAGTCAAGATAACAAAACCAGATGGTTGGGCACAAAGGTGATGCAGTGCTGGCTGCATACAGTGGCTACCAGATTTTCTGCAAGATAATTACATTCACTTCACAATTACCTTGAACTGTTACTATAAAATTGGAACATTTATTTTCCATACCCAGTGGCTTGTTCTGGTTATGCTGTAAGACTTTATCCTGCACACGGGTGCTGTTACTGGGACTGCAACAGTGCCTGAGGCCCTGTGTGTGGGTCTGGGCAGCTGGTCACTAGTGGAAGCTCTTGCTTTACTTCTTTGCAGCTTTTCCTCTGGTCTGTTAAATGAAGTAGGGAGGCTATGCTCTTACCAGATTACCATATGGAGGCAAATTACTTTTATTTATCATCTTATAATATTTATGTATGCACTATTTTCCCTCTTTCCTAGATGACTGATGTTTCTCTCTTTGCTTGCCCAGTTGTCTGATTGTCACTGTCTGATTTTGCTGGCAAGTCCCCTGTGAAACCACAAGGCACTGCCTTCATCTCTCCTCCCAGCCAATCCTTTTCCAGCTCTGCTTCAAATTAATAAAAATCCATGTACCTTTTCCATTTCCTGTACACTAGGGAGTCACTGTATTTTCTACAGCCACAATGATACAAAATTTTATTAGTGCAACTGTGATCAGACCAGGAAAGATAAACAGACACCACTCCAGCTTTGGAACTTCTTGTTTATCAGTTCCAAGCAAAACCTATTCCAGAGCTCATTAGTGAAAAGATGGAAAGCTGCTGCTTTACAATACAGTAGGAGGAAAAGAAAGAAAATCCAATATATGTACCCAAAAGTAATTATATAAAGGTATTCCTTTAGCTTTTGATGTGATAAGGTATCATTTCAGTTGTCTTAATGAACAGAATTATAAGTAACTAATTCACTAGAATACTGCCATTGCACAGGACTAACCCACAAGGGTTTGTACTCCTGGGACCAAAGCCTCAAGGTATTATCTGTGTAACAACAGTTTGTACTTGTACAAAGCTGAGTGGAACCCCATGCAGAGTGTCAACAGTTATGTATATATGGTGCAGCAGTAAAACCTGAACCATAGATATTTCTTCTCTGTTCTTGATCAGAGGAAAAATGCTCCTTGATCATGGAATGACAAAGATCTCCCTCATAACTCAAAAAGCCAAACTACAGAAGGCAGGAAAGCCACCTCTACCACAACTGTGAGAACACAGCTTGAGGCAAATACATCTTCCCCAAGCTGGAGTGTCTTTCACAAAGCACCAGCTCTGGGAAGCAAAGGATTACAGAAGAATACTCCTGGTAATTTGCAACAGCAAAACGAATGATAACAACTGATACATTTGTGGCTGTGCTGTTTGCAGAGAAAGGTTGGAGAACAAGCGTTTAAGTGAAACTTCAGAGAAACCAAAATACAGGAGGCAGATACAATGTTCAGTTTTGCCAGAGGAAGAGAAGGGGCTGAGGGCCTGACTTGTTCCAAACTCTAGGGTTTGGGTGTGTTGTTAATCTTCACCAAAATTTTTAAAAGCAGATGGGAGACCTTCAGAGAGCACAAATCTTGTGCTTGCCCTGCACAGAGCTGAACATCCTCCATGGGGAATGGGCTGGGAAAGAAGAGGAAAGGGAGCAACAAAAAATCTTAATTCTTGTCACGGGCCAAAAGGGAGTAGGAGAGATGCTGAGCTTTAAGTGGGATTTTAGTGAGGCAGCATCTCCTGGGATTCATAGAGCTCAGCTTCAGAGCTGTAAGGAACAGCATAAACCACTATTGTCAAATACCTGTGCTTGAATCCTCCTGACAGTCTTCACCCTGGGGGTGTTTGTCTGCAAATGCCTCAGTGCCTGCTATCTTGAGAGAACAGCAAAACTGGCATTAAAACACTTTTCCCAGCAGCTGACTCTGAGATCTGGCCAATTAGAGCATCTGGAACGTAACACATTTGAATAAAAATATTACAAATCATCATATGCTATTATATATTACTGTATATACTATGTAAATACTATGTATATATGTACTATAAAATATTAATCAGAAAATATATTGAATAAAAAGCAAGTCTTTCTTCATAAGGACAGCAAATGAGCACACTACTACAGCCAGCTCATACATACTGCTTTGTTAAAAATACAAGCAGCCTTTTGTGTGTGTGAGATTTCAGATTCTTTTCTACCTCCCTTAATGTGCAGACATTTTAATGAATATGTAAAAATACAGAACCATTAGAAACACTGTCTACTGTTGTCTGTGAAAAAGGCAAAAGACACCAGAACATGACATTTTTTTGTTTTCACTACTCTGCTTGCTCCAAGCCTGAGACACATCAGAATAAATAATTTTTTACTGCACTTGCTACCTGGAATTGAAACACTTGCAGGGACTTTGATGTTATTGAATTTCATTCCATAGCAAGCAAAAATACAGAGAAATTGCAATGCTTTCCTGAGAATTAGGTGTGAATAAATACATCAGGGAAAAACAGGCAGAGACAGAAGGTAAATTAGAAGCTCTTTTAAGTACAGCTCAGGAAGAATTAAGAAAAATAACCTGCCCTTTTAGTGTTGGTACCTAACATGCATTTTCTTTTCCTGGGGTGAGGGCTGTCCTATGCAGAGTGACAACATTCCAGTGGTATTCCACAGTAATGGGAAAAAACAGCACCTGTCTCATCATCAGGTACCTGGGGAGGTAGCTGAAACCTTAGCTGGATTTGGATACTTGTGCTTTAATTTAAATTCAATTTAAACTAAGGAATTTGTAAGTGTCCTGAGAACATCTGCACCCGTACATAGATTTCTTGTCTTCTGTCACTAAATATTTTTGCTGTTCTTTTGAATTAGGAGCACCTCCAAGTCAATTTACCTGGTGTCAGCTGGAAATGCAGGGGTGCCAGTGTTGGCCTGTTCTGTGGACTGAAACCATTTCTATGTGAGGTGTCCAACAGTCAAGTTAGAAGGTTATCATGGTTAAGATTGGATCTAGAATTTTGGTGCAGCATCTCATGTGACTATAGGGCAAGAAAACAGGCTGTGGCCTACAAAGTGAATCAGTTAAAGCTGGAATTAAATGTTTGGGGCATACAGATTCTGTATCTGACTTTAAATGATTCTTTCAGCTTCCTCAAGTGGTTGAATGAGAAGTCTTGTGTCTTGTACTTTCAAGCTACCACACCAGCAGAAGCCTTATTACTACAACACAGCAGGCATAGACACCTGTAGCTTAAAACTGAGATGACACAATATCAAGGAAGTTTAGACTTGAACAAAGCATCTCTTAGAAAAAGCCTGTAGTTTTTGCCAACAGTAATAAAACATAAAATGGGAGAAATTACTTTACAGTGTGAATAAGCCACGTGGGAAAGGTACTACTCACAGTGCAGTCCTTTGTGTTTGTAGATTCATCTCCTGAACTGTATAGCTTCTAAGCAGGGAAGTTAAACCAGCTGTAGTCTCATGCCAACCATACACAAAAATACTTCTTTTTCAGTGAAATGGGTATGGAATTGGTTACATTAGGCCGAAGATCTATGCCAATTCAGAAAGCTTTAATTTAATCAGTTTTTCACGGCTTAGCAATCTCATTGTTGCCTAGGTATGTTGAGTAAATTGATTTCTCAAGAATTCTGTTTGGTTTTATGTTTGTTTTTTTTTAAATTAAACCATTCAGCTTGTTGCTTTGCTTACCTGACACAATGCAATGGTCCAGTTTGCATCCTGTCCAGCTTTCCTCTTCTTTAGGAAAGGAGGGACTTAATGTAGAGAACATGCAGAAGGAAGAAAACCTTCAGCAGTCTTAGCAGTCACTTTAGTTTGCCTGTACTGCACAATCAAACTAACCTTTTCCTTGGTTTTCCTGTCTGAGGAGGCTCAAAACATGGACTGTGAAAAATAAGCCATGAAGGAATGACTGCACTTAAGTTTTGTGCTTAAAACTTCTTTTTCAGGCACACTGCAACATGAGTAAGGAAGTGGACTCAAACACTTCATTTGTTTGGCCTCATGTGCTAATTTACAACGGGACATACAAGTACCTCTACTTAGAAGGCAATGTCTCCTATGTGGACTTCTACCTCCATCAGCCTTCAGTGGCAGCTGTCTTCATCATCTCTTACCTCCTCATCTTCCTGCTCTGCATGGCTGGCAACGGAGTGGTTTGCTTTATTGTCCTGAGGAACAAACATATGCGTACAGTCACAAACCTTTTCATCTTGAATCTGGCTGTCAGTGATTTACTGGTGGGAATCTTCTGCATGCCCACCACCCTCCTGGACAACATCATTGCAGGTAGGCAGGTTTGTACCACGAGGCAGAAAGAACTCAGTTTCTGAGTGCTGGCCTCTTCAGGGGCCCTGAGAGCCAGCTGAACATTTCTGAGTGGGCTCTGAAGGCACTTCAAGTCTCTGGGAGTCAGAGGAGAGGAAGAGAAGCCTCTAATCCACCTTCTGACTGGGGCTGTCCCTGCTAACTTCCACATTCCTCATGTCTAGCTAGGGATTCGCCCACTACCAGATTATGTGTTTAGATATAAGACTGGGTGAATGACACAAGCCAGATGCAAAGAACAATAGACTGTAGTGGCCAGCTCCCTTTCTTGTCCTGAGATCTTGTTTTAACAGGATGGTAAACCACAAATATTTCCTTTGGCATTTTTTGGAACTTCAGAAACTGACCCAAGACATCTGGCAAAGCATTTCTTTACATAACCTCTGCCTCCCTAACTCCCTCTAGGGCCTGACAGAGCAAAAGAAATCTATTTGTTGTGGGGTGGAAATTTCCCCTTATCATAGAATCACAGAATGTCAGGTTGGAAGGGACCTCAAGGATCATCTGATCCAACCTTCTATGTGTATAAGCAGAGGGCTGCAGCAAGATGGCAGGAATTTCAACTGCCTCTTTCCTTCCAGGGTGGCCATTTGGAAGCCTGGTTTGCAAGATGAGTGGGATGGTCCAAGGAATCTCTGTTTCTGCCTCTGTCTTCACTCTAGTTGCCATTGCTGTAGACAGGTAAGATGATGCAGAGCCTGTAAGCTGTTGCTTTCATCTCCTTCTGGCCACCTGACCAAGCTGAAGCCACTTCATTAATCCACACAATGCTGCAATAAGTTAGATGTATTTTGTTCCTAAGGCAATTAAGCAAAAAAAAAAAAGTCTGTGTCTAAAAGGTGCTATAGCATTTTTCTCCTCCACTGCTATCTCTTAAAGATGGTACCTAGCTACAGTTCCTAAAAATAGATCCTTAGACAGCAAAGGCACTAGCACCAGCTTTGGTTAAATAAAGCAGCAGACTGGTATGGAGGCAGATCAAAATACGGAAATCTTAACAGCAAACTTCTTTTTTTTAAAGATCTTTTTTATCAACACAATTCTTAAACTGTGCAACTAAACACAACTCCTCCAGTTTATGCAGGATGAGGAGATTATAGGATCATAAAATTATAGAATAATTTGGGTGGGAAGGGACCTCTAAAGCTCATCCAGCCCAACCCCCTGCAGTATCAGGGACACCCTCACCCAGATCAGGTTGCTCAGAGCCTCCTCAAGCCTCACCTTGAACATCTCCAGGGGTAAGGCCTCAACCTGGGCAACCTGAGCCATTGTTCCACTGCCCTCATGGGAAAGAACTTGTTCCTAACATCCAAGCTAAATCCACTCTAATTTAAAACCATTGGCTCTCATCCTATCACTCCAGGCCCTTGCAAACAGTCCCCCTCCAGCCTTCCTGTAGGCCCTTCAGATACTGGAAGGTCACTGTTAGGTCTCCCTGGAGACTTCTTTTCTCCAGGCTGAACACCCCCAACTGCCCCGGATGATTCCATCTACACTGTTTAAAACCCACACCATTTAAAATCTGTGTGCATGCTTGCCTCTTTGATTAAGCAGTCCTTAAATATCTTCTCCACCCGGGTGTGCCTGCCCCAGGTTTCGCTGCATTGTTTACCCCTTCAAGCAGAAGCTGAGCAGCCCCACAGCTCTCGCCATCATCGCGCTCATCTGGCTCCTGGCGGTGGCCATCATGTGTCCTTCTGCCGTCATGCTGCAGGTGCAGGAGGAGAAGCACTTCAGGGTGATCCTGGGCTCTGGCAACGCCACCCGCCCCGTTTACTGGTGCCGGGAGGATTGGCCAAACCCTGGGATGAGGAAGATCTACACGACAGTTCTGTTTGCCAACATCTACCTGGCTCCCCTCTCGCTCATCCTGATCATGTACGCCAGGATCGGCATCGCCCTCTTCCACACGGAGCTGCCCCAGGCGGGGCAGCACAGCCAGGAGCAGAGGCACGGCGTCTCCAGGAAGAAACAAAAGGTCATCAAAATGCTCGTTGTCGTGGCTTTGCTTTTCACCCTCTCCTGGCTTCCCCTGTGGACTCTGATGATGCTGTCAGACTACGCCAGCCTTTCCGATATCCAGTTGCAGATCATCAACATCTACATCTATCCCTTTGCTCACTGGCTGGCCTTTTTCAACAGCAGTGTCAACCCCATCATCTACGGGTTCTTCAACGAAAACTTCCGCCGTGGTTTTCAGGCAGCTTTTAAACTCCAGCTCTGCTCCAGGGAGGTGGCTCACAGGGAGGTCTATTCCCAGCGAGGCCAGAGCAATGCCATTCTGCCAGCTGCCAACTACCAGGATCCTTTTGGAGCTTCTCCAAATGCTAAGGAGAAGGGGAAGACAGTTAAGAGAGGAAATTGGGTGAATAACCAGCAGGACTTGATAATGGAAGATCTAGAAGAGCCCTGCAATGATGGGATTAAGTAAAATGTGCTGTGAACTACTTAAATTATTTAAGATTGGCAGAGATTATTTATTGCGTTGTGAAACTCGTGCTCTGAGAGCCCATTCTGACAATAATGTCAAGAGATTTCTGTTGTGAGGGGGAAGTTCAACTTGCATAATATCTGACTGTATGAGCTAAGTAGGAAAACAAACTCAGCTTTTTGGATGAGCAGCTTAAACCAGTGGCAGCTCCTCTGAAGTCAGGGCTGGCTCATCGCTCTTGAACAGGGCTGGAGCAGAGACATGATTACAATGGGATTACCTTCCATTTATTGTAACAAAAGAGAAAAACAGAACAATGATTATTGACTCAGACACAATTACTCTGAATAGTGGCTGATGAAGAGCAGAACATTCATTTACCTCTGTGAACCTCTCAGAGCATCTGAAACGGGGTTACTCACACAATATTTATGGTAGTGTTTCAGCATGTAAAGCTAGTTGTTGTTAAGACCTTCAATTTTCTTCTGATCTCAGACAATGAAAATATAACTGCTGTTTGTAGCATCCAGCTGAACTGTGTGGAGATGGAGAAAGGAGAGAATCAAGAGCACTGCCAGCAGCTCCAAGCCAGTGAGGCTGAGGGTGTCCCCCTTATTGCATTAAGCAGCAATTTCATCTGTAGACCAAAATGCCTGCTAATGAGATTTATAGAAAAGTCCTCCACTAAAAGCAAGACTAATCCAATAAACTCACTTCTTGATCTAACATAATTTTCAATTTGTTCAGCAGAAGGTTCTTGGCACTATTTTAGCTTCATCTGTGATGTGCGAGCCTCTTGTCAATCCATTATTTTACAGCTCTAGTTCACTGAAATATTTGAGATACAGTCTGAGTGTTTGAACCACACCCACCAGTTTCTGGGTCTTCTTGTGGCTGTACTCATACCACTTCTGCCTGGACATTCTGAATGCCAGCTGGTTCCTAGCCTAATGACAACAAGTGAGCACCTTCACATTCCATTTACTCCCCTTTCTGGTTGCCTCTCTTGTTAATTCTGTGATATTAATTGTTGTTGCAGCTAGAAAAATAAATACAAGTTAAAATTTGAGAAACTGAGAAGGAAAAAATGGCTTCTGAGATACATTTTGGAGGGGAACTGAATTCTATTTTTGCTGGGATATAAGTCACCCAAAAAGACTTTAATTTCAATACTAGCAGGAGATAAAATACCTTTATGGCCCATTCAATCTGACAGAACTGGCAACCTCAGAAACATGTCACACAGGCTCCTGAAATCAGTCAGGAATGCAGGTTAGTGCAAGGACTACATATATCTGCTACAGAATTAAAGCATCTCCAGGTCTTGCCCTGTGCAGGTCTATAGGGGCCAAACACCAGGCAGGGTCATTCCCCAGCACAGTCCTTCAGGTAAACTGAAGTACCTTTCTGATCATGACATGTTTGCCCAGTTAAGGAAAAGAGGCAACTTTTCAAGCTGTGTTGTCCCAAACTATATTCCTTTCTGATTACCAGAAATTAAGGAAAACAATAAGAAAAGCTGCTGGAACAGCTCTGATTTTGCAGATGGTTTTCACAATGCATTTTATCCAGGTTTCTTAACTGCAACTCACCCAGGACCCAGTGTGACTCTTACCAACCTGTGGCAGTTTGAAGAACTCCAGTTGAGAGCATTGGCAGTCTGCTGCAGCACCAACCCAGCACACTTCCAGAGGCAATTTTATTATCTGGAGGGGAAAAAAAAAAAAAAAAAAAAAGAAACTTTTTTCTTAAAAGTGTTGGCTTTAAAGTTATTTCATGTTATTCAGTCCAGAACATTTGCTTTTGTTTTCAGGAATAATGAGTAGCACAGGACACATCATACTTTGGTTGCCAAATTTAGAGCTGAGAAGCCAGAAGGATGGGTAAAATCCTGATGTTTGCAGGGAACTTTGAAAAGATCCATCTAACCAGGTAATGCCTCCAACTGGGAGCTGAGTCCTTGGGGAATTTCCCCCAGTGCCTGATTGCCTCCACGAGTACCCACACCATGCACTGTCCTGTCTGTTTGTCCTGCTTTCCTCAGGTTCTCCAGAGGGGCTGCTCCCCGAGGGCTCCATCAGGCAGCATGGGGCTGATAAAGGAATGATGAAGTTAGGCAGCTTGTGGAATCCCACAGGAAGACAAACTGGACAGGCAAAAGGGTTTCTCTGACAGAAAATTCTTCTAGTCTTTGCAATTACTGTCTAGAATAACAACTGGAGTGAAGAAAGTTCTGGATCATTTTTTTCTTTTGTTTGTGTGAAGATTTTAACATGCTCATCACTGGTTAATAGAAACTTAGTGCACTGGTTCCACTCACAGTAGTCAATTTTTTGATGCAACATGAAAAAGAAATGCCTCAGGTTGAAAAGTGTGGTTGTACTTGCAAAAGAGTTTCTTTGAGCACAGCAAGATCTTGCCAGAAGAATGTGGAGAAATAAAGGAGATCATTTGCTTGCACTCAGATGAATTCTAAATAAAGGCAGAAACTCCACTCAATCTTTAGAGCCAAGCATTTGTTGCCTAAATTCACAGTACATACTAAGATTGAGGTAGTTCATTTTAAAAATGCTGACTTGAATGATGCTTTCTAGAAGAAGCTGATTTTCTCAGTGGTCTGCCTGACCAGTTTCTGAAAGGTAAACATTTCACATGGTCTCATTTCATTAGGTACTGAAAACAACATTTTCATTCTGATACAAATCAAAAAGCAGCTTAAAGAAAGGGACAAGTTGCTACCAAGTGCAAAAATACAGCCTGCAACAAGCCTGGGTCCATGGGTGTGTTATTTATCTTAAAAGTACTTGCAAATAAAAATCATGGGTCTTTTTAACCATTTTCCCACTTGTCACCTTCTGAAAATTTAAAACACTGGTTAGAAAAAGCCAGCTATTTATACCTCCAAAATAACCCAAACAATCATCAGAAAACTGTAAAGAGATTTGAAGCAAGCTCTGATATTTGGTGACTGATTTGCAACTCAGAGAACCACCTCAATGAGTTAATTTTGTTGCTTCTAATATTTGACAGGTCTCCTTGGAGGCTTTGCAGATACTGAGGTTGGACAGGCAGACTAACCTGTCAGCACTGTCTCCTCAAAACAGAATTATGGTCTCCTTTTCAAACTGCCCATGTAATTTCGTTTTCTCAAAGAGAAATTAAGAAATTGCTCATGGCAGCCTGGGGATTAGGCTATGACAAGGGAAACTAAAGAATAAATATTCATATCACAGCCTTTGTGATTTGCGGGGCTGAATTTTGAAAGTTAAATTATCTGCACTACAAACAGATGAGAACCCCAAATAAAAAACAAACCCTCTCAAGTGGTGTGTGAAAGCACTGGTTTGACAAACTGATTTATTTCTTCTCAGAGACTTTTCAAATCAAACTTTTCAGCTGACAAGCCTAAACTTTCAACAAGGCTCTGTCCTGACAACCTGGAAAAAGAAGAATATTCACACAGATGATGCATTTAAGGCACTTTTCCAGGAAACACTCAAGAGGGAGTGCAGAAGGCAGAGGTGTAGCTTTCTGTAAAAGCTGCAAGAGGCACAGAGCTCCCCAGGTGAGGTGGCACTTGTGGTGACAGCAGCTCCACTTGTCTCCGAGTGAGGGAGAAGTGAGCACCCTGAGCAGAGCACACTGAGCATTTATGGGTTTCAGCTCTTTCGTACTTACACAAAGACACAGTTCCAGATTGGAAGGGCAACATCACGGACTGTCTTGCTACCCTTCCTAATAAACACTGCCAGAGTCTGGAGCAGAAAATCACACTGCTGCAGCTGGCTAAATAGCTAAGAGTTTTAGGTTGGGGAGTTTCAAGGGTGATGGTTGCTGCTTTTGCAGATAGGTAGTGAAAAAAAGGCCTTATTTAGGGTAACCACCATGACAGGCTTCAAGCTCTGACTCAGGTTCAAAACAGTGTCCTTCCTGAGAGCTGTGACCCATACTGATTTCATTGTGTGCTCCTAAACAGTTTAAGCATATCAAAGTAATAACTTACTGTTCACATTCACAAACACAATGATTCCATGAAACAAAATGGCAGAGATGGAAGTATTTTTTCTGGATTGAAAACTGAAGTCATTGGAACTGTATTTTAATGTGTTTTGCCACATCATCCAATTTCTCATTGGACTGATGACCTCCTACCTGGTGTAAAACCCTGGGACGCCAACTGATTCCTGCTTTAAAGCTACAGAAATAAGTGAAGACCTGCCAGAGATTAATTATGTTCCACAACAGCTTCTCAATAGCAGGATACCTTGTTGCTAAGGCTACCCTGAAGCCTAAAATAGAGTCCATCTCATTTCTGACAAAGCCAGAATTTATCTGAAAAAAAGATAATAATTGCACAGCAGGACAGCTCTCTTTTGGAGGCAGTGGGCTTATTATTTTGATATGCTTTTACTATTTAGGAATGCACAGTTAAAATCAATATCATATGTGACTGCATCTACAGTCCTGAAGTAGATACATATCAATTTGAGTTATTCTGTTTTATCATTTGTCCCACAAGGACAAAGAACAGAGTTGACAGAGGAGCTTTGCATTGTAAAGGCTTTTGGAAACATCATGTGATTTGTAAAGGTTAGTTTAAAAAAAAGTCTTTGGTTGTGAGCTTTGTATTCTTCCCTCTTAACTGAAAAATCTTACTTATTTCTCAGAGAAAACAAATCAAAAGGTTAAATACTCAGGGTCACAAAGATGTCTGAAGACAAAGTACTGCAGAACATTCCTACCAGGGCAGATTTGTATGTGATACTGGATTTCAATTATATTATGATAATACATACATTTTATGTATTTCTCATTTTTACTACACATTCACACAAACAATACAACTCTTTCACAGCAAGAAGGGAAATTGCTTTCCCTGATATATATAAATACACACACACTTCAGCAGCTGCATTAGAATTTAGCAACAGAAAATCACCCCAGGATTTCTAGCCTCATTTGGCAAGGAGTTATCAGCCCTCAGAAAACTCAGTGAAATACAGACTTCAACAGCTCTTGGTCATGTGTCACAGAGCCTTTTGGGCACTTAAAAATACATAGGCAATCACACATTCCAGCCAAGGTGCCTTGATATAGTAATTACAAAAACACAATACATTTTGCTGCTCTGCAGGCTTAGCAGCAGTCTCTAAAAACAACCCAGCCTTCCCACTGCCTCACCTGGGACTTTGGAACAACTCTTTATTTTCCTGCCTCAGGGGCTTAGCACTTGAAGAAGATCATGCTTTTTCTCTTTTCCTGGCCTACTGGATAAACCAAACAGTGTTCTCATGGCCAGCTGCTGCATCTCCCTGTGCTGCCAGACAGCCTGCTTGGAGAAAAAGAGAAAGACTTTAACACAGGGAGATGCAGACAGAGGACAAGATTCTTCTCAATCCTCCCCAGCTCATCTTTTATTCTTTCTTCATCTGGAAAATCCTGTGCCTTTCATTAAGCAAAAGTTCCACTGTAAACTGTAGGCAGTCACCAAAACCTCACTAATACAATGACTCTGTAGCAGTCATTACTAAGGACAGAAACAAGAGAAACAGAGCAATCCTCATGCAGACAAATGCTCCCAAGGGAGACAATGAGCAGACTCACAGAGCATCCTTGAAAACTAAACATAGTGATAAGACACTGCCTTTTCTTAGTTATCTTTCATGAAACACGCAGGAGGATCTGGCAAACCTCCAGCTACCCAGAGACTGCAGGCTTCAAGTCTGTGCTGGGTATTTTAAATACTTATTTTTAATGCAAGTTGCATTTGGAATCTTAAAAGTTGTTAAGAATCACAGTGTGCAAAGGCAAAAATAATTAATGTCTCGGTTTTGCTCACAGAAAACTCAGGTGCTGAATACTAACGTGGCAGCACTGACAGTCCACACTGGAACATGAACAAAAGCTACACAACACCCAAATGCTATGACAAACCCTTCTCAGGAAGGCAGGAAAAAGGACAGGGGACAGGAGAGCAGACAGAAAACAGCCCAGCCTGCCAAACCCTAGAGTTGCCCCTGTTGAGATGACCCAGGCTGTGCTGCTGTGGCCCTGCAGCATCCCAGAGGAGGCTCATCCCACACAGAACCTGGGCCAGGACTCAGCATATTGCACTCTGATGCACAAAGCCAGCTCAGCCTGGCTTCATACACAAACCCCAGAACCTTCCCGTTCTGTTTGCAGGAGCTGCAGGAGCCTGGGGACAGGGGCTGGAACACACAGTGCCTACACAGCCTCCCTCAAATACAAGAATGTTCAGTGACCACAGATCTCTGCCAGTGCTTTTTCCTCAGCTGGAGACATAATTCCCCTCCCACAGCCTGGGAAATGGTCTGTGTGGGCCAGGCAGGGCACAGCCCAGCACCTGAGCTGCAGGTATTCCTGTAATAATGCCCAGGGCTCAGCAGCACCTCAGCTCTTCCCTCGTGTCCTCCCAAACACTGCACACAGATTCATCTGCTAAGGACAGGGAGCACAGAAACCAGCACATTTTCATATGCCTACTTCCTTACCCTGCAAATCAAATCTATATTCTGTATGCCTGTTTCCTGCTTGCCTCACAAATGATGCCAACATTGATCTCCTCAGTAAGAAGCCCTACAGAACCCCAATGCTCTCAGTAATGAGATCCTCACTGGCTGGGAACACGTACTCATGCTTTACTCCTTCTTTGTGCTCAACAGCTCCCAGGCTCAGAGGCTTGCAAGATGCTAATTATTTTCCATTTCGACGTCAAGCACTTAAAGTCAGGGTGATCTGCAGGCAATGAAGTTTTCGAACTGATTGATCTAATCCTATATTCTCTTAATGACACTTTACATGAGGCAACAGTTTAAATAAAAAAAAAAACAAAACCAAACAAGTTAGTGTCCATGAACTCGAGAAGTTAATGAGCTAGCTCTATTCAAAAGAATTTGTGATGACACTCTGCTTCCAGTGGCAAATTACTGAGTCCACAAATCTCACTCTGGGCAATAGTAGCTGAGAGAATCCTGCAAAGGGAGGGAGCAGAAGGAATTTTTCCTGACTTCCACAGTAGCAATGACCTCCAGAACTAGGGCTACTGCAGCATCTGTTCAACTTCTGACCAAGTTTCTAGGAAGGAGTTTGCCATGACCTTATCTAAAGAGACTGCCTTCAATATTTCAATGCTGAAGGCATCAATTTTCCTTGAAAAGAAAGTTCTGCCAGCCTCAGGGAGGGTTCAACATACAGTAAGTATCATGGTGCTATAAACTGTGCTGGCCTGCACTCAGGACTGCTATTCCATATCATCAGACATCATGGAAGCTGGGCTCCCATCCTCTCCAGAATAACAGTGGCAAGGGTTTCTGTTTAATCTTATCTTGATACCAGGGATGGGCTTTAGCTTATTATGTCAGCAAGCAGAGGGAGCAGCTCCCCTAGAGCAATTCTTCCACAGCTAAAGGGGAAGGGAGAATAGAGACCCCCACATCTGGCTGTGGCAAAGCCTTCTGATAAAATCTCTGCAGCTCACAAACTAGGGGAAGGCCAAAGGCAAAGGTAACAAACTAGAATTTACCATCAGGCCTGGGAGTACAAAGAAGAGGTGTCACAGTTTGTAGGAAACACTGCTGCAGGGTGCACCTAGGCACAGTTTTTATCCTGGACTTCCAGCCAAAGCTTTCCTTCACTCCTACCTGATGGGCACTCCCTGCACAGCCTCCTCTGCCCCTCTGTGTTGGAAGCACACCAAGTCAGGAGAGTCCGGGGACACAAGGACACAGCCAACCCCTAACAACTCCACACCGTGTCCCTTTAGCTACCCGTGTCACAGCCCTGCCCGCTGACACAAACCAACCTTGTTTGCTCTGTAACGTTTGCTCCACTGAACGATTGCCCATGAGTATCTAATTACCAATTCTTTCTGACTGCCCTTTTTTTGCAGTGCATGCAGGCAGATCAACTGCTCTGCCCACCGTTAAAGCTCTGCTTTGATCATGGACCGGGCCATTTTTCTGCCAGCTTCCTGGCAGTGAGCACTGTGCCATCCACCTGTTCCGTGCCCATTCATTCTGTTCTGCTTACACAGGCAGACTGCAGCTCAGGAGCCAAAGCACAGCAGCAGCAGCAGTGCCCTGCACACACACACACACACACACCAGTGCCCTGCACACACACACACACACACACACACACCAGTGCTCTGCACACACACACACACACACACCAGTGCTCTGCACACACACACACACCAGTGCTCTGTACACACACACCAGTGCTCTGCACACACACACACACACACACACCAGTGCTCTGCACACACACACACACCAGTGCTCTGCACACACACACACACCAGTGCTCTGCACACACACACACCAGTGCTCTGCACACACACACCAGTGCTCTGTACACACACACACACCAGTAAAGCACCCAGAGAGAAGGGCCTGGGTTTTTTTTCTTTAGAGTACTCCAAGCAGCATCTGCTCTTCACAGCTGTCAGGCAGACTGCAGGGTATCCATTCACATCCCTAGTGTGTTGCCACAGAATATTTGCAAAATTAGTGAGATATGAGCAACATCAGATAAAGGCTAGAGCAGGAAGAGGTCTCTTTTTTCATCACAATTAGCTTCTGCTTTCCAGAAGAACAAGACTGTATACACCCCTTGCTGTGTGGTGACAGCTTTAGAACACTCTTTTCCCACTCTAGAAAAATTTAAGTGAGTGATTTGTTCCCTTCATCCCTTGCAGGATTTTACTAGGAGGCTTTCCAGTGGAGGAAGTACAGATAAGAAAAAACACAGGCTATGTCTAGGATATTTCATTCCACTTACGAGCCTGCTAGTAGCCCTGCCTTACAACTTACAACTCCTTCCCTCTAAGCTGTCATTTGCTAGAAGCTGGAGTTCAGTTGCATTGCCTGACTCCTCTGTCTACCCCAAAGCACAAAAGAACTCGTGGGTTTGGGTGCTGGGGCTGGAAAGAGCCACTTGGAACTGCATTTGGAAGAGGATTTGAATGCCAAGAAAGCTGCCTAAATCCCTTGGTCTGCAGCAGAGTTTTTTTTTCACCTGGCAGCCAACCCCTCTCCCCAGTCCTCTAACACAGACCAGGAATCAGTCTCTGATGTGGATACACCATGTTAAAGATTTCTGTACAGGGAAAAGAATTTTCTTTCAGGCTGGTTTGGTTTTCCTCTAAAAATAGTGTTGTTCCTTTCGATAGCTGCTTTTAACCTCTTTATTCTTCAGCAGTAATTGCTGCAATTTTTTTTTTTCCAGAGCAAATTGCCCACAGACAGTAAAACAGGAGACACAGCCCACACAATTTCCAGGTCTCCCTTCTGTTCACTTAGATGCAAAATTGTCCTCCCCAACAGCTAATTACTGGGGGAAATCTCGAGGTGAGACAGAAAATCTCAGGATGCAACAAAAAGCAGCTGTTTGTCTTTGAATCAGCTTCTCCTTAAAAAACAAACCCCAGACTCAACTCCTGCTTGACTTTAACTTAAGCCTGTCTCTTAAACTAATCCTGGGCTTAAAACCTGGCCAGGCTGCACGCAGCCTACCAGCAACCACCCAGTTCCAGTCCAGAAAGAGAAAAAACCCAACACACCAGTTCCTCACCTTCATTGCAGCCCTGGTTCTCATCTTCAAGATGATCCAAAGGGTTACAGCAGATTAATCAGAAAGCAGTGAAGGCCATTGGGTGAGTGCTCTCTTTCTCTGTGGGCTCCACAGCCTGCAGCAACCAAGGGGTCTCAGCAGGTACGGCCTGAAAGCAGAGCAAATTTCTAAGGTGAAACTCTGTATCAGCAATGTGCCAGTTATAACTGGGACAAAAATAATCAGAAACCATCAGCCCCTGTGGATATAACTTCATTTGAGTCACATAGATCACCCAGAATTCAGGAATGGAGCTCCTCAGTCCTTCTTACCATGAAACTCACTTCTGCCTCCAGGTGTGACTGTAGAATTTAATCCAAATGAGCACAGGGCTGGAATAGTCATTTTTGAGCTCAACAAACAGGAGCCCACAGTATGGAAAGCTGTTACCACAGAATAAATGTTCTCCAAAAGAAACCCAGACCCCACCAACAGCCTTGCTGCACACCCATCATGATAAATAACATACACTCAAGAAAAAACATAAGAATTCATAATTTTGTGCTACTTTTACAAACCTTCACCTCAGCTTTGCAAAAAATAATAACTGCCTGGTAGCTGCTGCCCAGAACACCAGTTATTAATTACCTCTGGTTCCCTGGCAAGCCCAGCCACAACATGTGAGAGCTACAGCTGGAGATAGGCTGGCCAGGAGGTTTTACTGGTCAGAATCCTCACCTGATCACTGCAGTTTTGAGTGAGATGCAGCTACAAATGGAGCTCTTGAAAAATTGCAATAATCATACCTTTAAAATAGCAAAATGGCTCAAAATTGCAACAATTCCAACTACATCTTGATAACAAGAGTCCTTGTCCCAGTCCTGGAAGACTTACATACACACTCATAAATAAATTGTCATACAGTCCTTGCTTTCAGAATTCTTAACCCCAAATCTTGCCTTTCCTGCCCATAAGTGCCAGAAAATTTGACATAATATCAATAAATAACCCTTGCTGAGAGCTGTCATCACTCCAGTCCTCTAGGCTTTACAAGTTTCTGTTATGAACAGACCCAGATTTCCAAACTGCAAATTGTAATTCTAAATCAATCCTTGCAACCAAACCTCACAGTCCCACTTTCCCTTGGCCCCCTCAGAAATCTAAGGGCACAATACACCAACCCCCCCCACAAATACTTTCTCCCATCATCAAGGAGACATTGCTGAGAGCAAATTCTTCATCAGAGCCCTGATGTAAGGAGGCTGTAATTCCCAAATCTTCATCAACAGCAACAACCATTCACTTGTTCTAATACTTATTCCATCAGCATCTGTTTCAGTTCTTTAAAATCCTTTGGAGTTAGAGCTCACCTTTTCTGTCCTTACCACTTCTAACTCTAATCCTTGTCTTTGGCAAAGCCTGCAATGAACTTAGCATTCTCAGAGGTGCCATTTGCTTTTGCTGCCATAATTGATATATTAATAATTGTGCTCCACAGGCCTCCTTACCTGTACCCACACCTCATCCTGCCCACCTAGACTGGGATATTTTCAGTGATAAGAAATAACTATCCACTGCCTCCCCAGACCTACCCTGCACTCTATTGTTCAGCTTGCCACAGGGTTTCTAACTCACAATTCCACAATATGTTACCAGCTAAACCAAAATTAGCCCTCCCTCTAGATGTCTAAGCCCTCATCAGCTCTAGTCCACTTTTCCCCCAACCTCTGAGTCTTGCTTAAACAGTGACAGCAGAGCAGTGATGAATCAATACCCTGAAACCTGTCAGTCACCTGGGTCACAGCGTGCCCTCCTCCTTGGCCCTGGCAGTCTTAGCTCCTTGCCACAAACCCTTCTCCCTTTCCATCCCAAAAACTTAAGTGTTGGTGGGTATTTTTCATATGGTAAAAAAAAGCAAGCTTGCAGTAGGGTTTCACCTGTTCTCTTGTAAGAATTCACAAAAAAATTTATAAGAATTCATACAGAGAAAGGGTCTCACCACTACATCCAGGTTAATTTAATGTTACACATGTAACATTTTAATGTTATTTCAAATAAAATGAAACAAACCAAAAAGCAGCAGTTATTGTGAGAGCTTTTGGCCAGGAACATTTCTTACCATGCCAAGAGAGATATGCCCAAGACAGCTTGAAGACTTATTAACAAAATAATACAATATAAATTAAAAGTCTGCACAATGAATAACCACAGTTCTTCCGTGGCAATTAGCTGGCTTGCCTGAAAACAGAAAAAAATACAACTTTTTCACATGAGAATAACAGTAGTTCTCTGACAGGCAGTGATGCCCTGTGCCATATAAGAAAGCCAGGAGAAATTAGGGTGTTCTTGTCACCCCAGAAAACATACAGATTTAGCTTTTTTTTAATTAATATTACAAATTCCTAATATTTACAGCCCTCTGAGCTTTGGAGCTGTTACTATGTTTGTGAAGGCATCAGTGGAAGGCACTAAGCCAGCTCTCTCTCCCACAACAGTCAGTGTTGATATTTTTCTAAATGCAAGGGGGGGAGAAATGCCACTGGAGCCTGTGAGCAACCACTCATCTCAGACTCAAATGGGAAGAAAAGAAAGCAAGCAGCTTTGTTGAAATAATCCACAAGCCATTTCACTAGATTTCTTCTTCAGACCTAACATTTTCAGAAGAATTAACAAGCCCTGGGGAGCACCACGGGCTGTGTTGCATTACCAGGACTGCTGGACCCCTGCCACCAAGCCAGAGGTGGCTAAAACTCCCTGTGTCCCTTCCAGTGTTTCTGTGAGGGAGCATGGGGGTCACTGAGTCAGGGGAAGCGAAGAAGTGGCCACTAATGAAAAATCCTTCCTTCTCCTCACAACCTCCACAAGCCAGGAAGAGGCAGCTGGATTTCCTGCTGGAAGGAAGCAGGTGGCAGAATCACAAACAGAACACAATGCCAAGGGCCTGGCAGGGAGGTAACTGATGGTTTGAATCTTCTTTCTTCCTCAGTCAGCTTCCCTGCCTTTCTTTCCTCACCAGCCTCACTCTGCAGGGCCTAATCTTTGCAATCAAGTGACAATACATTTATTATTAATACTTCAGTGTCTCAAACATTACTTTTACTTTAAGGACTGTGCCAGCACTGAGCTACTTGCACTGCTTATCTTAAGGAGCAAGACATCTCCCACTTGTGTTTGGAAAGATTCAAGATAATAAAAAGTCATTTCAGTTATCTCAGTTGTCTCTCACCTATAATCAAAGCACAGCCAGCCACCTGACAGACAGGCAGCAAGGTTTAGAAAGTAAAGGGAAGAATATCAAGCTGTGCAAACCAGAATTTGTGATCAGTTATAAACACCTCAAACTAACACAACCACAAAAATCCTGATTTAGCTGGGGGAAAAAAACCCACAACCGAACATATAGACCCCCACCATTTATGCCAAAAATATGCTTCTCCCTTAACATGAGCATACAAAATAATTTAAGACAGAAAATTACAAACTGGAAAAAAGCAAAAAGAATTGTGAGGAGAAAAAAAGGTAAAGAGCACAGCCCAAGAAAACAGCAGATGTGAGTTATTTTGTCACAGATTCTCCTCTTAACAGCTCCTTTTGTAAGTTCACTCAAATGTTCTGTGTTGAAACACTTTCCTGTTGGTAATGACAAATGAAATTATATTATAATAAATTACTAATAATTTACTCTTAATTACTAACTTGGTCTTCTGTTGAAGTGTTTGACACATCATTTAGGTCTGAGGGGCTGGGGGGTTGGATAATGCTGACAAGCCTAGACCAAACCCAACCTCCAACATCACTGCTCCACAGCACATTTGTGCAAAAATTTTTATACATGTAATAAATACTCCCCTTTCAAGCTACTCAGTCCTTACTGTGCAACTTCTTTTTCTTTCCTTATGGCTTTCTACATTAAGTTTTTTCTCAGGCCCTTGCAAGGTTTATTTTTGGCTTTTGCAGCTCTGGTTTATACCTAGAATTGAGCAGATGAGATCCCAGAGCTGGCTGCTCCAGCCCTTGTTGCTGTCCCCAGCCCCTTTTCTCTGTGCTCCCTGCAGGAGTGGGATAGCTCTGGGGGCTGCTGCTAATGAACTGACTTGGCTTTTCCAGCCCTGCTCCCTCAGGAGCTGCACACAGTTTGGTTGTTCCAAAGGCAACCGAGGGGAAAGGCAGAGGCAGGTGGGTGAGCAGGGCACCAGCACGTTCTCAGCAGAAGCCCTACCAAACAGAGAGGTAACATCTCTGCTTATTGCTTCTCTGGAGGCAGCCTGCTTCCCTAGCACTGAACATGCTGAGTGACAATGGCTCTTCTCATTTCCCAGTGACTCTGACTCTCTCAGGAAAGTAGCTGCACCAGGAGAATTGAAAACTAAGAGCAAAGGACACTGTAAAGCTGCTGAGATGCACTTGGAGTGTCAGTCCCACCAGCACAATGCAGCAGTCAGCATCTTACATCCCTACAGACTCACTCACTCGTGCAGGCTTTGACCAAAGCAGAGCTCACAAAACACAAGTCCATAGTTAACACTAAAACCAATAATCCTAAACCACTTCACCTTCCAACGTCCTCAGATCCACGTGTGCAAAAACCTAATTGCAGCCAGGGTCTCCTTTAGGTATTTCACAGCCACCATAACCCAGGGAGGTGAACACTGCTGAGGTACCAGCCAGTTGCTTGACCCAACCAGCAGGGATTCTTCCCCCAGAGGCTTTACAAAGTCATGGAGCAAGTTACTCCCTCCCACGTTCCCAGGGTTCTCTCTGTCCCAGATCCAGTTTCTCACAGGCACACATTTAACTAACTTAAGGCAATTGTTTCAGTCAGCACTTGGAATTAAGAGTTTCCTATTGTCTTGACTGCTCACAAAAAAACTCACAGCAATGTTGATAGCAGCCCAGAGATACTTATCTAACAGGAAAATACAACCTGATATCATGCACTTCTGGCACCAATTTTTCTCTTATTTCTGATGCCGTGGTAACACAGAGATAAAGACAGCCCTTGTATCCCTGCACACAACTGCTAAAAGACCCCAGTAACCTCTAGACCTGTGTTAAAATGAACACAAGGCAATCCCTTCATCTAGCACCATTCCTCATTTTCCTAATGAGGAGTTATCCCTGTCTGATCAGGTTTAGAGCCCACTCCTGGGGGCTGTGCAAACCTCATCTCCCTCTAACAGTGACCCTCCTCTCAGCCCTCACCAGGCATTCCTGCTTGGCTGAAAATGACTGCTCTGAGGAGCCTGTGGGTACAGCTGTCCAGGAGGGGTCCTGAGCCTCACAAAGCAGGAAAAGCTGATCTTCTGAGTCAGCAAGGTTGGACAGGAGCCTCGGTGTCTTGATCTGACTCAAGAAGGTATCACAGAACTTAATTGTCACCACTGGGGAGAGGAGGAGTGTGGTGCTATCACTAATTTTGGGCAGACCTATCGTCATGTCATGACTGACCTGTTGCTGGATTTGACTTACAGACACCTGCCAAGAAACCCAAAAGAGTGAATCACCCCGTGAGAGTGGTGCAAAGCAGACCATGCCTCAGGACACAAGGGAGAACTCAGCAGAACAGAAGAGGCTGAAAAGCCATTAGCTAAAATGCTTATGTTGTTCCAGCAGGCAAAGCTCCATTATAGATAGGTTGCCTGGGATGCTGTTAGAACAGACACATGCTGAGCCTGCCCAAAGAGGAAGAACAAGTATCAACAAGAACTAAGTAAGAGCAAAGACTTTAATGAGTAAGAGAGATAAAACCATGTAAAGTTACCTAAATTTGTAACCCAAAGGTTTGTCTCATGGAAAATGCATACAGAAATTCTAAAGTCATTTTGCTCTCAAAAGCTTTTTCCCTGAGTTAGCCTCTGGGCAAATGCAATAGAGTCAGACAAGTTATAATGCAAATTCTGTTGCTTCTGAATCCTTCACCCATAAATGAGCAACCTCTATCAGAATGCAAAGAGGCTCTGATGTCATTGCTTTGCCATGTGTCCAAGAGGTTTCTTTTTAGAGCTTTTCTTTTGGATGCCTTTAAATCTGTCTCCAGGCAGTGGTTTGGAACAAGCTGTACTGTATCACTAGCCATATACATTTTGAAAACTTTTTTCAATTCCTGTCTGTAAGCAGTGAAGGGGGAAAGGTAGAGAAACTGACAATGCAAGGGTTGATGTAGGCGAGATATGAAGAGACAAATGCTTCTTTAAGGTGTGGTAAAGTACCCTTGAACATATTTGAGGTTGATCAGCTCATGTAAATGATCTTGATCCCATTAAAATAATGGGGCTACAAAAACTTACACGATTAAAGGGTCTGATTGGATCCCTGTTTTTGAATTGCAAACACCAGCTGCACACCACATCTATAATATTTTGATTGACTTAGTGAGTGAAGCATTACACAGTTTTCACTTATGTATAAAACCATTGCTACTACTTTTAATCTCTTGCTGCTTCTGAAGTGTTTCAAATACAGGCTCCTTTGCCAAGATAGTCAAGTGAAACAGTCCTCCCTTTATCCTTCTCTGCAAGCCTGAATCTGGTATGTTACTCAACTGGAAAATACCTCAGCCCTTTAGACAAAATAGGTGAGAACCAGCTTCTACCCACAGAATTACACAGTGAGGCACAGTGAACAGCCTGGCATGTGAAGGAACCCTTACACAGAGCCAGTAGGTAGGAAGGGCGGTGGTTTAATCCCATTTTTTTGACCAAAACCAACTAAACTGAAAGCAAACCACGTGCACGGGAATAGCTAAGAGTAACTGACATAAGAGGCAGAGGCTTTATTAAATAGAAAAAAAAAAACAAAAAAAAAAAACAAATCACGCACAGAAGGCAAAACTCACTTTATTGAGCTGCAAAACAAAGATGTTCCCAGCAGGCAATTGCAGGAGCTGAACACAGGACTGTAGAAACAGCACCTGGGGCTTGGAAGAATAAAACTTTACCAGGTGATGGAGGCAGGGGACAATGCTTGGGAACAAGGCCTTGCTGATTGGAAATGTTTCATGCATCAGGGCTAACAGAGCCTGCAACATGAAGTCCTGCTCAGCCAGCAGCTGAATTCAGACATTTTATCATAGCAGGATATCACAGCAGGTTTCCACCTCTTAACCAAATACCCCTGAGAGCTGAAGCTAAGCACCAAGGTCCTGCATCATCCCCACCCCATCACTGCAAACTCTGCTCAAGCTTTGGCCAAAGGTAACCTCCACATGCCCATCTGTTCAGCACAAGGAAGGACAAGCCACCAGCAGCAACCAAAAGCAGAGAGGACTGGACCATGCCTCTGAAGAACACAAACCCAGAGCCCACCACTTGCTAGAGGTGTCAAGTCAAGAGGTGGGGTTTTTTCATTTTCATTCCTTCACTGCAATAATTTTGGCAAGGGAACTTTTGAACACGTCTACATCATGGTCAAATATTTCCTGGAACAGAACCTTCAAATGAATTTGAGCTACAGAAAACTTTATTTCCCCTTTTATAAAAGCCAGGCTCACACTAGTGCAGAGACATCCTGGGGCTATGTTCTTCTGTTTGCAGAGCCAGAACCATTCAAGCAGACACTTTTCCACTAAAAGGAAACAAAAAGTGACAAAAAATTAAGAGGCAGAAAGAAATATGAGAAGTACAAAGGACTCTTGATCCTAGATAGCACTACTGCAGGGTATGAAGTGGAAAAGACATTCCCAATGACAGCCTCTGTCCCAAACTGAAACTGAGGGTCAGAGCTCAAAGGTACCAGGGCCAGCTACATGCAGGCTGGCACACCACAGCACCAAAACCTGCTGAGTCTCTAGCTGCTGCACAGCCCTGGGGGCAGGCAGGACCCAAATCTGCATGGACCAAAGCGAGCCTTTGGATTTGGTCCTGCAGCTCATGACCAAGCATCCAAATACAAGTACCTTCAACCCACTGCTGCCCGCTGCCCTCTGCCCTGAACAGTTGTCAGCCACGGATTACATAGCCATCAGCCCAGAGTGTCAGTATCCAGTTCTGGTTCTGCTTGTATTTTTGGAAGCATTTCACTTAAGCTGCATTTCATTTCTGTTCAGTGCAGACACCTGGTGGTGAGGCTGGTGATGGCAACCAAGCAACAGCAGTGCTGCCATCAGCCCAGTGACCAGCAGACTCCTGTTCCCTGCCCACTTCAGAGGCAGTACAGCTTGCCAGGTCATCACAGCAGGGACCCAAAGTCTTTTCCCTTTATCGTGGCAGCTAGTGGCAGTAAAAGATCTAGGCACTAACATGTTGCTTAATCTTTCTCCTACCTCAACATCTTTCTTCCTCAAGCTTCAGGGACCGGGTCTCTCTCAAAGAGAGTTGAGTAAACCCAGGCTGAGTTACTCCTGTAAAAGCACACCAGACCCAGGAAAAACCAGGCTAGGATTTTCACTGCATACCAATCAGAACATCCCCAAGCAGCACCAGCTGGCTGGGTGCAATTTACTGCCTCAGTCAACCCTGCATGGTGAAGCAAACTGGGGGGTTCTCCCCTCTTCCCTCCAGGGGAAGAAAATGAGCTGACAGCAAGTGCTGCTTCCAGCAGAGCCCCCCTGAGAGGCAGCTGCAGTCCCCAGAGGGGTAATACCCAGCAACAGCTCCCTGTCACTCTGAGCTAAAGCAAGCCCTGCGGTAGTGGGATTGAGAAACTACATGGAGGTCAGCAGAAGGTGGATGCGGGTAACACTGCAGTCACTCTCCTGTCACTCTGAGCCAGCTGGTGACTGACCTGGCTGCAGAGACCGGCAGGGAAAGCTGAACACAGTTATTGCTGGCATTGGCCTTAAAGACATAACAGAGTGCAGTCAGCAGGAAAGCACACAAAAATCATACCATTTACCTTGCTAAGTGGTTTTCAAGTGATACATTAATGCTATTTTGTTGCAGTTTTGAGATTTTGAAAGAGAAAACTATGTTACCACCAAGATGTCAACGTTATTACAGTCTTACAGATCTGCTGTCAAGCGGGTTCTCTGCAGGATCCCTCTTCATTTGTGCCTTTTAGAAGTGCCTGACTTCTAAAGCAATCACTGAGGAAGATGACACTTGACATGTGTTGGTCTGCTAGTCTTTCTTTTGCACCTTCAGAAACATTTTAAATCAGTGAAGGATGAGGAAAACCCAAGGGACTCTAGAAAAAATTATGGACTATACACTCCTATCACTCTACCACCTTTAGCATACTTGTATGTCAAGGGTTTCCAGCAGAAAAACTTGGGCTGTTTTTTTGCTGTTACCAGAAGCAAATCAAGCTGAATTTTACTGCCTGCAAACGGGCAAGATTTAAAGGATAGCTGCTTCAACAGAAAAAAAATCAATAGCCTTATCATGATCAGACTTCTTTATCTGTCAGTGTTCCATTTTTCAATTTCCACCCCTCAGAGGAAACCTAAAATCTCAAAACCACCTTAGTGTTCTCCAGGAGTATTTATGCAAGACCCACCATAGCTCCTCTAAAGGAAGCTGATGTTCTTAAATCCCCTTCCAAACACACATCAAGAGATACACATTCCTAATTTGACATGAGCTTCAGTGCATTTCTCACAAGAACTTGTCAATTTGTTTTAGAGGGTTTTGTGACAAACAAAAGATATGAGCTGAACAGGCCTAGGAAATTTACCTCTCCTCCCCCTTGGAAGCAGAACACACTGTATCTGAATTCCACCTCCACTGAGGCATGATGCTCTCCACACCACAGGGATCAGCTTTCCTGAAAATATGGTTCCTGGATTGCACAGCCACACAGTGACAGAGTACAAGAGTAAAATAAAGAAATCCCACAGGAGACTCAGCTCCAAAAGCCAAATCTATCACTAGTAGCTATGTACAAGCCCAATCTTACCTGACAAAGAAAAAAGTAGCTCTCAGGGGTTTGGGTTTGTTTTTCAGCTACACTGATATGTGAATGATGTGCTCACACTGCCAGCCACCACCTCTCTGAGAAGCACCATGCCAGACAAGCAACCTACAGACCAACTGGACAAGTGGGAAGGTAGTGTGGGAAGGTACTTCCTTGGGGAGGGCAGAAAGCACTCTACATACCTTTAGAAATGCCTCCCAGTGGTTTAACTACAGCTTTTTTAGCCTCCCACCTCCACTTCTGAGAGGCAGCACCAACACCACAGAAGCTGAAGAGCCTGGATCTTCCCAGCTGGGAAGCCTAACATTGCACACAGCACAGCTCCTCAGGACTTCTGTTCCAGCTTTTATAAGCTATGACTTCAGAAAAGTTCAAGCTAATAAGAAACTTCCAGCAAGACTGTGCATTACCTCAGTAACTTCAGTTGTCTTTTTGTGAGAAACTGAAATCTGACTCTAATCAGCCACCTGAACTAACTAGGTATTAAGAAAATGTTTTAAAAGGGAACATGGTGTCAAACCAGGGCTGCTCTTGCTCAAAGAGTGAACAAGAGTCACAACTCCTTCCACCTTTGACAATCAGGCTGCTTCCACCAGACACGTGTAGCTCATATTCCAGCTACTGCACAACAAAAAAACCCCCTACATTTCCAAACCAGTGCAGAAAAGCACCTACTCTAAGTAGATGTTCCTACCAAGTGCAGTAGAATTTTTACATGCTCAGAATATTTTCTCCTTTGAAATTAAATCCAAGATTTCATCTATAGGCTTTACACAGAGGCCTTAGCACCTCGGAGCAGAACTTAAGGTAAGCAGGATATCCTAAGACAACTTTTTACCCCCTAAAAAAGGGCATCCAACCTCACCTAAACTCACTTGTGCTGATTAGCACAAGGTAACAATTTAATGAGGTGTTCTCAGCCATTGGAGGGGTTCTGCAGAACGTCCATTAGCTTGCTGGCAAGCACTCTGCATAAACAAAGCCAACTTTGTATTTATGCTTATCAGACGTTTTTTAACCACATTTCCAAACACTTAGATTGTTACATTTTTGTAACAGTACTTCGGCTTTAAAAGAGCACAGCTGAGCTAGCAGAGCTACAGAACAGCTGCAATATTATCACCCTTATCAATGGGAATGTTCATTTATGAAATCATTGCTACAGATGAACCAAGATAAATAGCTCTAGCAAAATAAAAGCAAGATAACATCTCTAATTCCCAAAAAAACTACACTAATTCCTCTTTTCGAGTAGGAATCCTGTTCTTATCGATGCAGCCATGAGGACATTTTTTCACGAATGTCAGGAAAACTTACCAAGGATGTTACTTCCCCCAACAACACCTTCCCTCAGCACACCTCACACCAGAACTTTAATCCGCCTGCACAAAATAACTTACGGGCCCTAACTACACCCCCTAAAGATCAAAACTTAAGTAATAAAAATTTTAATCAGTGTTTACTTCCTAACCCTGCGTGCTGAGACCATTTAGGATGAAAAAGTGAATCCTTCCCGCTGAAAACCCCCAGAAAGCAAACACGCCCTCAGCCAGCTCACCTCCCTGCTCCAGGCGGAGTTACCGACACCCCAGACACGCTTCGTTGCTCCCTGGAAAGCCGCAGGAAACATCAGTTTTTCAGAAAACAACCGAAGCCGCCGGGAGGAGAAGCGGCGGGCGGGCAGGGGCGGTTGAACGCCTCAGAGGAGCCGTTACCAGCACGCGGCCCTTTTGAACTCCCGCCCGCCTCACCATTGGCGGGCCCGCGTGACGATTGCAGCGCTGATTGGACAGATGGGTCAGGCCACGCCCCGATGTTATAAGAGGCCCCGGCAGGGGCGGTGCTGGCGCAGTTGGGTCGTGTGCGGTTCTGTGTGGTTCCGGGCCCAGGTCCTGGACAGCACCGGCTCCTTTGTGGCTCGTTGCAGCTCCTGATTACCTCTCCTTTGCACTTTCTGGCCCCGCTCACTTCAGGCCCAGCTCATGGATGGTTCCGGTTTGTTTCTGCACCGATTTCAGGCCCAGATGGTTCCTCCTTCCTGACTGCTTTGGACTCCATTTGGTTTCGGAACCAGAGCAAAGTCATCTCCTCCTGCTCCAGCTCCAGCTCCTCTCCCTCCAGTCCCGGCTCAGCTCGCTGTGGCTGCAGCCCCTCACAGCTGGTGCTGGTTGACCCGAACCGGACCCGAACCGTCCCTCAGTGTCACCCTGTGCACAGCACCTGTCACAGCAGTGCCGAGTGTTGAACCCGGTGCTTGTACCTTGAATAAACAGCTGGAAAGAAGCAAGGCCTCAAAAGTGCTTTTTATCCCCCTGACCCCATCTCACACTTTTGTTTTTTCCTCCGGTGCCTGCAGGAACAGCAACGGGACCGGACCCGAACCTCCGCTGGGGACCTACGCATCCACCCCAAACCCCCCCGGCTCCAGACCCCCCCTGGGGTTGGGGTCACACAACTCCCCCTCCTCCCAGCCCCGCAGCCGAACCGGGCCCTGGCTCTGACCCCAGGAGCAGCCACCGGGCCCCCGTTTCCGAACCCAAAGCCGGGACTCGCCTCTGCTCAACCCCGGCCCTGCCGGTGCCACCCCCGGTACCAGAAGGGAATGAGCGAGGCCCAAACCAGCTCGGTTCCACCTGTGCCCCTGCGCACCTGAGCCGGGCCGGATCCCTGCTCGCTGGGGCCCTCAGCGTTACCCAAAGAGCCGGAACCGGGACGGGCTCAGCCCGGTTCTGCGGGTGGGTCCGGTCCCGGAGTCCTGGCGGGGCAGGAGCCAGGGCTTTATACCCCGGCAGGGAGCGCAGAGCTGCCCGGCTCGGCCCGATCCAGGCCCAATTCCCCGGGACCTTCCCTCCCCCCGGTTCGGAGCCGTCAGCGGCTGCGTGGCGACCCGGCCCTGGGGTAATTAAAGACACGGCCCCCGGGAGCGTTAATTACAGACACACACACCCCCGGGGGTAATTAATTACAGACACTATTGACACAATTAATTACAGCCTGACTCCTCCCAAAGGGAGCAGCTCCCAGAGAGCTCATCACCCAGGGGTGCCCTGCAAAACCAGCTGAACCAGGCCCTGCCCAGGCCCCTCATCCCTGAGCCCCCCCAGCACACACACGGGTCAGCACATTGTCCCCCGCCTCTACAGACACTGTCCCTCTGCTGAAGCCACCTCTGGACCACATCCCGTGGCAGGGCTGCCCCAAGGAACAAGATCTGCAGGGTGCCTCAAGACTGCCAGCAAACCAGTTCCAATGCTGCTGCCCCCAGACACCTCCAAACCCTTTCCAGCCTCTGGAAAAGGGGAAGTGATTTAAGATTTTGTTGCTGGAGTCATGACCAAGCTCTTAAAAAACCCCAAGAGGTGCCTGGGCCGGCAGCAGTGTGTGCACCCATGGGAAGCCACCTGAGAAGAGCTGGCTCAGCAAACACCACTACCCTGGGGGGGGAATTTGTGAGATATTTGTTTTACAGCAGGCTGGGGCCGTGCTCCCCCCTGTCTGCCCTCCTAAGCCTGGCTAGATAACAGGTCCTGACCTTGGAGGCTTCGCTGTCCCTCTTTCCCTGAGCCCCAGCACCAGCCCTGCACCTTGCCAGTGCCCACTGTCCCTTCTGCTGTCACCTGGAGAAGCTCTGTCCCCAGCCCAAGGGGGGGGTAAAAGCAAGGTGGGCTGGCAGGAAGCAGCAGCAAACCTTGGGGCAGGGTGAGGACACACTCAGTGTTTTGGGGGGGTTCAGCCTGACCCAGTGATGGTGGTCACGGGAGGGCACTGCACAGGAGTAGTTGTGCCCCCCGAGCCAGCACCCCAGGGGACTTTGGCATGCTAGCACCCCAAAAGCACCAGCTCCTTCCTGGCAGGACTATGTCTTGTCCCCACCAGTCACAGCTTTGCACGCCGGGGACACTTTTCTTCCCACATCCCTCCTTCTCCTTCACGTTGTGCCCATCACCCCTGGAGGGCAGGGAGACCCTGCCTGAGGTCCCACAGCAACACCCCCCCCCATCTTGCTCAGTTAATGATTAAATGGGTGGGATGTGGGAGGCACTGGCACCCGGGGGGTGGCAGCCAGGCCAAGGATGCTCTCACCCTCTGCCCCACGGCCAGGATTAATCATTCACCCACCACTGGCTCCTTATAAACCCCGGGGTGGGCTTCCTAGAGCTGCTTTTTTTGGCAGGAGGAGGGAGCCCAGCCCCAAGATGAGGGCAGCTCTGTTCCTGCTGCTGCTTATAGCTGCTGTGCATGCTGAGCACCGAGGTAAGGACACTGAGCAGGGGCCTGGGGCTTTGCTCTCCCCCAGGGATGAGGCTGGGGTCTGCCAGCTCTGATGGGGTTTGGGGGCCTGCCCTCTCCTCAGCCCAAATGGCTGGGCAGGAATCAGATGAGATGGAAGGTTGGGGTGATGCAAGGGTCCCTGGGATGACCCTTTGGGGTGATGCTGGAGAAGCTGGGAAGGGGAGAGAGGCTGGGCTGGGGTCAGGCTGGAGCAGAAGAAAATGTCTTCCCTCTGCAAGGGAAAATGGGATTTTTGAGGACAGACACTGGAATGGTCTCCCAGGGGAAGTGGTGGATTCCTCCACTTTGGAAAGTTTGAAGTCTCAGCTCTCTGGGGTGCTGAGAGATCTCAGATAAACAATAATATCAGAAGAGTTGGAGCAGGTGATTCTTGAGATCCCTTCCAACCTGGCATCCTGTGAGTCCATGATTTTTTGAGTCCGTGACAAATAGATTTACACTGTACAACCCCTCCTCTGGTGCAAACATTGCTCTGTGCCACCTCAAGGCTTTCAGACCCCTCCTTTCTTTCCCACCCCAGCAAGGTGACCATCCATGTAACAGCACATAACCCCGGGGGCTGGGGACATGCTGACCCTGCTCCCTGCTGTGACACCAGTAAATACCAGTATCAGTATTTACCCTGACAGTACCAAAGTCTAACCCGAGTGGTTTTTAGCAAAAATTGGTGTTGTTTTTCCCAGGGAGGAGAGCATTGCCCGGGGATGCCTTCCCTCCTGGGTGCTCCTCACCTCCCTGCTCCTGTCTCCAGCACCCCCTGCCCTCTCCCCATGGGGTACTCACTCACTCACTCACTCACTCAATCACCTGCTTTCTTTTGATGGTTTGTTGGGTTTAGTTTTGTTTTTTCTACAAGGAGAAGGGTTGCTGGGAGCAAGTTCTATTGCCACCCAGAGGGGCAGTGGAGCAGTAGCCCAGGCATAAACCCTGCTCACTAATCCTCCTTTTGCTGAACTTTATTTGTTTTGGTTTGGTTTTTGTTTGGTTTTGTTTTGGTGGTTTTGTTTTTGTTTTTTTCTTACAGGTAGGGATTATGTCCGGGATAAAGTGTGCCAGGAGTTCAAGACCCTGGGGCAGGAGAATTTCCGAACCCTGTAGGTACCTCCTGATGTGTTCACTTTCCCAGGACAGCACCTAAGCCAAGACCCAATCCCCTTCAAAAAAAATATAAAAATAAAATAAAAATTTAAAAGATCATCTTAGAAAAGGGAAGATTTATTCACTCCTTGCAAACAAGGACTCCGATTGCTCTGAACAGGAGACAAGTTTGCTTGACTGCTGAACTCCTCAGGGAGGTGCCTAAAATTCTGCCAGAGCTGGCACAGGACACCCTGGGAAGGGCAGCCCCCACCCTGAGACCCCCTGGGCTCCTTTCCCAAGGGAGATGCTGGGATTTCTGGCAGCCCTGCAGCTGCTCCTCCCGGGCTGGGGGTGCTCAGAACTCTGCTGCCGTCGGATTTGCGGGGCTTTAAGAGAGAAAAATGCCTCCGGCTGATCCTCTCCTCGCTCCCCGCTCCCAGGACCCTCGTCTCCACCAGCAGGAAATACTCCAACGCCACTTTCGAGGAGATCAGCCACCTGGTCCGGGAAATCCTCTCCTTGGCCCAAACCTGCTGCGCCGAGGGTGCCGACCCCTCCTGCTACGACGCTGGGGTGAGCCTGAGGGCAAAGGAGGTGACAGCCCCCAAAGCCCAGGGGGGACGGGCTGCCCCGGCCCCCGGCACACAACCCCCCTCCCCTCCTCTCCCTCCCGCAGGCCTCGGCCTTCGCAGCCAAATCCTGCAGCCGGAGCTCTCCCTTCCCTGCCCACCCCGGCACCCCCTCCTGCTGCACCCAGCGGGGCCTGGAGCAGAAGCTGTGTCTGGCGGCCCTGAGGCACCCCCCGCCCCTGCTGCCCCGCTACCTCCAGCCCTCCGACCCAGAGCTCTGCCAGGCCTTCCAGAGGGACCCCAAGGACTTTGCAGACAGGTGAGGGGAGGTGGGCATGCCCTGAGCTCTCACCCTGCCCGCCAGGCTCGCCCGAGCGCCATCGCCGTGGTGGCTCTTGGTGGCCGTGGGGCTACCAGGGCCTCAAAGGGAAAGGTTGGGGTGTCCTGCATGCGCGTGAGCCCCGGGAACAGGGTTCTGCTGATGGGATGAGGGGTGTCCCTCCGGCTGGAGAGGGGACACCAGCCCGCTCGGTGGCTTGGCGCAACGTGCAGGCAGCATGGGGGGTACCTGGAGAGGGCTCCCACCCCCACCAGGACACACTGCCCCAAACCTGCACCTCTCCTGCACCCGGTCCCTGGGTGCCAGGTCCCCTCAGCTGCCTCTGCTGCAGGTTTCTGCACGAGTATGCCAGCAGCTATGGTGAGGCTCCTCTGCCCGTGCTCCTGGGCTCCACCAGGAGCTTCCTCTCCATGGTCTCCACTTGTTGCATCTCCCCCACGCCCACCACCTGCTTCCTGAAGGAGGTGAGACCCCTTGGACCACCGGGCTCATCCCCATCCTTGGTCCCTGAGAGCTGGGCCAGCACTGTGCTGCCGATGGCCTGAGGAGAGGTGGCTGGGCAAGGCTGGCATTTCCTTGGGAGGACACTTCCATCTTCTTTTTGTGCCAGAAACTGGACAGGAAAACCCTCTCCCTCCTCACCCTGATGTCCAACCGGATTTGCTCCCGCTTCACAGTGTATGGGAAGGACAAAGTCACCCTCAGGTAAAGGGGGAAAGGGGCTTTTCTCTCCTGGAACCCGGGCCAGGCTGGGAGCACTTTCCTGTTCCAAGCTCTGGACCTGGTTCACAGGCAGTGTCCATATAAATTTTAATCATTCTGTAAACCCAAGTGTGCTGCAGCATCTCAGTGTGCTGCAGGAAGAAATTCTTTAATTTGAGGGTGTTGAGCCCCTGGCCCAGGTTGCCCAAAGAAGCTGTGGCTGCCCCATCCCTGGCAGTGTCCAAGTCCAGGTTGGATGGGGCTTGGAGCAACCTGGGCTGGTGGGAGGTGTCCCTGCCCATGCAGGGGGTTGGCACTGGAGGAGCTTTGAGGTTCCTGGGATCTGGGATCCCTGGCTCTGGGATTCTATGATCCCGGGGCAACCCTCCCCGCTCAGAGACAACCCCGCAGCTCCCGTCCCCTCCCTCCCACCCCTCTGCTTGGACCGATCCCCTGAGCCCCCCCCGTCTGCCTTGTGCCACCCCAGCTCCCTCACCTGGCTGGCCCAGCAGCTCCCGGGGGCTTCCTTCGAGGATCTCCTCCCCCTGGCAGAAGGCGCTGCCGCGGTGTTTGCGCAGTGCTGCGGTTCGCTGGCCGAGGACTGCATGCAGAGGAAGGTAAGGGGGTCCGGGAGCCTCCCCCTCCCCGGCCCCAGGGGGCTGAGCCCCCTCCTCCCGCATCCCCTCCCCGCAGTTATCCGAGCACACGGCCAAAGCCTGCGCCGCGCTCTCGCCGAGGGACCCGCGGGTCGCCGACTGCTGCCGGGGGCAGAACCCGGTGCAGAATTATTTCTGCCTCTCGGCCGTGCCCCCGGCACCCGCCCCCGAACTGCCCGAGGTGCCGAAGCCGACGAAGGAGCAGCTGTGTGGGGAGGAGGGGGCTCGGAACGCCAAGAGGTGAGCGGGACCCGCGGCTCCTGAGCCCTCCTCCTCCCGGCCTGAGGGGCTGGAGCAGCATCGGGAGCATCCCATCACCAAACACCTCCTGCTGCCTCCCCCTGGGGAGCCCCCGGCACAGCACGGACACAGACCTGCTGGAGAGGGGCCAGGGAAGGGCCACAAAGATGATGGGAGGGCTGGAACATCTCTGCTATGAAGACAGAGAGGGAGAGTTGGGGTTCAGCCTGGAGAAGAGAAGGCTCCAGGGAAAACACAGAGCACATCCCCGTCCATGAAGGGGCTCCAGGAAAGCTGGGGAGGGGCTTTTCACCAGAGAGGGGAGTGACAGGACAAAGGGTAATGGCTTGAAACTGAAGGAGGGGAGAGTTAAGTTAGATACCAGTAAAAAAATTCTTCACCATGAGAGTAGTCAGACCCTGTGCCAGGCTGCCCAAGGAAGCTGTGGCTGCCCCATCCCTGGCAGTGTCCAAGTCCAGGTTGGATGGGGCTTGGAGCAACCTGGGCTGGTGGGAGGTGTCCCTGCCCATGCAGGGGGTTGGCACTGGAGGAGCTTTAAGGTTCCATTCCAACCTCAGCCATGGCTCCAACAACCCCCAGTGACCCATGGTCCCCCCCAGGTATGTGTTTGAGCTGGCCCGGCGGCACACCAGCCTCCCCGATGCTCTCCTGGCCACGCTCTATGATGCCTCTGAAAAAGCCCGTGGGGAATGCTGCTCTGCCAAGGAACCCTCTGCCTGCCTGCACAGCAAGGTGAGCAGCAGGGATGACTCCCTTGGCCCACCCCATGCTCCCATCTCCCTAGCCCTGTGCCTCCCCAACCCCCCTGTGGAGGCTTTTCCCAGGCTGGTGAGAGCTGCCAGGGAAGGGCAGGGATTTCCCTTGCTGCAAGGGAATTCTGGGCTGCACCAGGAGGTGGAGGAAGGACATTCTCATCCTCTGCTATGCCCTGGTGAGACCACAGCTGGAATAATGCATCCAGCATCCATGCTCCACAGCTCAGAAGGGACAGGGATGTACTGGAGAGAGTCCAGAGGAGGGTGATGAAGGCAGCTGAGGGATTGGAGCATCTCTCTGATGAGGAGAGGCTGAGAACTGGGACTCTTGAGCCCGGAGAGGAGAAGGCTGAGGGGAGACCTTATCAATGTCTATAAGTATCTAAAGTGTGGGTGCAAGGAAGATGGAGCCAGACTCTCCTCAGTAGTTCCCAGGGACAGGATGAGGGGCACCAGGCACAAGCTGGAGCATAGGAAACTCCCTTCAAACATGAGAAAAAAGTTCTCACCTCTGAGGGTGCCAAGGCAGTGGCCCAGGCTGCCCAGTGAGGCTGTGGAGTCCCCTTCTCTGGAGACATTCAAAACCCACCTGGATGTGTTCCTGTGTGATGTGCTTTGGGCGATCCTGCTGTAGTGGCAGAGTTGGACTGGTTGATCTCTAGAGGTCCCTTCCCACTCTGACAATTCTGTGATTCTCTGCTCCCCTGCAGCACCAGTGGGCAGGAGCAGAGCTGCCCACCTTGCTGGAGAATGCCAACCAGCTCTGCAGGCAATACACCCAGTTCAGCTTCCTCGACTTCAAGAAGAGGTAGGTTAAGCCTTCGTGCCCACCTCACACCAGGGCAGTGGATGCAATCAAAAATTTGGTGAGGATGTTGCAGCAGTGGGGCTGCAGCTGAGCCCAAAGGGCAACAAAACACAGGGCACTCAGCCCTGCTCCCACTGCCAGCCCCTCACGCTCCCCCCCACAAAAAAATGCCCCGTGGGTATTTAACCCCCCCCTGTGTCCCCACTAAAACCCCCTGGTCCCTACACCACAGGCTGCAGAAGAGTTTGCAGAGGACAATGCCCAATGCCAGCCCCGAGCTGCTGGGGCAGCTGGTGGAGCAGCGAGCAGACTTTGCCTCCACCTGCTGCCCCCCCAACTCACCCCCTCTCTACTGCACCTCCAAGGTAAAGCCATGCCCCCCCCCCCCATGCCATGCTGCTGGTCACTCCCTCTGCTTGGGGCTGCCCCATGGCTCTTCCCCATCTCTTGCAGGTGAGCTCGGAGCTGGGGGGGTGCAAGGGGGGCTCCTGCCTGCTGGGGTAGCAGCCAAGGTGAGGGGCTGGGGTCCTTCTCTGCTTGGGGAGTTTTGGGGCTGGGGAAAGGGGTCAGGGCCCCAGGATGGGGGCTGAGCTCTGTGGGACATACGTGGGACATCAGAAGGCAGCAGGAAGGATCAGGGCTGGAGGACACTCGGCAGATGGTGGCTTTGCCTTGCCCTGGGAGAGGATGGTGCCATGGCTGTGGGGCCCTGCCCCTCACCCACAGCCCCCCAAAGTGTTCCTGCAGCCCCAATAAAGACTTGAAGAAGCATCCAGGCTGCTGCTGGAAGGGGTCCTGTCCCTCAGGGTGGTGGGGAAGGCTGGGAAGGGGCACGGCTCTGGTTCTGCAGGCAGGAGGAGATTCCAGCTCTAGCCCTGGGAGACAATAGTCTAAAAGATTAAGCAAGAACACCAAAACCATTCATCAAGTGCCCCCAAACATGGCTATCTGGATGTTCAGCTGCCTGGAGACACTCACCCATCACCTGGGATGGGCCCTCAGGCACCCCCACAGCTCCAGCTTCCCCACTGGGTACCCCAAACCCTCTGCTCTAGAATCCCAGACTGGTTTGGGATGGAAGGGACCTTAAAGCTCCTCCAGTGCCAACCCCCTGCATGGGCAGGGACACCTCCCACCAGCCCAGGTTGCTCCAAGCCCCATCCAACCTGGACTTGGACACTGCCAGGGATGGGGCAGCCACAGCTTCTCTGGGGGGGCTCACCATGCTCATCATGAAGAATTTCCTAACAGCTAATCCAAATATCCCAAGTTTGAAACAATGGTCCAAGGAAAGCAATAAATAAAATAAAGGGATGCACAAAGGAGCAAAGCCCTCACCTGCAGGGTGGGGGGACTCCACTCACAGAGGGAAGTTCTGCAAGGCACAGAGGAGTCATAGGCAGAATTAGGGGAAATCAGTGTAAGGCTAATTAAGACCCCAAGCCATACTCTGTGGATGGTGTTAGCAGCCAAGGGTTACCAAACTCACCAGACCTGACCTTAAGCAGCAATGAGACACAGCCCTGGTTGGTGTTGGTTCCTCTCTGCTCTGGAGAGCACCAGCAGCCCCCAGCTGCCTCCTTGGTCCCCCTGATGGGAGAAGTGGTCTGGGTCTGGCTGGCAGGGTGTGGGATGTGGGCAGGTTGGGCCCCAGAGTCCCTCCAGCACCCACAACGCCGCCAACCTCACCTGGAACACTCAGCACAGAACACTCCCACCACCCAGCTCCAGGGCTGTCATCACCACTCACACCATCTCCCAGCAAACACATCACCCTTGCTGGCACCCCAGGGACCTCAGCACCCTGCACCCCTGCTCTGGGGTGGCTGGGACCCCCAAACCATGCCAGGGAAGGAGGGGGCCAGGCTGGGGTGCTGCCAGGGTCTGAGGGTTTGCAGCTTGAGCCAAGGATGAGGGGAAGGGAGCCTCAGCCCAGAGAGGCTGTGTGTGGGGGTGAGGCAAGGTTATCTGGGGGGGACAGAACTAGAAACAAAGTACAACTTGCTGGGTTTTTTTTTCTTTCTTTCTTGGCAATGTTACCAGGCAAGACAAACACCCTTTCTCTTACAATTTAGGGGTAGCCAAGAACATCTCTGCTCTGCGCCTGTTTCTAGGGAATGTGCTGGTAAATATTAAATAAAAAAACAACCCCAAACCACAAGAGCAGAGCTTGTTCTCTCTGCAGCTTTCCGGGCAAGGACTGCTCCCTGTGAACCCCCAGGGTATTTCCCAACACCCAAAGCCCGGGCAGGCTGGGGGCAGCCCTCACCCTGCCAACCTACAGCACAAAACTCGGGGTAAGGGGTTTGCTGTGGGGTTTTTTGGGCAGTAAGTACAACTGGCTGCTGGGGCATCCCATCCTGGGGACTTAAAGGACAAACAGGTGAAGGACAGCAGCAGGTGAAGCCCCAACCCCCCCTGTTCGCTGCATTTTGACTCCAGAGGCCATGGCACCCACCTGGCAGGAGGTTTGGGGCAGCCAGCACGGGCTCTGCCCTCCTCTGTACTTATTTACCGGGCTGTTTGTTACCCCGGTGCTCCAGCTCACAGCCTGGGGCTTCTTTCAGGATGGGAACACTCAGTTCTGCCCCATCTTCCTCCCTGCTGACAGGTAAGAGCTGCTGCTGAGGTGCTGGGGACCTCGCACCCACTATTAAGGATTTAATTTCTGCCAGGAGCCACTTCCCCAGCTCAGCTCTCGGGACCTTTCTGGCACACCCATCCCCTCCCCAAGCCAAGAGCCCCCTCCAGCCCAGCCCGGCCCCTGGGAGCTTCGTGTTGCACCACAGCAGCAGAGAAAAACATCAGCAGGAAATGTCCCCAGGAGGAAATGTCCCCAGGAGGAAATGTCCCCAGCCCCCAGCCCTGCTTGGGGACAGCAGAGCCTGTGCCGGCAGCAGCCACCCCCGTGATGGCAAAGCCACCCTCACTGCTTACCTGGGGACCTGGGGGGGGGAGCAAACAACCCCTACAATGAGCACATTGCTGTTTTTTTGGGTCTTTTTAAAATCAGAACATTAAAAAAACCCAAAACAACCGTGGGCTCCTGAGTCTGTCTGGGCTGGTGGGCTCAGCAGCACAGCCCCAGGCAGCTGGTGCCACCCAGCAGCACCTTCCCACCACCAGCCCAGGCAGAAACCTCTTTCTTTCCTTCCCTGCTCTGCATTGCTGTGGGGATTTTTCTTTTTGTTTCTTTCCTCCTGCTCTCAGCATCACAAGAGGCAGGAGGAGGCACCGTTACCTCCTGTGCTTTTTATCCCGGCAGCTCTCCCACCCGTTTCCAATGAGCTGAAAGAAGCAAAGTCCCTATTCTTTGTTTTTTGGGTTTCTTTTCTATTAAAAAATCCCCCACACCTCCTTATTGCTTCCAGCAGCCCTTCCTGCTCAGTCTCCCTGCTCCTCACCCAAGCCTCAGGCCACCACCTCCAGCACTGCTCTGAGGGTTCCTGAAGTCGGAGCAGGTGATGCACCAAGGAAAGAGTTAAAAAAAAACCCAAATGACCCAGCACACCTGCTCCAGCCATCAATCCCACTAATTGCAGGCCTGATAAAGGTGTCATTAAGCAGCAAGGCACTGGAGGGTGGGGGAGCAGCATTAAAAGCTTCCAAGCCAGGGAAAGAAGGGATGCGATGGGAAAAATGTGATGGGAATTGTTTGAGGCACAAAACCCCAGCAGGGCTGAACAAAGCAGCTCCCACCTCACCTGGTGCCCTCAGCCCATCCAGTGCTGGTCAGGCTGCCATGGAGAAAATAAAATGTCAGTGCTCATTAACTGACAGGTAGCAGGGTGGTTTTTCCTAAAAACTGGCAGTGATTCATCCCTGCAGAGCAGGTTTACCCCAGACAGAAGTCAATAAGCTGACCGACCGAATTAAAAAAATAAAAATTAATCAATTACTAGATTCATAAAAGCATTCAAAAAAAGTCAGAAGTATTAGTTTGAATTAGCCATTTACTCTTTGGGGCCAGCAGCACCCCTGACATAACCACCAGGAAGCAAAGGGGCTCCTACCTCCTCCTCTGCTTTGGTTTTCCTCCCGTGCTGAGCAGCCTGAGAGCAGCAGCAGCTCTGCTCCTGGGGCAGGGGCAGGCTCAGCAGAGCTTTATCTGCAGCTGGCAGGAGATGGAAGCCATGAAGGAGGGAGGGGAGGAGCTGGCAGGTGATGCCCCAGCATGGGATGGGACTTGCCCTACATTGTTCACATGGGTTTGTGGGACCTTTCTGACCCCGTGCATCTTCCCTTGGAAATGGGGATTCCACCAGTGATGCAAGGATCTGGAGTCGAGCAAATCAGGGGGAGCACCTAATGAGGGAAAAGATAAACACACACTCTCTCCCCAGTAAATGCATAAAGTTACTTTATTTTCAGTATACATTTAATTTTGAAAAATATAAATGCTAAAATATCTCATCATCTTCATCTTTTTGATTTCATAAAAGTCACAATAGAAAGCTTCATAAAACTGTAAAATACTATAATGTTATAAGGAATTTCATGTTTTATATTACTGGAAAAAAATAATTTTAATATATTGAAATGTTTTCTGCTTTTTTTTTCCTTTTTGTTCCACCATTTGATCCACTTCATTTCATACTGGTTTTTATTCTTTCCTCCAAAGCAAATACAGCGTTACGAGAATTAAAAACAATAATAAAAGTATCTGAAAGTGCGTGTTGATTCAAAAAAAATAAAATAAAATAAAAAATACAAAGATGTATCGGCCACAATGACAAGTAAGCATGGGCTGCAGAGGCAGAGGGCCACCACCTCCCCAGGGCAGGGACAAAGCTGGCTGCAGGGTCCCACCAGGAGGAGAATTCCCCTAAGTGCTCACCCAGCCTTCTCCCACAAGATCCCCAGTTCTAATGGAAAAGAAGTTTTCTTTCCAAAGGTCTATGAAGTGCAGGGAACCTCTCCTGGATCTGCCTGCAGGCTCTTTGCCCACTGCCTCCTGGTGCCCAGCAGAGCTCTCAGCTGCTCTTTCCCTGCTGGCTTTTGCTCTGGTTTTTAAAGCAAAAACCAACAGAAGAGAGACAAGCCCCAAGAAGTGCTGGTGGCAGGCACCAGGAAGGGGACATGCCCAGCTCCTGTCACCGGAGGTGCTGTGTTCTTCATGGAAAGCTACAGAAACCTCTGTCCCATCCCTGCAGCAACATGACCCTCTGGGCAACAGCTCCCTTGGGGCACAATAAAAACAAACAACCCACTAATAAAATTAAAAAAAAAAAAAAAAAAAAAAAAAAAAAAGAGAGAGAGAAAGATCTAGATCAGCAATCAGAACATTTCAAGTACATTTAACAGGGTTGGAAAGTGGAAGACCTCATTTTTGTGGAGCCAGGTGACCAAGGGCCAGTGGGTGGGAAGCTGAGGGTGGGTGCAGTGCCCTGCGGTGGAGCTGATGGGGAGCAGGGAAGTGACTTCTCTCCCTTCATCTGGTTCCATCTTTCCTCCCTCAGTCGCTGGGATTCCTACACATCAAACCCCAAGAAGCTCCTTTGTACTCTGCAGGTGATCCTGGAGGCTGTTTCCCCTCCAGGAGCCAGGATTTGTGCTCACCAGGGGCTGGGAAGCGTTGGTTGGAGCCAAGGGATCGCGGAGCTGCTCCTTTTCTGGGCACTTCCAACATCTCCCCAGCCTTTCCCACCCGGGTCTGGGCTGGCTGATCTGATGCCCAACACAGGTTCCATGGAAGCTGAAGCTGAGCCCTCTCAGGAGCAGGTGGGGAATGCAGGTGGGTGCTGTGCAGGCACCTCTGCAGCTCCTTCATCTTCTCCAGCCGTGATCCCTTCGCAGCAGATGCTCAATCCAACATGGTCCCCATCAACTCATCTCAGACAGGCAAGTGGCCAGTGGTTTCTACAGCACATCTGGGACACACCAGCCCCGTCCTGCACCTTTCCTTGCTGACAGGGCTACTACGAGTGAGTAGATGCTAACATTTGGCATTGAAGGTCTCAGCACCATCATGAAGTTCTGTTCACTTAACCAACATGGACTTTGGTTTCGCAAGGACAGAAGTGGCCGTGTCCTGCCTGTCCTCTAGGGTGGGATCTTTCTCCACTGGGGCCCTCACAGCTGGGCTTCTTTATCTTCTTTGTTGTGGTTTTTTTTTCATTTTTTTGATGAAGCCTTCAGCACATTACACGTCATCCCCACCTTCCTCACAGGAACGCTGGGATGAAGCCCAGCTTCCCAAATGTGTGACACACAAGTAGAAACTGGAGAGAGAGGAACCCAAGTGGCATCTGCTTGCCTGGTTTCAACCCAAGCCCACACGGGGCACACCTGGGACTGCTGCACCAGCAGGTCCCAAGGGATGGGTCTGGGACTGAGTCCAGCAGGTGATGGTACAGAGATGTGGGATGCTGGAGGATGCAGCTGGTGGTGAGCCTGCTGAACACGAGGGGCAGGATGGACATCCCAGCAGGTCACTTTCAGATGGCTTTCTCCTCCATGGTGCCACCACGGTGCCTGAACAGCACCCAAGGTCTTCTCATGTACACACCCTCCCCCCCCATGTTTCACACCGTTAATTCACACAACACCGTGGAGGAAAAGAGCAACAAATCCAATCTGCATCTGCACACCAAGGCTGGGGCTGCTCAGCACCTCCCTTACCACCAGGACATTTAAGACTGTTCCAAGATCACAGGATCACCCTGCCTCCTTCATAGTGAAGTGAGATTACTTACTGGAAACAACCAACCAACCAACCAACAGAATAAACCAACATAACCCTAAGTCAAACAGATGCTTCAGAGCAGATGGGTGTTCATCAAACTGATCCAGCCCTATGCCATGTCCAAGAGATTGTGGTGTGATGGTGTGGTTTTGTTTTTTGCTGGGTTTTTTTTTTGTGTTTTGCTTTTGTAAAAATCACATTATATATGGTAAAATTTTTTTTTTTTTTTTTTTTTTTTTTTTTTTTTACAGAAAGCCTGGCATCTAGAAATAAGAGGTAGAACTACTCATAACTATACGTTTCCTGCTGCAGGAAAAAAAATTCTTTTTTTTTTTCTTTACAGTAATTAAAAAAAGGTTAAAAAAATTGACAAAAAAAAAAAAAAGTTGTAGGTTAGGCCCCCATAATTTAAACAAAATAATCTAGGAAAATAACACTCTTCAATGTACCTGACAGATTAAGTCCATTAAAGTGTTCCTTTAAACAAAAAAAAATTGCATAGGAAAGGGACATTTCAAAACACATGCTACAGCAGTGGCAATGGTTTCTCTGTGCTGGGAGTGAAGTACCTTTTCCTTTTTCCATCCCATGTTAACTACAAAGTAGAGGCTTGGGGAGCAAGTTAAGTGTTAGCAGCACTTTCCAGCATCTTCCAGCAGGGTAAGTGAGACATGGAATTAGCCTGGAGTCAGGTTTGTTCTGCCAGAGGACAAAGAAAACAACCAAACACCGATCCACCACTACAGCAATGCCAGCTCCTCTGCCAGCCCCCACCCCTGTGCCGTGGGCTCCTTCATCCTCCTGCTTGCCAAGGAGAGAGGCGTGGGTGTCCCAGAGACAGAGAAGGCAAAATGAGTCTTGGTCAGCGTGGGGAGGAGGGGTGGGAGGAGATCCAGGGCCTGAGGGCAGGGGCAGGGCGGGATGGTCGCATTGACCTTTGCGGGTGGGGAGCAGAGAGCATTTTAATATTTGGCTAGTGACAAAATAAAATTTCCATAAAAGATTCGACAGACAGACAAATTACAAAGTAGTTTCTGTTCCCTTGCTCCTCCAGAAGTAACCATTGTCTTCAGGCTCAAGCTCTATCCTAATTTGAGGCACAACTTTGACTGGAGTTCGTGGAGGGCTGGAAAGCAAAGAGAAGGCTGAGGTCAGAGTGGGCACTGCTGTGCTCAGGGAGGGGAAAAGGGAGGGAAAAACTCATCACCTACAGCTTGCAAGAGAAAACCAGCAACAAACCAAGCAGAGGGGCAACTGCTGTGAACTGGGAAAGCTGCAGACCTTGGGACTTACTAGGATGCCCAACACAGTGTCACACCCAGACATGGATCAGATGCTTTCCTCCCAGGGTGGGTTCCTTGCCTGAGCTCCTGCTGACCCCAGCAGCATGTTCACACCAAGGAAATAACCTTGGCAGGCAGCACTCACATCAAGCTGGCCTTAAGACGAGGCATCCATCACATAAGATAACTTTAATGAGTGGTTCTGAACACTGCTCACGTCAGGAGGTAAAGCCACTGATTTCATTGAGGAGCTCCAAGCATCCAGCACTTGTGCCTCACACCCAGCTGTGGTGACCCTCATAAACTGCCTTTGGAATTACCTGGTGACAGTCACTGAGATTGATTTCACACCCTCTCTAACACAAGTGCAGATAAATCTTCAGTATTAGAGAGGACTGCTGCTGCCTTGCTCTACAATCACAGAATCATCATGGTTGGAAAGGAACTTCAAGACCTGACTGGGTGCTGAGAGGCCCAAGGTGTCCCTGAGGGGCTGAGCTCTGAAAAACTGTTACTTAACTCTACTCCATTTTCCACCACAGACACGGGAAAGTGAATTTCTTCCTCTTTACAACATTCTGTTACATGACTGAAGGAAAGCAGAACAATAATTTTTTCTCTCTTTTTTTAAAAGCAAAACAGTCCCACATAATTGAATCCCCCCCATAAAAGTGTTTTCTAAGCTCCTCCCAGCTACTCCACATTTTTTTTTCTGGTTCAGACCCCAAACTAGCCAGCAGTGCTGCTGCTGGGGTCTACCTAGGGCCTAGGGGTCCCACTTTTTGGGTGCTTACCTTGGCATGGTGTGTGACTGAAGGAAAGGAATTGCATCAGCACGATGTATGGCGTTCAAGGAATGTTGGTGATTTTTCTCCTGTTGGGGAGGGAAGGAAATCTCCTTTGTCATTGCCTGCAGCACCCATGGAAAGCCCAGCCTCAGTTTCTCCAGCACATACTCATCTGCCTGGCAATGCTTTCTCACTGCTGCCTGCTTGCCTGGATTTCCCAGCTTGTAAATAAAAATCCTTTTTTTTCTTTTTTTTTTTTTTTTTTTTCTCTCTCTCCTCCAAGACAAAACCCCTTGAGCTGCCCAGACAACCAGAAGACTGATTCCCCAAGACTTCCACCACCTCCAGCTCTTGACACTTACCTTTTAGCAACACCTCTTTAGTTACCCTCTGCTCTTCAATGTTCCCACAAAACTCCTAGCAAGAAAACAGGTGGCTTGCTGCCTGCAACAGCTTTCCTCTGGAAATAATCCTGTTCTTACTGTGACTGAAGGAATGCTGGGGTTATCAGTAGTATTAACATATGCTGGGAATCATACTGTTATATTCTAGTACCACGGTGTAGATGCATTCCAGCTGCTTTGTCTTAGTCAAAGGGTCTGTGGGGACTTTGGTTTGGTCTTGGGGTTTTTTTTAGCTGTTTCTAATTAAAAAAACCAGCAGATCAATTACTGGATCATAAAAATGTACAAATACACAAACCAACTACTGCTGAGCTCATGGGTGATTTACCCCCTCTTGTGCCAAATGGGCTTGTAGCAGAATTTACTTTCCCTTCAATATTTCTGCCTTTACTTGTTGCAAGAGTGCATCTGATCACAAAATCCTGCCTAACAACGCTCAGGATGCCATTTGGTTTGAGCACATCAAGGAATTTCCACAGCAAAATTCAGAGGATCTGTTTGCTTGCCCTTTTCCTTGTCAGCCAAACACTGGGAATACCTAAGCAGCCAGGGAAGATTCTCTCTCCCTTTGGCTTTTCTTGTAATGCCAATCCCTGTGTCCCTGTATCTAAAACCCTAGAGCCTTGCCTAGGATTGCCTAAGGTGCCAGCTCTTAAACTCAGGGGCTAGTTTTAGGATCTGAAGACCTCTGGTGTTAGGTCCTTCTCCTAAAAATCTTACCAGCAGCATGGCAGCAGTACTAATTTTATTACTACCATTCCTATTTCTTCAGTCTCACAACCAGTCTGTAATATGAAAAGTGAAAACAACTGAAAATGAAGCTGATAATAATAAATTACAGGTATTAAGGTAAGAAATTAAAATAAAGAAACAGAATAGCACAAAAGCAAATCACCTAAGAAGGGAAATATGTTAATGGTCAATTGATCACTGCCTTGTCAGTTTAATGCAGATCAATGATGTGCTTAATTACTCTTTTAAGAGCTGATTTTTTGCAACTGCTTGGCACCTAAGGAAACAAAGAGGAAGGGACAGTGCTGTGGTTTAGACATGCTGCAAATCCAGACCACTAAGCTCAGGGGGAAAAAAAGTCAATCACAACATCAGCAGAGCTCCCATAGAAGGGGACAGGGTCAGGAAAGAGAGGAGGAGAGACTGAGTGGCCAAGAGTCCTGTTAGAAGCTGGATAAAAGAGCTTAAGCTGGAGGCACCACAGAGAACAACATCATGAGCAAAGAAAAAAGTTCACAAACCCCACATAAGTCATAAATCAGAGCCCTGGAAATTAAAGAAGAGACAAGAAAAAAAAAAAAAAAGAAAAAAAAACAACAAAAAAAAAAGTCTTTCTCAAGTAATAGGACAGGTTGGTTTGGTTTTTGTCTTTAAATATCACTCTAAATATATATATATATTTGTACTGCAAGTCAGAGTCAAGCAGGCATGCAAGAGGTTAGTTCTACTCACTGTCAGCAGGTTTGCTATCACTTAGGAAAGGTTCCTGCTCCATGATGTCCATTGGTATTTTAATACTTGGGACTTTTTCTGAGTAGGGACAGTCAGACTGTGAAAGAAACGTGTAAAAGGTCTTAGAATATTTTCACTGCTCTCTCTCTTACTGTCCCCCACAGATTAAAATTCTCTTTTATATTGTTTCTGGAGGAATGAAGAGAAGAAAGTAAGAAAAAATACAAAAAGCATTGCCCAGTTTAGTTGCCTGCTAGTTTCCACTGGCTCCCCACTGCACCCACTCCTCCTTCACCCTACCCAAGTAAAACAGAGTGAAAGAATCATCTCCTGTCATTGGTATCTTCCCCTTTCCCCACCTCACCAGCTCTTTGTCAGGCACCATCCAGCTCTGCTTGGAGCTGGCTGCAGGGAATGCAAATGGAAAACACACTTGTAGGCAGAAATAGCAGGGCACTGCCTTCTGTGAAAGCTCAGCAGAATGGCTTAATTTGCTGGGATTTCTCTAAAATCCCTTTTTTCTTCCCAATTACTCTAGGAAGACGAGGGCCAGATATGATATGGCAGAAGTTCCTCAAGCTGGACTGTCTCATGGTTGAATAAAACCTTGCTGCAATTACACCTCTATTTACAGCAAAATGGCTCATCAGCTCCAGAGCCCTTGCAGGAATTCAGTACTCCCAGCCAGGCAGGAGAAAGAGCAGACACAAGCATAGAGCAAAGCTGTCCTGGAGCATGGGTACCAGCAGGATTTACACCCTACTGACCCCAGTAATCCACCTGCTTATACTTTATTGAAGGTACTTAGAATGGTTTTGCTCTTTTTTAAAAATAAAAATAACTCCTCATAAGCCAGGCAAGGCTGATATTGCAGAACTTGGCAAAGGAAGCAAGGGGATATTTGCCAGAGGTCAACACATCTTTGTTCCTGGGGAGAGCCAGACACAGCACAGAGCAGAAGGCTGGGCAGGAGGGAGGGTGACCTTCAGGTCAGGGCAGGAAAACATCCCAGAGGCCAGAGAAACTCTCTCCCTGGATTATTATTAATTTTTAAAATTGTTTTTTTAACATAACTGACACCCGGTGCAGTATTTCATCCTCCAATAGCAAAATATTTCCTCAGGAGTATTTTCAGCAGGTGGAGGGATAAGCTGAGTTCACATCAAGATGATTCAGCAGAAAAGCACCGAGGCACCAAAGCCATCCCCAAATTCCCCCATCCTCTGGGGCCATGCTGTGAGCAGAGCAGAAGAGCTGGGGAGCCTCTGCATCCTGCTGCCCCCTGAGCTGCTAAACCAACCAAGGAGGTTTGAGAAAGGGCAGTGCTGATCTAAAATGGACAGACAGACAGAGAAATCACCTGCAGTTGGCAAAAATGCCCCAAAGGGAAGAGGAGACCATTACGCAGCACTTCTGACCCTGAAACTAAACACATGAGCCCAAGAATATTTTTTATAAAAATATTGTCTGCCCTTTCTTGGATCACAGATTTTCTCACAGAAAATGGGAGGGGAAGCCAAAGTGCTTTAGTTTTCACTGGGCAAATGCAACAGTTAGTTGCCCTAATTCTCTCCTCTGAATTCTGATGGGTGTTTGTCCTGTCAAATCCCACAGGACTAAGGGTATATTTCTGGAAAGGAAAGGGTAAAAATAATCCAATCAATCATGCCAAGTGCTTTATACTCAGGAAGCTGGTAAAAGCAAATGCTGAAAAAAAAAACGAACCAAGAAGAGTTAAGCACCAACATTTTCCATAAATTCTCTTTGCCATTAGCTCAATTACTGTACCTGCATGGAAAGCCTGAGGAGAGAGGAGACAGCTTAAGGGAGAACAGTGATATGGGAGCCATAGCTGGGGATACAGCCCTGCTGGGTTCCTATCAGCCATGAGGAGGGGATGGAGCCAAACCTTTGCTGACTATTCACAGCCTGGTTTTCCTGCCTTTAACCCAGACCTGCAGAGATGGGGTGTAGCTCTCACACTAAGGAGTCAGGTTCCAGCTTGTCCTCTCCACCAAGCCTGTGGTTGCCTTTTCTGTCCTGCCAACCTTGAGCAAGCCCAGGCATCAGGATGGTCTGGGGGACTTCCTGGAGCTCTTTTTTCCTCTTGAAGACACCAGGTCCATTACCTACCCCACAAGGAGGGCTGACCTGGTAGGTAAGTGCAGACAGTAGCCAGCAGAAACCCTCCAAACACAGCCTGAGGCACACCAACCCCACAGCACCCCTTACCCCTTGGTCTGGGGGGGGTGCAGGTCAGTGACCTGGGCAGGAGAGCCTGAGGAAGGGCCAGCTGGCTATTCCTGCTGCCTGCCTCCTCCCAGAGAGTCACCCTCCCTTAGTTGTTTCTCCTGATGTGTTAAAATGGGATTTTTTTTTTCCAGCTTCATGTGATCTCTGCCTACGTGATGGGAAAAGCATTTCTTCATGAACCCTGGATGGTTACATGAGCAGAACAAGTGGCATTGTGCTTAACACCTTCTGTGCAGCCTAAAATTAAGGCTGAGCTCCCTTTCCCCATTGCACAAGGTGATGTGGACCAAGGCAACCAGCTCCTCAAAGGCAGTTCACACTTGCTCTACAAAGTGCTGGAGAACCAGTGTGTTTAGCACTCCAGCACAAATTTACAGGATTTGAACTCATGCTTGACCTGCATAGAACATTTAAAGGCACAAAGACTAGATTTCTTCTTATTACTTACACAATAAAAAATAGAACAATCTAAGGCACATGGAACTGGGCTACTCAGGTCATTGCACACAGTAATGACCCCAGCAGCTACGTTTCACTCTTCTTAGGACATGCTGCAACCTGAGGCAGGACCAAAGAGTACACTGCAGAAGGGCATATAAGCTTTGAAAATGTTTAGGTCATGAGTATGGACAGAAAGCACTTTTTCCTCCAATAGGACAACTGGCCTCTGCTGTGCTTTTAAAAATAATTTTAAAAATATCACTAACTAAACCTAGAGTATATTCAGAAGTGATAAAGCTGATGGTGAAAACTGTTCTCCTCCTAAAATGTGAAAGACAGTGACAGGGGGAGGAGGGAAAGATGACAAAAGCAGGGTGATGGAAGGCATTCTAGTAAAGGGCATGACATCTGGGCAGGTACCTAGTGCTCTTGTGGGAGGTGTGATTTCACTCTTGACAATGCAAGTCCCACCTACCACAGGCTGGTGACATCTGGAAAAAGGAAGGCAATGGAGAAAAGCAGTTTTGTTTGGGGCAAATTTGCTGCAAGAGCAAAAGATTGAGCTGGCTGGCTTCAAAAGGGGCTGGGAAATCCCAAGGCCCAGAGCTGGGGAGGGGCATGGACAGTCCCTGGGATTAGCTAGGCAGAAATGAGCAATTTGTCAAGAGCTGAGAGCTCCTTACATCATCATTGTCACTGTCCATACTGCCCTTCTTCTTTTTCTTCTTCTTCTCATCCTCTTTCTTTTTCTTTTCCTTTTCTGGAATGACGTCATCAAGAAAGCTTAAGTCATGCTGGGAGAAGAGGTAGTCCATGGCTTTTCTGACTGCTACGAGTGCCAGGATCTGAAAAGGCAGAGAGGGTCACATTTTACCTTTAATTGGGAATGCTCTGTGCATCCCTCTTCATGCTGCTTTTTAATCCTACACACTTTAATTCTGGCTGTACACGAACGTACAGAGAACAAGATGAACACCTGGGATGTCTCTGCCAGGCTCCAACTCTGAACTGGGAGTGCTTCCCATCTGAATAAACACCAGCAACATGGGGAAACAAGTATGCAATCACTTCATGCTTCTGTAGAGACAAGGGTCACCTTTAACATCCAGGTGAGGGGAGAGGCAACAGAGACAAAAAACGAGTATTTTCATTACTTTTTGGATTCAGCCTACCTCGGCAGGTCCACTGGGTCAGCCTGAGTAATTTTCTTTTCTCCCACCACTTCCTCAGATCTAAGAACCACTTAGCAATTAGACAAGAGCCAAGCTGTGGCCTCAGGGTTAGCAGAATAAAGTTTACTAGAATTGTGTCTGGATGTGAAACTGGAGGAAAAGCTCATTCTGTGCAAGACTGCAATCACAGGCAGTGGGGAGAAAAAGAAGGGACACATCTGAAAAGGGTGTTTACAGCAACCCTGGGCTTAACACCACCAGCAGCTGCCTACCAAGATCATATGTGTGCTCTACCAAAGGGTCCCACGAAAAGCAGAAAGCTCAGCTTGGCTGCTGAAAGATATAACCAGCTCCCAACAACTGCCTTAAAGAAGAAGTTTGTTCCAAGCAATGACCATCAACAGCACAAACATTCCCTAGGAAAGGATCTCAAACTTTGGCTTGCATAACTTAGGACGCAGTTACTGAAGAGAGAAATTACTCAGGGGGTGGAAAGATGCCATGAAAACACCCATGATCATCCCATTATGAATTACTTCTGTATGAAAAGTGCTTTTCCCTCAAATAAACAGAAATTTGGCTATTGGTCAGGTCTTTGCAAATTGGAAGTACGTAGTCTTTTTCTTCATGAGTGCAAATAACTGAGGTTTTGTCCTCAAACCAGATCCAGCTGCACCTAAGCTGTGACTGTACCTTCACTGAGTTTGCATCCTTATAACAAACTTCAGCACTCAGGGTTCACTCAGAATATCTCTGTTATGTTCAATTAGAACGTGGCCAGATCTTGGATTTAGCTCCCAAGAGCAGCACAACACAGCTGTTGGGAGCAATGGAACAGTGTGTCAGTGGGAACTCCTCATTTTTAACACCTCTATAAATGAGCATCTGTCCCAACAAGAACATTTGGGAGGATTTTTTTCACTTGAATCATCTTTTCTCATTTCACCAGTATCGGAGAAATGCTTGTTCTTGTTACCTTTTCTGCTTTCCCTCATTTCTTCTCTTCCTTAAATAAGCACTGCAGTTCTTATTTTAGTTATCCACAAACCTGAAACTAGGTGGCATTGAGGCCAGATTTCTTAAGGAAGTTTCATAAAGCTTTGACTTGGCAGCAGTCTGACCCATCTTCCAAGCTAGCAGTGAGACTTGGCAGAATCTCTGTTCTGCTCTGGTCCCCCTGGATCCCTACTCGACCCTGTTCCAGCTGAGCTACAGGTCAAGCACAGAGGTAAGAAGGATCTACTCCATGCTCCCTCCTTAGCACCCAACAGTCTAGGTTTTGATGCCTGAGGCAGTGTGTGTATAAACTCCTCTTGTTTATTTATTTGGTGTAAGTTCATAAGTGTGTCTATAGCTCTAGTATTTCACTATTCCCCTTGATGTAGCAAAACATATCAGACTGACTGTATAGTGTGTATTTACCTCTGTGTGATACCTGTTTTATCACTCTGCATCCAAAATAAGCTCTAACATGATTCTGATATGCACTACTAGAAAGAAGACATGCATCCTACAAACTTACATATCGTCCCCTGATGGGAAACGCATGAATCAACATTATTGGGTTTTTTACTCAAGTTGAAGGAAAAAAGAAACTTGTTGTTGTTGTTGTTCTTGATTTAGCTAATCCTTTCACCTCCATTTGGCACACCTCTTAGCAGTCAGTCTCATTCTTAGTTTTGTCAATTTGTACAATTGAAAAACAAGGGAGAGGTTTTCTGTACAGTGATTAGTCTGGCCTGGAAAAGGAAAACAACGAACATCTCATTCTTTCTTACACCACAAAGAGATAACATGGTAAATCTAACCTTGGCAGCCAGGAAAGGGCAAAACTAACTACACTTTTCTGGAAAAAACTTAACCTCCCAGGCTTATTTACCTTCAGAGATTTATGTAAAGGCAGCCACAGCGCCACTGACCCCGAGCAGACACACATCAGTGCCAGGAGTGGAGGCAGAGCCAGAGCTAGGGATTTGTCAGGGAGAGGTTGGGTCTGCCTCTTCATAACTGTGTGTGGAAGGAGAAGGCTGCAAGAGAGATGAGGAGGAGAACATCACCTACCATGACAGGGAATATGATAGCAGCCACGGTGGACTTGAGGATCCAGAGGAGGGCCAGGCACACCACCTGCAGGAAGGTGAAGAGATGGACCCTGCGCAGCGGGACGTGGCGCAGGTAGATGAAGTCAGGCTGGTGCTTGAGAGGCATCAACAGCAGCTTCAGACGATCCATGAACTGGAAAGGGAAGGAAACAGACACTTAAATGAAACTCGGGATGCACAAAAAAGGAGATGCAAAAGCGTTGTTGCACTATGAAAGGTGACCTTGAATCCACTTGCTTTCCTTCAACAAAAATAACCTTGTAGAAAACGCAGCACAGCTCCTCCATCCTGACTGACCTGTGCTTGGTGCAGGATGGGTTAGGGTTAGGGTTTTAAGTCAGCTGCCTCAAGTGAAGGTCCTGGGCTCTTCAATATATTTGGCAACTAAACAGACACAGGAGAGAAGCATCTCCTAAAGCCAGGCCTGGAGTGCCTTTAATTTAAGGAGCAGGACGCCATGTCCTCTGGTGATCACTGTGTAAACCAAGGAATGACCGATGGCCAAAATTACTGTGCTGGCTTCAAAAGAATGGGCCTGATCTGCTGTGGCTGCGGGGGTTTCTCTTGAAGGGTACATTTCATTACCCAAAACACAGAGAAAACAAAATGAATGTCCAAATGACGGTTGGCATCAAATTCTTGGCCACTTCTGCCACCCTCCCCGGCCCTGCTCCTGGCCAAGGACAGACTGCAGCATTTAAAAACGATGTGTTTTTTGGTTTTTGGGTTTTTTTCCCCAAATGAATTGGGAGCAGAGGTGAGGGCAGACATCCCATTACCAGAGAACAGAAAGGCACCTAAGCAGAGAGGGAGGAAGACAGGGCAGCTTTTCTGGCAGCCTCCCTTGTCCCGTGCTGGACCGGATGGACTTGGAGTTCAACCAAAACTGGGATCTCTCATTGAGTGAACAACATCCTTGGTGAGGGGAAAACAAGCTGCCCAGTCCCCTGACCACCTGGGCTGGGAAGAAAGGGAAACCTCCTCCAAAAGAACCAACCCCAGGGTGAAGATTACAATCCCCTCCTTGTCCCCTGCCCAAAAGGCAGGCTTGCTGCCCGCTGCTGGGAGCAGATTGATCTCACCCCAGTGAATGGAAGCTGGAGTGAAAATCCATTTTAAAGAATACCCCAGGAAATTCTCATGGTGCTCACAGGACAGGCAGTCTTTTCCCGTTAGAGCTCAACGGAGCCCTATAAAGAAAGGCCACGATTAACAGGGTGCCAGAAAGCAACAAAAACCATTTCCAGCTTCCTTGGGCCAAATTACTGCCCTGTGAACGAAAGGCTGCTTACACAGTGTTTCCTCAGGGACAAAGAAAAGGGGCCTGGCTCCCCCTCCCTGGCCAACAGCCGTGTTCCCTCTCCTTAACAATGTGGAATAACCCCAGTGCCATAAATCCCCTTCCCTTGCTTTCCCTCAGCCTGTGACAGATGTCCCACTGCAGGACATGCAGCACCCTGGGAGCAAACTGGGGGTCTCGGGGAGAAAATGGCCCCCGGGACCTCACCACAGCAAACCCCATTGCTGAGAGGGCTCGGGCTGGGGGCTGCTCCCTCCTTTGGCCTCCATCTGAGGACAGCCAGCCTCCTGCCATGTTTGTAAACAGCCCCTACCACCCTCCTGGGGTTTCTCGGGAAGGGAAAGGAGAGGGTGGAGGAGAAGGGAAAGGCCGGGGGGGTTGGGGAGAGGAAGCAGCCAGCCCAGAGAGACTCACCTGCACGCCATTGAGGGACGCGACGCCCATGTAGAGGAAGACGCCATAGAGGACGGGCATGGGGATGAACTGTGGGGGGAAGAGCGGGAGAAACGGGGTGAGCAACCTCCCCAGGCATGACACAACCCAAACACCGGGGGGGACATGCCAGTCCCAGCCTGTCACCAACTCAAACAGCACCCATGAGAGGGGAAGGCAGAGTAATAAAGAGATCAGTCCTTCTGCTGTGTCTGAGCACTCCCGGGAGGGCTGCGGAGCAGGCAGAAAGATTCCCGGGCTCTCCTGCTTTGCCACAACTTGGAATTCTCTCCAAGAACCAAGGGGAACGAAGCTGGCCAGTCAGAAAATTAAAGAGGTGGCAGGATAAATGTGTTCCATTTAGCTTCAAACTGATTTTTCACCACTTCAGATGCTTCACCTCTGATGAATTTGGGATTATTACTGTTCAATTTCACCTCCTCTGGTGAGACTTGAAGCAGAAGGCAGAGAAGAAGAAAAGCCAGCATGATCCTGTGGCACGTCCACTCAGCAAGCTGCGGAAATCCATCCAGAATGGCTCTTTTGAAGTCCCCCTCAGCAAGGAACGGCAATGCCAGCCCGATCTCTGACTGCTTTCACTTGCTTTAATCCAAAAGTCCTCACAAATACAGGACCCTGAGTCGCTTTTCCCTGCCAGGAACCGTCCTGCCAAACACTGAGCTCCTCTCCACGGCTCCGGGTGCAGTGTCAGATGGCGGCCACGGCACGGCAGCCTCCGCACGGCCACGGCTCCCCCGCACCCCGCACCCCGCAGGGCCTGCCCGGCTCCTGCCCCTCCACAGCTCAGGGCAGAGGCGAATAACACAGCACCCGCTGGGGCAGAAACACCGTGGCCTTGATCCACTCGTTTCCCTTGGGGCACATCAGCACCAAAGTCACCGGGACACCTGCCAGCCAAGACCGAAGCTTCCCTGCCTACATTTCTCCCTTTTTCCCCCTGAGACTTGCTCCTTCTCGATTGCTACCTCACCCTCCTATTGGGTTTATTTGCTTCCCTGAGAGAGTGTGCCGATACATCACACTGAAAAGCCAAAAGTTTTTTTTGGAGCCTGGGCTCACCAGCCTGGCACCACCATGTGCCACTGGGGGAGGGAGCAGGGGCCAGCCCGGGGGTCACAGAGCTGTGGGTGTCCAAGGGAGCCAAAGCCCTGGCTGAGTCTGAGGGGTTAGACAGGATAACAACAGCTCCTCTGGAAAGCTAAGCAGGAGGCTTTCAGAGTTTAACCTTCTTGTTCAATTACATCGCTCTCTCTCCCCTTTTATTTCTGTTTTTTAAACAAACAAACAAAAAAGAAAAAAAAAAAAGAAAAAAGAAAAAAAATAAAAAAGGAAAATGTCCAAATATTATTTCACCATTCCATCATAATTAATCTGGAAAATCACCCCCCAGTGAAACTGTAATACATTATTCTGCAGAGTAGCAAGAAGTGCTTTCAATCTGGAAGACTTTCTTTTGGCAAAGTATTCACGAACTATGGGGTTGCTGGCTCAGGCACTCCAAGCAAACCTGCTGCTAGCCAACAGAACTAAAAATGTATTTATAGGAAAGTGCCTGTCATTCTCCTAGCAAGGCCAAGGATGTTTCTGTGGAGATCTGCCATAACTGAGCAGAAACATCAGTGACGTTCAAAACCAGCACAAAACCCACAAACAACAAAGATGAGATTATCCTTTGGATTGCCTGCTTTATTGAATTCGGGATCTTCAGTGTTCGGTGTGCCTCTGGCATCAGAAGACTTAACTGTCCTGCAATGTACTCAGCAAAGCAGTTCTCTGGAGCAGGAGACCCTGCCACCCGAGTTTGCTAAAGGTCCTGAGCTGCTGCCAGGTCCTTCTCCCTGGCACGTGGGCACGGAGTGTGCGAGTTATCCTCAGGCGTCCTCCCGCAAGGAGCTTTCCCCTGTGTGGTCGTAGGGGCAGCACAGACAAATCATCAATGAATGAGGCAGTAATAGACCCCGGTGGAAGAGAGATCTTGCAGGGAAAGGTCACATCAACCAACAAACAGAAGTATTACAGTCAGGCATTACATGAAGGGTACTGAAATGTTTGTTTGTGACGATGAGGAAACTGTTACCAAAACACAAAAATTTGCTGGTTGTAGAAACAAGCTTATAAATCAGGAATAGGAAACACACTGACTGTGTAAAGCCACTTTCTCCACAGGCAGCATCATGGCTCGCTGTCTGCCTCCTCCCCTTCAGGCTCACATCTAACCATGTCTCACAACGCCCATGGCTCTCAACTTCCTCATGATCAAAAAGTCATTTGCCTCCTCCAGAAATGCTTCTTCTCCAGACAGCTGTCTGCTCTGTCATGGAGTTAGGATGCATGGTGCCATGGCTTCAGGATGTACATTGATCTTTGGACATCTTCTGCTCATCTAAGTGGTCTGTGGAGCCATGGAGATGGAATTCTGCAGCTGACATCTCCTGCTGTACAGGATGCCTGCCCTGGGTGCCACTTCTCTGGAGAAGGCAGTGTCTTCCACAAGACATGGATAAGCAGGTTTTCCAGTTTCCTTCTATAATAATGATGATCCACCAAGAATGTATTTCTCTGTGGCTAGGTGCCAACAGATTTCAGGTCTTGGAAAATAGCTACCTATCAGGGTTAGATGGTACAACAACAGCACATCTGTACTGGAAACTCACAGGAATAAAAAATGCAGGAGAGAAACAAATCACATTTAATTTCACTGCTTCCTCCAGAATGACAATCCATACTGCTGAGTTGGATATCTCTTCTGAGCAATAAGGGACAAAGAGTTTCTTCAGGTGTATGTACACACAAGATGTACACACAAGAAAATAAATGCAAATGTACTTCTAAAACTACATATCCATCTGTCAACCTGTGCCTTCCACACAGTGACTCTACTGCATTGCCAACCATCCTTCCAACAGGCCACAAAACATCAGGCTCTCAAACATCATCAGTAATGTATTTTCCACAAAACACTGGCACAGCAGAAGTGTAAGAGTGCAGAATAAAAGGAAACTTAGCTTTATGCAAGAAAAAAATCTTAAAACTAAAAAAAAATTAAAAAAAAAAAAAAAATCACAGCCCTGAACTTTATCACTATTTCTATCTCATGCATGACAACAGTATTATTTTTTCCTTCCAGAAGGTTGGTATTTAAGCTTCCAGAAAATTTTTAAACTGCATCAGTAATTCCCACTCATCTCCTTTGCCACACTTCACCGATGAGCTTTTTAAGTAGCATAAAAATTGCCTGACAGTTGCTGTGTGAACAAAAGGCAGCAGAAAAGGCAATGCCCTTACCTTTAGGATGGGAGCCATAAAGACAGACACACCAGTCAGGATGAAAACGATAATTCCAGTGACCCTCTGCTCTCTGAAACAAAATCACTAGGTAAGCAGATTGGCTCAGCTTTCACTCTACTTTTATTCCCTCTCAGAGCACTCAGCAGCAAGCCTGACAACTCATTTTGGCAGCCACACTGGCAAAGCAGGCAGGCAGTTACAAGCCTACAGCATCGGGCAGGTATCCTCATACACCTCTTTTTTTTCAAACACCTGACCCATTTTTGTATGCTGCCTTAGCTCTGCTGTTTTTGGATCAACAGAGCATTGCTACTGAGTAAGGAGGAGTGTGTTTACACATTAAACACTAGAATCCGTTAACTAGCAATTCCCATTCCTGGCATGGCAGTATTTATAGCATGCAAATGGGTAATAAATCATTAGCTCTCCACTCTTACATTAGCAGCATATTTTGAGCCCTGGTCACAGTCGTCCAGCAGCTGCATAAATGGTCCAGGCCTTCGTGGGGTGCTGAACATCCAAAAATACTTTTGCCAGCAATATTTCAGAGTACTGAAAGGTGGGCCATTAAATCTTTATTTAGTCACCTACAAAAGTGGCCTGATTTCCACAAGTGCTTCTATTGAAAGCACTTCAGACCAATTCATTAAGGCAACCAAATACAGAAAAAAACTGCTCAGCTTGATTTGATTGCTCTAGGCAAGACAAGGTTTATATTTTTTACCATTATGTTTCATAATAAACACCTGCCTAATTTCCACGGGCAAAGAAACGTGCAGTAAATGTCTCTCTTAAACCTTGGATCTGATCTGGCTAAATAAAACTTTTGAGGAGTACCAGAGCTCACTCTGTGGAGCTTTGGGTATTTTGGGATGACTTCAACGTGTGCCCACAGCAGCCCAAGAAGTGGTCTAAGCTCTGGTGAGAAGTTTTCTCCCTTTCCCACAGGCTCTCCCTCAGGTACAGGCATGCCACTGTCTTCCTTTCCAAGAAGGAGTAGCTGCAAAAGGGCTATGCCAGACCAGCCTCTAACTGGATATATCCTTTGAGGACAATCAAAGGGCTGTAAGGAAGCCCAGGGGATCTGAAGCCTTACAGCAAACCCAAGAGCTGTTCCCCCTGAACCTCTGCACATGTCCTGCTCGAAGCAAGACCATTTATAGAACAAACTGATCTCTGCAGACAAGCAAGGCAATTAGGACCTTTCTGGCTTGACATACCTCACTCCCAAAAACTTGGGCTGTTCTCCAGGGGCTGAAGTTTCTGTTTCCATCTTCAAGCTGTCGATATGAGCAATGGAGATGACAGTAGCAGCAACGTACCAGGGCAGACCCATAAAGGAGCACACAATCATCAGGACAGCCACCCAGAACAAATCCAGATGATACCCAGCACCCTTCTGTGAAGGGAGACAGACACCCGTCAGCTTCATTACTCTGAACATCTATGGAAGGGGGCAGAGGCACACCAAACAAGCAGCATTTCCTTCTCCAGCATCTTTAGGCCAGCAGGAATTGCCAGAAGGACCAGCAGAGCAGGACACTGCTCCTGGGAGGATGAACCTCCTTTTGAAGCAGCAGGAGGCCAAGATTGGTGCCTTTGTGCATCGAGTCAACTCACATCTCTGCAAAGATGTGCACAAAGCTTTTAACACCCAAACCCACCCTTTAAACACAGACCAAAGCCTGATTTTAGTTTTAAGCAGCTGTTGTAAAATAACTCTTGGTGAAATGATTGAATGACACGTGAAAGCAGTCTTGTAGAAATAAGGTGCCAGCCATCTGCTGTCTCAGAGCAAGGCCTGAACCCCCAGATTTAGGATAGGAAGCAATTGTGGGGTCTCACAGTCGGAACTTCACAACCAGTCTGAGTCCTGCTGATGGTGCCTGGTTCTGGAGCCATCCTCCTCAGCCCCCAGCCCTGGGCTCTCTTGGGGAAAGCAACAAGAAGAGCTGACAGGCTCATAGCCTATTCAAAGGGGAAAGCTGCCCTCATTCTTCACTCCTTTCTCAAGACCTCAGGTCTCCTATTTTTTAAAATAATTTATCAAACTGACACAGGAAATCCAACAGTCACAAGTGCCAAGAGAAAAAGTGAAGAAACAGAAGAGCCACCAAAAAAAGGGATCTTCAGAAAAACACCAGATGAGTCGCTATGGTTTGCTGTTTTAAAGAAGATTAACCTTTTTTTAATCCTGCTTAATTTGATTTTATTGGAAAGAACAAATGATCTGGACCTACTTGGTGACCCTGGAGAGAAAGCAACCCAGCTTGTCTTGAATAGTCCTCACTGTTCTTCTCACACGTGTGCTGCTTACCTTGGCTGACCAGCAGCCCTGGACAGGCTCTCAGTGACACTCTGCCAATACTTAGCAAGGCACTAGCATTAAAAAACCCCTGTTCTTCTTTTGGCTTACTGGAGATATTGTGCAGGGAGGTGGTTTGTGGTGCAGAGCAGCAGGATTGGACTCAGAACCCTCAGTGAAACACAAGGGTGTGCTCACAACCAGAACAAAGGAAGCAGGAATTCAGGTTTTATATATTAAACAGTATGTTGCTGGAGTGTTTATTCTTAGTTACTGAATCACCCTGTTGTAGCATAACCATATTCAGTGCATATAAGCTGAAGAGATGGAAGGCCTCTTCCTCATGAGGCAAGAACACTGAATATATTTTCTTCAGTGATGAAGAAAATCATAGGACTGCTTAGTTAGGTTTAAGAGACAGACCTAAACCAGAGCCCCTGTCAATGATTAGCCTCCCCCTGAGGAAGATGTGGGCAGAGGGCAGAATACATTTGCCCAGATTCTGATGGCCAGAAGCAATTTTATGAGGTTTTTTTTTCCAACCAGCCCCCTGATACCCTGAGCCAGCCCTCACTGCACCCAACACACCTTTCCCATTCCCTCCTACTCTTTCTCCTCTAGGTCAGGCTCAGGACTGTTTTAAATCACATGTTGGTTGTCTAACGTCTGCAGTGACCATAGCAATTGAAACATTCTCCTCTTTTTCAACTAAAAGCTCCATTCACACTCCCAACAGCTCTCAGTATGACTGCTGAAACAGGTATCTAAATTGTGACCCAGCATTACCCCTCTGAGGGAGTTTTTACACTCACAGGTTAGACCACTTGAAACACATTCACTTAGCAGGAAGGGAGAGTCTTCTTTTACAGGAATTTAATATTTTTTAATAGAACTGACTGTGCAGGGAAAGGAAAAACCCTACAGGCATGAAAAACTGCATAGCACTGGTCTGCAAAGTTTATTTTAAAAACATTACTACATCCTAGGCTGTTACATGTCAGCAGATATAAAGCTCTTCTTTAAATAACATCCAACTGTGGCTGTGTCCTTGCTATGTCCCACATCTCTTCAGCCTGTTGCTGGCATTTTACAGCACTGGTGGCCAACCTGGCTGTCACAGTCGGGCCTTCTGTGGCCACTCCTCCCCAGTGGGGTCCTGTGATCACCCCAGAGCCCTAAAAGAGTGCTTGAGAGCCACCCTGATCTGCTCAGGGATGGCTGTGACACAGAGACCTTGGTGTGCAGATGTCTGGGAACATCTGCCAGTGGCCCTCTTACACCATAAACACAGTAACAGAGGGTTGTCAGACACAGAGAACATTTGTCTGGTGTGATAAGGTGAGAGAGATTTTGGGTTGGATGTAATAACACAGTGCTGTGGGAATGGAAATTAGGTCCCAGCTCAGGTCAAAGCAGAGCCCCTGAGTGAGGAGACCCTTCCAAGACCTCAGCTTCTGCCCACCCCAAGCCTGACTCCCAAAACCAGACTCTCTCAGGACCTGTTTTGGCCACTCTTATTTTAATTTTCATCAAGCTGCCCATACAACAGAAGTGCAGGAAGAAAGCTGACCATAATCAACAAGGCAACTTTCCCTCCTTAAAATCAGCAGCAGGTGATAGGGAACAGTGCCTCTGAAGGAGGAAGGTGGTAGGTGGAACATTAGAATCAGAGTAATTTGATGCTAGAGGACAGGTTTGAGTTTGATGGACTGGGGTCTGGGACTTGTTTCTCTAAGGAGACAGAGCCTGTGAAGAGCCATTTGGAAGCACCAGCACTGCCAAAACCCCTGGGTCGGGCACTGAGCTATCAGCACCTTCTTCTGACCCCAATCATCTTCCCAAAATAGAACAAATACTGTGGTTAAACACCAGCAATGAGGTTTCTGAGGTGGCATGTGCATTCCACACTGCCACGGGCCCTCCTCCATCACTCTCCCAGAAAAAGCATGGGTGCAGGACACAAAGCACACCCACCTTCAGCTTGTGCTCCTTCCTGTTGACAATGACAGCTGTGATTTGCTGGTCCATGAAGATGAGGATGGTCACCAGCAGTGCAGGGATGGCTGCTGCCAGGTAGACCCACCATGGGTTCCCTCCAAATGGTGGGACAAACCAACCCCTCTCAGGACTGGTTGGCTTTTAAGGACAAGGAAAGGGAAGCTTGCATTAGAACCACAACATAGGAGTGATGACAGCCTAAATACACTTGTATTGTCAGCAAGGGGGCTATGGGGACACACTTGAGGTTTTTGATAATCCTTCCCCTTAACAGCAACAAAAGGTTCAAAGTATGGAGGCAGGATTTAGGACATAAATCAGCCAACCAAAATGATGCCAACAGAAAGGATTGTTTGAATAAAATGGCTCTTTCCAGAGAGCTGCTTATGATCCAGTTCTGATAGCAAGTCCTTTTATACAGGGCAGATGGATAGAAAAGGAAAGTTCTCCCAAAGGCCACCAAACAAGATGACAATGACATACCTTGAATTCACTTGGCACAATTAGTTTTGGTGTGTCCACACCTACCAGGGCATCTATTCCACAGAAAATAAAAATGGACAAGATAATGGCAAAGTCACTGATGAGCTTCCGGGCCTGGAACAGAAGATGAGATCAGAACAGGGGTTAGCACTGCCAAACCCCCCCTTAACCCATGCTTTAGTTTCTATCTGACACCTTGGTGCTTGGTGGCAGCATAAGCTCATCTGCTTCTTTTGCAGACACAAAGGTGTGCATTGTCATGCCTGGTGACATTTGCTTACAAGTATCTTGGCACCTGACTGCACTGTCCAGAAGGCAAACAATAAAGCCTAAATGGAGGAATGAAAACAAGGCTAAGGGAAGAGGAAACTGCTTTTGTAAGGAATTCCCACATGGATTTGACAAGGCAGTCTCACTGATGTCACATTCAACAGCAGCCAACAGTCCCCAGTACAGAGACCCAGATCCCCTGCAGCAGTGGCTGAAGAGACTTTTCAGAATCACTATCCAATATTGACAGATACTGAACATTTACAGCTAAACCTAAAAAACACAATGACCTTTTTTTGACATACAACATATGACCTCTGATTCTTTAGGGCCCACATAGTCATGTTTTCTATGGAGACTCCCAGACTGCTTTTTGTCAGGATTCGAGCTTGTTATATCACAGGATTCCTAAGGTGTGTGGCTTTAACAAAAACCCACTCTGCTATCCCCAGACTCCATTCTTTTAATATGGCTGGGTTTGTAGTGCAGAAAGGGAAGACATGGTATTTTACACCAGACAATGGAAACAGCACAAAGAAGACAAGAAGAATCAACAGATGAGATGTTCCCTATGACTGGCAGAAACCGTGTTGTTTTCTGTTCCAAGTAATAAAGCAGACAGGCAAACAAACTGGGGTTTCTCCACTAAATCCTGAACATGCCCTAAGAGTGCAACTGTCCTGAAGCCACTGGAATATGACAATTTAGATGCCACTGGTCAGACCCCAAAATTTAACTGGCAGGATCCACTGTGCTTGTCTGTAAGTGCATGAGCTTTTCTGAGTTGTTGTTCCTACCAGGTTTCCTGGGCTCACATGGTTACAAACAAATTGTGCTGCATTCCATCCCAGATGGAATTTTTTTTCTTTTTATTAAAAATAATAGAGGTTCAATTGTAACACAGTAGAAATATCCCTGCAGGATAAACCCCTGTCTGTCAGATTGCCAAAATGAGGGGTAAGGGCTTGAAGGGAATTGTGGTTTTGGCAGACAGGGACAGCACCAGCTCACATGTCTGTAGTGGTAACTTTAGTTGGGGGGACCACACAAACAGATGCAACTGAGAGGTGCATATGAGCTGGCTGTTGGTCTGAGTAAAATCTTCTTTAAATTGATGCTGTGGTTTTCCAGGTCATCCTAGTTTTGCATCTGATCCTCAGAGAAGAAAGGGAATTTCTGCTGTAAGTTCCTACCACAGCAGGTAGACCAGACATGGCCTGTAGTGGAGTTCAACATTTTTGTATCGATTTCTGAGTACTTCAAATGCTAACTGGTCACAGCAAAGCAGTGTCTCTGGTCTCCTGTTCTATACAGACAGCTCATTCACCCAATTTACTCTGTGAGAGAGCAAAGTGCTCCTTTTGTCCTCCTCAAACACTCCATCTGGCCAGGAGCAAGGAGACCTCTGACATGGTTGTTTGATCCCTGTGGAATGGCCAGGCATCCTACCCCAGAGCCTACATCACACAAGCTCTGGCTCTGAGCCTGCAAATGGCCAGATGAAACTACACTTCTGAAAGAGACACAGCTCAGCTTGGAAGTGTTGTCATCAGTACCTTTAAAATCATCACCACATCCCATGACAGATTATGGCTCATTTTGGCTCTTCTGCTGCCTTGCCCAGGCTCTCCAGGAACACTGAGTGACAGCTCAGCAATCCCTGACACACTCTGGGTTAACCAGTACCAGGTTTCTCACCAGCACAACCTGGCTTCCTGCACAGCACTGTCCCTGGCCGGGTGACAGCTGTCCTGAAAGCAAGGCTGCTCTTTGCCCTCAAAGTGTGAAGAAAGAGACTGCTGGGGTGAAAGGAGATACTTACAGTGGTCGGAAAATATCGACTGGTCTTGAATTTCTTCAGGGCCATGGAGCAGGTGTAAGTGCCAAAGAAGAGGATGAAAGACATGAGGGTGATGTCAGGGACGTATCCGCAGTTGTTGCCCACAAGTTGCCCTCCGTATTTCAAGCACTCCTTGGTTGTCAGAGCTGACCAGTCAGTGGTGGTGTTGGGCTGCAGAACAAGACACAACTCTGCTCAGCTCTAGCTCTCTGAAACTCTAAGGCATCCAAAACAGGGCCTGGAAACAAAGGTAAGCTCAGGGCAGTGAAGGTGGGACACAGGTGGGGTCTGCATTCTTCAGCAGAAAGCTGCTACTCTGGGTCTCAACTTACTGTCCCTGCATCAAACCCTACCTGACCCCAGCAAGCTCCATTCCTTCCTCCTCATCACCCAAAGCTCACCACCAGAGTGAAATGTAGAAAAGCCAGGGTTAGATTCAGAAGAATCAAAGAAGGATGTGGGAACAGGACTTTCCAAAGGAAGGGCTGGACACAATACCCCTGGATACCAGGATCTGACTGATTCCCTAGGAGAATCATTTCCATCCTGCCAACACACACAGAGCAGCCTGCAAGAACGTGGCTGCTATTAGCAGGTAACTAACATCCCCAGGCTCTGCAGGCAGTATTCCACATGCAGAACCATGAGAAAGCCTTGGAGGGTCAAGTGGGCACCCCTGAGGGAGCAGTGTCACCTTTTCAGTGTCACTGGCAACAGGGGAGTGTCAGGGTGGAGGTCAGTGTGATTGATTCCTGATCCTACATGGATCCTACATGGCCTACAGACTTCAAAGATGATAAATTCCCTGCTCCCCAAGGGCACTCACCATCCCAGCTGAGGAATCCAACAGCTCGTCAGCTGACAGCACTGTTGTCCCGTTAAATAAGGAGCTATTCACTGCAAGAGAGGCCAGGAAATGGAACACTCTGAGCGTGGTGCAGAAATAGCCAGGAAGAAAAGCAAATTTCAACTATTAAATCATTTAACTCCATCAAACTGCTTACAAACTCTTTGCTCAAGTCAAGCGAGGAAAAGGTACTGTTTCAGAGTGACTCAAAAGCATCAATCACTTAAAAAAATGAAAGAAAAGGCTAAGGGAAACATAATTCAAAACTAACTGGGGTTTTTTTTGGAGCTCACTGTAAAAAAAACAAAGTAATAGACTGACAATATAATCCTTCATAGTTTTGCAATATTCTCCTAACAATTTCTGGATTAAAGCAAATATGCACAGGACACTCCTAATGATTAATTTAAAATTAATGTACAACCCCAAAAATAACCAGAAAAGCATAATACATTTCAGAATTCAGCACAAATTTGTTTTTGAGTTAAAAAAAAAGGAGGCAAGAGTAATTGTAATCAAGAGGGAGATAATTTCTTTGCAAAGAGGGGCAGCAGCATGCACTGTGACAATGATTCATGATTCTTCTTTTGCTCTCATGGGATGGGAAATAATTTGTTTGAAAATTCATTCAGAAATGCCAACTGTCCTGAAAACAGACTTGTCAGCTATGTCTTCATCTTTTTCTTAGCCTTTGCATGTACTTGTATGTCTGAGAAGAACATGTTAGTTGTACTGAAGTATTGCACAGCTCTCATTTGTTTAGCTGGGGAAAGAGTAAGTGCAGTTGTCTTGTCTTCTGCTCAAATCACACTGGGGTCTAAATAAGTAGTAGGACATCTTTCTGTGGAGGCAATCTTGCCCGGGCCGTGACAAGTGAGATCCCATGACTCTTGGGATCACTGTCAGCTGCTCCATGCTGTTTCCCATGCAGTTCAGCAGCTCCTGAAGCACTGGCCTTTATGGCCAAGGTGCCACCAGCTGAGACAGATCTGTGCAGGAGAGCTTGGAGCCAAGTCCCAGGAGGTGACCTGGACAGATTGCTGTCACCACCTTCAGACTTTCGATTCAGCACTGCGCATACCAAAAAAGAAAAGACCCTGCTGTCCAAATGGAAGCAGAGCCAGACCAACAGCCACGGGCTTGCAGAGATCCCATGTGCAGTAACTAAGGTAAGTGCCCAGCTCCTGGGGTTCCACTCCCAAATCCAGCCCCCAACACCTTTTGCACAGAGGCAGCAGCCAGAAGCTTTTCCTGTTTGACAGGTATGTTGAGATAACCTGAGGTTTACTTTGAGCCCAAACCAAGTTTCTTACTCACTCCTCATTGTCTGAGGGTTCCCAGGAGTGGTCACAGCTCCCCTAATGGCACCTCTGTATCTGTGGTTTGTGACCTTTTGTTCCCAGTTGTGTTGCCAGATCTCTACGTATGTTGGCTCTGCCTGCCCTGCAGCCCACACTCTACTGATAGCCTGAGCTGATGGATAAACTTCCCTTCTCCTTTTGTGTTCTCCCACTCCTACAGGCAGCCAGGAGGGGGGAACCCACCCGTGTTTGGGGAACGCCCTGGATAAATCCAACTCCTGCACTGTAGAGAATGGCATGGTAGATATCAGAGGTGACCTGAGCGTCATGGCAGTGACCTGGCCACCACTTCTGCCCCTTCAGCCCCTTCTCACAGCAATGCTCTTGTGAATTAACAGCCACAGGGATGCAAGAGCCACGGGGACAGAAGCAGCTTCTCCCCGGGTAATGATGCTCACTGGAGAAGCCCCAGGAAGGATGGTTATAAAGACATTCCAGATGGCACAAAGGGTGAAATTCACCCTTCAGCTTCAAAGTAAGTCCAATATAGAATATCTGAGGACAACTGATATGGGAAAACCTAGCTGTTTCTTACCTGGACTGCAGCAGAAGAGAAAAAGCAAGCAAGTGCAATTTTCTACCTGCAAACTGGCGAGCTGATTAAACATTCTCTTACCCGGATCTAATGGTTCGCAGGCACAAGAGTAATGCGTGATATAATCCACCTTGAAGTGAGAGTTGATGGGGTAGTGATCTGCCAGTTTGATCATCTTCTTGAAAGCATCATAAATGAAGATGAAGCTAATGAGGGAGGAAAAACCTTCCTCAGTGAAGCGGGTGAAGTACTTGACCAGGAAGCTGGCGTCGGTGGCGACCAGGATGAGGCACTGGAAGGCTGACCAGAGGCCGATCCAGAGACGGAACTCCAGGTAGTCAAAATCATTGTCTCTGCAGCAGGACAGGGGGGAAGGAAGGGGAAATATTTGGGTTAGACAAACCCAGGCAGGATGGTGACTTCCCAGCGAGCAGAGATGCAGGAACAGCCTCTGGGCTTCTTTGGACTCAAGGCCAGCACCCAGCTGTCCCGACCGAGACCAGCCCAACACCAACACCTTCCCACCAGCTGAAGATGTGACTGCAGGTTACAAACCTCCTGCACAACAGCCATCTCCTGCCCAGGCTCACACTCAGGACCCTGCACCCCCACCTCTCAGGCCCTTGCACTGTCTACAGAAATCCAAGTATTTGCAGAAGGTCAAGAAGTGCAGAGCAGAAGATGACAATGCCAGGTGCTAACATGGGCCAGGCTGTGAAGAACAGGGAAGTGAAAACCACTGTCCCCTCCTTGGAAGTTTGTTTGCTCCTTGTCTAGGCTGCTGTGCCCTCATGGCACAGAGTCCAAAGGCAGGATTCTAGGGCCAAAGAAACATAAAAAAGGAACACCAGAGGAGGTAAGGCCCTGCCAGGAGGTTACGAGTGGCTCTGGGGAAGGGGGTGGCCAGCAGAGCCAGCCAGCAGCTCTTCCCTGGAAGCCAGGAACCCTGTACAACTGTAGTGTTGAAGGCCAGGGGAGGAAGGGCAGCTTCTGTGGAACCTCTCAGCCTCTAACAGCCTTGGGGAGCTGTGAGGAGGCCACAGGCCCCAGGAGTTAATCCCTTCCTTCCAGCTACACCAAACATTGCAAGAAAAACCAAATGTCTCTCCCTGCAAGCCTGCCTTTAAATAAACAGCAGCAAAAGCCATCTTCAAGACACCTTAGGAGTGCAGGCTGAAGTCCTGGCCACAGGTCCCAGTGTTCACTCAAGTCCCCAGTGCATATGGACCCCCTCAAACCTGTGCAGTAAGAGTGAAAAATGTCCTCAGCTCTCCCATGTACCTGGTTTCATTTCCAGGAGGATGTGGTGTGCTGCTGGACGCCTCTGCCCTTTCCAGCAGTCCCACACAGGCAGCAAACTTTGCAGCAATTCTGCACAGTGAACCCCAAGCATTTGCCCCATCACCACCCCAGCAGGAATCCTGGCCAACTGAGGGACACACAGGCAGTTTTTCCAGTGTGTGGTGTGGAACTGCAGGGTAGGGAACACCAGAGCAGCTCAGCAGGGGGAACTACAGCCTTGTAGTTCTTGCCATGGGCTGCAGAGAAGGCAGGGTGCCAGGTACAGGGTGGCTGATGGGCAGGGTCCTGTGTTTCCATCAGAAACCTGGGTGGGATGTCAGGTTGGCTCAGATAGGGTCAGGCACCTTCCTGATTCAAACCAAGCCTCTGTTGAGGCTTTCTCCTTACTGTGGACCAACATCTCAGGGAGGGCTGCAGCCTTCTCACACTGAGAGTCTGAGCTGGGCAAGGGGCAAGGATCAAGGAAGAAATAAAGGGATGATTTAGAAACAGAGGAAGGAAAAAACCAATAATAAAAAAGCCCAGTGACAGCTCTCTGAAACACTCAGAACCAGTGCCTTTGGAGAGCAGAGGCTCCCATCCATCCAGCCCAGCCCAGAGGGGAGAGCTGGCAGAAGCCCAGATGCCATCCTGACTACACACCAGTGAAGAACCTCAAAAGGTTTCCAACAATTAATTTTTTGTATATCCCTCCAAAGTCCTGCAGCACTTCTGAAGCTCACACAGCAAAAGAAAAAGCACAGGATGCTTCACATACACAACACAACAGCCTCACTACTTTTGCTGTGATAAATTTTCAAAGGTCTCTGGAGGGGAAACTCTTCGAGAACCAGCTGCTCTGGAGCATGACCCCACTCTGCTGGCACCCAAGGAAGCATGGCTGAGCGCCCCATGCTTCTTTAGGTATCACTCCATACACACACAGACACACGGAGTCAAACTTCAGATGAATCAGTACATGGGAAGTCTTCCTAATTTTGCTCCCAGCAGGGAACAGGGTGTTGTGAATACGACCAACTGCAAATGCATTATTGAAAAATCACAGTATTTGATTCCAATTTCCTTGTGAGAAAGGCTCCCTCAAAATATCCTGCCATTCTGCTCTGGCAGGTTGTCAGGACAATAGCTTTTATAACCACCATCTCCTCCTCGAGTTAAAAATAACCACCTTCTCCCTCCCCAAACCATACAAAGTGTTTTTCCATCTTTCTTTTTTCCTTCTGCGTGCTGCACCTGGGCTCCGACTTGCCTGCCAGCTGCAAACAGCTATTGCATGGCCACTCCTGATTTTATTCAGCTATTCCAGTCAAAAGAAGAAAAGAAAGGTGTCCCTTGCTTGCTCTGCTGCAGAGCCCTCACCAGTCAGCAGCTTCTAGTTTCCCTCCCTGGGTTACTGATTTCTGTCCGTGTTTTTGAGCCTCCATCCCTCCCTGCCTACACAGACAAGGCTCACACTGCCACGAGGATTACGGAGTGTGTGGAGTAACCACATGAAATCATGGCACTCCCAGAGAGTCCCTGATACAGCTGTGTGTGAGGGATCCCATGGAAATATAAAGTCTGCCTCTAGCAGAAGCTCTGGACCTCAAAAGACCTCTCCAGCCTGGAAGGTACTCAGGGCAAGAACATGACTGCAAGAGCTCAATTATGGCTGAGTAACAACCCACAGAGATTAAGTATAATGAGGAAGGAGATACAATTAAACAACCAAACATACACAGACTGTCTCCGGCCTCCCTGCAACCTGCACTCCTGCTCATCTTAATAATTCAATAGACCTTTGCTAAAAATAACCACCGGTGGCTGTTCCACATCACAGGCAACTGCTTGTGAAAGCAAGTAGTAAAGCCCCAGCTCCAACAGCTCCTGCGTTGGGGCACTGGAACACAAGTCTCACAACTCTCTGAACACTCCTCAAGGAGAGGAAGGGAGGGCTGCAAGAGATTTGGGGCATTTTGTGTATAACCTAAAAGGATCTCTTTGCAAAACACGGTCCAAACGATCCACAGTCCCACCTGCCAAATTAGTAATGAGTAAACTGATTCCTTTAGGGATTCTCATTCTGCTTAACCAGCTTTGTACATGTGGGAAGAGTAAAAGGGAACACCTAACCAAATGGGCTGGCTGAAGCTCTGGGTGCCAGCTGTCACCACTGCATCAAACTCAGCATGGTGGGGAGGGATCTTTTTATCAGTAAAAGGGAAAAAAACCCCAACCCACAGAAGTTTTTCATAGAATCATAGAATGGTTTGGGTTAGAAGAGACCTTAAAGATCATTCAGTTCCAACCCCCCTGCATGGGCAGGGACACCTCCCACCAGCCCAGGTTGCTCCAAGCCCCATCCAACCTGGACTTGGACACTGCCAGGGATGGGGCAGCCACAGCTTCCTTGGGCAGCCTGGGCCAGGGGCTCAGCACCCTCAAATTAAAGAATTTCTTCCTAATGTCCAACCTAAATCTCCCCTCTTTAAGTTTGAAACTGTTTCCCCTTGTCCTCTCATGTTAGTTACCCATGTCCAAAGCCCTCCCCCAGCTTTCTTGTAGCCCCTTCAGGTACTGGAAAGTCACTATACTGAGTGCTGCAAAGCTCCACCGAGGAATCTTGGGGACAGAGGTTGTCAGCTGGTGCTATCAAAGGTACATCTGCTTTGATAAGTAACACCAATTATTCCAAATGAATACTGATATGAGGACGAATTTTTGTTAACCTTGAAACCTACAGGATTTTGTCAGTGAAATCACCAGGAGCTGGATTCTCTTTGCTCCTGGTGGGAAGAAAGAGTGGGCAGGGAAAGCCCTGCAGCAGCTGGGGAAGGAGTGCACACTGACTGCAACTTCTGCAGCCTCCTCACCCAGGACACTCTTGGCCAAGAACTCCCAAGAATGCCCAAGGAGGGATGCACCCACCCGGTGGGCAGTGCTCTGGGACATGCGTGCCTGGGAAAATCCCCTCTGTGATTGCATTCCCATCTCGGGCAGGAACAAGGAGCTGTTTCATTTCATGCACTAAATCCCCTTCTTCCCCACCGCCAGCCCTCTCATTCCCGAGCTACTATTTCATTAGTGTGAGACACTCCTCCCCCCTCCTCCTTCCTCCACCCGGGTACTTACTTGCTGAAGTTAAAGAGGAGCCTTTCAAAGACAAGGACAGGGCCTGTGCTGCTCAGAATTGTGAGTGGTTGACCAGCAAAAAGGCAAAAGATGGCACCGGTGACAGCTGTGCCCAGAAAGCTCTCCAGGACGCCCTACAGTAGACACAGGAGAGAAGAGAGTTCTACTGAGTAACCCCTCCTGCCAGCACTGAGTAACCCCTCCTGCCAGCACTGAGTAACCCTTCCTTTCTGCCAGCACTGAGGCCAGACAAGGAGTAGTTAGGGCAGAGACTGGTGGTGAGCTGTATGGCCAAGGCAAAGGGGAGACCATCTCCTGCCCCTGCACACTGAGATCCACCCAGGTCACAGCTACCCAAGAGGACCAACAAGCCCCCTGGTTATTTCTGAAGCTCAGGGTTTAATGAACTATAATGCATTTCATGTTTTTGTGAGAGGAGGGTGTTTTCAAAGACCGGCTAAAGGGTCTGAGAGCTCCTTGAACATCTCCCACATCTTGGGCAGTCAAGCTGGGTGTTTGCAGGGCTCTTCAGGCAGAGGTGACCAGAGGACAGTACTGTCACCCTCCAGGACAACACAGGGTGGGGTTTTTCCCTTTCTCAACTCTTTCTAGATAAACAAGCTGCTTCTCTTTCAAGTAACTGTTTTAGGAAGTGAAATGCAAACCAAAGAAGGCTACTTCATCCAGCAGTCATGTGTTGAGACCCAAGTTCATCAGACGTCACCAGCAAGTAATAAACTCCCTATTTAATGGGCTCTACAATTACCTTTGGCATGTGTGGCAAAACAGCTTCACTGGAGAAAGATAAAAGAGCACGCTCGATGCATTCTTAGATTTTCATGTCCAACTATAGCTAGACAACATCTACTTTTACAATGCAAAGTATGGATGAATATAAATGGCAATAAAATGTGGTCAGTGTCTGAGTGTGCAGCCTTCTACAAACCCATCAGAATTTGCTGGCCCTTGCCTCCTTTGCTCTGAGGGAAACCAATCTGCTTCCCCTTGACTGAGTTTGGAAGGCACCACAAGAAGAGCATCATCCTCATCATCTACAGCAGAAGACACGCAGCCACCAGCATCACCTCTCCTAGAATATCTACCCAACAACCAGAGGCAGATTCACCCATAACCTCATGTCATAGCTGGGTCTGAATCTGCAGTCTCATTCATCCTGCACGTGCTGAGCAACCAGCAATTAACAGCATGTGCAGAACCTTCTATCCACCCATGACAAATTGCAGGGCTGGGGCTGCAGGTTTTCTGACTTAGCAGTGGTAACATGAGGAGTTCAACCTATATTTTGTGGTTGTCCTTCTTGGAAAGACCCAAGTTTCTGTTTACACTGAGGAAAGCACATTCACACTCTCATTTGTCAGTCCAGTATGTTACTATGGAGAGCAGAAGGTGGCTTTTTTGTTAACAAAATCTACTAAACTACTAGCAGAACTTTCTCTAATGGAATTATAAACTATTTTTCTGGCCACAAACATGATCTCCAAATCCTGGTGGTCAAGCTCTGCTTTTGCTGGGCAATGAAAGCAGCAGCATTGATGGCCGTGCAGAGGAGCTAAGGGGAAGGAAGGCTGAAAAGCCTGGTGTGCTGTCACTCCTCCATCTGAAGAGCTGCTGCTGAGCACACAAGGATGCTGGGCATCCTTGGCCCTTCCATTTCTCAGTGCTGCTGGTGATGCCTTGGCAGGGGTCTGCACAAGGGAGATGGGCTTCCTGGGATGCCCTTCCCACAAGGATTGTGTAGGTTTTTACCAGGGACATGGACGGGAAGCTAAGAACCTTTGCTTGCTGCTTTTGGGGGACTCGTGAGGCTGAGCTGGTGACTCTGGGGGTGAGGAAGAGCAGTGACACAGCTCAGCCCCTGTGCTCCTCCTGCATTACTCATGGAGAGGGCCCTGGCAGCCAGAGCATCTGGAAGCTCTTTTCCCTGCATTCTTCCACGTGTCAGGAGCTAAGAATAGTGTATTTTCTCAGAAACATAAAACTCTGAAGTGAGCTTTTAAAGAAGCGTTGGCTGTGTCAGGCAGTGCAGGATGGGTGATTTTTAGTGCCTGACCCAGCAGCAGTCACACAATTGCTTACAAGAAGCCAGAAGCATGAATTGTGATGTGGGAGCTCCAAAACCACTGTTTTCTGTGAGAACAACATGTCTAGGGTAAATTCTAGGTGCTGCAGAAGCTGGTGTAACCTTCTCTTGACATTTCTGAGTATAAAGGTTCTGTGCAGCTCATGCTCTGAGATGTTCTACAGAAATCCAGGCTCCCAAACTCCTTGCCCCTGCAGGAACGTGCAGTGGTTTCTGGGCAACACTCGCTGTGAACGTGGACTCTGATCCCACCAGGCAGCTCCCTGAAGGAACAACTTGAACGGGGCACCTCAGGACCTGTATCTGAGGATGCAGGTGCAGGAGAGCATGAAGCACACAGTGTTTTGCTCTTCCGTTGAAAACCTGCAGTCAAACCCCTTCCCAGGCTCCCACAGCAGCCAAGAGTCCTAATGCCTCCTCAGTCAAGGATGGTGAATAAAGGTTTGTTGAAGGGTGATGGCAAAAGGAAAGCTGGTTGTGCCCAGTCTCTAAACCTCTGATCTACCAGTGAACTGCTCAAAAAAACTGCTGGTCCTTCACTTTTAAATCAGTGCGTAAATAAAAGCCAGATCATTGTATGTGAGAAACAAGTAACTGTTGAAGTGCAGCAGCTAGAAAATCACAATGTTTGCCTGCACTGAGCCTTGGCTACGGTATGAACTGACTGCAGGGACTCAGTTTTTCTAGCAGCTCACTGATGATTTTCTGGGAACTTGTTCCACATCTATGCACTGAGGTTTAATGGTCAAATGACCACAGACCCCCCCCTCCTTGCCATCACTGCTGCACCCCCAGTTCCCTCCTCATTGAGCACACCCCCTGAGGAGCAAGGGGCCTGGCAGGGCTTGTGTGTTGGGTCCTGCTGCTGGCCATGGACTTTTTGTGTGTTTGTATCTGCTGCTGAGCTGCCCCCTTACCAGAGTGGTATTCTAAACTGCAGAGCATCAGTGGTTCCCTTGCCAACATGCAGAATGTATCACTGACCTCAAAACAGACTGCTTTTGTCTTTCTAGGGATTTGTTTTTCTAAGCAATAGAAAAACTCAGACTATGTTTTACCTACTGAAGAGCAAACTACAGACTAAAGGCAACCTATGTCTTCTCCTCCTTCTATCTTCCCTCCCCTTCTGTCTCCCCTCCTCTGCAACTCAGTCTCAGACCTGCTTGGGGAAATGAGACTGTCACATTTAACAAATAAACACCATTCTGCACCAGAGGAAGGCTGCACACTCAGACAGAATCCCATCAAGAAGCTTTAAAGTTCTTGTCAGAATAACCTCACCCAGCACGAGAGGTATTTAAGGTTCATGCACCATGAGTTTGCTTCCCAACAGCTGTGGAGTGTCAGAAGAGACAACTCTATTTGTGGAGGGGAGAGGGGAGTTTGGCACTCCACACATACTGAATCATGCCTGTAAGTTATCACAGGCAAGTGCAGAGCTCCAGACAGGTGCCCTACGTCTTTATGTTTGGTTTAATTAAACCTGCATAAATTAATAATTCACTCATTGTCACTATGAGCTTAAATATTGCTGGAGATCCAACATGGATGCGCTGAGTCTATCTAAATCCAGCCTCCTATGTCTTCTTCCTCTCCAGAAGGCCAAAGGAACTGTTAGAACAGAATCCTTTTCCTTTAGAGTTCCTCCTAAGCTGAGCCATCTCTTGAAGCCCCTCATTTTCTCTTCACCACTGCTCAGCCAGGCCCTGCCTGGGCAGTACTGTTCTCAGGAGCTCATCTTCCACTCAAAGTTCCATAGAACTCACTTTGTTTTTTTTTTTTTTCTTGTGTCACACCTCCTAGTTTTCTTGCTTCCCTCTGAATCTCAGGATTCTCTTTTCAACAGAGAGGCAGAAGTCCTGGGATGGTAAGAGTCAGGCAGAGGACACAGTGCTATGCTCTGATGGCATGGAAAGTCAGAATCAGACTTGGTAAACTTCCCTGGGCTGAGCAGTGCAACCCAGGTACAAACCAGAGAGAAGATGTAGGGACCTTCTCTCTACAGAAGGAGCAAGGACCTCTTCGGTCACCTGTCCATCTTTCAAATATTATTTGAGGCAAGCACTTGCACAACTTTTCAAAGGACAGACACCCAAGAGCAAAAAAATCAAGCCAACTTCCAGTGGAAACACAGGAAGCCTCTATCAGTTGGACCCAGAATTCAAGTGTCAGTGGTTGCCAAACACCCCTCTGGCTGTAGACAGCCAAAGGCAAATGCCAGATTGGTTGCTTCCAACAGCTTTTGCTGACCTGCATGTTCTCTGTAGCATCACCAAGCAGTCCTCCAAACGTGATGGCATTGGTGACTGTGGCCAGGTAGATGAAAAGAATGGCTGAGAGGGCTTGAATATTCAAAGCATCGTAGAAGTCACTGGCGAAGAACGGTGCTTTCCTCTTTATGTCTTTGATTAAGCCACCACAGAATCTGAAAAGACAAGCAAGAAAAGACTCCTGTAAGATCTTTCATGCTGCAAGTCACCAAAATAAGCAATCAGAAGCACTGCCAGAAATGAAGTGTTATATGAAAGGAGGGAGATCATCAGATCACTAAATAGTCTCATTGCAGCTGTGATGGTCCAGGGGTAACATTGTAGAGGAAGATTCTATCTTGAACATGTGAGGCAGCTGGAGAGAGATCAACTTCAGGAACACAAGCCCCACTTCTGCTACAACTGACAACAACAGTTTGCAGTTCAAGGAGCTTGTCTGTCATTTTTTTTTTCCCAGCTATATTGGTTGATGTAATAAAAGCTATTCACTCCAAATCACTAAAATTGCTCCTAAATCGCTACCCAATTCTTCCATGTGGCAAAGAGTGGGTGAGTCAAACAAGGAAAATGCTTCCAACTGTTAACCAGAAAAAAAGAACTAGAAGTAAAAACATGAGGAAGAGAAATCACCTTGAGGAACAAGAGAGCTTCTCTTGCAGATAATGGTATTTAATTCCTGTAAAGTCCACGGGGCTCTGACACTGCCAAAACGATAACAGTTTCTGTTTTGCCTCTCATTCCCTTGTACCCAGTTCAGCACTGATGCCAGGACTGGTGGGATGCTCCACGCATGGAGGTGGACAGGCACACATTCCATTCTGACCCAGGTCTCACTTCACAGACCTTCAGCATCCAACACCTACCTGGGCTGTCCTTCATTTTTGAGTGCCTCATTTAAGAAGTTTTGTCATGTGCTGAGGCTGGATGTTCAGAACTCTTCAAGCTGGGCACTAAAAGCCCCAGGACTTGAGGTCCCAGCTCAGCCTATACAAACGGGATGTTGGGATGGAAAGAGGAAGGAGCAGAACAGTTGAGCAAGGGCAATGTTGCCGTTGCTGGGATCACAGCAGGTCCCTCATGTCACTGACCTGCCTGTTCGTTGCAGTTCCTCACAGTCCCCGTGGCCACCACCACCGTGTCCTCCATCGTGAGGGGTGTCTCCATTCATCTGCAGGTTTTCCCCACCAGAGTACATGTTTTTCCTAGGCAAGAAGGCAAGGCAAACTGAGGCCTGATGGCTCCACAGAACATACTGCACACCCAGTGCCTCCAGACAAGAGCTGCAAAGCCTTTCCTGAAGCCAGGGGGTACACAAAGGAGGCTGGAAGGGTGGCCTGCTGACAGCCAGTAGTGTGTTAGAAAGACTAAGCAGAACCCCAAAGAGTCTGAGTAACATCTATGTGTGTTTATATGACAACAGCATCATCTAAAAGGGTGCAGACTTTACAGAAATAACAGAATAATTTCGGTTGGAAGGGACCTCTCAAGGTCACCCAGCCCAGCCCCCTGCAGTATCAGGGACACCCTCACCCAGATCAGGTTGCTCAGAGCCTCCTCAAGCCTCACCTTGAACATCTCCAGGGATGAGGCCTCAACCCCCTCCCTGGGCAACCTGGGCCATTGTTCCACTGCCCTCATGGGGAAGCAGACTTGCAAGAACATCCTCCCTCCAGCTATCAAGAAAAAATATCTCTGGTACTTTCTGAACACAGGCAGATGGGGGCCACTCCGGAGCTGCTCAATAAACACAGAGCTGTGGCTCTTCCCATTGCCTTTTCAGAATGGATGGACACTCTGCTCCAGCCCAGAGCCAAGCCTGCCTGTCTCCCCATTACCTTTTGTCTGAAGAAGGAAGAGACTTGGGGGGCTCTATCCTAATGGCTGGGTCCCATTCCCCAGGGGGCAGCACTATGACTTCATCCAAAAACTCATCGATGCCAGCAATCAGGTCCTGCCGGTCCTTGGCTTTATAGGCAATGTCATGGAACACCTGCAAGGAAAAGAGAGACTCCGTGCAGAAAAGGTTTTTTGTTTCTGCAGCCTGGGCTCCAGAGGCACCTCCTAAGTCTTATTCTACAGAAAGAACTTACTTGTTCTCAAAAACTCTCAAAAAGCATCAGGACACCTGGCACGAGGGGGTGTAGACATCAGAAAAGCTCTTTCCTTTTGTTGGTCATTTAATGACAGTGATTCTTTTCTTGCAGGCCTAATTCTAAGTTTTAGCAAAACACATATTTCTAACATTTCAAAAAAGTTTGCTAAGGCAATTACCCATTTCCTTAATTCATAAAGTTTTCCTGTAAATGAGGAGTTTCAAGCCTTGAGAAGACTCTTCTACAATGCCACAAAGTGTTGATGCCTTTTTGCCTGCCTATTTCAGCCCATCAGAAAACAGGTGAGACAGAAAAGATGGCAATATTTACTCAAAAAATATTAAGAAACCCAACCTAGTTTTACTGAAAGGTCTGCAATTACTGATACAGAGCAAATGAGAGAAGAGAGGAAAAAGAGGATTAATGCTGGATTTTACAGAATTCTTTTGGACTCCTTGGAGTGAAGATGGATCAGTACATGTGACAGACTTAGTAGAAGCAGTTAATGGCTGGAAGGAGGACTTTGGGACTCTGGAAAACAGACCATTGCTGAGAGCAGGGGAGCTGTAATTAAGGGAACTGTATGACAGCAAAACCACACGAGGAGAAAGGAAGAAACAAACATAATGTAAGTCAGCCCCAGACACACAGAGCCCAGGGGACACTGGAGGAAAGAAGCCATAAATGAATATTGAAAACCCAGTCATCTCGTTGAGGTGTATGAGTAGTGAGTAATTGCTTGCTGCTCATGGATAATAGATGAGCACTGCTAAATGAAGAAGTGCTCTGGGATAGAGTGTGACACCCAGCAGCATGCCCTGGGGGGAAACTCTCCTGCTGTAACCACCTGGAGCACAGCTTGGGGACAGGGATGGTGGAGCACTGTCTGAAGTGGCACAATTAACTCAAAGATGAATTCATAGTCTGTTTGAAAGAGTGATTGCTAGCAGCAACACACACACCATGGGCAGAAACTTCCTACAGGCAGGCTTGTATAAAACCATGAAGCCAGGTGATAGAGTTATGCAGACGTTCAGGATTAGCCTTGGGAAGGGATGTTTGGATAGCTGTCAAGCCCGCTGGAGGGAAGGCCATCCTCCCAGCTAAGGAGGTGAAAGCTGGGGGAAGGGATTTCACCCAGGAGATGTCAAGACACCCACCTCATCTGACATCAGAGTGGCAATGGCTCGGCCGATCTCGTGATAGGACTTGGCTTTGCCCTTCGGACCCAGCAGGATGAAGAGAAACCTGCCAAAGGAAGCAGATTGTCCCCAGTTAGCCTATGGGATGAAAATACAACTGCCCTTTGCTCAGCTCTTTGCCTTCCCAGCTGGCTTGTTAAGAAAGCCCTGTTACTCCTGCTGGCCACCTTGCATGATGGCCAATATTTGGTGGCTGGGGGGATTTGATCAGAGCCCATCCTGCAGGTCAGGTGGAGGAGCCCAAGCATTCAGCCATGAGCCTACAGCTCATGACCTCAAGAGAGAAGCCTCCCTTTCTTGTGCACCAACTCAGCCTTGCAATTAGCAACAGAAGAAGGAGCATGGCAGGAGACCAACTTCTCCATTTCACCTAATTTAGCAAAGACTGGGAATTACTGGGGCAATTTTCAGCAAACTCCCTATCGGCGTGTCTTTCAAACAGAAACACTAATAGCAACTAAAAACAACTTTAAAGTTTCCTGAATGAAGCCTTTTTCCAATGACAGCAATACCTTTCAATCGGTAATGGAAAATGAACCCACTACAACCTTTGGTAAGTTGTCTCATCTAAAATTTCTTCCATCCTTTCCAGTGTGAATCTGGGTTAGCTTCAACTTCCAGTCACAGATTTGGGGTGGTCTCTCATCATCAAACTGAAGACCCTTAGATAATTATTTCTTTAAAAATCCTCTCCTCTTGATGCAGTCACCCCTGGCCATCTGCCCTCCCACCTGTGCTCTCTGTCCCAGAGGGAGAAGCAGACTGGGGCCAGGCTGAAGCCCAGCTGCCTGCACTGCTCTGGGCCATGGAGACCCCCTCTTTGTGATCTGACAGCTTTTACCAAACATTAGCTCAAAAGCCACTGATAAAATGTGAAGCAGGAGTGCCACCCCACCAGAAGCACTTCACCCCCTGCAAGCACCTGTAATAAGGAATATTTTAGCTTCCTAAATCAAAATATGATGTGGTGCTAAATCAAATGTCTTACATTCCCTATTATATCCAAACAAGTACTTTCCATTTTAAAAAATCTACAGTTCTATTAAAAAAAAAAGGCTTCAAGTTAGCAGGCTAAGAGCCATAAATGCATATTAATTGGCATGACTAACAGTAACACTTCCTAATCAAGTTCTTCATGAGGCTTTCAGGTGTTTTACTTAAGGTTCACCCTGAGGTGACTAAGCCATACACACCTCGGTCATGCCCTCTGCTCTCCTCCCACCTCCTGGAACTCCCCCTGCATTTCCTGAGTTATTATAAAACAAGATTAAAGACAAACTCTTTAAAAACTTTAAGATGCCAATTATTCAAATGCTTCAATGTTGTTTTTTTTTAAATAAAGGTTCCTATCTTCTGAAGTTGCTGCTCAGCACCTTCCTGATTTTCCAGGGGAATGAGACATTTTCATAACCATCTTCTGGAATAATTACAACAGCTGGCACTCTGCCAGGGGGCATCAGAAGTACCTGACTGCTCTTGTGTTCACTAAAAAGTTCTTGAAAACAAGGAGTTTGTGACACTGGATTCTCAGTCCTGACTGATTCAAGCTCAGAAGTGCCTCCAGCATCTCAAACAAGACCTTTTAAAGGGCCAAGCAGTATAAACACAAAAAACACATTAATGCATTTTAGTGGTTTGGGCTAGATGCTGTTTGCATGCATTTAACATCATTCATTTATGAAGACTTCCATCTAAGCAATCCTCACTTCTGGCTGTGCCATACTCCTCCTCTTCCTCTGCCCAGATGAAAGCCAGAACAGAATTCTTCTCTGGGCAGTCAAATGTCCATTTCTGATACTTAACATGCTACAGTGCTTCAACACCCAGAAGGTGAGGTTTCACCTTGTATTTCTTAGCTCAAAGTGTCTCTGAAAAAGTAATAACATTCAGTGTTTCTCCCCAGCTTACTGGTGGCCCTCACACCTGGTCTTGAACTTTGTGTGATGGCACATTCAAAGCACCCAACATCTTTTGCTTCCAAGCAGATGAGCCAGAAACTCAGTGATTTTATTGTTTTCCCTAAAGCACTGTTCCTCCTGTCCTTTTTGCATGCTTTACCCTCTTAAGCAAGCCACGACCACCAACTACATGTGACTCACCTTTCAGCCATAGGGACCCATGCCACCAAACCCAAATTCAATCTCACGGATGAGTAATTCCAGACTGAAATGGAGAAATGTGCCCTGGCCAACTCACTGAGAAGATCTAGACAGCACCACAGCAATACTGGGTGCAACCCCAAGAACCTGGGGTTATGGACCTGACAACCTGCAGTGAGTGAACACAACCCTCCCAGGCCTTGGTGTCCTGCCATCCTTCCAAATAATATGATAATAATTAAAAAAAATAGGAAAAGCAACTAAACCAAGATTAAAGTTGTGTCTGTTCATCATACCTACTGCCCAGGTCTGGAGCAAGCAAGAGCAGCAGCTCCACAAGGGTTAAAGGCATCAACACAAAGGAAACTCAGTAAGATCCTGGAGAAAATATTCCTGTTTTTGAGAGGGGTTGGGGGCAGCAGCTCTTCTGTTGTTGGACACCATGTGAGATGCCTGCAAGGCATCAAGGATCCCCAACCAAAGATTATGTTGATGGACTCAAGGGCTGAAAGAACAACACCAGAGCAGCAGCAGTGTTACCCAAGCCATGGTGCAAGCACAGGAGCTGAGTGCTTGCCAAAACTTGGAGTTCATAGCACTGTGGAATTAAATTCCACACCAGGTAACCAAAGTCCTCCAAGATTATTTTTTTTTCAATCCAATGGGTAAAAAGGAAACAACACGGGGAAAGGCTGGGAGCCTTCAGACCCCTGGGCTCTGGTATCCCAGGGTGCTGGGCCACCTCAGTTCAGCCATATTTTTCCTAGAAAGGTTGAATTAGATGATCGAGGTCCCTTCCAACCTGGCACTGGATGATTCTGTGATTTATTACTAGGGCTGTATGAAAACACCCTGCTGGGAAACTTCTTCTGGAGAGTTCATCAGATTTTATTGGTTTCTCTGAAGTAAAAATTTACTATTATGTAAAGGAAATACCTAAAAAATAGTTAGCAAGAAAGTGTGAAGGAAAAAATACATAGAAGATATAGGTATCCAAGGAGGAGTCATTTCTACACAGGGAATCTTTTTTCTACAGCGTCCAAACAAAAATCCAAGCCAAAGAATGCGTGCAGGAAAGAAAACAAAATAAATCAACAGAAATAAGTAAGCCATTTCACTGGAACCCTACCTGCTAAATACTGCCCACCTTATGCACACAATCCTTTTTCCTTCTTCAGTACCAGGTCAACATGAGTCAGGCAGAAGAGGGCAGGGACCAGAGATGTAATGGGCTTCCACCTTGGTAGGGCTCTGCCTCAGATCTGCTTCCACATCACAAGATCGTGGTGATGCCTTTGACATCCAGATAAGGGATGGTGGTTCTCAGCTGGCCTAATGAAAGTTCTTGTTGCCCTCTCTCCACAAACCCTGTCCCTGAACATCCAGCTGGCTTCATGCATTTGTGCAAGCTGTGGGACTCTGTGTTACAGCTGGGAAGGAATGCTTTCCTCTCCCTCCTCTTCAGGAGGGCTTTCCCCATCCCTCTGCTGCTGGGCCACCAAGCCCTGCTACCAGCACCTCTGCAGGACAAGGCACCTGGGACATATTTGGTCCAGATGGAGCTGCTAGAGAGGGGGAGATGTTTACCTGACCCAGCACAGCAGAAACCCCACTTGTCCCCAGGGGAACAGAACACCTCCCCTCTGCCTTACAGACCAGTATGCCCACAAAAAAAAACCTGGGGGTCAACCCCCTGCCTGCAGCCCCCCAAACCAACCCTCTGCTTCTCAGGAGAGGGACAGGGCAGGACCCACTGCAGATACCTGAGCGACCTGGGTGCCACCCAGGGTGCTGAAACGTCAGCTGCTGATGCTTCAGAACCCCCAGCTGGTTCTGCACTGCTCAGTTTCCATGCTGTGGCTCGGACAATTTTCCCAGCAACTTGGTAATTTAACAAAAATAAAAGGAGCAACCTCGAGGGACAGAAAGCTGGGGCACTGCAAGACTCCAGCTCCTGCAGCCAGGAACAGCCAGCACACGAGGAGATGCTCCAGCAAAGCTCATCTGGGCCCTGAGGGGATTTCCCTGATTGAATTTCACAGGATGCAGCCCTTGCAAATGGCTTTCCAGGACTCACCAAAGCCACCTAACGAGCCTCCCTGCCTCGATTAAGGCTAGCATTTGGTTTGGAGGGCAGCAAATGGATAATACTATTTCCTGGAAAAAAATGTTGGCATGGAAGGACACATTGTCTTGATTAATGCTATTGAGTAATGAGGTCGTTCAGCAATCCTAGATCTAACTTCCTGGCTCCTGCTTCCAAAACAAACAAGACTTAATTTTACATCTGCTGAAAAGCATTCAGAGAGATGGGCTTAAAAAAAAAAATAAAAAAAAAGGAAGTGAAGGAAGAGAAGGAAGTGGGATTAGACTTCCAAGCTGAATAAATGCAGTATAGAGAGCTCAGTAGTGCTGAGCAATGAAGAAGAACCTTCAATGAAATTAAGCCACTTTCATCATGTATGGATGCAGACAGGCTGGGGAGAATCCAGAGAAGAGCCACGAGGATGATGAGAGGAGTGGAGCACCTGGCACACAAGGAGAGGCTGAGAACCTGGGTTTGTTCAGCCTTGAGAAGGGAAGGCTCAGGGGAGACCTTATGCTGATGTTCCAGAACTTAAAGGGGGCTACAAATCAGCTGGAGACTCCCTGGTCACAAGGAGTCACCTGGACAGGACAAGGGGCAATGGGCACAAGGTGCTCCTGGGGAGATTCCCATGGGACACAAGAGGGAAATTTTTCCCCATGAGGACAGTCAGACCTTGGAATGGTCTCCCAGGGGAAGGGAGGGATTCCCCCACTTTGGGAAGTTTGAAGTCTCAGCTCTCTGGGGTGCTGAGAGATCTCAGATAAACAATAATATCAGCAGGGTTGGAGCAGGGGATCCTGGAGGTCCCTTCCACCCTGGCACTCTGGGACTCTGATTCATCTCCCCATGCTCCTACCAGAGCACCCAACCTGTGCTGCTGCTGAGGTTACTCTGAGGAGCCACTTAATGAAACTCCAAGAAAAACAAACACTGCTGCACTACTGGAAGGCAATTAAACGAAGAGCAGAACTAGAGCATCTTTTCTCCTTGTTTTGCACGTGGAAATAAGGTGCAGATTATAACAGCCACGTAACTTTCATTCCATACAACAGTGTCAGCAGTGCATGAGCCATCGTGCTCCTACATCATCTCTTCTCACAAAATACCACTTGACAGTGCCTCAAACCCTCAAGGCATTACTTCATTACTCAAGTCACAATCTTTACTCTGGACTGAAAGCCCTTGAACCCAGCTCACATAAAATATGTATTTGTACATTAGTGATGCGAGAAGTGCAATTTAAACTCCATAATTACAAGCCAAATGCAAAGTAAACCCTTTGTAAGCTGATACCACAAACACACCAGATGCCTGGGATGCAGCAGTGCCCAGGAGGAGGAGGAGGCAGGGGTGAGCATCCTCTCCCCTTGCAGCTCTGAGCCCACCCCTGAACCCTCCTCCTCACTGCAGCTCTAATCAGGTTTTACTCCACTTTGTTGCCATTTCATACTAATTATTTTTACAGTTCTTACCTGGGGGGGGGGGGGGGTGTGTTTGCTGTCTGTATGAAGCAGGCACATGACTACAAGGTGCTCAACACGCTGCAGATGTTCTGGACATCTACACTGAGCATTCTTCCCTACCATGTTACAGGATAAAAAATAGGCAATTGTGTAACTAAGGGTATCCTGTTAAGAATCCCAACAGGACTTTAGTTTTGCTGTTCTGGTGAATAAAGACACTCACTGGACAGGCAGGTATATTCAAGCAGCAAATTCAAATGTTCAAGAGCATAATATAAACTTGTATTTGTGAGACATAGATTAATTTCTAACACGAGTCACAGCAAATAAAATATTTATAGGACCTTTTTCTCTGAACCATTATCCATTACAGAGCAACAGCGTGACCCTGACAGAGCTGCATGCCCTGGTTTATCTAGTTCTCTTTTTTTTCACCCCAGAGAATCACATCCTTTGTTTGACATGAGCTTTTAAGAGGAAAAACATGTACTGCAAAACTGTGCCCAGGGAATCTGAACTACGTAGAGTGCTGGTGGGAATGATAAGGGGCAGGAGAAAAGCCCCAGCAGCCAAATCTCCCCTCAGCAGAGCCCTGTACAGCTCAGCTGTTCATTCAGTCTGGCTGTGAAATCTTTGTGTGTTTTACACCTCCTATCTCCCAACCAGATTCAGGACCTGAAAATTACTAAGCAGCAACGGTGAGTTTTCTTACTTTAACCCAATAATCCTGACCCCTGTGTACACCACGTGATAGAAAGGAGTGGAGAATGTCTTCATCTGGGCTCGGTGCTTTTATTTTAGAAGGTGGAGATGCAGTTTCCAGCTCCTGTCCCTGCCTGGGGGCTGAATTCTCTTACCGGGTGGGTACTGGGACTTCGGTCAGAGCTCCCAACATGACTGCCTGCTGCAGCCTGACGAAGGCAATGAAAGGACCCTCCAAGAAGTCCACCTCCCCCACCAGCACATTGGAGGCCTCAGCATCACGGGGCAACTTCTTCATGAATTTATTCTTCAGCTGCATCAGTGAAAAAGGGAGAAAAAAAAAATAAGTCTTGCTAGGTATGCAAACTGGAATGTGCAATAAAATCGACTGTTTTCACCCCCATTTCCTCCTTGGACAGAATTTATCATCCCCACAGAGCCTGTGGAGATACAAGCACAAAGAAGATAAGGCCCAGAAGAACAAGGCTGATATTGGTGCTCGGAGGAGATTTTGCCTCTCAGAGCTGCCATTTCCCTTTCCAGAGCCAAGCTGGCATTTCTTTGGGAAGGAAGAGAAGCAGCAGTGAGGCCAATGTGTGGCACAGGGCAGGGTTTGGGAAGCAGCACCAGCCCCCCCACTGCCATGCCAACCCCATTGTGGGGAAAACACACACTTTCCACGAGTAAAAGCACAACTCCACATCCTGCAGTTGCTGCTGCAGAAATGACTGGAGAAAAACTGTCCCTGAGGGATGGACACCAGGAGCTGGGCACTGCCACACAGTGAGGGTCTTCCCAAGCTCCAAAGACTAGGATCAGAGCAGGCTTTTAGGAGCACAGTGCCCAGTCTGTGGCTCCTCTTGGAATCCAAAATTTGCTGGAGGTTGTTCAAAGCCTTTGTTCCCATCACTTGTGTCCCTCCTCCATCCCAGGCACAGAACTGGAACCCAGGTAGAACCCCAGCACTGCAAGGCACTAAGGAGGCTGCCAGGCCCCAGGCAGCTAAAAGCTGGTGGTGCTTTTCCAGCACCACCAAGGAAACATTGCCTTATTAAGTTACTGCAGCTGTTTGACCCTGCAAAACTGGGTGACAAAACACTTAAGCACCCTCCCTCAATGAGTGGGTGAGGGGGATGTTGGTGGGGGCCCCACTGTCCCCATCTGGCTTAGCACTCCGGCTGCATCCTCACCCCCAGGGAGGGATTTCCCAGTGCCCTCAGAGCTTTCTTGGTAACTTCAGCAGCAGAAGAATTAATTTGAAGTTGAAGGCTTTTGAAAACTTTGCCCTCAGTTGCTTCCCAACCTCCCCCCTCCTGCTGGGTGAGCCCTGGGGGTGTGTTTGGCTGGGGGTGAATGGGGGGGAGGGATGTACTGCCAGGAACCCCAGCAGGGGGGATGCTATGCTGGGCTATAGATCCCTAACCAGCTTTGCCAGGAGACTCCAGGCTGTAGGAAAATGGAAAAAGGCTCATGAAAAGCCACAGGAAGAAGACTGCTGGAACAATCCCACTCCTGCATGCTTCGGTCAGGATTACCACCAGACAGAATATTAAATAAGTACCAAGGAGCTCTGGGGAGGAAGGCTGGAAAAGTTACAGATCTTCCACAAAGAGTGCTTGGGAGGAAACCAGAGATCAAAAAAATACCAGGAAGGTGGCAAACCCATAAATGTCCAACTTTGCTGAAGAGGCTGCTCAGGTGTGCTGCTGGCCAAGCCCAGGGCTGTCCCAAATCCAGGTACCTTTCTGAACCAGGACTCAGGAGCACACCAGCCCAGCAGGGTAGCTTTTGAAGAGCTATCATTAGAGCAGGGTTTGGTTTTTTGTTTTTTTTCTCCAAATGAGTTTTGCAGCATCACTTTCTTAAATAATTTATCAGACAGGTGCTGGAAAGGTGCAGTCAGCACTTAAAAGTCTCTTCTGAACCACTCCCCAAAGAAGTTTCAGAAAGATCTGAGCAGGGAAGGAGGGAGGGAGGCCATGCAGCCAGGATCACTCTCTTCACTCTCTTGGCACTCTGCTAAATTGAGCATCACCCCAACCCAACCACTAATGGTCAGGCAAAAAGGCACAGCAACCTGAAAACCACTGTTTCCCTGAATGTATCACTCTAATCACCAGCAGCACTTCAGATTTCCAGGCAATGCAAGCAGGTAAACTCTCCTGCTTTGCTCTCAGGCACCTCACCATGCTGCAGACCTCCCCACCAAGGGGACCATTGCCAGGGCAGCTCCCAGCCTGTTCCAGCCTGGACTGCAGGTGCAAAGAAAGGCCTGAGAAGTGGGAAGGAGCAACCAGCAGCACCAAGAGAATGCCTGGCTGATGTATGTGCCCCCAGACCATGAAAATACTGCATCCCTCCTCTTCTCCTGTATGCCCTTCATCACTGAATACATCTCCCCACCTCTTCCCCAGGCCACTCTTTTCCAAGCTGGAGGTGCTTAGATTCTATTTAGCATCTCCAACAGCAAGTTGACAAACTGCTCTCTACAGCTCCCTGAAAGAAGGTCACAGGGAGGTGTGTGCTGACCTCTTCTCTCATGTAAAGAAGTACAGAACTTGGGGCAATGGCCTCAAGTTGTACCAGGGGAGGCTTAGACTGCATAACAGGAAGAATTTCTTTCCTGAGAGAGCAGTGAGGCACTTGAATGGGCTGCCCAGAGAGGTGGGGGAGTCACCATCCCTGGAGACATTTAAAAACTGTGCAGGTGAGGCACTTCAGGATGTGCCCTCCTGGGTGATACGGATATTGATAAATATATTTTTTTAAATTCTATTTCTGGGGGCAGGCTGGGGGGGGATGTTGGTGGTTGGACATGGTGATCTTAGAGGTCTTTTCCAACTGTGACAACCCTGTGATTCCCTAAGACCACCCCAACCTGCCCTTGGTCACCTTACCACACTCCATGTCAAAGCTCTCCAACCTCTAGCACTGCACTGCTAAAAACACCCAGTGCTTGATGTGGGAATGAGGAGGGGAGGATGCTGTGTGGGGCAGGGTATGATGTGCCTGCAGGCTCCAGCTCCTGCTTTGCTCACAGTGCAGCAAAACTCAAGCCCAGGAGCAAAACCTGAGCATTTAAACCCAACACAGATCATGGAGGCTGCCATCCCAAGCTCATGGCACACACGGTGCTTTCTGTAACTCAGGGAAGGCTTCACACCCCCTGATCACAGGGAAAAGGGATCCTGTCCCTCAAACTGTTACCTCAGAGCCCAACACAACACAGGGGTCTCCCAGCCTGGCAGGGAAGAAACCCCTCTGCAGGGATGGGGGGCAGGAGCAGGAGGGCTGCATTATTTAACAGAGGCTGTTTAAAAATTCATCCTGCCTTCTGCTTGCTCTGGGGGGGTCTGTGTGCACCCCTCATTGTGTTTCATCATGGGGCTCCCCCACCTGAGTGCAGACACTGAGCTTTTGAGGTCACTTCCCCCAGGAATCTGACTCTGTCCCTCTGCTTTTCCATATCCATTCACCTCTATGTTTCAGGTTACCTTCCCCCCAGGCTCACCTCCAGGGATCCCTCCCTGGCTCTGGGTTTTGCCCCTGCACACAACTCCATTACACACTGCAGGGAGAGGGGATGCAAGCAAACTTGCTTCTGCATCCAGAGCATGAAATTCCAGTTACCTAAACTTCCCAGAAACTCCTCCTTTCCTTCAAGAAAGGTGGCAGTGATCTGTGCTGGAAAAGAGGCATTTCCAGTTGAGCTCCATGGAGTGAGAGCAGGACATCCAGGCTGACAGACCCCAAAATTAGGAATGTCTGCTTGGGACTGTGGAGGTGAGGAGAGGTTGTTCAAACAGGAAAAGCAGCACATGGCTCCCACCATCAATCCCTGGCATCCCAAACAGTGGGATCCCACCAGCACTCCCCCATCCATCAGTGCCCAGGAAAGGCAAAAGGGTTTTGTTCAACAAGGCCAATTTCTTTTTGCACTTCAGAGCTGGCTTTGGCACAGGTTCCCTGTTGATATGGAAACACCAGTTTGAATAAACAGTACACACACCACAACAACTCAGAAAGGGGTTTGTGCCTCTCTCTGACTGACCACACTCATTCAGAGCCCATTTCTGACCCATAAACAAGCCTCTACAATATGCACATAACCCCAGGGAAGCAAACTCCCCTCCTTAGATCAACATACATTCATTTTCTATATGCTGTTGCATCAGCTCAATGCTAACATGTCCCTGATAAAACAGGTTTTTACTTTACATGGCCCCTTTATTTTACAAATGGAGCATTAAAGCAGTCCCAGTGATGGAGCTGCCAAGGATGTGTTAACAGAGCATGACCAAGGGGAGGAGGGACAGCAGTGGGAATGTCCCCAGCTTCCTACAGCACAAGGGCACTCAGAGGCTTCCCAATCCCTTTCCTTCACTGATAGAGAAAAAAAAAATTAAATAATTTTAATTTATTAAGACATTCATGAATTAAGAGTCTCCAGTCCTGGCTCTAACACCATAAGTGACAAACTGTCCCTTGGGCATGGGAAAGAGGATTAAAACCTTGTCATCTCCCAAAGCCTGCTTAAATGGAAAGGGATCTGTGTCTCATGTGTGGCATGGGACAGGGGGTTTGAAATTCCAAGGCATGTTACCAAAGGAGAACTCAGCCCAAACACAGCTTAAGCAATACCAAGTGTAAGCAAGGCCACGACTATTTCCAGAGATTAATTATGTGGAGATGATTTAACAAACCTTTTCCTGAAGCACCTGTGACTCAGATACTGGAGCTGCAGTGTGGCAGGGTGGTTGGAAACTGGCTAGAAAGCTGAAACCACATAGGAAATCTCACCCTGATGGGCAGGGAAGAGAGAATGGAAAATTAAGAGCAGCAAGTGCTCAGCAGCTCCTGCTGATACACCCCAGATATAAAATCTGTATCTGGCTGAACAATCTACACCTACACCAGGTTCAGCCTCCTTCCCAGGCTTGCTGGGCAGCCCACCAGAACCACCTGCTTTTGCCAGCCCCATCTCTGCTGTGGATGAGGGCAAACCACAAGGTTGTCCTTTTTGTCAGCTTGGGAAACCTTCATTAGGGCTTCCAGTCTGGTGTTACTCAGCTCGGGGTTAGAGAAAAAGCTGAGCAAAGAGCTCCACCTTGGAGAGCTGGGGGAATTCTCCTGCCAGGAGAAGCCCTGGCCTTTCAGAGGCTGCTCTGGTACCACTGCTGTGCCTGGCAATGGAGCTCAGAGCCCAGCAGAGCAGGAAGCCCAGGTGCTGATTTACCAATTGGAAAATAGAAAAGAAAAATAAGATGTCCTAAAGTGTCACTGCCCCTGCTTGTGTCTCAACTTGTGCACATCAACTGCAGCCAGCACCTCCTCACACAGACAAATGAAGGCAAATCACTGCTCCTCACTGCCACTCAGAAGCAGGTAATTATGGAAGACACCTCTTCCTTAATTATCCTTATAAACTGCCAAAACATCAAAGAAGCCTGAAGAGGGAACATAATAACCAGCAAAATCTGAATTTGCTGAATTTCTCTCCTGAAGCTGTTTGTCAGCCAGGGGGCTGAGCCAGGGCCCTGTTGTTACACCTCCCACAAGCCAGCACGGGCCAGCAGTGAGAAGGCCAACAAAAGCTTTCCTCCTCCTCCTCCTCTCTTCACTTCTCCCCACACAAACCTCCACCTCTTGGAGCCATTATTAAATACCCTGGCATGTTTTGGTTTTTTACCCGGATGGGCAAAAAGTTTTGTAACACTTTGGTGATCATCAGCAGATGCTGATGCCCTGAAATAACAACCTAAGAGTAAATCAAGGCTGAACGTCACCAGGAGAAAACTCCTCCAGACCCCCAGCTGGATGCCTGTGGAGACCCTGGAGCCTCAGTGCAGGCAGACATTGGGCTGTCCCTGCCTGTAACCAGCCTGGCACTACCAAACCCAGCAGTAAAGCACTGGTGTGTTCCCTGCCCAGAGCAGCAGTGGTGACAGGCGGGGGGGGCAGGGGGTGCTGTCTGCCACAGCACAGCAGAACCCGATCAATATTATTGATGAGACTGTTGTGATGAGTAATTGGCAGCTAAAGATTTTCCGCACATCCCATGTTTTGGTAATTGGCCCTTCCTTTTGAGGCTTCAGCTTTGCAATCACTGCTTTCCATAAATTAAAAAGGAGAAAAGAGTAACATGACATTTTTAATTTAGCAGACATCCCACCCTTACAAGTAACCCAGGCCTTCATTACTTTCCCATTTCCACATCATTCTCCCATTTCACACAGCCTAATTCTGATGGCAAAATCCAGTCTCAAACAAACAAGAGAATGACACAAAGCCACCGAGCACATTTCAGCTCCACCATTTGCCATGAAGCAATCTCTCTCTTTTGCTGGAGCTGCTCAGGTAACTGCTCATTACAAATCCATAATTTTTTTTTGTCTGAGGGGTAAGATGGCCCCAGCAGCCCCTTCCCCTCTCTAACCCCCAGCTCTTTGCCCTGGCTGGGAGGGACCAGACAGCTCTTTTTTGCTAGTCCTTTGCAAAAAGCCCAAGCATCTTGTCCTCCCCTCACTCCAGCCCTTTCCTAATGGGATCCTAAGGTCATTTTCATTGTGAAGGAGCTTAATGGTCACCCAGTAAGAAGATTAACACTAAAAATTGTATTAACAAGGCAAAGAGTATGAGAAAAACAAAACGAAAGCAAGATCAAAGTAAATCCCAAGTAAGCATAAACCCACCCCTTCTGTAAGGGCAGAGAAGCCAACCTCCCAGTGCTCCCCACAGGTGAATCCCAGTGCTACCTGGTACACTTGAGGAAAACCATCTCTCTGGCTATCAGCACTGCCTGTACTCAAGGCAGCATGGCTTGGGACCACTGCAGCTACTGCTCCTTCTCCTCAGTGCTCTTTAATTTGTCTCTGCAATCTGCAAGGAAGCTGCTGAGCTGCACGGGCCATCTGACCAGGTTCAGCATCTGCACAGCCAAGCCCAGCTCCTTCTTACCCTGAGCTTTCAGTCCCTGGAATACTCAGGGTTCTCCTCTCACTCCCCTTGATGGCCCCTGGAGGAGGCTGAGGCAAACATCACCACCACTGCATCTGCCTTGGAACACCAGCATCTCCCCTGGCTTCCTCTGACCTGTCCAAGAGGCAACCAGCTCACCTGAAACCTGAAACCTGAACCCACTCTGCAATTCCAGATCTCTGCAAGCTCTGAAAAAGCAGCTCAGGAGAGCAGGCTTGACAACAGGCACCTCAAAGAAGAGCCTTTGTTTGGAGGGATCAGGGCTCCTGCCTTTGTAGCTGAGGTACCAGCTGCTTATTGTCCCTTAACTGGATTATCTACAAAAGCCCAAGGCACCTGGAGGCAGCCTGGCCCAGGTGACCATGGGCAGGCCAGCTCCAGGAGAGAGAGGTGGACAAGTGTCTTAGCCAGCATGCCAACACATGCCACTCTTCTGCATAAAGCTGCCTTCTTCCACCCAGTGTGTCCTCTCCTGACCTTCTCCAGGCTTGTTTTATTGCCTCCAGGCTATTCTTGGAAACCACCAGTTGCTGCGAACGTGGAAGTGAAAGGAAAAATTCAGTACTCACTGGCAGGGAGGCAACCACAGTATGCCCAGAGATCTGTTCCTGCTTTGGCTCTAAAGAGAATGACCCCAAAGAAAGAATAATCGGGATCATCCAACAGGAGAACACAGTTTTCAACTTGGACCTTACAAGATCAAGGGCAAAGGAAGGACAAGGGCAGGGAAGCCACAGGCTGATGCCTAGGAGCTGCCTGCTGTTCCAGAAGTCTGCAAGGGAAGTGCTGCTAAGCAGAGGCAGAGCATCTCAGGATGGAGAAGGTTTGCTAGCCCTGGGGTGGGAGGCTGGTGAGGAGACCTCCCCAGGTAGGCTGACAGTACTGGATGGTATGGCTGCTTCCAAATGTGACAGCTGCTTCCAGCCAGATGAACATGCAGGGCAAGAACTGTCCCAGGGCATGGTCCTGTGTCCCTCTCCATGATGTCACATGGGTGACAATCACAAAACCTGCCTTGCCACCCAAAAAAACCCAGAGGGGCTTGAGGTCATGCTGCAACTACAAAACACTGGTCCGTGAAGAGAAAGAGACGGAAAGAAAAAGAAATAAAAAAGTAACATCTTCTGAGGAGAACAGGTCACAGTTTGAAGAGAGCATCCAGGACTTCTGCTTTCATCTGAGGTGGGTGACTGCTCAGCAAGAGCCTACTGAAACCCACTGAACGAGTCCTCTGCCCATCCCATTGCTGCACTGTTCAGTGCACCGTTCCAACCAGCATGGAAAGTAGCAGAACTGAAAATTTAGGGCTGGGAAGTTACTGAAGGTATAGAGCAGTTTGTCCACAGCCTTTCTCCCCTGAAAACACAGGCACACAATGCTCTCCTTTATCTCTGCCAAACCAGGGATCGAAGCAAGAGCTCAGGTCCCTGCCCTGCTCCAAGCAACTGCTCTGAGCTGGCTTCAGCCTGTCCCACTTCTTACACACACAAATAAATAAAAACAGGAATAGCTGCTTCTACCAGCAAGCTCATTCCTCACTACAAAGGCCCATGTCAAGCTTCCAGGTGGGACAACAAATAACAAAAGCCAGTCACCCTGCTGTCAAGGCAACCAAATCTGCTCTTTTTCCAGCTCCTGTCACCATAACATGATGGATTATTCCCCTGCCTCCTGTACAGCATGCCCAGCTCTGCTGGGGAAAGTTTCCAGCCATGGCTACAACTTCACAAACTTTATCAAGACAGGAGTCTCAGTCAATCAGCACCAGGAATCGGGAGCTGAGGTGATTTCTCAGGCCAGCTTGGACAGGCACACAGTACAAGGGCTCCATTGTGCAAAGTTCATCAGCAGGACATGGGCTAATTAATGAAGCAGCTTTTTGGAACCACTGCGTTTTCAAGTAATAGTTTCCACTACAAACAGTCAAGCATTAGCTACGCTGAAAGTTAAAAACTTTAGAGTGCACTTCCAAACTGGATTTATTCACAGATGCCACTATTAGCACCACTGAAACACCTATTTTTATACCCAGTTCTACACAAGTCTATTATCTGTAGGGGCCAGAGATGTTTCAGCAGGAGGGAAACTGAGACCGTTTTGCACTGCTGAGATCTGGGAAGCTGGCTGCAACATTCAGACCACCTCCTATCTACAAGACCCCAGCTATAACCTGATTAAAAATATAAGCTTTCTTTCCAATGGACAAAAGCCATTTTATAATCCCACTCTTCCCCGAGGTGCATATATTGAAGACAACAGGTATTTTGCAAAGCCAAGCAATCAGTACAGACCTATGCCAGAACTCTGAGTGAACCCAGGTCAATGCAAAACCTGTTGCTTCCCTTCTCTTCCCATTAAAGTATATTTATTTTTATAAATTTATTTCAAAAAATATTTATTTGCTCTAAACTGACTTTTCTACAAAGAAGTCACATTTCTTCATTTTCACACTGTGCTGCTGTGTCCCTGGGAGGCAGAGCTGCCCCCAGAGAAGACAGCAGCCATCCAGCATTGGAAGGGTGATCACTCTCAGCTGGCCAGCACTACTGCCTTACCCAAATAGTTTTCTAAAGGAACTCATTTGCATTCAGAATAACCACAGGACTAGAGAATGCTGAAAGGCACAAAATAAGAAAATTAAAAAGATTCTCCAAAAGAAACAGTCAAGCTTTGAGAAGAACCCACTTTTGGAATCAAGACAAAAGTTTTTAGAAATCTGCACAGAGACCTTATTCAGACCCCAGTTTTCTAAGAGCTGAACTAAACTCCCTCTCAGCCTGCAGACTCTGCAGCTCTGGGAAGGATGAGAACACACACAAAGTCAGCCCCTGGATGGACTGCAGACCTTGCCCCAGCCTGAGAAATTGATCAAATTCAAGGAGACCTGGAACTAAAGGCCAATTTTAACTGTTACTCATCTCCATTTTGGAGCTGCTCTTCCATGGTTACCTGCCAGCCCTGAGGCAGAGGGTCAGGCTGTGAGATGCTATAGCAGGGACACCTTCCCCTGAATGCTCCCAACAGAGCCCCTGATGCTCCTGCACAGCTCCTTGCTGAAACCCCTAAGACCCTTCTCAGCTGGAAGAGGGGCCAAAATACATCAAGATTTGGATCTTTCCCCTCCTTTCTCTTGGATACCAGCAAGATGCCATGTACATGGTGCCTCTTGCTTCAGGCCTCACAAGAGTTCATCCTGCTGGTTTTGAGGGCTAGTGCTTAAAAAGAGGAGGATCCAGTCACAGGGCTTGGAAATACTCTACTCACCTTTTTCATCTTCTGCTTCTTAACGGCACAGAGCCCCTTTTCCCAACACCCAGCTCCTAACCATACCCATCCCCAAGAGAGGTGTCACTCTGAAGCTTACCTGGTCCTTCTCAGGCTTGTCAGAGATGTCATTCAGACTGGTGGAAGTCAGATTTCTGTGGGCCATGGCTGGGCTGCCTGGAAGAACAATGTCAACACCAATTAAAGCACAGGTTTTGATCCTTCAGAACACAGAGGCTCAGGCTAAGCATCACCTTTCCCTCCACAAGGAGGCTGACATGGGGAATTTAAGACCCTGAGAATCAGGCTGCTTTCTGGGACTCTACATGGCACATGGGATATGAAGATGCTAATGCTTCATCATCTCTGACCCCCATCTCTCTCTTTAGGAGAGCAAAAGAGAGTCTAAGGACTTTCCATAATCCCTGCCTGTGGGACAGAAAGCAAAGCAGCAACAGGCTGCTGTCACTGGTGCTGCTGGGTCACCCAGACCCAGTGACAAACCAGGGGCTGCCCCTGTCCTGGTCACTCTGACCTGCCCCTCTGAGCTCTCCTACCTGGATGGCATCCATCTCCTCAGCATCCCAGGCTTTGCTGGGCAGCTCACACAGCTCTTGGGTCTTCAGAACAGACGTTACTAAAACTCTTTCTCCAAGTAAGATCACTAACAAAGCTCAGGAACCTTCAGTGATTGATTAAAACAAAACGTGCACCACACTGACACGGTAAAAGCCACCAACTCCTGACACCAGGTAGCCCAGAGAGATGAGAAACCCCCCAGAGACAAAGAGCTGAAGCAGCTCACCTCTGTTTCTTTTTTCAAAGACCAACTGCCCATCTGCAGACCTGACCCATCAGCTAGCAAGGAGCTGCTTGCTCCTTGATGGATTCCTGATCCTACTGCCTCCTCTGCTCTCAGAGACAAGCAGAACATATGGAAATAGTTCTTAAAAACTTTGAATAAAGCTCCATGATTTCAGAATTCACTTCTGCAATCCCACTACTAGCATTTTTTGTTAAGTGGAAGAAATCCAGAAATAGCTATAATTGTATGAGAAGAAAAATAATTCACTTTAAAAAAATTAAAGAAAAAAGACTTCTGGGATGGAAACAACATCATAAACCAGGATCAGTATGCAGTTCTTTAATTGTTCTGAAATTTTCCCAACCCTTCTCACCCATGCTCAGAGAAAGCATGGGAGCTGCTATCACGGAGGTTTGGACCATGAACGTAACTAGAAAGACAAAAAATACTCAAAAAGAAATGGCACTAAGGCATTTCCCAGCTCAGACTCTATTTCAAGACAATACTGATTAAACTTATACTTTGATACTCATACCAAAAGGGAAGCCCAAGTTTTCAGTTTCATCATCTCACACTGCAATCAAGGTCTATAACAAAACAACATACTTAGCAAGAGAAAGAAAGGAATTTTAAGAAAAAGATCTATACTTCTAGAGCTGGGGTTTTTGTATGACATGTTCAGCATATGTGGAGATAGACTGAACGCTTTTTTTTTTTTTTTCTTAGGAGTCAGTGCAGTGTGGTATTGCCACATCCAGGAAGGTCAGCACAGCACAAATCAAGCACAATTAGATAAATCAGATATCATAAAAGGGGGATCTCCAGCTTTTCCTCTTGCTGCAGTCACAGTGAGCCAGAGGTGAGACCCCACCTATCTACAAAGGCTTTACAAATACAGTTACTCAGAGTGAGAAATGCCACTCGGAAGCCTAGTTAAATCTACACATATTAGTAACCATTCTCCTCATTAATTATTAGCAAGCCAGACTTAGAAATGTCTGCACATTTTGATTGAGTGTCTGATATGAATCTGTAGGTAGGAGATAAACACGACAGGATAAACAGGATCAAAGAGTGCTCAGGTATGTTGTGTCACACACAGGCTGTAGGCAATACTGTGTTCATAACACCTCCTATGACAGGAATATTGAATAAACATTCCTGTCAGAAAAAGCAAAGCTGGACTCCCCAGAACACCCCCAAGATTACCCCAGGTTACTGTAATCCTGAAGCCCATTACTAAAACCCAGGGCTCCTTTTTTCTTGTGCAGTGCCATTAATTATTTTTGCAAAGGTTGCACAGACACTGCCACTTCTGGGAATTCTTTGACAGGTATATAACATATCCATAAATTAAAATGAAAGATTGAAACTCGATGCAAAGATACACCACGTGGCTGCTTTGCACATCTGAGCCAATAAAACCAAATAAAGAATCAGGGGAATGTGTTCACACTGCTAACTGGTGTCACAGCCCCCTGAGTCACCACAGAGCTGCTCTCAGCTCCCACCACCTGAGGGAGAGACATGAAAGAAGAAAGTCTTCAACAGAGTTCAATGGACTTGGAGACTCCAGCTGAGAAGGAACTAACTATGGTTTCTGAAAAGCTTTGAGCAAGGGGTGGAAATCCTAACAATGTGGTTTTATTGTACACAGATGGCTAAAGCTGTTTCAGTGCATCAGATGCAGAGGAACTGCACTGTGTGGCTGCAGAGAAAGGCATCTGCTGAAAGCGTCTCTTCCTTCCCTGCAGATTGCTTGGGTGGGTTTCCAAATTTCTAGGTCCCCTTCTGGAGTAAACAGATTAAAATCAGGGCCCAAATCCTGGAATTTATCTTGACTGCCAAGAGAATCTGTTAACAGAAAAAGGCTGCTAGAAAGGCAAAATGTGCAATGTTTGCTCAAAAGCCACTCAGCTTGGTGGCCACTGTGGCCCAAACCTGCACAGCCTCAGCCCTGTCAGACTGAGGTTCCTAATGGTTCTGCACCTCTGAAGACCCAAAGCCAGGAAAGACACATCCAATACTCATTGTTTTAATGCTTGGATAACAAGTCTGCTGATAAGAGCAACTCTGCAGCAGGCTCAGCCCTGTGGAGGTGACAGTGACACATGACAACCTCAGTCTCTGGGCTAAGTCTCACAATGCCACTCCTGAGGAAAGACCTGAAAGAGGAGTAAAAAACAACCTTAAAAAGGGGCAAGTCCTGGGGAGAGGAGTTCCTCTGAACTGAGAGGAAACGTGGGAGCAGAAAGGAGCAAGAAGCCTCTCACCCCTCTGCACCCTGAACAAACCAGTGGAGTAAAATGTTTCTGCTGCCGAGGCCCCAGCCAAAGGCTTTGGCACATGGTGGTCACCCTTACCTGGTTTGGGGCCAACCATCTCCTGATCCTGGCCCAATTCCCACCCCGGTCCCTCTGGCACCCATGGGAGAAGGAAGGTAGGTGGCCCAACCCCTCCATACTGTTATCTCCTACTCATAGGCTGGATGGTCACCTTTCATGGGGAAAATCCTGAAATTCAGGTTTCTGTAAATTGCTCTGTCCTGTAAGGAACACCTCTGTGCCACCAGCACCCTCCTCTGTCACCAGCAAGGGCCCTGCTCAGTAATGGCAATGAGGAAAGCCCAGCTCATCACTGAGAGACAAAGCTGCGGGTGACAAAGGAAAAACATTTTTGTATCTCATTTCAATGGAAATTAAAATATTGAGGGAATTTCTTGCTGTGAGGGTGCTGAGCCCCTCTCCCAGGTCTCCCAGAGAAGCTGTGGCTGCCCCATCCCTGGCAGTGTCCAAGGCCAGGTTGGATGGGGCGGGTGGGAGATGTTCCTGCCCATGTAGTGTGGTGGAGATAGATGAAGTCTGAAGCCTCTTCCAACCCAAACCAGCCTCGGATTCTATGATTTATACTTGTTGCATTTATAACACTGTGTTTGTGGCAATATTCCCAAAGTCCTTTTAAGAGTCCAAGGCTACTTTGAGAGACGACAGACATGTCAGCAGCTGGCTTAGGAGGCACCCACCACCTGTGCCACTGGCCGACCTACCCGCTTCATCCCAGAGGAAGGCAAGAAAAGAAAAAAAGCAAACCAGAGTGAACCAGAGCAGTGGGAGAGGAGAGGGGTTAACAGAGCCAGCCAGAGCAGCAGCCATTCCACAAGGAACCTGCCCTCCTCCCGCTGTTAATGCGGCAGCAAGCGTTAGGAGAGGGGCTGGGGGGGTCCTCCTCACCCTTCCTTTCCTTCCTCTTCCTCACACCCCCCGACCCCCCGGCCCTGCCCACACTTACTGAGCCAGCCCAGGCTGGGGCTGCGGGGTACTCGTGGGTCCTCGTCCAGCGTGCGGGTGGCCAGGCAGGGCACCGAGCTCTCCAGAGGGCTGCGTGCTTGGGCCGTGCAAGCAGGAGACAGCAGCAGCAGCAGAGAGGAGGAACAGAGCAGAGGTGAAAAGTCGAAAGAAAAACAACCCCCAAAAAAAGAAAAAAACAAAAAAAACAAACAAAAAAAAAAAAGAAGGCAAGAAAGAAACGCTCAAGCAGTGCAGAAGCGGGAAGGGGACAGAGCGTTTGGGTGCAGTCACACACATGGGCACCTTTCTGCATCCTGCGGTGACCAAAGTGGTAAGCCCACTCATCTGGAGCACACCTCCTCCGTAGCTTCACCTTCCAGTGTTCAGTTGGCAGGTCTGGAGACAGCTTTCCACCCCGGGTATCTAAAATTCAGGCATCTTAGAAGCGGGTTTCAAGGAGCTGAGGAAGGCAGCGTTGTGCCCAGCAGCCCCAGGCTGTGGGGGCTCAGTGAGAACAGCAACCACACAGGGCCTTGGGAACAAACCACAGCCCTGGAGGAGCCAACTCTGAGCATCCTGAGCATGCACGGCCCCAGGCACACCAGTCTGGGCTCGGGAAGGCACACCTTGGTCTGCAATGCTTCAGACACCACAAACAGCCAAACACATCCCTGGGGTTTTTCAAGCACCCCTTGAAAACATCACATTTCTGACTACACCTGCTCTCTTCTGCTCATTCCTCTGACACCATCACTCAGCTCTGGTGTGGGGATGCAGTTTGTATGAAAAACACTTCACTGAATGAAGCTGAACTCAGCACAGACTAAAAACCTGAGAGAAACATTTTCACCTAGCCTTCTCTCACAGCATCAGCCAACGTGGTGCTGACAGCCTCAGTTCTATTTTAACTCAACAGTTTCCAAACTATACTACCAGCAAGTCACATTCAGGTGTCTGGGCAGCAGGCAGCATCCAGGGGGTGATGGGGAATGTGCCTGTATTGCTGGTGCTTGAACACTCACGTGTCAGCACATCACAGCTGTCTGCAGCCTCTGCCAGTTTGGCTTTAGTACAACTCAACCTCTTCTCTTCCAGGCTTTTGCCACAGGCTCTCCCAGGTGTGAAAATATACAACACATGGGCAGGCAGGAAGTTCTGAAACCCAAATGTCAAAAGCACATTTGCAAATGTCACTGCTGGAGCACTGGTAACCCCTGACATGACAGTCCCCAGGCACCTGCAGAAGGATGTTCAGGTCAAGGGCTGCACCCTGGTCCAGGAAAGGACACAAAAACTTCAGGAGAGGCCACAAAACAAGGGGCACACAAGAACTGTCTAAAAAAACCTCTGCAGGGGTTCAACTAAAATGTAAAATCATGGTGTGCTCAGTGAATATTTGTACAGCTCAACCTTCTACCAATAACTAAAAGGTTGGTGGCTTTGTAAGTAACCTTGAGTCACTGGTGCAGCCTCATCTGCTCAGCTTTCTGGTAACCATCTTCTTCCTGCTGACCCGACAGCAGAGCAGAGCTCAGATTAATCCCATCACACAAGAAATTACCATCTTCCACTTGATTTGTTTTCCCAAGAGTAGGAGTGCTTCTGAGAACACCTCCTCCTTCTCCCACGAGCATGACCCAAACACAAATCAGTGGGATGCTGTGGTGCAGGAAAGGCATTCTGCACACACCTCTGCTCTTCCGAAGCTCCCTGTTACTGCCAAATCTGACTGCTACAGAGTTTTATCTTCAAAAAGGCTGCAAAATGAAAGGAGAGGGTGGAGGATGACTCTGCTACCAGGCAGCAGGGTGCTATGATCAGCCCAGGGGAGTTTCATACAGAAATTCTCAGTAATACAGAACAGAGTGAAAATAAACTCATTTCCACAGGCAAAATATTTATACCTTCAGCTTACTTGCCTTTTTCCTGATGTATACATAAATAGTATCTTAGGACATCTTTGGAAGTTTTAGCTATGATTCAGCATAATACTAGAACAGGAGAAAAGCTACAAATCAGCTGGAGACTCCCTGGTCACAAGGAGTCACCTGGACAGGACAAGGGGCAATGGGCACAAGGTGCTCCTGGGGAGATTCCCAGGGGACACAAGAGGGAAATTTTTCCCCATGAGGACAGTCAGACCTTGGAATGGTCTCCCAGGGGAAGGGGTGGATTCCCCCGCTTTGGAAAGTTTGAAGTCTCAGCTCTCTGGGGTGCTGAGAGATCTCAGATAAACAATAATATCAGCAGGGCTGGAGCAGGGGATCCTTGAGGTCCCTTCCACCCTGGCACTCTGGGATTCTGTGATTCTTACCATGAAGCTAAGAAAGACAAAGATTTGAGGACTTTTAGGACACAAATATTTAAATGCTCTGAAATAAGCGAGAAACAAGCTCCTCAGTATCTTTGAGAACCATGGCCCAGGGGTGATTTCCAGGTTTCAGATGTAACAAGTACTCTTGAAGACATTTATCATTATTTAATTTGTATTTTAAGCTTCATTGCTCTGAAAAAAAATAAAGGAAAATAGTGGTCATGATAATGACATTATGCTGAAGTGTTTCCTAAAGAAATGTTTTTGATAGTAATTTAGCACAATTTGGTACCTATCAAAATCACAGGCAGCACATGAATTGTCATTGCCCAGGGAGGAGCTGTAAGTCTCACAATATTTTCACTCTCACCTACAGCAGGGCCTGGTTCAGCTTCATCAGAGATCATTTCATTAATGACCTTTAATGAACACACTCAAACGATGCCTATTAAATGCACAGGGTGCTTTGCAATTCCCAGTGCTGTGTTTTATGAGTAAACTGGAGAGAAGTTCCCCCTTTTAACCAGAGCAGTCTATGCCAGCTGAGCAGTTCCCAAACACACCAGCCCATGAAGCTGGTGAGGAATAAGCCATGCACAGAGGAGCTGCTGCTCCTGGCAGCATGAATATTGGATGAAATGTTCCCAGAAGCTGAAATGAAAGGCAGACACTGAAAGGAAACACCTATTTGGAAAGAAACTCGAGGGAAATTCATGAGTGCTCAGAGCTGCTGGCACTTTCATTATTGTGATTAGCTGTGTTCAGAGAAAGCTCCTGTTGGCCTCATTAAATTTTTATCTGTCTAAAGGACAAATTCTGCCTTTAGAGGCATATGAGAGGCACTCACCAAACTCCAGGGAGGGTGGTATAACTCACTCAAATACATTCTGGAGTTACTTTTTCATTAAATAATAAATAACAGTAACAGCTATTCATGAAGTACTTCTCTTTGTATGTAAGCCTTTTCCTCCTTAAATCTCAAAGCACTGGAACTGCCACGGAACACAAGGCATTCTACACTCTCACCAGACATAAACAGCTCGGGTGAGGAAACAGGGGCAAGGCAACATGGAAAGGATGAAGGTCAGCCAGGGGGCTAAGCAGAGCCAGGGCAAAATTCCTTGAGAATCACTGCAACTGAGACAAGAGCAACACAGCCCCTTCAAAGATGTAAAAGCAATGGCTGAAAACCCAAGTCACCTCGGGTCGAGCAGAGGATGTTCTGAGCAGTGAAAAATAAGGGAATGGAGTGAGGACTTAGCTGAACACCCTTTGAAAGAGCCATCCTCCCAGGATAAGCAGGCTATGGTTGTCTCCTCAAGCAGCCCAGGGAGCAGAGCTTACTGTCCCAAGAGGAGTTAGCTCATGTACTCTGCATCCTTCACCCTCAGATCTCCCAAGTTTTAATTTGCATTTAACCCCCTGAGGTTTTGATGGCACCCAAAGGAATGACTTTAAATGTGGAATGGAAGAAATTGACATTCAAGCTGTTACAAGCACGGGGTGCAGCAAAAATTGATGCAACACAGAGGTGGGAGGTGGATGGACACTTTTAACCCCATCAGGTTAGAATCTTGCTGCGTCCAAAGGAGGCACCATGCATGGCAATGCCATACAGACAATCCAAAAGGTTTCTTTACATGTCTATTCCTTGGGAACTCCCTAAAAAAGGTACTTGGAAAAAACCACTAGGCTTGATGTGTTCAACCACAAAGGGGACAAGCAGATCCCTGCCCAAAGACAGAGGCAGTCCTGGTGAGGGGGAGGTGACCTGCTGGTCTCCTGGGCAGCATGGGGAGATCTAACTGAGAAATCACAAGGCTGCCATGAGCCATCCTGCAAAGACCTCTCCATGTCACCAGAACCTGACTCTGGAGCATCCCCTGCACCACGCACTGAGTGTTAAAGACACATCTGGTTAGCCTCCTGTACAGCATGGCTACAGCTCAGGATCCTTCTCCTCTAAGCCAACCTGTTCATCTTGTCAAAGGTCCACAAAGAGCAATAGTCCCAGAGGTGGCTGAATTAAGAGGGAAAAACTGAGGCACCTACAAATTTTATGCCTGAGGCTAATGGGAAATGATCAGGGGGAGCTTGAGGAGCAAGAGTTAAGGCAGAGTTCCTGGACAAGACCTCTCTTGGACCTTGCAAAGCACAGCCCCTCTCTTTGCTCCATTGGACTCCTGCAGGGATATTCCCTGAGAGGCTGCACACCCAGGACATTCCCTTCATTCCTGGTACTGCCCCTGTGAGTTATTCACTCCATCACCATGTTCATCAAGGCACTCGTGCATGACCAGATGCAGCATCAAGAGTAAACCAGATTCTTCACATGCACACACACACCTGTTGCAAAAGCAAAGGATGACAAACAAGTGGGAAATATTAATAATGTATGGTAATAGGTTAGGGAGAAATGTTAGGCTGAGTTTTAGATGCAGAACACAGAAAGCTAGGAGGCCTTAAATATAGCAAGAATAGAATTTCTCCCCTTGCTTTCATTTCTGGGTATTTTCAAAGACCAACTTTTAGACAAATTCCCAGACTGCAACAGGAGGCAGCTGAGAAGAACTCCAAGATGTGACAGTAGGCTTAAATGTCCTCCTTTTTTGCCTACCATTAATAAAAGAGACTCCAAATCTCCAGGTATGGGTAAGTCCAGAGCCACTGCCAAGGCCTCTCTAGCTGCCTGCATCCAGGCACACACACCCACGGTCAGAGATGCCCCCAGGACCAGGCTGCTACCTAGGAGGCTGTTTGTAGGGGGAACCAGACAGTTATAACATACACCACAACACTAGGATGCAGAAAGCAAGATGGAAATCAGCTTTACCCACACTGGACAACGATTGTATGCCAATAAAACACAAGACAGATGTTCCTATCCCATCAGTTTGGGCTCAGAGTGCCATCAACTCCCTCTGGTACAGAACCTGAAGGTCTCAAAGAGCTTCATCTCTGCTCATCAGCCTTCTAGGTTTGGGCACAATGGGAGCTGTTTTGGTAAATCTCTTTCCTATCGTTGTTCCTCCAGTTTCTCCTCCAGGCCAGCTGTGAGAGCACTTCTTCTCCTGTGCCTCCCCAGCCTCCTGGCCTGGCTGCCACCTCCCCTCCTCTCCCTCAGTCCAGTGAAGATGGGGTTAGAGCGAGGTGCCCGGGCAGCCCGGGGCTCACTATGCTACTGGGGTTAGAAAAGCATCGTCAAGGCAAGGCAAGTTAAGTTAGTTTTGGGTGGGCAGGGCTGGTGGGTGGCTTTAGGAGGGAAGGCTATAGCCAGTTAGCCTCTGCATTACCATTATCAGGGTTGGTAAACATCCTACTTGCACTGGAGACGGTCTTCCCAATGTCAGCCAAGGAGCGCAGGTTGGACTTCTTGGTCTGGTGCCGGTGCTTCCTGAGCAGTGTGTAGGTGACTTTGTCCTTCAGTTCTGCTTTCAAAAGCCCCGTCTCGATCTGATTGTCAACGATCATCTCTGGAACAGGCAAAGAGAGAGGGGAAGGAGAGGAGAGGACAATTAATCACAAAGCACCAAACTGTGTCAAGGGAGAGCAGGGGGAGGGAAAGGGACCATTTCCACCCCACCCTTTGAAGGCTTCCTTCCCATCTCAAAACCAGAATTCACTGATTTATGAAAATCTCCCTTAGGTATTTGTTTGGAAATGTAGTATCAGTGTTTCCATCCAGCAAAACTCATCAGCCACCAACGTGGACCTATTGCACTGAGACTCCCTCCTGCTATTTGCACAGACACCACTGAGCCTATTTCAAATCAACTGTACCCAGGATGAGATCACAGAATTATCAATGTTGGAAGGGACCTCTTAGAGACCACCTAGTCCAAAAGATGGTTCTCTATTTTAGGAAGAGAATCTGCTCTGGCCCTGTGTTTTTGTCAAGAAGCTACACCTACACTGCAAGTTCCAGTATGCTCCCAAAAATACCATGGTAAAACTTCCATCAGATTCAACAAGGTGTGAGTTCACCTCACAGGCCCCCAATAAAACCTAAAGAAAGGGAAAAGTCCTGGAGATGAGTAACTAATTAAATCACTCACCCTGAGAACTGCAGTAAACTGATGGCCACTACAAAAGGCAGAACTTGCTCCCATTGTCATAGTAGGGATTATTAGGTGGCTTTGCCTTCAAACTGAATCCCCAGGAGAAAGGGCTCCCAGCCCCCTCAAGGGCTGCTCCATCCCATCACCCCTCTCCTTTCTGCTCCCCTGTCCCACAGGAGAAAGCAAAAGCAGAAGTAGGCAGATTCATTAAGAATCTCTGTCGTGCATTACATCTGACATCAAGTTGTTCCCCTGATCACTTCAGCTAAGGGGCTGTCCCCCAGGGGAAAGTGGCAGCTCTTATTTGTCTACCAGGAGCTTTTATTTGTGCTAATAATAAAAGTTATGGGAGAGCGGAGACAGGACAGGCATCGCATTTGCTAACTCAGTGAGTCAGAAAGTCATCCTCTGCCTGCTGCCCGAGAGTCAATGCCTCCTCACCTCCCCAGGGAAGGGAGCCTTCTGCCAGCCCAGCTCAGCAAAGGATGCTTACATGCACATAGGAAGGGTGCCACAAAATGTTGGGCAAAAGGTTTATTTCTGTAAAGTGCCATTTTTCTGGAAACTTTTGTTGCTCGTGGATTTTTTTTTTTTTTTTTGTCGTTGATTTTTGGAATCCTTCCTTCAGAACAACATGTCTGTCTTCATCAAGTTTATCCTTCTCCAGCTGGCAAGTTCTAATTCTTTTCCATGTTTCTGATATAACACAAATCACCAGAGAGAGCTCTGATTTTTTCTTTCCTGCGTGTCACTGCTAGACACCAACCAAGAGATGATGATTAAGTCGTGCAGGAAACCAAGTAGCTTCCTGGACATCCCTTCTATCTGATTAAAGATATAGACCAGCAAAAATATTTCCCTCAGAACAGTGTTCCAGTGACAGCAGGCACTGATTTGTAACTTAGTCTCCCAGAAATTAGATTTAATTTGGGTGTTGAAGAAGGATATTGAATGTGACATCTTGTAATGACTTCAAAAAGAAACCTCGTGTTTGAGGGCTGAAGTTCTGGACCACTGATATCAGCTGCTATCTTCTGAAGCACACTCAGCTTCAGCAGAAAACTTCAGAGGCTTTTGGTTGTTTGGGTAGTTTTTTTAAGCTTTGCAAAGCTCTGTGTTTGGATACATAGAGACAAAACCCAAGGAAGAGAAATGCCACCATAAGCACCAACAAAACTAACCTCAAAACTCTGTAGATAAGAGCAGAGGCAGCTTCTGCAATCCCATGTCTTACAAACCAGTGCAACATCTGGTATCTGATAATTTCATGCCAGGACAATTTTGAGCCAGCTCTTGTGGGGGTTTTATTTCATTCTACTCTTCTACACCTCTTCAAATAATGGCTTCTAACCTCAGTGTTTTGGTGAAATGTCCCCCATTGGATAGCTCACTTGGAAAAGTTATATTAGTGTGTCCTCTCACAGGCCATCAGAACATGCTACAGCTCTCAGCAATGTCACAAAGTGTCATCCCAGGCCATGGCTATTTTGACTGCAGAAAAAATGCCATCTCATTCAGCAGAGTGACACATCAGCTGGTCCTGCTCCTTGCTCTTCTCTGCTGGAGGGGAGCACCCCAACCCAACCAGAACCTCACCTGCCTTCAGCAGCCCCCCCTGCCACCTCCTCCCAAAGCTGTGGGCCAGCACCCTGCACAAAGCAGGACCTCTGCCCAGAGAGGGGAACCTGGTAGTGAACATAAACTAAGTCTGCTCACACATGTTAGGATCTGCTCTGCTCACACATGTTAGGATCTAACAAGTTATTTGCTCCAGGATCCAAACGGTTCCCCCAGAAAGGAGGCTGAAGAGAGGTGGGGTTGGCTTCTTCTCCCAAGTAACAAGTGACACAACAAGAGGAAACAGCCTTGCATTATTCCAGGGGAGGTTTAGATTGGTTCCTGTTTCTCCCTGGAAAGGGTTGTCAGGCCCTGGCCCAGGCTGCCCAGGGCAGGGGTGAAGTCCTCATCTTTGGAGGGACCTAAAAGCCACCCAGATGTGGTGCTGAGGGACACGGGCTAGTGGTGCCCTTGGCAGTGCTGCATTAATACTTGGACTTGATGGTCTTAAAGGTTTTTTCCAACCAAAATGATTCTGTGGTTCTATATCATCACCAAAAAACAGTTCAAGGTAAGCACTAAGTATCACCAAAGTTACTTCTTTCACTTTTCTTCTCAAACTGAGAACTACTCCTCTCATTTACCAGTTCTTCTCCATGTACTTTCTGTTTTCCACTGCTATTCCTTGGAGGACTATTTCTTTATTTCCCCCATTATTGAAAGAGCAGTGCTTTTGCACTAGAACCATCACTGACATCATCAGGGTTAATTAATATTTGCAGAGAAGAGCTGAGGGTAAGAGCCAAAGCAGTTTTACTTACCCACCACCTGTGGGAGAGAGGTGACCTCTATATCCAGCATGATGGAGCCTTTCTCTATACACGTCCTTAACTCAAACAAGCTGTGCAGGGACAAGGTGGCCACGTGAGGTTTGCTCCATCTCTCCCCACCTTGTTCTACCTTCTCCTCAAACTTGATCCACCTAGGAGAGGGCAGAGCAACGGGACAGTGTTAAAGCTGTTGGCTCTTGACAGACACACATCTCAAGGCATACTGAGAAGTTCAAGCACACATGTTGTTCCACAAATCCTTGAGGCCACAAATCCATGATCAAGTTGCAGAGGCTTAATGACTTGGTATTGCTGAGTGGTGATAATGCTCTGCCTGCTTGTCAACTCTTGCAAATGGGAGGTAAACCAGGTTATCTTCAAGAGCTTTCCCTGGGACTCAGACTCACACCGTGCTCCAGGGCCCTGAGCACTCAGGTACCTTCAGCAACCCAGCTGAGACCTGGGTCCCCTCCCCAGGTGGCACACCCAGTCCCTAACCCCACATGGCACCAAACCAACACAACTCAACTGCAGAGGGTCAGGTAACCCAGGCACACTTAAACCCCCTCCAGTGAGAAAGGCTGAGCACTGCAGCTCCACACAAGGGAAAAAAATTAAAAATCAGCATTTCTGGAAATCAGGTAATTTGTATTTGAGTGTTCACATGCAGACAATAAAATCTGAAAATTTCAGACTGCCAAAAGTCACCAGCACCAAATTATACAGCCCCACCCCCACAGGCTGGTGGAGAGGAGCATGTCCCAACCAAACCTGAAGATGTTCTCAACACAACAAGAGAGGCACCAGAGGAGAAGACCCAGGTGAAGGGGCTTGTTCTTTCCCTCCACTCTCTAGCTGCTGATTAATGATGTATCAAAGTGGGACTGAAGAAACCAGAAAGCTCATCTCCAGCTGAAGATTAGAGCAAAGGTTAAATAATCTTCTGTGCTATATACTCTTTACACCCCTGGAACAGTGTCCTGACAGCAGGCAAGCAGGAGGGTCCCCTCCCTCAGCACCAGCCTGCAGCCCAGCCCCAGCCCCAACTTTTCTATTGCAATAATCTCTCGTTGAGACATTTTTTTTAACCTAAGCTAAAAGCCTGAATTTGATCTCAAATTAACAAGGTTCTGTTCAGTTCACAAAATCTGGGTATTGCCCAGGACATAGAAGGATCTGGGGCAGCTGCCAGCCTGTGCACTTCCAAGGATGTGTATTGTGTGTGACCGAGATGTGGTGGGCCCTGAAAGAGCACAAAGGCTGCAGCTACAAAGCATATTATTCAGGCTGATCAATATTTGCTTCCTGTTTACTTTTCTCACTATAATCCACAATACAAACACAATAAAACAAGTTTTCCCTGGTAAACCTGTTTGGACTATCACCTGCTCCATTCAGCCCATTCCCACCATCTCCTCTGCAGCCCCCTGCATCCAGCAGAGCTGTAAATGTTCCCCTGAGCACGGGACAGAAGCAGCAAAGGGTGGCAGAGGGACCCACGGACTTTTATGCCTCTTGGGCTCCAGGAACTACACTGATGGATCCAACAAGGCTCTCCTGGTACAGGGGACTTGGGAATTCAGGTGCTGGAGTAACACCCTGAGTTCCAGCATGTGCCCAGCACAGTCAGCATAGGCATCTGGTGAGCACAGCCAGGAGCCAACTTTTTATTGTTATTATTACAGCTGGAAAAAGGATTGACTAAAAGATGTGTTAATGTTATAACATTCACACGTGAAGGACTTGGATGCACTGCCTGGCAAGAGGGTATAGAAGAAAAAAAGAAAAACAAGTGAAAAACCTGCCCACCATCCCACAGTTCTTCTGCTCATTCCTCTGTCATCTCATCATCTTTCTGCTGCCTCTCTGCCTCGTAGAATGACAATCCCCATCCTATGGTGGGCATGTCCTGGTCCCCACGTGTACTGTACTGAGCCTCAAAACAGACTGGTGGCCTCCAGCTGCTGCAGATCTTTTCCTTTTCCTAGTTTGCTGTGTCCTGTAACTACAGCTGAAATGCAAGCACTCATATACTACTGCAATAACTTTGCCATCCACACCAGGCAAATCAATGCCAAGCACTAACAGCATGAACCAGGAGCATCTAGTGATCCAAAGCTTCAGGTTACCTTCCAACAAGCAATACACCTTCTCTTTTACTGCTCTATTTCTAAGGCATTCACAGGGCTTTGCTGAGGGACCCTGTGCACATGGAGGAGGTTACTCCAAAGCAGCCCCTTATTGCCCCCCATAGCCCCCCACCATGTGCTAACAGCCAACAGGGCTGTGCAAGGGACTGGGACATCCTCAAGCCCTGGTCGTGGCTGAGCTTCCCTACTGTCAGAAATGTCACCATATGAAGGGGGACAACGACAGCCTGTTCATAGTGGGGCTGTAACACAGACAGCTCAGCTCACACGCATCAAGAATCAGGACAGTCACCTTCTAGATGCATCTTTTAATCAGTACCTCAAAGTTCTTGCTAGAAATTTTCAATGGCATGTGCTAGTTAATTTTCTATTGCCCAGAATAGCTATGGAAGGGATGGTGTAATTTGCTACAAACCCTTTTAAGACACTCTTTCCTGATGGTTCCACACCATCTCAAGTCCTGGACACAAGAGCTTGCCCACCGAAGCAGAGAGCCAGCCAGCTCCAGCTGCCTGCTTGCAGGGTTTGTTGGGTAAGATTTAGTCATCTCAGGAAGATACTGCAAGATCCTGAACACTCTGCAAGGTCACCAGCATGTGACTCAGGAAGATGGAACAGGTTTGGGAGTTCCCTGCTGCCTGAGCAGGATGCTCAGAGAATGTCATGTACACATGGATCTCTAAAGAGAAGCATTGCCCAGCTTCACCCAGCATTTCTACCAATGATGGGTGAAAACACATCAAACCAGAAATCATTGTCCAGAGAAGCAGCAAACCTCCTTTTTTCTCTACAACCCGCTCTCAGCATGAAGAGTGCTGGCACATCTCTTCACAAACAGCAGGGCTTTGGGATCTGTCCCTTCTCAGCAGTGACATTTGGGGGCTGAAGGAGAACAGCTTCCCAACAGTCACACTATAAAGGTGACAACAAAGAGACTGCTTTCTTTAGATATATCTTTAGATATAAGAAATACCACACTCAGGGCTGAACTGTGGAAAAGCTTCCACAAATTGTCACTTAAAACTCTTCCCAGAGACTTACATGGAGACAGGGAAAACCAAAAATTGCTGTAAAAAGCAGAGGTTGATGGTGCAGAAGACAAAATCCAAGTACTGAACTAATGGTAAGAGAGGGGAAGAGCAATAAAGGGAGGAAAAGATGACCAACAAATAAGCAGTTAAAGAGTAAAAGGTGAGAAATCTTTAAGCAGGCTCTCCAAGTGTCCAAAAAGTAAAAATAAAGATAGATAAGGGGGTAAAGAGGTAGGTGGTGGGTAAAGAAGATTAAGGTAACCAAACAACACGGGCTCAATCTGAAGACAGTGGGTGCCCTTAGGACTGGAAGGTGGGGAAAGAGCTTAGCCCAGCCACAATAAAGGAAAAGAAAAAGCCCCAAGTTAAGGGAGGGGGATTGGAGTCCTGGTCTGCCCTCCAGCTGGGTGAGCATCTTTTTCTACTGGGAGGTTTCAGACCTTCACAGCAACCAGACTGCAAGTAGGGGCTTCCCGTTTAAGACAAACCCAAGAAAAATATTTTTACTGTTTAAAAAAATAAAACCTCTATAAGGCTAGAGGTTAAGCAGCAGCTTTTAGATCACAAATCCAATCCAATGGCTTTTTTTTTTGGTGGTGTTCAGATGTAATTTGAGTCAAACAGATCAAAAAAACATGCCAATTTTTTTCTATGATTTTTTTGCCCATGGTTTTGGCATGGGTACCAACAGGAGGATCAATGAAATGGGCAGAGAACCTAACCAACTCAAAGCAGGCAACTCAATCCGGCATTTAACACGTATCTTGAATCACTTCCTCAGAAGAAAAATATTTTAGGATTTTTGTTTGGGGTTGGTTTTTTTTTGCCTGTTTAAAATGAATTTCATCAGTAACTCACTAGGAGAGGGACACGGTCAAAACTTCCCACCTTGTGGTGTGTGGTGGGGTAAGGCTCAATCTCCTTTTGGGCAAGGGCATTGTAGAGAGGGAATCTGAACTCTGCAGGCTCCTTTCTGCCATCCCCCAGCCATCCTGCCCCGAGCTGAATGGTAAAGAGCAATTTGCCCTGGGGGTCCTGAGCTGCTTCCTTTTGAGGTAAAGGAAAACCAACCCACCTTGCAGTCTCCTTCCATTCCATCTCTTGTCCATCGATGGCCAGAAGTTCATCCAGCTCAGTGAAGAGCTGGGGGGGAGCCGGGCTGTCATCTTCCTCTCCGAGGATGAAGCGGATGCGTTCGGCAGCAGGGGAGACTGCAGAGGTGAAAATACTGCGGTTAACAGCCTGGGAGATGAGCAGGGAGGTGAGGCTCCTCTCCTGCCCCTGCTCCCCAAAGCCATTCAGCTGTTTCTCCAGGCTGTCTCTTCCATTGGACATCCTACTCGATGCGGCCGGCGGGGCGGGAGCCAGGGTAAGGCTCTCTCCCTTTCTCCCCTTCTTTGCCTCTCACTTGACTTCTTAAAAGTTGAAGCTGGGAGTAAAGTTCAGGAAAACTTGTCTCTTCCTACAGTCCTTAACTATCTTACAGCAATTTGCAGCCCTTGTAAAAGAAAAAAAAAAAAGCCCTACGGAGCTCAAAACCAACACGCTCCGCGGCGTGTGCCCGAGGACCTCGTGCGCTCTGATCGGCTCGGATCCTTCACCCCTTTTTTATACGACCTACAAACCAGTTTCAGCCAAGCTGTTTTGGGGCTTGCTGTGGCAGCATCCCAGAGCTGGCTTTCCCCTCCCTGCCAAGGAGGCTGGGGCTGCCATTGGCCTGCAAGGCAGGCTGGAACCTCCCCAGCCCCACTGCTGGGGCACACAGGAATATTTAACAGGAAGGTTCTCTCCTCTATAGATGAAGAATGCGACCCAATGCATTTAGTCAGGCACCACTGCACCCAGAAAAAACAACTGCCCCCACTGGAGGAAGACAGCCCAGTTAGGCAAAAGATATTCAATTCAACACAGGCTCTTTTAACAGCTCAAACAAAGTTCATCTGCATTATTCACTCAAGAAAAATTAGCAGAAAACCCTTCCTGGTTAAGAAACACAAGTGGTTCAAAATCAAAACCCAAGAACATCAAGGTCCCCATCCCAAAACCTCAGCGCATCTCCCAAAGGCAGCAGGAGCTCATGCCACAGGAGTCCCCTTGCTGAAGGACATTTTGGGGTCTATGTTTTTTTTCTGGTCATAGCACCTTAAAAGGAAGGTGTGATCATGTGAAATTTTCAGACAGACACCCCTTCTGCTGATGTTTATTAGCATTAGAGTTAAACAGCAGACTATGAACTTTGAACAGTTCTGCTAAAAACTCCTTTCTTTTCAAAAGATAGCTGTCTGTCTCTTGCAAAATGATCAATTACACCATGTGTCCAATCACCACTGATTTTTTCCAGGGTAAACAAAGTCTCCATTTGCAGAGTCAGAAAAGGTACCAGCTAGACACCATATCCTTTCCTCCCTTGTTTTTTAAAAGAAACTGCCATTGCTCGCTTCTTCAGCTACTCAGCAAAGTTTGATAGAAGTTAATTTTTTTCATCAGTTAAGGTGATGGAGAAATAGCAAATAACAGAAACAAGATTTCTTTTCTATGGCAGTCTATTTGCAGACCTAGATGCCCTTTACAGCTCCCTGGGCTCTGCAAGGTGGGCAGGAGGGATGATACCACCCAGGTGATATCCATCCAGAGGACAGGTAACCCCAGCACCCACCAGCCTTTGGCTTTGAACATTTACAGAGGAGCCACGTGGCCCTTCTTTCCCAGCCCCAGAGAAGGCAACCTCTGAAGAGATCTTTTGAGCACTGTATGTCCTGCTAAACAGGCTGGAAAGTGATTTCCTTCTCTTGCTTCAATGGGAGCGGGGACGTTTCCACGTTCCTCCTGCCTCCTGTGACAAAGCCCTCAGCAGCACTGCCTTTCATCACAGAAACACAGCCTCATTCAGAAAAGCTGTGCCATCCCTGACCATCCCTCAGGGCTCTTCTCCACAGCCCTGTGCAGCCCAGCCCTTGCTGATCCTCCACACAAGCAATCACCTCCTGCCATCTCCACTCCTGCCCCAAGCCCATCATTCCATGGGGACCATTTCAGAACCATGCCTGCCCTGCCCAGGGTCTCAGCAGGACCCGTGCCCCTGCCACCACATCCCCTCAGCCACACACTGCCCACCAGCTGGGAAAATCCCCAGACACAAAGGCATTTCCCCATCAGCCCTCCCTTTGAGAAAACCCATCGCTTCCCACAAACCCGACAAGTTTTCCTTTGATATGCTCCTCAGCAGAGAGAAAAATACTTCTGAACTGCATATACAGACACTTAGCTACAGAAAAACACACCTCAACCCTCTTGGTAATTAGCACTCTCAGGTAACCATTAGTTCCTAGAGAATTTATCTTTTTTCTCAGAAGCTGTGAGGTGCATAAGGAGTGTTTGATTATTTGACTTGGACATGACAGATGCACTCTGCACAACAGCTCCAAAATCTATCTGCAAACACACAGCCTTCTGCCTGGAAATTGTCCTTGCAATTATAACAGCAATTTGGACTAAAAATCTGCATCTAACAACACGTTTTAAAATGAACATTAGTATAAATAATTAAGATTATCCTATTCTAAAAATGCAATTAGGCCTAACACTCCAGCTCATCTTTATCCAGGCAGCCACTGGTGCCAGAAGCTTGTGCTGCAATCGATGCACGTAGACACGTGGCCCCTGAACAATGCATCACATGGAGAATTAAAAGATGATGCCTGGCCAAAAGAACCCAAACCAGCTTATTGCCTGAGCCTGCAGACTTCCACTACCTGTCTTCTCATCTTAATTGCTTTGAATTCCCTAAATTGGTTGGAGTTGACCTGAAGCCCACCACCACTCCAGCCACTGGTGCTTTCCTGGTGGTGGAAAGGGTCTGGGGAACCAAAGCTGGGTGACTGCAGCTCCTGGATGGTGGTGTCTGAACTCTGCTCTCATCCTCCAGATGAAGAGCAAGACCTGCAAGCAGAATACCCTGAACACACATTCTCCATTATTTTCCCCCTCAGTCTGCACTAATGACCCCCAATACACTTTTTTATTCTGCATAGGATTTGAGTATCACAGCTAGAAAAGCAAGGATATAAACTGACAGCCCTCTGCAAGCAGCTGGTGCAGGAACAGCTGGAAGAAGAAGTGGCTGCAGAAGGCACCGCTTGCAGCTGAGGGGAAAATTCTCTCTTTTCAGTCATTTTGCAGTGGTTTTATTACACAGGAGTGTTACCCTGACACTTGATTCCATCCCAGGATAATTCCACCACCACTCACAACATTTTCCTCACTGAAGTGCATCATGAGAGCAACCACAGAAATGTTCCCCTCCAAACCTAGACATACATCCTACATATCACCCCTTCTTTCTTCCTTTCCTTCTTTCTTTTCTCTGCTGATTTCCTATTAGCTGCATTTAGCACAGATGATAAGGTTCAAAATCCAATTAAGGAATTTGCCGGGTCACAGGTCTCCTATGGCTGGCCTTACCACATGGTCTTTATTGCAATTTTGTAGGTTAATGGGCCGTTTCTGGGTTGTTTATGTGCTCTCCTTAGCAAGGAGAACAGCATATTTTCATCTTAATCTTTGGAGTGAACACTGTGTGCTCAGTGCAGACAGCCAGGTATCAGGCTTAAGGCCCAGAGAGCAATTAACCTGGGGGGTGAACCCTGCAGACCCCCCCTGCCTGACCTTTGGGCACCAGCCCCAGCCTTGGCCATCACCTTCCCCTCTACCTAATCCATCCAGTTTAGGAGCTGCTGGAACCAGCACCATTACCACCAGGATCAGCTGCTGCTCACTCTGGTGAGTCCTATTTTCTTTGTCATCTTGCTCAAGAAACAACTTGATGGACAGACACATGCGGCAGAAAAAAGAAATGCTAATCCAGGGATTTAGATGGTTAGGATTATAATTTTCCCCCCTGAATGGGAGAGGAATTAAGGTATTAATTTCAGATGGTAAAATGCTTCAATGTCCCATTTAAAGGGAGTTATTGCCACCCCAAAGTGCCACCTCTTACCTCCCCTTCCTCACGTCTGGTCACAAGCGGTCCAGCGGGCAGCTTATAAAAGACATCCCTTGCAGAGGAGAAGTGACACAGCAGCAGTTTCTCCTGGCTCAGCTCGGGCCATTTATGAACACAATTTATACCCCCAGGGTTCCCAAAGGCAAAAGCAATCTCCATCAACAGTGAGCAATCTCAGGGAGCTGGAGAGAGCCACGTCCTGCTCCTGCCAGCCCTGCCTGGGCTGCCCACCCTGCTGGGGCTGCCTGCAGCCTGCCCAGCTCCCAAAGTCTCCCCAGCTTTGGGAGCTCAGCTCAGAGAGGTCCCAGGGGAGATGGTTACAGCCCTGGGATGGGGGGGAACTGGGGTGTGCTCATGTCCGAGGCAAAGGAGCTCTTCCCCAGCCCACCAGCACGGTTTGCCTCCCGGTGTGGTTTGGGTTTTTTTCAGCTTGCTGTTAGAAGCAACACTTCTGAACCCGTGGGACCTGGACCTCAGTCAACTGCCTCCTCCATTCAAGGCCAAAGACACCAGGGAACACAAAGTTCTCGGGGGCTTTGAAGTGAAGCGGGAGCTACAGAAATCCCCCAAAGACTTGGAGTGAAGCCTTCCCCAAAGCAACACTATCAAGCCAGGCTATTTGTCAAACGTGCTCTCCAAACAGGCTTAGTAAAGCAGGCTGGGTCTCTACTCTCTTTTAACTTCTGGGGCTCTCCTCCATCAGCCAAAACTCAGCTCAAACCCATCTGCAGCCACAGCAAGCCAGTTAAGTGAAATACTGGTGCAGACCCATTTGTCAGATTTAAAGTAATTTTTTTTCGTAGTTTAGCTGACTTGACTTTCAAACTTAATCCATTAACCAACACAATTTTAACTGTGAGTTCATCTCCACACCAGACCTTACACAGTTTAATTTCCCTTATGATTTATACCTCTGATTAACTGCCACTCATTCTCCTGACCCTTCTTGCACAGACAAGCCCCCAAGTCTGAGTGTTTAATAGACACACTCAAGGCAACACCTGGAAGTAAGTTTCCAGTCAGGACATTGGATAACAAAACGAGGGCAGCTTTAGGAAGGAGAGCAGCCACCCAGGCAGTCCTACAGCCCCAAGCCCTGCCAGCACAGCTCCTGCTCCACCTGGGCTGCTAGCCCAGAGCAGACAGTGAGCCATGAGCAGGTTAGGGGCAGTGCAGAAACCACCCTGAGGGACAGCAGACCAAGCACAAAAAATTGCACTTCACTTGAATTTTGGTTCCAGCTGCAGGGCAGTGTGGGCACTGCCTGTCCCCTGTGGTCCCCTTTCACAGCAGGGATGGCAGCAGAAGCTGCAGCAATCTGGAGAGGTGCTGAGAAGCCCAGGGCTCATGCTGGGAAGAGCCTTGCTCTGCATCTCCCTGCCTTGACCAAGATCAGCCAGAAGGACTTCATGGGCAGCCTGGCAAGCAATGGTGGGGAAAAGCTGGGGGGGAAAGCTGCTGAACCAAGAGCAGGGCTTGAAGGGGAGAATCATAGAATGGTTTGGGTTGGAAGGGACCTCAAAGATCACCAAGATCCAACCCCCCTGCATGGGCAGGGACAGGACTCCAGAGCACCACCTAAGACAAGGTAGGTGAGGCTGTCAGAGTGCCCAGTTTTCACACCTAAAACCAGAAGTCACTCCAGATCACCACTTTGGGCCCCTTCACTGGGTGACGTGCAGCACCTGAGCCAAGGCCACAGGGTAAGGCAGGGGAGACCTGGGCAGTTTGTTAGCAATGATGCTCTGCAATTCCAGAGCCTGGCACACAGGCTCTCCATCCTGCTCTTGCACCTTCCAGACCACCAAGGATATTCCCAGTATCACAGAATTGTCATGGTTGGAAAAGACCTCTAAGATCATGGTGTCCAACTGTCAACACCCCCCAAATAAAATATGTATACCCCCATATATATCAATATCTGTGTCACCCACTAGAGCGTGCCCCCAGGTGCCTCATCTACATGGCTTCTAAATGCTCCCAGGGACAGTGCCACCACCACCTCCCTGACCACTGTCTCAGTACAGAAATTCTTCCTCAGATCTAGGCTAAACCTCCTGGTGCAACTTCAGGCCGTTTCCTCCGGTCTTGTCATTATTTATTTGAGAGAAAAGGCCAGCACCCACCTCCCTCCTGCCTCCTTTCAGGGAGTTGTGTAGAGTGGTCAGTTCAGCAGAGAGAACAGCCCGGCTGGGTGACAGCCACCCAGGTCACAACCTGTTCCCTGACTCCCCCAGTGCTCTATCAAGTGAGAGCACCCTCAAGCACCACTGAGGTCAGCTGCAGGAAGAGGGACAGAGGGACAGAGGGACACATCACATCTGCTTGGGAGCAATGCTGGCACCTGGAAAGGCTGCTGAGGGACCACTCATCAGCCCTTTCCCAGGCTCTCCCACCTCAGCCTCATCAGCTCCCAGCTAATCACTCTAAGCAAGCGTGAGAATTTCTCTCTCTTTCTTTTTTTTTTTTTTTTTTTTGTAAATTTGGTTTCTTTTCTTACAGAGACAAGTGATCCCTTTTTGACCCTGCCCTCAGCCCTGGCTGCCTGTAATGCAGATTAGACTTGTCCACAGGCTGGACTTGGCAGCCTGCAGGGAACACTCAGGGCATACCCAGACCCCATCCTCAGCTGTTTCTTGCACAACTACGGGGCTGCTTGATCCATCTTGAAGCAAATATCCAAATATCCCCCATCCCTTGATGCTGACCTTTCCAGCACATAATGACTGGCATTGACTGCCTCTGGAATAATCCATTTTTTGCTGGACTATTGTACTGCATGATTGTACACGTTCTGTAAGCTCCTCTGCAGCATGTGGCATATATTAAGGCTTTGATCTGCAAAAAATCTTCAGTATTAGACAAATGCTTACTAATAACATATTCTCACAAGTGCCAGAAGAAAGGCAGCTTTTACGTAACCATTTGCTGAGCACTCTCAGCTCCCCTTGCCTTCAATGCCATTGAGATCATGCCCAAAAGTTTTGACCACAGGTATGTGATGGAAACTTCCTTGGAGATGCAGGGACAGGAAACCAAAAAGACCCAGAAGTGCCCATCAGCTCCTCTGTAGGAGACAGCTCAGGGGCACAAGGTGTGGGACCTTAGAACCCAAAGCAGCAGCAGCTGCCGAAGCTCAGCCTTCTCCTAACCCCACTGCATGGGGTGTACGTGGGCCATGCAGCAGCTAAGTGATTCCAAACCACCAGAAGAACAGGAAATTTCCCTTTTTCAGTCACTGTTTTAACATATTCTACATTCACTGAGTGCCATTTAACGACAAAGGCAGCGATGTCTCTGACACTTCTTTTTTACTGCTTATTTAACAGTACATCCTGTAGCAAACCACCCTGTTGCAAATCTCTGGCACGATCTAAACCACGTAACAAGCAGTTCCTTACAACACATAGCTCACAACAGTATTTTGGACCTGTCCTGGAGGTCAGCCATCTTACTTCAAGTTGTGTGAAACTGCTACAGCAGCACATTTTTAAGGAGCTAATACCCAGCAGTTGCCAAAAAAAAAAAAAAAAAAAAAAAAAAAGCCCTTAATAATAAAGCAAAAGCAGCATCTTGAGAAAGCCTGGCTATGTGCTGAGCTTTGTACCAGTTCCCACTGTCACACAGAGATGGGATGCTGTCTGGCATTGCACCTTCCTCAGGCTTGAACACCAGTCAAGGCTCCAGTGAAACCATTTAACAGCAGCTGCCATATAAAACAAAGTTCAAAAATCACTCCCTAATTCTCAACCTTTTCAATTTTCTTTGCCTTTTCTCCCTTTTCCTTTTGAAAGCAGTGTACCTTTCACAGGTTCTTGCAGAGACAGGTGCTCTTTACCCCTCCAGAACCCTGCTGGGCTCTATTCCAGTACCTTCACCACCTGAATGGCACCAGTGATGGGACACAACTCCTCCTGTACTCCCACCACCATGGGCACAAAGCAACTGCTCAGCACAGGAGAAAATCCCTCTTCCTCCCAACAGCAAAAAGACACCATCTTCTTCTCTGTCACTGTGACTCCCCCAAAGACAATTTTAAAGCTATTTTGATGTGATGCAGTCCCCAAGTATTGCCCTTTCCTTGCACCAGTTACAAGCCCCCCTGACAAACTACTACTTCTTTTTGAATTTACTACTGCTCGTTTACCTGTGCCCCCTTTTTTAGGCACTGGTGAGAGTCCAGTGACATTTTTAAGGACACAGCTACAACAACTTTGGGCCCTTTCTCTGAGTTTAAGCTTGCACGCAGTGACTGGAAGAACCTTCCCTTCCCTCTGTGCACTCCCAAACCAGCCCTGGGGCTGCAAAGGACAATTTTATGCCTATTAAGCTCTTCTCACAAGTAGGGTTTCGTCATTGTCCCATTCAATCAATCTCCACATCATCTCTGACCGTTTCAGCACTTCTCAAAGTCTCCAGCAAGGGCTGGGCAGAGCAGCCTGAGGAAGGAGACCCAAGGAACACAGTGCAATGATTTTCAGTTGTTATTCCTGCAGCTCCAGTGTCTGCCCAGCCCTTCATCCTGCCTGCTTTCCAGCCAGCATCTCTGCCTGAAATCGAGCCCATCTCTGTTGCCAGGCAGTATTTCCAGGAGTACTGAATGTCTCTGGCATCAAACACTTTTTGCTTTCAACTTTTTTCCTCTTGCCACCCCCCCTCCCCTCCCTGTTTTAGCGTTGCCAAATACCATGTCTGCTTCAGGCACGAAGAAAAAAGTGCATTATTATTCCTTACAATCCTTGCAGGAGACCCAATGAGTGCACAAGAGCAGCACACACACACACACACACACACACACAAACACACAAGAGTCCAGAGCAGAGCCACTCAGATGCTCAGAGGGCTGAGCACCTCCCTGGGAAGCCAGGCTGAGGGATTGGGGTTGTTCAGCCTGGAGAAGAGGAGGCTCCCAGGGGAGCTCAGAGCAACCTTCCAATATCTGAAGGGGCTACAAGAAAGCTGGGGGAGGGCTTTGGGCATGGGGGTGGAGTGAGAGGAGAAGGGAAATGGGTTAAAACTTGAAGAGGGGAGATTTAGGTTGGACATTAGGAAGAAATTCTTTAATTTGAGGGTGCTGAGCCCCTGGCCCAGGTTGCCCAAGGAAGCTGTGGCTGCCCCATCCCTGGCAGTGTCCAAGTCCAGGTTGGATGGGGCTTGGAGCAACCTGGGCTGGTGGGAGGTGTCCCTGCCCATGCAGGGGGTTGGAACTGGAGGAGCTTTGGGTCCCTTCCAAGCCAAACCACTCCATGATTCTGTTCTATGATTCTTTCTTCCCAGTGGTGGGTATAAAACCCTCTCAGGGATCCATAGTCCAAGGCCATGCTCATTACCAGGCTTTGTTTTGAGCAGCAACAAATCCAGCTGTGCTGTTTGGGCTGAACACCAGGCACAGGCAGAGCCAAGAGGCACTGCCACCTTCCACAGAGACAGAAAGAAACACAAGGAGATGGCTCTGATGAAGAGATGGTCCTCAGCAGTGCTGGTGCTGAATGTGGAGAGCACTCTCCTTCTCCAGGTGACAGAGATGAGGGATGTGTGCTGGCTCTTCCCACAGTCACACATCTCTGCCCTGGAGCCTAAATCCAGCTGGAGCTCCGGAGGCCACCTCAGCTGGAGCATCAGCAGGAAGAAGGTGCCAGCTTCTTTTGAGATGCTTTGAAAAAGCTCAGCTTTGCTTTCCTCCCATCCCCACCTGAAAAGCCCCATTCAGTGACAAAGGGCTCTGTTGGCTCTCAAAGGGTAACAGCCACTTTATCTCAAAAAGCTGCAAAGCCAGTGGGAGAATTCAGACAATGCCTTCATTGACTGGGAGAGCAGCAGGGTTTGGGCTGGCAGAGAAGTTACAAAACCAGTTATTTTCAAGTTGGGATGCTGGGCTTCCTTCCGCTGCCCTGCTGCAGCAAAGCAAGTTCCATCGAGCAGATCCATTCCTTCAGTCCTGCACCTGGAGTCACCCCCTGCATCCTGGGGTTTAAAGGCTGCCCAAAACCTCAGCATCCCTGGACACGTTCTCCCAGCCTCAGGATGTTGCTGGTGGGACAAAGCAAAGCTGCTGGTGGACAGATCACTTCTCTGAGAGTTTTTCTCCCTGAGCCAAAACAACTCAGAAAAGGGCTCCTGCAATGCTATTTCAGTAGCAGAGAGACCCTACTGAGATATAGATACAAGAACCAGTTTTGTTCCTGCCTTTAAAAATTAACCACCATTAACCTGAGGCTGCGAGGGGCCCAGGCTGCCAGCAGCACACTCCTTCCGACTGGCTTCCCAGAAAAACTCCTGATTCAACTTGTTCCCAAAAGCTGAGAGACATTTCTGCAGCTCCTGCTCTTCACTGGTTTCCCCTTGCAACAGGAAGTAGAGTCCAAGCTTCTGACTCCTTTTTACTCCTGAATTTCACACACTCACCCCCTACCACCTCCTACATGGGCACTGAACCTCCCCAGGACTGGGTGATGCTGGAACAAGCAGGCAGGTTGGGCTCACAGACAAGGTTTGCAGCTTCAGATGTGCCCCACTGCTCTGGAGCAGAACCCAGGTAGAGCAAGCCCTGCAAACCCAGCCCTCCAGATAAGAAGTCAGCTCCTTGGTAGCCCTGGTGCAGGAGCTCAGCAGGTTGCAGAGTTGGACCCACAGCTGCCAAGAGGTGGACACAGCCCTGCTGCTGAGGTTTACATGAGCTCCCAGGAGGCAGAGAATCACAGAATCCTAGAACAATTTGAGTTGGAAGGGACCTCTCAAGGTCACCCTGCAGTATCAGGGACACCCCCACCCAGATCAGGTTGCTCAGAGCCTCCTCAAGCCTCACCTTGAACATCTCCAGGGATGAGGCCTCAACCTGGGCAACCTGAGCCATTGTGCCACTGCCCTCATGGGAAAGAACTTGTTCCTAAAATGAGAGGATCTCTCATGGAAGGTTAAGTGACAGGGCATCACCCCCAGGAGACATTTCAGATATGTCAACAGCAGAACAAACTGCTGGAGAAAGCAAAAGAAGATGAGATGAATTTGTTAAAAAAATAATTTAAAAAGGAAAAAACAAACCACCAAGAGGTGTCCAAAGAAATGGTGCTGAACAGCCATGCCAGGCTGACCGTGGGCACCCCTCCTTGGCTGCAGGTCAAGCAACCAGGTTTTGGGGTGAACCATGGCATCTACTGCAGAGAAGAGCAAAGAGCTACTCTTGTCTGAAAAGCAGAAGGAAAATGGACAAAATCAGTGGGTTTGCTGAGGGCTCACCTGGGCTGGAAGTTTTACTGCTTTAAGCATAGTTCTGCAATTCAATCAACCAAATACAAGTATCAAATAATTCCACTTTTGGGTAAGCAATACAATCAGGATCTATACTAATAAAATATTGTAGGAGAAAACAAAACAAAAAAAAAACAAACCAAAAAAAAGAAAGACTGTTATCCAATGTATTTACCCAGCACAACTAAGCACAGGCCAGCTTTCAGTCAGTAACTGCACTGCAATTAGGATTAATCCACTCAGGAAAAGGATACTGCCAAAGCTGAGGAAGGAAGAAAGCTAGTTCAAACAAACCTGACTTATTTTCCACTGAAAGATGAGAAAATTGGTATCTAGAGATGCATTTGGAAACTACTTAAGGAATGCAATGGGAGAGAGATCCTTTTACTGAAACAGAGACTCCAAGCTGCAAGGAAGCACTAATACAGAGCACAAGGAGGCAAAGCCCACTTCACAGTCCCAGAGTGCCAGGGTGGAAGGGACCTCAAGGACTCCCTGCTCCAACCCTGCTGATATTATTGTTTATCTGAGATCTCTCAGCACCCCAGAGAGCTGAGACTTCAAACTTTCCAAAGTGGGGGAATCCATCCCTTCCCCTGGGAGACCATTCCAATACTTCACTGTACTTTGTAACAGCTTAGTCCAACACAAGCCCAGGTCAAAGCAAAACCACCAAATGTGAAACATAAGGAAGATCCAACCTGAAACTGGAGAGTAAGGCACACAAGTAAAATTAATTCTTTAAGAACATTAGCAGCAGGAGCCTGAGCAGCAGTGGGTGAACTGGACCACCTTGGAGTGGGCTGGCCAATGAAGGGGATTAAAACTTCTGCAGCAAAGCAAACCAGCTTTGTGTGCAACCCCTTCCCCACAGTGCAAGGACACTTCATTTTTGTCAAGGGCTACCAGGAGAGGCAGCTGGGCCATAAAGGTGTCTGCAGAAAGAGGATGAGAAGATAGAGATGAACTCAGTGACAGCTGGCCAGGACCCCATCCAGCCCCAAGGTTTTACTGAGGTCTGGAACCTTTTGTACAGCCTGAAACCAAAGCAAACAGCAATCGATCCATGAAACCACCAGAACTGGTACCCAACAATTTCAGGTGCTTCACTGCACTGCAACAGAAAGAAAAAAGTTCTTTTACCCTATTTCCATTCCTTTCTCCTGCCCTTTGGAGGCTTTCTACCGCCCTTTGGGGTTTCAAAAAGCCCAAAAGGTCAGCATGCCTTCATTTTCCTGCCCCTGCTGAAACCTCAGCCCATGGGAGCTGCTCCAGCCTGTTGGGACTTACACAGTCCGGGGCGGCTGGAGTTAAAAACAAAACCATTAGCAGAGTTCTGGGAATCCAAAGGCTACTTAAGCAGGTTTGGGTTTGTTGGTTTGCTTTTTTTTTTTTTTTTTCCCCGTCTTTTAAGCTCCTAAATGCAACTTTAGCAATTATTGGTTTATGTAATTGCCTAGCATTTAATGTTTACAGCAATGTTTTACAAGTAATTTACATGCAGTTCACTCAATGCTTTAGGGTTAATTGGTCTTTTGTCGTGCATTAAGCAGCTTGTTAATTATTAGAGGGTTGGGAGGCAAAAAACAAGCAGGAGGTCAGTTTGAGGAGGGGTTGGACTGAGCAGAATGGCTGCTTGTAATTAGCAAAAGGCATAGGGAGGGTGGATTTGGGCCTAAATCTTGACCTTCTAATGGTCAGCCCCACACTCAGCCCCAAAGCAAGCCAGCCATGAGTGAAGGGTGTATTTTACAAGATCATGGTCTCCTTTGTTCCACCTCGGAGAAGGAGGAGGCAACATTTCCTGACCTTATTGCTGGCAGCATGTGCTCACCAGGCAAAGATGAAACCACAGCATCACTGAATCATTTTGATTGGAAAAGACCTCCAAGATCATCAAGTCTAACCATTAACAACAGAAGAAGAGAGGGAGAAGATGCAATTCCTTGTGCTTGGCATGGAGAATGTAAGAGGGAAATCTGACAACTTTGAAACATGCTCCAGTGTGTGTTGCACCCGAGACAAATGGGTGGAACAAGGAACACAAGGAAGATTCAGAGAGATGTGTCCCTGGGCCAACCCTACATAAACAGAACGAAGCACCCACATTTCCAAAGTTCTGGACCAGAGGACACCCAGCCCACATCTCAATACCTCAACATCTCAATATTGTGGCACAAATCATTTTGCACCACATTTGCTAAAAGGGAGCCCCAGGACATCTACTCCTGTCAGCCCAGAAGCATCCAAAGAGCTCAGAATGATTTGAGAGAAAATTGTACCTCCTTGGAGCCCTATTCCACCTGCCCATCTATCTAAGAGAAAAGACATGATATCAGAACTCAGAAGCTAACATTAATAACTTAATTACCAAGCTGGCCCTGCTCTGAGCAGAGGTTTGGACCAGATGACCTCCATAAGAGCCTTCCAACCTCATTTATTCTATTCCATTAGCAATCTCCACATATAGCTGACCTCCACTCCTGTTATCTGCTGCCCAAACGTGAGGGCTCTGCCAGGTTTGCAGAACAACTTTCAGTAATGAAGAGAGACTGGCAACCCCATGCTGGTTTTAATGATCTGGTTGGTATCGTGATCTGGAAGCCATTATCAAAAACTAAAGTAACAAAAAGCTAACTCTGTATATTGGAAGCATTTGCAAAAAAAGAAAAAACAACCAACCAAACAAAAAACACAAACAAACAAAAAAGCCACATCCAAATGCCCCAACTCCAACTTCTTCTTTGGCTTTCAGTAAGATGGAGCTATTAATAACCTCACACCCTGTGGCAGCCCATAGCATTTCATTCAGGAGCCCACACTCAAATAACTCTGGATGCTGCAGGCATTCCCAAGCAGGCTGCTGCCTCAAGCCCAGCCAGAGGACCAGAGTAAAACAAGTCCAAACCAAGCCAGCTTCCTCTGCCTTCAGGGAACTGAGCTTGACCAACCCAACGTGGAGTCAAACTCTACCTGTACCTTTTCAGCCCTTTCCCAAGCACAAAAAGTGACCTCGTCTGCAAAAGCACAGAGCACCCAGAAGCACAGTTGGCTGCCATATGGATGCTGTGGATGTAAAGAAAAAAATCAAGAAGGAAGGGGGGGAAAAAAGAGAGACCAAATCAGCCAGGTATGACTAGTAATCTTTTCAACAGCTTGGGATGGAAAGGGCAAATCAGGAATGAGCAGTGTTTCCCAAAATGTGTTCCATCATGGCAACATTTCCTCAAAAGGAGATCGTCGTACAAGTATTGATCTCCTCAGAATCATTAAATGCTGCCTTTATTTCTTTTTAATTGCTTCCACCGTATTTTAAAATGCTTTCTGAAACATGGCATAAGTATCTAAGCATGATGTGCTGAAACGCCGAACTGTTAAAACAAGGGAATTCAAATTAAAAGCTCTGCAGTTTCACTTTTGCTCAAACTTCATTATTGAGAAGTAAGGAATGTACTTGGGGTCTTTTCTAAAAAATAACTGATTATCAAGCAAAGTTCTAGTGTGTTGCAAATCATTAATTACTTTAACTCAGGAAGAGGGGCTGCTGCTTTCCTTCTGACCCCAGCAACGTGTGCTCCAGGTAGGCTTAAGAATAAAAACATGGAAATATCTTCCTGAGCCTAACACCTTTTAGTTCCCAGTGCTTCAGCCCTTCCCTGCTGGTCTGTGCCTGGGCCAGGCTGGCTTGCAAGTTTGGCTCAGCACACGGCCACAAAACCAGGTAAGGGGCTACAAAACCAGTTAGATTGCCACAAAACCAGTTCCATGGCCACAACATAAATTAGACAGCCACACCACCAGTAAGATGGCCACAAAACCAGCTTGATGGGCACACTGCTGCTTAGGTGGCCATGAAACCAGTTAGATGACCATGAAACCAGCCTGATGGGCACACTGCTGGTTAGATGGCCATAAAAGCAGTTTGATGGCCACACCAGCAGTCAGATGGCCACAATGGCAAGGGCTGGCACTGGCACTGCCACTGGGAAGGTGAGATGGGATCCTGGTGCAGGAGAGGTGTCCCCAGCAGCACGAGGCAGGTGAAGGTCCAAAGCACCCAGCACAGGGTGCAGGGAAGTGACCTGGGGCTGAAAGTTCAGAGCCCAGGAGCTGGGCAGGGCTCTGTTAATCCTGACATTGAAAGGCCCCTGTCTGGCTGCCAAGCATGCAGCTCCTCTGACAAGGGTGGCTTTGTCTCACATCCCCCTCCACCTCCCAGCACATGGGAAACTTCAGAAATTCCCTTGTCGAGGAGAACAACTAAGCTGAGTCACTTGGAATCACAGGCTTTCAAGGTTAGTTTGCTGTTGGAGCCAGGACATATTTCCAGTGCTTCTCAGGACTGAAAACAACCTTCTACTTTTAATGACTTTGCCTTTTATCTTTAATAAGGGATTAGGAGTTATTTTTCCAGCTAATACCTTAAAATCCAGATAATCATAAAAGCAATCAGTAATACCCAATATATGTTAATTACTCATTTTCTTCTCCTCTCTAGTTGGCAGGCTGTCACTCATGTACATTAATTTGTCTATAATAAGGCTGCAAATCAAAATCAACAAAAAACTTCAGGGTCCTCTGGGGAGTCACAGGTTTAGATTTGGGGGATTAACAGCAGATTACATCTGCAGCAACAGGGAAGAAAACAACATTATGGTCAGGTTGAACATCCGATCAGCCATTTACCTGTGCCTGGACCTGCAAAATTCCCCCAGGAGTCAAAATGAAGCCCAAGAGGGCTATAAAATAAGCTGAGGCACTGGACAAACTTTTCATCTATGGCGTAAGCGCAGTCAAAGATGAGCTTGTCAAATCCTTCCTAGTGAAAGCAAAACCTAAAATAATTTGATGCTTTCCATCACCAGCTACCCTGGCCTTTCCAAAGGGAATCTGCAGGAATAGGAGGTGTAGAAGCTTTACATTTGTAGGTCAGATGGTGGCAGAGGGCAAAGCTGAAGGTGCTGGAATAACAAGGAGAACCAGCACATGGCTCAAGAAGGTAATACCTGTGACTGCAGAGGATCTGAATGGATGGGATGTCACTAAAAGACAACACTCAGCTACCTCTGTCCTCTTGAGACCACAGAAATGCAGGCACCCAGGGAACTTCCTTCTGCTCAGGTTAATGAAAACACTGGACCCAACACTGGTCCTGTTGGAGAGGAGGAAGCAAAGGAGACACTTGTGCATGAAGAGGGGAGGGATGTCCCCCAGCAGGCTGAGTTCCAGATAAAGCCTTCAGGTGGCAGCCTGGTCAGGAGGGAATTCTCATCATACATTTCACTTAAGCACAGGACTAAGAGGCTGAGATCTTGGTGAGAAAACCCAAAAATCTACTGCAGCCCAGACATTGCAACAAGGAAACAGCTCTCACTGCCCACAACATTAACAGCTCTCTCATAAAACACGAGCCAAATCCTTCTCTGGGTTTTCACCTGCATGCCACAGAATTCTAGCTGAGCCAAGACTGGAAGAAACCACTGGAAATCATCTCCAGCCTGGTCTTGAAAGCACATCCCTTGATTATGTACCCAGGGCCTCATCAAGCCAAATGTTAAACATTTCCAGCACACATTTCCTTCCTCTCGTGGTCAAAAATATTTTTCTCATACCTGGATGACACTAAAAAACCATGCAACCCCCAGGTAACTTCTGAAGGTATCATTACCCCCTGGCCACATAAAATCATAAAATCATCTGGAGGGCTGAACAAGAGGTAGGTGCTGGCAAAGCTCTGGGGGAGGCCAGCCTCTTCTGTCAGAGCTCTGTGATTAACACACAATTTGGGAAGGAAGCAGACAAGAGAAGAAGTAACCCAGCCCAAGTTCCCCAGTGGGTTAGTGCCAGGGAGCCAAAGCTGCAGCTTGGCTGGCCTGGCCCCACACTGCAGTGTCCTCTCCATCAGCTCAGGATGCCCTCAGCCTCTCCTCCTGTGCTTTCCTGCTTAGCACATGGCCCAAAGGGATTCATCTCCTGGGGAGCTAAGGACGAGAAGAGAAGAAATGCACAAGAGGATAAAGAAGTAATTAAGAAACAGTTGCAATTTTTAAAAACTTTCTGTTTGTCAATGTCCCAGAGTTGGCTGGTAAGAAAGTGACTCCTTGTTTATCCATTTGTGTCCTTTTCTTGGAAGTTCATTATATTTCTAAGTGGCGTGTGTGCTTTCAAGGACACGTCTGAAACTCAAGAGGTGGTTTCACAGCACTGAAAACCTTGCTGGACTTCTGAGCTTCTCCTCTTGTTTCAAAGGGCTGCAGCAAACCCCTGGGGAATGACCCCCACATGGGCTGCAGGCTCAGACCACCAAATCCCAGCTCTAGGGACTCCTGTCAAGCCCAAGGAAAATCATTTGTGAGGCCACAGGACTGGAGCACCAAATCATTCAAGACAGCGATGCAAAATTTGTAGAGATTTTTCACCCCACCATTTGCTTTAAATACTGTCTTAATAAACTAATTGAAAACCTAACAAATTAAATTAAGACCCAAACTATACCATAATCTACCAAGAACATGAAAAATAAGAAGATGGCACTGAATAAAGAGCAGAAAGTCCATTTGGTTCCTAAGATTAGGGCAAGTCAAATTGGTTAATCCAAGGGAGAATCACTACCAAATCACCTCAGCTGAGACTGTGCAAACGTGGTCAGCCAGCTCCTGACTGATAATGCAGAGATAATAGTACCATCTCTTTACTTTAGTAAGGTGTTCAGCTCATTAAAGAAATTAAATGGGCAGTGACAAAAGAGGAGAGCTTTCTTCTCAATTCCCAGCTAGGAAAAGGGGCAGGAAGATGAGGTCTAAGGTGAACTCCACCAGCTCATTAGCTCAGCTAACACTTCCCTTGATCCCTAAAAGGATGCCAGCTGGGAGAAAACAAACCAAAACAAGTACCAAAACCCTCCAGTAGTTGCATCAAGAGAAGGAATCATGCCTCCCCCTTGGATACCTTTGACTGAATTCCAGTTTCCATCCATACAGAGCACTGCACACTGACACCCACACACAGATAACTGGATTTAGGGGCTGCTGTCCGGTCTCTAGTCAGTAAAAAAAAAAACTAAAATGCATCAGTTAGTACTTTCTAATGCACAGAACTTAAGATGCTGACTAATTGTAGGTTATATTATAGAATTTAAACAAATATTTCTAAGTGCAAAGTGGCTGCCAAAACGGAATGACAGATTCAGTGTGAAAAAAACATCAACGTCAAAGAAATCTGAGAATCAGCTTCCCTTTAGGAAATCATAAAAAGTGTATAGCCAGATTAAAACCCATTATTTAAATTAAAGTTTCCTCCTTGCTGATTCAAATCACTGATGACACTGAGATTTTTTTTTTTTTACTATATTTTTTTAAGGCATACCAGGCTCCCTGATGAACTGTCTCATAGATTACTTCAGCTGCTGCCTCCAGTTCTACCCAGGAGATGAGGGCTCCAGGAAAAAAGGAACATTCCCTCAGTCAACTAGGGAAGGAGCAGTTTGTGAGGAAGAGGTGAAGCTGTGGAGCGGGAAAGAATTCCTTGAGAATGCAGCACACATGCCAGGACCATCTCCTGTGAAGAGCCATACTTCTCTGTACAGAAGAAATGTTACAAAGTCTTTGCTGCTTTCTGCTTCTAGAAGAATAGAGCAAAGAATCTGGAAACCTCGACTGAGGTGGCAGCATCTGAGCAGGCAAACTGAGGCCAGCACGTGTGCTCAGCCATCAGCAGCAATCTGCTCTCTTCCCCTGAGCTTCTACTGAATGGATTTCAGGCAGCAGCAAACTCAGGAAAAGAAGGGGGAAAAAAAAAGGTAATGAAATATACCTGCCAGCAATCTGCTGTGCATTAACCACAGCACCTCACCCACCCAAGGGCTGCAATCCCAACACTGGGAACTTCCAGCAGCCACCACCCCATGTCCCAAGGACAACTCTGTCACATGGGAAAGTAACCTCAGAAGAAACAGGCAGGGACTTTGTACCCATCAGGTGCATTAAAGAAAAGAACACGGTAAGAGGAAAAAACAGTCAGCAGCTGTCTTCAGGTGTTGCTCAAGTTGAGAAGCCCCAGGGAAGCAGACAGCTCGTTCAGATCCCTCTGCCCTCAACCACAAGCCAGCTTCTTCTGCTTGGCTTATGAGCTGAACTCAACTGTCTGCCAGCAGCATCCCATGGAGGATGGGAACAGTTCAGTTCACTGCAGCTTCTCAGACAAAGCAGGGCCTGGTCTAGATAAAGAAAGCTTTTCCTTGAGCCACCTTGGGTTTTTATCCCCCAAAGAGACAGGAAATTGTGAGCAATAAAACCCAAGGATTCCTTTTCTAAGACCACTGTCTTTGAAAGTTGTCCTCAACCAGAGATTCCCATCTGAAGCACATGCTTTGCATAACTTAAAGAAAATACATGACCTTGCTAGGAAGCAAAATATTTCTTCCAAAACATTTGCCTTTGCTATGTACAATCTGTCTGCTTTTCCTGAATCAAGGACACCAAGCCCGCATCGCTCAAAAAAATGTCACACACAACCAGCTGGCACTGACCTAACAGTTCTGCAGCCATGGCCTTCCAAAAGAGAGCATCTTCTCTTCCACAGCCAGTGCTGTCTGGGGTGCTGGGGATTTTACCTGGTGTCCCCTCCCCACTGTCAGGACAGGCACCTCTGCACCTCCATGAGGATGAGCTCCATGTGCTCTCCATGTGTCACAAGAGGACATTTGAGAAGCCACCACTCAGATGTGCAAGGGACTCTGGCTCACCATCTCAGCCAGGGCTGACCTTGTGGAGGCCACCAGAGACCCCTGGGACTGTCCCAGCTCATCTCAGTCAGCTTAAGAATGAAGTTGGCATTGCTTACAAGAGCAAACAAACTTACCCAGAGGTAAAGGCTTTGGTGGCCCAACACAGGAGATCCAGGTGAAGCCAGAAAACTGACCTCACCTCCCACCCATGCCTAAGAACACCCTTGGTACACTCTAGGAAATAGTCTTCCCTTTTTTTACTGCAAATAATACTTTTCCCCACCAGAAAGGATTGCAGAGATACTAAAAAACAACACCCCCACCACCACATGGGAAAAAAGAGAAGAAAGAAAATCAAACCCAGAAGTGCCCTCTGCAAATGGCTGCCCAATGGCAGAGAACAAATCCATGACAGAATGCACAGGGAGCAGCAGAAAAATGAATGTTGCCTGGGAAGTACAGAGGAAAGCTGAAGAAATCCTCTGTGCCTGCAGCTAAATCTACAGGGGGGGCCTGGCAAACCTGGGACCACTCCGGTGGACACTGAGCACCACTTCCCCCACAGCTCATCCTAAATGCAGTCTGGCTTTGGGAGAAGTTAGGAAAGGGGACTTGTCATTCCAGTGTCCTTGCTTTCCGTGGCATAGATACAGCCTGGGTTTGGAGGTGTTTTGTTTTGTTTTGTTTAGGAAATAACACACTTTTCAGTGCCAAACCTGAAGCAGGCTGGGAACCCTCTCAGATAAGCACAGCAACAAGTATGTGTGCTGGATTCCTTCTGGGACGTTTCCTGAGGTCAGAACTACTGGTGGTAGGATTTGGTCTCCAAGATACCATTTATCAAACACTGTTCCTTGCTCTTTGCTACAACGCCGGCTGTAGCTCCTTGCCAACAGGCAGGGCTTTGGATTCCCCACAGCATTCCTCCCACAGACCAACCCCAGAGAGCCCACAAGTCCCTCTGGAGACCTTCAGTAGGGTCACTCCTTCTCCACTTTCTCTCCAAGGCACATCCTGACATCCCCAGATGTCTGCAGAACCCGTGGTTGGGATGGGGAGAAAGGCAGGAGCAGAGACACCTCTGCTTGCACAGATCTCTTGGGAGGATGTTCTTTCACAGCCTGGGAGGATGTTCTTTCACAGATCTTCTCTCACTTCTGCAGCAAGGACATTCAGCACCTAACACTGTCCTACAGACAAAGGTCTCAAGCTCTTCTAAAACTTGCACCTAGAACTTTTCCTCTTAAAACCTGAAGCTGGGGCTGTAGCAATGACCAGCCCCTGGCAGAAAGTCCCTGAGCAGGCTGGTTCCCACACTGCTGTGTCCAGAGGAAAGCTGTCCAGGCAAAACCTTCTGTCCTCCCATTGCTTACAAGCTCTGAGTTACAATGCTTGCCAAACCCACTCAGTCACCACTGCTTCCAAACACCTCAGACAAGTACAGGCAGCACATGAGCCCCATGCAATGAATACCATGAGCCTGACCCACACAGACCCACGGTCAGAAAAGATGGGAAACTGCAGGAGATAAAGGTGAGGCCTGGGGGTGCTCATCCTGTGGGCTCAGACTTTCACAGTCTCCATTGCTGAACACACACACACCAGTCCCTAAACGTTACCCTCACCAAAAAAGGGCTTAAAATAAACCATGCTCGCTGTGAAAACCAAAAGGAAGCTTTAAACACTTCTGGAAAAGCTGCACTAGGAGCTTAAATGTTTCACCAGGAGGAAAACTTAGGTTTTTTAAATGCAGCATCTGTTAATGCTGGCAAAGAGCAAACCGTCTGATTTTTCTAAGAACAAGTGACGGAAATAAGGAAGTCTTAAGCAAAGTCACCGAGTGGGTGACCCGACCCCTGTGGTGGCTCAGGCTGTCCCCACCACCCTCACTGGGGACAGAGGTGACCCCAGCCTCACGCCTTCCAAAGCTCTCCCCTCCAGACCTTGTTTCCACACGGAACATCAGAGCAAAGCAAAATATTGATTCCCAAAAAGTGCAGGAGGCTGGTAGGCTGCAGCCAACAAGGAAATCAACTCCCAAAGCCTCCAACTTCCAGAGTAACCCTAGAGTAAATACTGTATTTCTCTGTTTAAAGAAAAAGGGTGATAAGAAATACAAATGCCTTTGCTTCACAATCTCAGCCTCACAATCCAAAGGCTCTTGTAAAACAATCATTACCAAGGTTTTAGAAATAAAGAGCCAACATGGGCATCAGTATCAGTGTGTACTCATTACATCCACATCTTAATATTAATTCACCTTCTGATGGTTCTTGCTCTCTTCAAAGCCCTTCCACTTGATTAAAGTAGCCACATTCCCTTCTGACAACAGGAATGCACAGCTCCTTCCCCAAAGCATTGGGCTTCCCATATCTCTGCCCTGCTCGCTCCTCTGCCAAATTCCTTGGCAAAAATGGCTCTAACCAGAACTTTGATCAATAGGTTTTTAACTATTACAAGCATGCAATAACCTCTGGGGAATGATGAAGCAAATACCCCAGGTATTTTCCCATTCTTTAAAAAAACCACACAACCAGTACAAGCTGTTAACAAGTGACAAAACCATGAGATTAGTCACAGGATTGAGAAGAGTCAAGTCACAAACCTTACATTAGGTGTACATGTAAAGAAATTTAACCAACTCTTCTCCCAACCTCAAAATAACATCTGATTGCACATGAGGACCATGTAAGGTCCTCTAAAACATTCAGCATTAGCCCTGGAAAGAGAATCATGGTGCCTAAAGAAGGCCTGATTTGGGTGCAGAATGGCAGTTTGGGAAAATCTAAGAACTGGTTCCACCAGAGTATTTTTTTTTACTGCAAACAATTTATAGCTGCTTCTCCAGCAGAACAAAGAAAACCCTCTTGGTTTGTTACCAGGTATGATATCCACTTTCAGAAACTGAAGGAAAAAAAAAACATCCCCAGCTCCCCAAGCCCTGCCAAATTTCAGCTACCAGCCTGCAGCTCCAGCTGGTGTGAAACCTGGGATGTCCTGAACATCAGCCCCTTCCTTTCCAGGGCTGGTACCTGCTGCAAGCTCTCAGCTCTGGGCAGGTGCTCAGCAGGACCTGGCTCTGGGGCAGGAGGCAAGGAGCAGACACTTTGCACACATCTGCTTTGCTCCAGTGACTGAAGGAGGACACTGCCCAAAGGCTGGCTAACACCACCTCCTTCTCTAGCAAACCTTGCCCACTCCCTGCCTTTATCAGCTTCTTAATATTTCATTCTCCAGTGTTTTACAAGTATCTTGCACTCCGTAAGTGCTTATATTCTGCAGGCACCCGTTTTGGTAAAAAAATCCATACATTACTACTTTCATATTGAAAAAACAGCACATTTGGAAATTGGAAACAGAAAGAAAATGCAAAGGGAATGATTTGGGAGCAGGCTGAAGACAGGTGTCAGAGGCAGCCCCAGCCAAAAGGGTTAGCAGGGTGGCAGCAGCTCTTGCTGAACAGCTGCCATGTAAGTGGCAGTGGTTATGGTGCTGTAGGGTCCTTCCCAACCATGATTTTTCCATGATTCTAAGACAGAGTCAAGGCAAGAGCTCCAGCAGGAGGTGGGGAGAAGCCCAGCTGAGCCGAGCCTCAAGGATCAGGTCAGCAACTGCACCACGAGCTGCTCATTGCCCTAACATTATCCAACTTGAGAAAAGACCCTGGGCCACGCTGACCTGGTCACCAGGTTTCCTTTCTTTCCAACCCTTTTTCAACAACGAGAAGGAGAAAGCATGAGCACAGCTTGCATCCCATTTAGTGACAGCTTACCTGGCCTTCATTCCAAATAACAGGGAAAAGGAGAATGCCCCTAAGTAATGCAGGGAGTAGAAAGCCCTTTTACTTACTCTCCTTGCAAAGGGAGACCAAGGTGAGCTATGGAGCTTTCCAGTGAAGAAACAGCCCTGCTCATCTTCCTGGCACCAGTTTACAGTGAACTCCAGCAAGGGGGACAAAGCTCTCAGCAGAGCCACACTTCTGGAAACTTGCAGGGCTTAAGGATCACCCAGGGTGGTGGGAAGGAGGCAGGGAAGTGACAGTCAAACCTCAGTCCCATTTGTGTCCCGTTTCTCCAGCCTGTGACAAAATAAAATCTTCTTTGGTTCTGAAAGCCTGTAGGTATTAGAAAGTGAGCAGAGGAAAAGGTGAAAGGATGGGGAGAATCTGTACCAGAAGCCAGGCCAGGCTGTTTCCATCAATCCCAGCAGGGTGGAGCAGCTGAAAGCTCTCCCCAAAACCTACCCTGTCCCTCGGCTTCCCCGGGCAGACAGAGCAGCTCTGGTTTGGCAAACTGTTCCTATCAGCAATCTGCATGACACCTCAGCAGATGCTCAGCTTTAAATATGGATTTAAATCTTCTTGAAAACAGCCAGGCTAAATATATGCTTTAGGTTTCAGTTTGTTCCTTGGTGCTGCCCCAGCCCTAGAGTCTACAGGTGGTGACAGAAGGTGCCCTGGCAGCCCATCCCCAGACTACTCCAGTCCCTCCTGTGAGCACAGCAAAGCTCAACCAAACCCCAGGAGAAGGGGATACGGTAGTCCCTCTTTCCATATGAAAGGTCCAACAACCAAGAAATGCTCACATTTAACCCCAAATGTGTTTTCTTGTCTTCTGGTGGGAGCTTATTTATTGCCAAAGCATTAAAGGAACCCACAAGACAGAGAGCAATCTCCTTTTGAAGGCAAACAATTAATTAAAAATACTGCCCGCTTTACATATCTACACAGATATATTTTAAGTAGAGCAGATAAAAGAATTGGAAATCTTCCCTTTTCACAGGTGAATACAAGTCCCACTGACAGGGTTGGAATGAAAACCAGGTTCAGATCAGTAAAAAGCCTACAGCCCCATTTATTTGTAGAGATCCTGCTGCTCATCCCCTCCCTCTCATAACCCCCCCTGTGCCATCCAGTACTCGGGGGACTGCAAGAAGTTGCAAACCCCAAAGGAAATCACCGAATCATCTCACATTTCAATTTTTTTTTATCCTCTATAATGGGTTTAGAGGATGAGCTTGTTATCTGAGCTATTCAGCAGACAACATTTAACCCTTAACACCCAGGTGAACGATTCAGCTCAGCATACTCTGTGCTGCCATCACCATTTCTTTTGCCCCCAGCTGGCAAACATGATCCTACAAACCCCACCAGTCCTTTGTCACACAGTCCATCCCCAAATCCTCCCCCCAGTTCCTGAAGCAGGCATGAAACAACTGTTCTGGATGGCACTACTTCTCTGCCACTAGGAATGTGGAGTATGTTTCAGCCCAGCTTTAATGCAAAGCCTAGACTAATCCCCCTGCAGAGCTTTAGCCAGGCTTTGCCAAAGGAACAATTGTTGCCATTAAAGAAGTTTATACTGTTGGGTGGTGAGGGTTTGCTTTCTGCAGAGTGAGCTCTTATTCCCACGATGAAATGCATGCTGGAATGAAGTCACTTGACTGCATTTCATTTTTCTATAGACTCATCCTTCTGAAGTTTCCCATCCTGGGCAATTTACATAGGAACAGGCTGGAACAAGAAAACCATGATACAGACAAAAAGTAGGCAGAACAAGTCTCAGGCAGATAAAGGGAAACCCAAATAAGAATAAGCCCAACAAAACGGGGTCAGACATGTTGTCTAGGAATACCCAAAGCTCAAGGAAGAGGCAGTGCCCAGCTCAATGTTCAAGTCAGCACTCTGCCTGCAAGCCAGGAGCAGGAGCCAGACTTCCTCTTTTCTCAGCAGCATCTCCAGCCCCAAAGCTTTGCAAGATGCCCCAGAAAGCTTTAGGAGGCCCAAGGACTGAATGGCCAAAGTCACACAACAAAAGAAACTGTCCAAGAAACTTCTCCCTAGCCCCAAAGTTTCCATTGCTTTCCTGGACCTGAAGCCACGCAGGTTTGGGCAACTTCCACCAGCACATCTCCTGGTGGGGAGATCTGCCCCATCCCAAACAGCTCCTCAAACTTTGGGGATCTACCATGATGTGTTTAATTGGCAAGTGCCTTGAGATGCAATTCTGCTGTTTTCAGCACAGCTTCTCTGCCTTCCCTGCACAAAAAGCCAAGCACACATTTCACTGCCTACAATAAATAAAATACCTCCTGATTGCTCCCTCCTGTTAGCATTACTACTGAGTGTATGCCCTTGTTCCTGACTAATGATTGCCAGCCAAAACCAAAAATCAAAATAGCCCCTCAGCCCCACCATGCCACAAAGTTCTGTAATTACTTGTTGTCTGGAGCACATCAAGGTGCTCATCTGTCCCTGCTGTCAGCCCCATCTCCAAGGGGTGGCTCTGCCCCTCAACCTACAGCTGGCTCATGATAGAGCCCAACTCTTCCCTTTGAGTGCACACAAGTTCTGACACCTCCACTTTCTACTCCCTTTTGACCTTCCAGCATCCTTCCACATGTCACTGCTTTTAAAGCAGGAGAACTGTTTGGTTCCAAGGAAGCAGAAGTGTTGAGTGAGCAGCCTTTTGCTGTTGATCCCAGGTTCCCTTCACACAACTGCAAGTACAATATAAGGGCATACACTTCATTGAGCAAAAAACCCCTCTCAAATAGGCCAAGTTATTAATCTGAGTCCCAAATCCAAGCCTAGTATAGTAAGTCATGGATGAGACCACTCTTGGAGCATGAACACAATGGAGAGTAACTGATGGAGGTCTCCACAGTTCGGGATGCTCAAAATACCTCTCCTTTCCTGCAGATCTGTGCAATTCCCAGGGCATTACATACCCAGAGCTCACAGCTAAATCCAGCACCCCTCCTCAGCTGCATGAACTCAGTTCCCATTGCTATATTTAAATATCAAGGTCTCCAGTTGGAAGCAAGACTTGAACAGGAGCCCAATCCCGCATTCAGGCTGAGACTAGCCCATTCATCTGTTTCTTTACAAACAAGAGGAAAGGCTCTGCTGATTTATGCATACCTCCATTTCCATTGAACTGCTGAGGTCCACACTCCTCTTCCAGAGAATTTATACAAACCAGAGGCAAAATGCACCAAAAGGGATCTGCCTTTTTATAGACATAAATCTGGTGATACAAGTACAAACACATCCAGAAAGAATTGCTTACATTTCACTTCACATCTGCTTCCCTCTTCAGCTTTCAGATGACCAAAGCTCTTTCCTACACAAGATTTTGAGGTACTTAACATCATCATTTTAAACTTCACTCAGTGGGTAAGAAGTCAGCAAGTAAATCCACACAAAGACTCCCCCTTCTTGAACAGATGTTGGATCAGGATTCAAAGCTGAGCAGAATAGCCCCCAGATCTCAAAGCTTTCCTTTCAGATCTCATACAGATTTTAATGAATATACCACTCTGCTGGGAAATGGCTGACACTAACAAAGAAGAAATGAAATAATTTGCAATTATTAATTTACCAGGGCTGAGGCCTTTTCCACTTTATCTTGTTTATTTTTCAGGTTTATGACAATTAAATTTCAGTTTTGCTCAATTTCCATTTCCTTTGGTGGTGGTTCTTCAGCTTCCAGTCCATTAGGTCACAGGTGAAATAGTTCATTTTGGCTTATCAGAAAGTCAAAGAGATAAGAGTCAGAAGAGATAAAAGAAAGGCAGTTGTTGCCTCTCAATGAGTTGTTGTTTCTTCACGACACAAACACATTCACAACAGCATCTGCTCCAACGCCACAGCAACTTCACAGCAAGTTCACCATCCCTAAAATAACTCTGGCAGAAAGAGAAACCCCGGAGTGGGGCCTTGGACAAGACCCACAGCTTCAGCAGACTCAGCCTGAATAGAACTCTTTCCTCAAAAGCACTTGCAAGAGTATAAAGCAGCTTGGTTTTCTTGGCTGATGACAGAAATGTATTTAATTTTAGGGTTCATGCTCACACAAGCTCGGGCCCCAGCAAAGCAGACACTGCAGAGATATTCTGTGGGGAGACAGGAAGACCTCGCCTATCAGCAGAGTGTCCTGTATATGACTGATTCATTTATTTTATTAACACTCCCAATTTTGTCATACCAACTCACTGGCATCCGAGTAAAACAGGTTTTTGGCCTCGAGATCTCTGGTTCGACATCCACACATTTCTTAATCATCTAATTCCCTAACAGCTTCCTCCTGCAATCAGCATTATCCATAGGATCTTTCTGCCAGCCCAGCCTGGAGGAGGAGATAAATGGTAGGGGGGTGCCAAGAGAAGAAGGGAAAGGGCCCAGAAATCAGTGGTATGGGGAGAAAGGAGCAGCACTGCGGAGCTACAGACATCCCAGCACACTCCCCAGGATTCTGCCAACACATCTGGTGATCCTCACTGAATCAGCACTGGATCCTCACTGCTGCCATCCCCACGGTAGCATCTGTCCACTCATCTCCCAAACCCACAGTCCCAACTGGAGGAGGTTAGTAGGTCATGGGCACAATTCTGCCCCCCTCCTGGGATGAGAGGAGACTCAGTTCCAGGCTGTGGGAGCCCCTCTTTGCCCTGCCAGCTGACCTCAGCTGCAACCCAAAAGGGGGGAACCTGCCCATCACCTTGCAAAAGCAAGAAGGGGTAGGCAAACCTAAAATCAAACTAACAATAAACAAGGACAGCAGCTCTGAGAATAACCAGACTAAGGATCAGCATCTGCAACAGCCCCAAGAGGAACGTTCAGTGCGGTTCACAAGAGCCAGCAGGAAACACAAAGGAAGGGTCAGAGAAGAAAAACTAGATGTTGGTTATATTAAGACAAGAGGGTTTTGCACAGAGCCTACACTAAGCCTTCCTAAGACTGAAGCGATGATTTCCAGTTGTCAGAGGGAAGAGGATCTGTCCAGCTCCCAGCTCTATTTCCAACACCCCCCGTGGTGCCAGCCCCGAGCCTGCCTCGTGCCTCCCTCCCTGCCAGCCTCACTACCAAACCCTTCTCCTTCCCTTGGTCTCTCTGGAAACCAAGCTCAGTGCAGAAGATGTCTGATCAGCTCGTCCTGCAGCCAGGCACGGCTGTCTGGGGCCAGAATTACCCAGCAGTGAGGGAGGAGAACATCTAATAGACCTTGCCCCAGGTTAGCCAGGAACTCCATGCCAGCTCCTCTTCCTCTCTTGGTTAGCACAGCACAGCACAGCACAGCCAGCCTGCAGACACCTGCATTACCAGCACACCTAACCAAGTGCTCAGTGTCTGAGTCAGGAAGGCTGTGCCTCAGCTCTGGGAAAAAAAATGTTGAGTCGCAACCCCCCCCGGAGTCTGAAACCCCCAGGGAATATTGAATCAGCTCCCAGCCCCATGGACAGGTCTGGTGTTTATGCTTTGGAGGGCTTCAAACTCCTGTTTATGTACAGGAGAGAGCCTGAGCTTTGGGATGGCTTGTTCCCACGCTGTCCCACAGAGTTTAACCCCCAAAAAGGGGCAGCTTGGCAGCACCAACCATCACCTCCACCATTCAGCTCCGCAAATATCTTTGCCTTGAAATCAAAATGCTTTTAGATGAGGTTTGGGGGTTTTTTCGCCCCACATGGTAAATTCCTTAGACTTTTCTGTCCCTTAGCAGTTTCACGTGAATGCAGAGAGCAGAATTAGGGAAAGCATTAGGGTGGCTTAGGTCATTCCAGCAGCACATGCTATCAGTTCAAGACAGCAGCTTAGCAGAGCAGCTGCCAGTGACAGGAGGTCTTCCCTCTGCTGGGAAAGGACCCAACCTCTCCTTTGCTTCATCTGCCTCAAACATCAGCAGCACACCGTCTCAAAGTGGCAACGTTTACCCCATAAAACCTCCCAGAGGCACTTTTCCTGGTACTTAAAAACCGAAGAAGTTTCAAGACAAAGCTGAAGACTCACTTGAAGTCCCCAGAGCAGACAGCTACCCACCCCGTGGCCTGAAACCCAGATGCAAAGTTTAGATTGAATTCTTTTCCTCTGCATTTAGCACGACTCATTGTGACACCTTTGGCCAAAGGAGATTTCTAATAAAAACTGCCTGCTGAAGAAAAAAGCAGCAAAGAGCATTCTCAGTCCAGAGCAGCTCACTTTGTACAGCTGCAAGCAAACCTGCAGAACCGAGGCAGAACACGCAAAGGAAAATGCTTTTTATCAGCACAGCACAGAGGTATTGGGAGACTGATTCATCACTGCAGTTTGCAGATCATTTTCTTTGTTCTACCAGATCACAACGCTCAGTTCTTATTATTTTAGCTCAACCAATTAATTCAATATTAACCAGGTGGGGTTTATCATTTTAACTCCCTCTCAAGGGGAAGCTAAAGCTAGAGAAAAATTGGAACTTCTACTTAACTAAAATGGTCATTTCCACTTAACCAAAACCCATTTGTATCAGTGCTTCAAACAGAAGAGAAATACAGAAGTATAGCAGGAGTGTGACAGTGTTAGGGTGCCAAAACCAGGCCAGCTGAAACAATACTCCTGCTGTATTTGTGCTTGAAATTCAAATTAATTTTGTTATTTCAGGGTCACGGACTTGGATCACCTAAAGCTGACACCATCAGTTGAACAGCTCCCCAGCTCTGCCATCTCTCTTGGTGTTAATACCGGGGCAATTTCCATGCTTTGTTTTTTTCATGGTGAGAACAATGAAGGCAGGTTTTAAAAAAATACCTGAAAAGGTGACACTGTGCCTTTCAATGCACACCTCCTAGAAACTGTCCTCATCAAAAGCAGGTTATCATTTCTCTTGAGAAGAAAATGGTCCCATTCATTCCCCTCCTTCTTCCATTCAGTGGCTGCTCCTTTCAGACACATCCAGAAATCCCTGAAAGCAGAATTCAGATCTGAACAATTTTATCCTGGCCTTTGCACAAGGGGAGGAAAATTCTCTTCTGTATATTCACATCATTCCAGGTATTTGTGATGGCTTCACAAGTGGGCTTTTTGAAAGTTTCTTCCAAACTGGAACTGCTCTTCAGCACCACTCTGATTGCTTCCCAACCAAAGGCAAAACCCAACCAAAGGAAACCTACAAACACAGGATGCTTTCCAAAGCATGTAAAGACACTCCCCACGTCACTGCCATCAGTGGTCAGAAGCCAGCAGACTCCACCAAAGCACCTGCCAGCCTCAGCACAGCTGACACACACATCCAAGGGCACTCCTGCTCTCTGAATCACAACACACCAGCAAAAAATAAGGAAAGTTTGGGTATGGTCTTCCAGTCTGAGCTGCTCAGTCATTTTGAGGACCCAAGCAAAGATAATGCTGAGTTTGGTGGTCTGGCTAAACAGTCAGTTCCATTCCTAAGGACACTTTTGTGGCACGTAAGAGGATGGGGAATGCATGGGGGAAAAAAAAAAAAAAGTTAAAGAAATGTTGCTGGAAAGGAAAAAAAGCTACTGATACTGGGGAAAAGGAGAAGGATATTGGAAGGATCCTGACTGCTTGTTCAGGACAAGAGGATGCTCCAAAGATGGAGCTTTTTTTCCCCTTGGTTTTCAGCCCCTTGTCCTCAGTCCCGGGTATGGAATAGAAACTGTCTGTGAAGCATGCCAACCAGAGAGGATAAGGTGGGAAAGGCTGTTACATTAGGATGAGATTTCCTTGCACTCCCAGGGGATCCCTGCCAGAGGTCTCCCTTTGAAGCCCTGCAACAGCATCTTTCAGGGCTTGCCAAAGGCACCCAGGGCAGTGGGGGCAGAGCAAGGCTCAGATCCTGGGTGTCCCACACCTCCTTCCTACTTGGAAGTGGGTGATCATGGAACTTCAAAAGGGTGTCCAGAGGAGGGCAAAAAAACCTGAAGGGTTTGGAGCACAAGTCTCACAAGGAGCATCTGAGGGAGCTGGGGTTGTTTGGCCTGGAGAAGAGGAGGCTGAGGGGAGACCTCCTTGCTCTCTACAACTCCCTGAAAGGTGGGGATCAGTCTGCTCAATGAAGTTACAGTGATAATGGGCTCAAGCTGCAGCAGGAGGGGTTTATGTTGGATGTTAGGAAGAATTTCTTCACTGAAAGGGTTTTCAGGTATTGGACCAGGCTGCCCAGGGCAGTGGTGGAGTCACCATCCCTGTAGGGCTTTAGGAGTCCAAGAGCCATGGTGTTTAGGGATAGGACTTAGCTAAGCTCTTGTTAGTCTTATGTTAATGGTTGGACTCATGATCTTGGAAGTCGTTTCCAACCAAGGTGATTCTGTGATCTTTAAGGTCTCTTCCAACCCCAGCCATGCTATTGTTCGACTTGACTGATGCCTAAACTTCATCAGCCCTAACGTGCACACAAACTAGTCAAGGACAAGTGTTAATTTCCCCCCCCCAACCTTTAATCTCAAAAACAACTTCAGAAATGACCTTAAAGGGAAAAAAATCACAATTCTCATCATTTTCTGGGCAGGAGAAGAACTAATCCCCACCCCAGAGGCACCCAGTGTTTGCCTTAGCAACCAACATGGCCAAGAAAAATCACTTACTGTTGCTGTGCATGGGAGTCTCAGCCCACACCTACTGTAGGAGGAACATCTCAGCCCTGCCTTTTATCTCACCTACCCCAAATCTGGATTTTGCAAGGGAATCGAATGAAAAAACACTTAGCTCCTTCCCCAGCTGTCACAAGCAAGGAATGAAAGCTTGGCATAGAAACGAGAGCGTTGCTTCGTGTCAAGAGGGAGATATTAAAAGCACACTTCAATAATTATTTTAGAAAACACACTCAAGGGGAGAAAGGGGAAAATAAAATGCGGGGTGCAGGGGAGAGCAGGGGAGTGTGTTTTGCAGTGATAAAAACCTGCACTGCTTGCTCACCCAGCAGCAGGGAACAAAAAGCAGCTGCCTGCTCCTCTCAGCCTCCCCACAGCCACTCACCTGCTGGGGGGCACCCAGGACTCCCAGCCCACCCAGAGCACCAGCTGAGGCCTGCAAACCCCTTTCTGCCATGGATTTACCTATTAAGGGGGGTGCTAGGTGTAAGGGAAGTGCAATGTTTTTTAAACGAAGCTAAGTGTTCATAAGAAGCCCTCATGTGATCAGCGTATGTCCAAGTCAAGTTGAAAAAGAAATAAAAATCCCAACCCAACACTTCAATCAAGAGGTGTTGCAAAGAGTGCAATTTTTTTGTTTTGTTTTGTTTTAATTAACTGTCTGAGAAAAATTCTGTACTCTTGCCAGGAAGTAAAAAGAAAAGCTTTGCCTAGGGTGACAGTTCACACCTAGAGCCAGCCTCACACCACCCTGTGCCTTCACAGAACCAGAGTAATCTGGGTTGGAAGGGACCTCTCAGTGTCACCCAGCCCAGCCCCCTGCAGTATCAGGGACACCCTCACCCAGATCAGGTTGCTCAGAGCCTCCTCAAGCCTCACCTTGAACATCTCCAGGGATGAGGCCTCAACCCCCTCCCTGGGCAACCTGGGCCATTGTTCCACTGTCCTCATGGGGAAGAACTTGTTCCTGACATCCAGTTAAATCTTCTCTAATTTAAACCCACTGCCCCTCATCCCATCCCTCCAGGCCCTTGCACACAGTCCCTCTCAGCCTTCCTGCAGCCCCTTCTGGAATTCAGGTTTCCATCCTGCCCCAGTGCCTGTGTGGGAGCAGGGAGGGTCTGCAGCTCCAGGGGAGCCCCAGGAACCAGAGCAACCCCATCCACACCATCTCCAGCAGGACCTGGCTGCTGCTGGAGGTCTCTGTCTCTACACACACCTCTGCTCTGTCACTCCCACCCCAGTGACAACTCCTCCTCCCTGACAGCTAAATGAAACCTCTCCTCGCTTTTCCTCTGCATTTTTTGAGGTTGCAGCCCCTTCCCTGAACCCACCCATAAACCCATCTTGAAACCTAAGGCAATGTCAGGTTTGTCTGCCTCGGTCAGAGTAAATTGTGAGCACAAATCCAGGCAATCCCCCTGGGATGAGAGGGACCTCCCAGGAGCCTGACCCTCTAGCAGAAGGTCCCTGCCCAAACATCCAGGGCCAGGATGCAGTCAGCTTGGACCAAGCCACCAGCCTGCTGGGCAGCTCTTGAAGACCAAAACACCCCAGATTCCCTTAAGTTTATGGTAAAAGGCTCCGGGACCATCTTCCCTAAACAAAATATTAGTATTAAAAAAAAAACCAAACAATCCCTTTGGCCATCCAGACAGGTATTTTTTAAAGGCTCCCATACTGGTCAGCCATTGCTCTCACTGTGTTGAGCTGAAGCTAAAATCTCTTTAAAATCTCACCTCATGTCTTGAAGAGCCAGGAAAGAAATGAGATTGCTGAAAAATCCACCAGCACTAATAGAAAGAGGATTCTTGGCACATCCTCCAGCTGGGCTGCATCTGCTTGCCTAAGAAGGGACATTTATTTCAGTCCTGGAGCTGTCTCTTGCTATTTATAGCTGTTGGCTTAATTAAAGAACTTTCAGGGTAGACACCAAGGCTGAGCCTTCCTAAATGGCTGTTTAAATATCCTTGTTGAATTAGCTCGATCCCATTAGGGATGGACTGTTCCACACTTGGAATGACAACTTCCACTCCTGCCTGGAACCCAACGGGGATGTTCTCTGTAACACGGGGCCTTGTGCAAGCAAAGTGTTCACAAGCACTGATCCTGAGGCAGAGGGGCAGGCAGGCATCACAAACATGATGGTTCTCAAGAAATGAAGGTTCTTATAGAAGAAAAGAAGTATGAGGTAAGAGACTGTTCCTGAGCCACTGGTGGGACATTAAGTGATGCAGACACCTACATGCATGCTCAGGTCTTGGACATCAGCAGGAATGATGGGCATGATGAAGCACTTGGGGAACCCAGAGTGCAAGGGAATCAAGAAGCATTTCAGCCCTTTAGGTGGGCTTTCTTTCCCAGGAACAGTCGTGTTGGTGAGTGAAAGGACACAGCTGAAAAAAAGCAGAGCAGCTTGGCCTCTGGGGACCCCTGGCTACCACTGCTCTGAAGTACTGCACTCACCAGACAGAGGTCAGAAATGTGTTTATACACACACACACGGAGCACCCCTCTCTTATCTAGGTACTTGGATCCACTTGAAGGCCTGAAGAACCCAAAAGGATCAAAAAATGTATGTGTTACACAAGCAGCAAACCATAGTGTGAAGGAAACGAAGGATAGCAATGCCATCAAGTTCAGGGTGTCCCACATCAATCAGAAGCAACAAACTATTGTGTGCTTGGATTAAAAATTAAGAAGTCTCCACTTAAACAAACCAGTGTGGTGAAGTCATGCTCAAGGTTACTCACCACAACATCCAGGGATCTTGATAAACCAAGTAGAGATTAACCAATTTGCAAAAAAAAAAAAAAAAAAAACAACAAAACCACCCACCAAACCAGTGCCAACTGCTGCTGCCAGATCTGCCAGGTCCAGATAATCTTTTAGAGATAATTACAGTTCCCTCTCCACAGCAAACAGCCCTCTGAGAACAGCTCAGCAGCAGGTACTCACCCACCAGCAAACTCTCAGCACACATACCCAAAACTGGGAGCAGGCTTCAAGCAAGCAGGAGTCCCTAGAGCTCCAGCTTTCCCTGATTTTCACAGCCCTTCCTTTGGAGAGGAGGCTGGATTTCCACACAGAATTACTCCTTGGTGCAGATGAAGCCCTGGTGAGGGATGGGGCTGGCTCAGCAGCACAGCAGATGCCTGCCCAGCAAACCCACCCCGAGCAAACCTCCCCTTCCCCAGCAGGGATGCACCCAGCCAGACTGACAGCACAACCCTCCAACACCATCTTCATGAAATGATTCTGCTGCAAACCTTTGCTCTTCCAGCAAAACACTCCTCCTAACCCACATCTGAGGGCTCAAGAGAGGTTTGGGGTTTTTTTTCAGTTTTATTTCAAGAACGACTGCTGGTGGGTAGAAGAAAAATTTCTCTGAGCAAACTGCAAACCTTCCTAAACCTTAATGGGATGACATATAATCCCTTCCCTCTCCCTTGCTGTCCAGTTCCTCTAGAAACTTCTCTAACAGATCCAGATTTTCAGCCTCTTTTGCCCATTTCTGGTTTTGGGGCTAATAGTGACACCCTTCAGCCAGTAAAGAAAACCTTCAGTAATGTCATCATATGCAGAACAGCTGCAGCAAAGACTAAAATGAAAGATGTCCTCAGCTCACAACCACTTATCCCTCTCCTTTAAGGGTTTCCAAAAATTAGATTCTGCAGTAACATTCATCCACCTGTCAACATTTTGCCTCTTGCCAAAAATCAGCTTTTCCTCTCTTCACGGATGCAAGCACCAGGAAAATTCTATTCCACCATGGAGTTGGTCAGTGTTCATTACTGCTTCTTGCTTTTGGGTTCCAGCCCCTTGCTGAACCCACAGCACCAAAGCCAAGTCCCACAGTCACTTCTGAAGCCCAGCACATGGGGCAGAGAGCCCATACCCACCAAACCAGGAGCACTGACTTTCTTTTCCTCCCCCTCCATTTTCTTAAGCATTCCACTGAGTTTAGACAAGTCTTTTTCAGGACCACAAGATGTTTAAAAAAAAAAAAAAAAAAAAAAAAATCAGTAATCCATACAGGCTTTCAGCTTGGGGGATAAAACCTTTATACTTGGCCAATAGCAATAACATATCATGGAAGAAAAAAAAGCTCATCTTGCAGCCCTTCATCAAAAGCAGCTCCTCTTGGGCTTTAAAGGCAGGGCATTAACATGTACAAATCTGTCTGCACAAGCACGTGGAGCACCCTGCTTTGGACGGGGATGAAGACATCCCACATCTGCAGCTGAAGAGCATTGTTCTTAGGTACTGCCCCATCAAAGCAAGTTCCCTCTTTGCCTGTTTGCATGTCACATTTTAAAAATGCAAGTGGGCAGAGGCACGAAGCATGAATTTGGGACACGTGCCCAACCTTCTTACCTCTACCCTTTAAAGTGAGGAAAAGAAAAATTAAAAAGCAAGAGATGCCTCTAGGTAACTTCCAGAAAACAAGGTCTGAGGCTGTTTATTGCCAGCTAGCTTTACAGTCACTCCAAGGAACAGAGAATGTTCAGTTCTTTGTTACCTATGTTACTAGCATCATTTTTGTGATTATTTTCTATAAAATGCCTTAGGGCTTGAACTGAGATGTAGTATTGCAAGCTGTTACTTTATAGCTGATAATACTCGTGTCTGATTACACCTAAAATTCCCCAAGATATTTTTGAAAGGGACAGATATTTTGTGTTTTGAGCTTCTTCCTCACCACTTGCTTGGCATCACCTTTGCTTATCAAAGGACTGTTACCCCTGACTGAATTCTTTCACAAACACACACAGTCTCCTTCCTTCCAGAAACCACTGGCCAGTCACAGATCAACTGAACAAAGAAAGATGAGGATTTCCATCCTGTCCAAGAACCCCACAATTTCCTATTTCTGTTTCTTCTGACCCAATAATCAATGGCTCAAGTCAGCCCAAGCCTGGCCCCCATATTCCAAGCACTTCTGTTCTAAACACGCCCTCAAGGCTTCAAAATAAAGATATTCATGTCTTTGGCAGCAGTCACCTTCTGCTGAAGGGTCTAAGGGGCAGGGAGCTGGGAATCCCCAATGTCCCGGTTTGGGCCAGGATAAAGGTGATTTTCTGGTTTGTACTTTTGCTTTCAGCTAAGTCTCTTGTAAGCAGTTGCAGTTGCTGAAATGAACAGCCAAGACTTTATCTCTATACTGACTCATGGATGGTAGAGGTTTGTGCATGCTGCACCAACACCTTTTAACCATACACTGTCAGTAATGCTATGGGGTCCTCCTGCAGATGTGATGGGAACTGGGGATGATGTGATTAAAACAGTACGAGAATGTGAAGATGTTGTCTGGTTTCCAACCCTTACATGTGTTTTAGGCAGGTAAGAAGAGGGTATTTAAAGCCCTCTTACTAGTAATGCAAGAATATGTATTTAATTGTATGCAGGCTTCCTGGATGCTGCAGAACAAAGTGCTAGAAAGTGTTTCCCTCTCCCTGTCTCTAAGTGGAAACCAGGGCCAGGCTGGTCAAAAGAGATGGTTAAAAGAGATGCTTTTAGAAATAAGGTGCTGGTACACTTCATCAGGGACATGGCTCTGCACCAGTCCATGGTTAGAGGAGCCCCATTTCAGCCAACTCTGGGGCAGAGAGCAAGGCTGTGAGCTCCAATTTTCCTCTCTGAGCACAGAGACAGCCCTGCAGGCCTGGAGTCCACTGAAAGGGCTCTGCAGAGGGAAAGCTGCCTTCAAATCTCCTCCCCAGTGCATCAGAGGATGTAGCCCTGTCTGGATTTTTGAAGCAGGCATCTTTCCCAAGCAATAATTTACTCAGGATAAAACATATCTGTACACGTTCAGTTTCCCTGACTCTCTCCAGATGGGAGAGCTGAAGGTGGTTTATAAACTTCCAGAATTTGGCTTGTTTTACTGGACACAAATTAAAAAAAAAGAACTGCTCTTTCCAGACTGCACCAATTCCCAACTGGAGAAGCGCAGCCAGACCAGTTTGGAGCTGGAACAAAATGTTTGCATTTCTGGACCTGCTTCCTCTCCTGCCCATATCCACAGACATGTTCAATCAGGTTGCTTTGCTGGGGGACAAGCAGCTTGACCTGGTGAGTCAAATCCAGTCTTGGTCAGAACCTGATTGCACCAGAGAAGCTGAGAAATCATCTCCTGGTAACAAATCTAGGGGCAGGCTTCCCAGTCCTTAGTGACAGCTCCCAAAACAGAAGTGATGTAACCCATCAAAGCTGGTTTAAGCTTTCTACTCAGTTAAAAAAAAAGCTCTCAGTATAATGGAGACAATCAGGTTATTTCCTAAACTTTTAGGAATTATTTCAACTACTACTGTATTAAAATTTTTGTAAATCAAACTTCACCTGATTATCCTCATATCTAAAAATTCATTAAACTACCAATAAGATAGAAGCTGACCTGACAGTGTTTAATACATGGCCATAACTGTAAAAATCAACAAAGAGAAGGAGCTCTGTAAATTCTTGACTCAAGGGACTGATACACACTCTACCCTTCCTCAAGGTGTGTGAGTTTTCTTTGTGTAAATTTGGGGCTTGCCTGTTTCCAAACATGGGTTAATAAAACAGAATATATGAATCCAAAATCTTCCAGGTCCAAGGAAAAGACTGCAAGGCCATGCAGTTCAGTCCCTCCAGCTCACCATCACTTCCATAAAAGCACTTTCACGTTTTTATGGCATGACACTTACCCACACCTCCTCCACTTGATATTCCCAGCCCAATGTCCCTCAAGCCTCAGGCCCTGGCAGGTACCTGCAGCCTGGGTGACTCCAGTGTGGCTTCTCTGGGTGAGCAGAGTCCCTGGTGACAGCCTGCTGTCACACAAAGCAGCATTATGCAAAGGTCCTTAACAGAGCTGCCCCAGCAGCCTTAATCCTGGCAACAGCAACACCCTCGCCCTTCTATTCTTGGGTCCCTTCACAGGAAAGGTGCTGAGCTACGTAAGAGGCACCAGCAGGCTCAGGATTTCCTCTTTCCTTGGTGGTTAGTGCTTCTTTTTTTACCACCTTTTACCTCCCCTTGCACACCCAGCAAGGCCCTGCAGAGCTCAGAGGAGCTTTGCAGCCACCCCCCCTGCCAAAGGACCTCCAGCACGCCAGCCTCCTGCTCACCCTCTGCTTCTCTCCAGGCTCTGCATCTCACTTCTTGCTCACTTTCTTTTATTTATTTCCTTCCCTTCAATGAAGAAAAGCAAACTCCCAAACTCTCTCCTGTGCTGGCCACCAAGCAGGCAGTGGCCAGTGGCCAGCCCTACTCCATACCCACAGCACTACACCACACACCCCAAACAGGTATTTCAGCTCCTGATGCCACATACCCTCTGCTGACAGCTGCCTCAGATACCCAGATTTCATTTCAGTTTTCTCCCAACTCCAGTAAAACTGCTGCTCAACTCACCCTAGTTCTTTTGTTTCTAATATTCTTCTGCTTGTGAAACTGAATTTCAGCCACAAGCCCCTCATTCATTTACTGTTAACAGAGGACGATTGAAAAACTAAGGTTATAAGTGAGATTTCCTGCCATGGTTGCCAGTACTGAATATCAGGCTGAGCTGCTGAGCTTTGTCTGAAGAGCACTGCCCTTCTCTTGGACACACTTGCTGTGACTGAGAGGGAACAGAGCACATAACCCATTCAGACCCTCAAAAAGCATTCGTCAGAGTTCCAGTAGGAGAGATCTAAAGCTGGAACAGCCTGAATATCCAACAACTGCCTCACACTGGCAACTACCTAGGAGGCTGAAAATGAAATGTAAATAAAAGCCATTTATAAACAACAAAGAATGTCAAATGCAGAAGAGCAGAAGTTTCTGAAGGATATACAGAATGAAAGAAGAAAGGCTTCTTAGTGAGCAAAAAAAAAAAGAGTAGGAAACAAATAATTCAGCTATGAAATACAAGAATTTCAGAAGGATAAAAAAAACCTGGGGATATGAGGCAACATGTAATTCAATGTTTGGAAATTCAAGACAGTAATCTGAACTACTCCTATCCTTTACAGTTTTCTGAACTAACTGTGCCAGCTCGTAAAAAGATCTGACCACCAGGGCAAAGCAGCAAGTCCCTGCAAGAACCTGCTGAAGTATCTGGATACATGAGCTGGGGAATAACAGAGAAGTCACAAATTGAGTAGTATTAATGCTATTGCAGGGCAGTACTCTTTACCTAAAATACCGTGTGGGATGTAAGTGAGCCCACTCCAAAAATACAGACTGCAAAGAGGCCAGGGTAGAAGAGACCACGGAAAAATTCTGAGTGCTGAGAAGACCTCACACTTTTACATGCAGTTAGTGAGTAATTAATTAGCCCCAATATTCTGAGCTGTATCATACGCGGGGTTCTCTTCCTACATTCAAACCTGGTTAGCATGTTTGGATTTTCACAGGCAGTCACCAGCTCTATCCCATTCCTATTTAAGCAGCTGTCCCCCAGATTTCAGAACAAGCTGGTGGCCAACAGAGCAGACAGCAAGAGGAAGGGGATTTCATGACAGCCTCCTATGAAGAGCTGCTCAGTGATGACGCCATATAAAGATCTTTTTCCTCTAACTAACAATTTCAGCATGAGTGGAAGTTCAGGGCATCCACACCAGACCTCATCTGCTTCTCAAAATACAGATATTCAACCCCTACAGATAACTCAAACATACCACAATGCTACATTTCAGTCTTCTTTTCGTTTGTGAAACATAAAACTGGTGAATTGCTGAAGGGAGAAGTTTGATTAGCACCACAAGTGATCAATACCAAAGCCAAATGGCAAGTGGGTATGTTTCTGACAACCCACGGCAGTGGGCTGGGTGCCTCTCATCAACCTGCTCCTATGAGGCTGTTCCCAGGGGAAGCCAGGGGGTGCTCACCCGGAGAGCCAGGGCATGGACTCAGTCATTGTGTTTCCTTCCTATCATCTTTACACACAGTGTCAAATTGCTTCTTCAAAAATTGGCCCCCTCCTGGCTGGCATTAGCTGAGGAGCAAACTCAGGTGATAGAGAGGATGAAATGTCTGCTCCAGCCTCTCTCTGCCTTTCCCAAGCCATGCAACCATTCAGCAGCACCTGATGAAGACCACTTGGACCCTGCAAGAGGAGCTGACTGGTTCTGTGGACCCCATTTCCCCCTCCAGGACCAGATCAGGGGACAACAGACCAACTGACACAGAACTTACTAAGTGGTTTAAGGATGCTGCTGCTTGTTTCATCAGCGTTTTCTACGTCTGATTTGTCGGAGTAGTTCTCAGAGATTTTCTCCTTTTCTTTCTTTTCTTTGTGTCCAGGTCTTCTTCTGTGACGCCTCCTTCTCCTGTAGCTCTTCGGCACGTGGACCCCGATGTAGATTGTGTGATGGCCTGGGGAACACAAGCACAGCACAATATTAATAATAATATTAATAATATTAACTTCAGCTGGGGACATATCCTGCACCACTGGCTTGTACAGTTCATGCTGCCTTTCATTCCAACAGCAAGCACTGCATATTTCTTTGCTGGCCTAACAAGATGTAGTACTGAGCTTTTGTCTCCAAATGTGAACTGGGAGCTCTTTAGCTACCATTTGGACAATTATTTTTTTGTATAACCATTTCTGAGAGTGCACACCAGTGCAGACTCTCTGATAATTATTCTGTCCTTGTGACTCATTTAAAAATAAAAACCACAGAAGGCCATCACACTCATTTTGCAATACTGAGTACAGTGCCCTTCAAAACCAGACAATGCTTATTTTGCCATTTCTTGTACCAAATCCACTGGCTACACTTAACACGACCTTGTGCAAACTGACCCAGAGGAAGAGCTTAGAGCAACAAAATCCACGTCTCTTGACTACATAGTCCATTGGCTAACAAGTGGCAAATACAACCCCGAGTACCACCAGGGTATCACTGAACCCAGCAGCTGAGGAAGGACCACACACAGAAGTTAATGGGGATGTCTGAATACTTGACACTTTCCAAAAAGAAAATTTAAGTAACAAAAGAGCAAATGCCAAATTTCATATTCTGACTGCAAACACAAAGCCTTCCTTCTCCCTTTCAGAAAGACTTTCACTTCAAACCAAAGCACTTAAACTACAATTGTTTTGTCTTTTTTGGTGAGAACTGTGTCCACCTCTCGTTTGCAGAATCCCCAGACCCTTTTGCTCAAGAATAAGAATGAAACCAAGCAAGCCTCAGCAGTCAGGCTTCCCTGGATCAAAGCCTCAGATGCTGGATGGGCCAGCAGGTGATGAAAATAGCTGTTCCCCATTACACTCCCATCCCCAGCAGGACTGGTGAGGTGTACAGAGCTCCAGCAGCAGCTCCTTTGAAAAACAGAGAGGACAAATTAGAAATGTTAAATGCATACTGCTGTTGAGCCACGGAAGTGCAAAAAAGTATCTGAAAAAGGTTTCTTGAATATTGCATTCTTAAAGCTCACCCCCACGTCCAAGGCACCTTCTCAGGGAGCAAAACAAAACAGAAAGAAAATCAGGGTTTAGCAAGGTACCAGGGCAGCACACCAGTGACAGAAGGGACCTGCATCTGCTGCCAGCACTGCAATCTTTGAGAGATGGGCTCACCCCATGGAGGGGATGGGCAGAGCCCCCAGGGCAGAGCTGGAGACATCTGAAGGAGCTACAAGAAAGCTGGAGAGGGCTTTTTACATTGGGGGTGTAGGGGGAGGACAAGGGGCAATGGTTTCAAACCTGAGGGGGGGAGATTTAGGTTGGACATTAGGAAGAAATTCTTTAATTTGAGGGTGCTGAGCCCCTGGCCCAGGTTGCCCAAGGAAGCTGTGGCTGCCCCATCCCTGGCAGTGTCCAAGTCCAGGTTGGATGGGGCTTGGAGCAACCTGGGCTGGTGGGAGGTGTCCCTGCCCATGCAGGGGGTTGGAACTGGAGGAGCTTTAAGGTCCCTTCCAAACCAAACCTTTCTGTGATCTGCAGTGAGACCTTCCAGATCCACACCTGAAGGTGTAGATTTAGCTCTAGTGTGCCAAGGGAAACAAGGAAAGCTCTTCCAGTGACTGGAAATACCAGCTTTACCATGGCAGATGGCACAGGGACAGAGAAGGGGACATCTTACCCAAGCACAAGCAGGAGCTGTCGGGTAGGGGTGGCCCTGGGACACAGACAGGGCAGGGCTGGCCAGTCCCAAGGGATTCTCACAGACAAGATTGCATTCAAAAGCCAGATGCAAAAAAATATCAGTACTGGTATTAAAACAGCATCCTCCTTTGAATCACTTTAATTCTGCAGAGGCAGCTTGATAGTAGAAGCCCATCCTAGCAAGCCTGTACCCTTAATACTTCAGCGTGCTGCCAACAGGACAGGACAATCTCTTTAATCTTTTGACCACGTGCACACAGCGCAGATTTTGGTAATATGAAACTAAATTGTGTATAGGCAGGAGAACATCTGCATTGCTTAGCTGCTTTTCCCTACCCTGCAAGGCAGAGACTTACTTAATGTTGCTTTTTGTCTTCCCCCGCCACCCCGCCTCCTCCTCCCAGCCTGTTCAGGGAGGCCAAGCAAGACATTTTCCTTTGCTGCGTACTTGAAGTGCTTGGCATCTGTTTATATTGCTGCAAAGGCTGAGATAAACTTCTGGGCTCCCTTCCCAAAGTGCTGGGAAGGAAACAATTGACACGTCCTCTCAATGCCCTGGGTTGCTGAGACATTTCCGACTCACCGGGGCAACACAGCCTTTCCCATGAGAACCATTCAGCAAATGCTCCCAGCCTGAGAAATCCAACGGGATGGACACGACGGGATGCACAGAGCCCAGGGCTCAACTTCTGCTCAGCCCTGATTGCCCCAACACACCCTCACCCAGATCAGGGTGCTCAGAGCCTCCTCTGGCCTCACCTTGAACATCTCCAGGGATGAGGATCCTCCTGGAGATCCTCCTCCCAACCACCTCCCTGGGCAACCTGTGACATTTTCCCACTACCCTCACGGTAAAGAACTGTTTCCTGACATCCAGTTACATCTGCTTGTCTCCCATTTAAAATGATTGGCCTCTGTGTGTGCACCTCACTGATTTTTAGAGCAGAGGCATGGATTTCACATCACTTAACCCCCCCCCCAGGGAGATACGTGGCAAGACCTGCAGGTCATAGTGGCACTGTGTCTCTTCTAAAGGACAGGGGTGGCTCATGGCCTCCTTGAACTTAACACCTGCTGTCCACTGCTTCTTCTTTGATGAGAAACTTCACTGCACATCAAATTCAGAGCAAAATCGTTTCATCTGATTATTAACAAAGCAGGAAGTAATCATCACCAGAAAGTTATTTCCCCCCTGGAAAAATCTTGGGTTAAATCACATCTTTTCCTTTATTAAGAGCTATTAAAGTACAGCAGCTCACGATTCAGAGTCCAGATTTAGAGTTTGGGCAGAGGAGACTCCCTGAGTCAGTTTTACTGGTGCAAACCCACTCATGTATTACCAAATCTCAGTTCTGCATCACACAGCATTCCCTCCCTGCCTGCAAGAACATCTGTTCAGCTCCTCTCCAGCCTGGTCAAGCATGGTCTTGTTGACACCTTGGGAATGAAACTGCCCAAATTCTTGTGTCAGCCCCAAACTGGACAACCCAAGGCCTGTGAAGCACAAGCCATGTATATTGTTCAAACACGTGGAGCTATTCATGCTGTAATACAGGCAACAAGTGCTAAAAGGCAGCTAAATATAGTGAGAAATCCATAGTTTCAGTGTTGTTTCCCAAACTGGTTCTAAAACCACATCTGAAACCAGAAGAATCACAAAGAATAGACCCATGAAGTGTCGTAGAACTCAGGTTTCTTATGAAGTTTGAATTTAGGTGGTTCTGGGGAGCTCCATCGTGCAACAACATTTTCTGCAAAGCTTCTTGTACTGCATATTTCAAAACACAGATGTAACACATTCCCCATGGCCATGTAGTGTACCAGCAAACCTGTGTTACAGGAAATGCAAAGTGAAACCAGAGTCTTAGCATGAAAAAAAAAAAGGGGGGGCAGGGGGGAATAAATAATAATAAAAAAAGGTAAACCTGCAGATCTGATTAGATAATCTAAGTCTGGTGATGTCTTTGTGCCTGAGGTCTCTGGACACTGAGATGAGCCTAGAGCTTTCTGCAGTCTTAATTTTCTGATTCTTTTTCATTCCAGATACCTACAGCCAAATGAACAAGCAGAAAGAAATAACTTTATGATCCTCTCTGTTTTGAAGCACGCTTTTAAAGCAAACGGTGGCTTGTGTATAGCAAACCCAAAACTTGGTCACCTGGAGAAACAAGCCAAAAAGTTACAGGATCAAAGGATAAAGTCTGCCTGGTGGAGAACATCCAAGAAAGAATCCCTTCCACAGGAGGGGGGCTGTTGAGACTTAGAGCCTGGTCAGAGTAGCCCAGAAAGAATCTCAGACTGACACCTTAGAAGGTAACAAGATCAAAACTTAAACATTTATAAAGCAATGAAAATGATCTGAGCACTAGCAGTTTTCACCTGCCCCTGGTTTTTACTTTCAAGGCTCCTTTCCAAAGAACCATGAGAGGCACATTAAAGGTGGCCAGGCTCAGATGGGCTCGTGGGGTTACAACTGACACAACTACACACCCAACATCTTCTCCATGAGCTCTGGCCACTCAGACTCCTGTCTGGGGCAGCCCTGTGCACCCAAGCTCAGAGAAGGCTTGAGACAGCTATTTCAGGACACCCAAACCAAGGGTGTCCCACGTGTCCCAGCTGGATGGCAGGGGACCACAGCACATCCTCAAGGCTTTATTGTTGATGTGGCTTCCAACACATGCCAGGAGCACAGGGCTTTCACTCCCTACCCCTAATGAGTTGCTAATTTGATGAAAACTTGCTCCATGGCGCTGCTTAGCACTTCAGAACCTGCAGCAATGACAGCCACGGAGTCCCAGCAGCCGGGCAGGGAAGGCCCCAGCAGCAGCAGACACCTTTGTGGCCAAGGAGAAGGTGTTGGTGAGTGGCCAAGCACACGGCCAGACGTGGCAGTGGCCAAGAGGACACTGGGATTTCAGCCAGGCTAGGGCAGCCTGCAGCTTTTCAGAAGGGTCCTTCTCCTTTTTGTGCGAGAACCAAGGGAAATAAATGACATAAAAGGCTGATGGCCCAGAAGGACAAATAAATCACAGGGATGATCCATTTTAAAGGAGAGATACTAAAAGTAGCACTAAGCAAGTCCCAAACTAAGCCCTGCTTAGTTTCAAATCAGCTCAAGAAGTAAGAACAAAAGGCCACACTGTCACGTGCTGAGTGCCCTTAGCTCTACCTGGTTCTGAAGGGGTGACAGGAGTGGTGGTGGCCAGGCTGTCCTGCACACAGCCAGCACAACACTGCTGCTGAGAACCCTCCACACCAGGGCAGTGAACAGAACACAACTGACTTCCCCAGGCCTTCCTGCATGGCTATTTTATTATTGTATTTTTTAATTATTTTTTTTGTTCTATAGAATGGCTCGGGTTGGAAGGGACTTTAAAGATCAAGATCCAACCCCCTTGCATAGCCAGGGACACTGCCAGGGAGGAGGCATCAACAACTTCCCTGGGCAACATATTCCAGTGTGTTACTACCCTCATGGTGAATATTTTTTCCTGGTATATAACCTAAATTTGCCCTCTTTCAGTTTCAAACCATTATCCCTTTATTTGTTCTAAAAAATTTCCCAGGAGGGATGAAAAAGAGCATTGATTTCCCCACAGGTGAAAAGACAAGCCACAAAAACAACAGGGAAAAGGGAATATTTTTAACGATAGATTAGGAGGATGCAAATTCTGGATAAGGAGGAAAGACACAGAAATGGGTGGTTCATGTTCAAGAAGGAACGAGGAACAGGATGATTTCCCCCAGCAGTGTCAAATTACTACCCCCATTAATGCAAATGAACACAGGCACTGAAACTCAGAAGCAAACCCACCCATAGCCAATGCTGCTTGGGCTGACCAGGCTGACTCCCAGGCCCCCCACCCCATCTCCAGAGGGTTTTCAGAACATCCTGTTACTCAAGGGACTGATTTTCCACGTTAGTAAAACTGTATTGGTCAGGTACACCAGACTCACTGTGCACTTTGCTGAAATCTGGGTGAGATCTGAACAAGGCAATGTACCAGTGGGAGATAAATCACTCCAAACCCTCCCCTTCCCCCCTGCAAAACAGCCCCACCAAGCAGCAGAGCCAGAGAAAAGATGCTTTTCCCTCCAAAGAGAAGGCAGCCCACATGAGTGCAACAGGCTTGGTTCACTCTGTCCCAGGCAGGGTTTTATTAGTGCAGAAATGTGTGTGTGTGGCTTACAGAGGTGACACCCAGGCACCAAATCACCTCTTGGCAAGAGGTTCCCATGAAAGGAACCCAAGGGCTTTCTGAGGGCAGCAATAGCAGGTGGATACCTGGAGCTGGACAAAGGATGCTGGATAAAGCACTGGCTGGAAGAAGCAGAAGAAATCATGTCCTTATGGAATAAAACAGCACAAGTCTGTAACAAGGGAACTGAAAAAAAACGAGGATCAGGAATGGCCTCAGGCATAAAGGCCTTTAAAACAATAGTAGGATGCAATAACCCCTGGTATGTGGCAGCTGGCCAAAGAAAAGGGTCAGTGAACCCATCAGGTGATGGGACCAAATACTCATAAAAGGACAACCATAAGGTTTAAGATTCCTAAAGTAAGAAAAGCCAGCAGGGGAACAACCTGCTATGAGAGATGCAATAAAGGGCAAAAGGGGCAACAAAGGCTCCAGGAGAGACAAACCCCAAGTTACTCTACAGATGACAGATGAAATAGGAAGGGACAAGATGAGAAGCAGATCACTGTGTGTACTTTATTACCACACATCATACCTTGACATGCAGCCCTTTCCTAAAGTTACTGAGAGGAGTAGGGGGAGAGATTGGAGATCCCTCCAGACATGGATCTCTCTCACCATGGAGATTGGAGATTACTTTTTTTTTTTCTTGCATAACATCACGCTTCTTGAAATTCAGTACCTTTAAAAGGTCACTTTAAAGTCACCTCTGTGGTCTTTAAAAGGTTCCCACGCAACACCACTATAGTTAGCCAGAAGGAAAGTCTTCCTAGCCATCTGGCTAAAGCTTGCACTTCTCCATTTCAGCTGTATGCATGCTTGCTGCCCATTGCTGACCCAGACTTGAACTGTCAGATTCCTAACAAGATTCAGAGGCTGCTCCAGCAAAGCATGTTTAAAAGGTGAGCTAACACCCTGCCCTGCAGAACAGGGTGGCTCTAGGAGATGGAGCTCATATAAAGTCAGGAGTATCAAACCAGAAAAAGAAAAGGCAAAAAAGAAATGAGGTCACTGACTTCTTCAAGAAACACTGTTTAGAAGGAGCAGATGAGTCTGCCACCAAAAACTACACAAGGAGCCTTGCTAGGAAAGGCTCAGAACATGAAGCCCTGCAGACACACACTGATCACAGAATTCTCACAGCTGAAAAAGACCTCCAAGATCACCACGCCCAACCAACATTTCCCACCCCCCAAATAAAATGTATTTATCGATATGTGTCACCCACCAGAGCTTGTCCTGAAGCACCTCATCTACGTGGCTTTTAAATGCCTCCGGGGGGGAGACTCCATCACCTCCCTGGGCAGCCCCTTCCAGTGCCTCACCACTGCCCCAGTAAAGAAACCCAGAGTAGTCAGTGACAGCTATTAAGGTTCTGCTCCATGACAGGACAGGCAGTGAATTAACAGGTAGACATTGCTGAGACAGACCAAAACACTTGTGTTTGGGGCTTTCTCCCTGAGCTTTATGTAAGACAACCCCATAAGCTGCTTTTCTCTTTTCTTTGGAGCCGTGAGAGGTGACAGAAGCCACCAAACCTGTCCTGCTGTGATCTGAGCTAATCTGGACAGTACTGCTGGGGTTCCAGGGAAAGAAAAGGAAGAGTTGAAAAATGCTCAGCCCTGAGGAGCAGGGCAGAGGAGCTGTGAGTTCAGTTTTGCTGAGCTGTTCAGAACTGTGGCACCTTTGGATGTCCTGGCATCTGCCTCAAACACTGACCACAGCTCCTTTGAGATTACATCCCCCTCCAAAATGTCCCAAATAATCACCCAAAATATCCCATTGTGGCTGAAGGTCTTGGCCTCATCTTCCATATTTCCATCTCTTAATTACCAAGGCTGTACCTCCCACTATCAAGTCTCCAGAAGCAGGTAGGGTTTGGATCACCTTCCAATACAAGTAAGAGGTCTGGTACGTGCAAGGTATCCAGGTGCTGCCCCCACCATAGAGAAAGAACCTCAAATGGCCTTCCAGGTACCACAGCACCTGTGCACAAGCAGCAGGAAGGCTCCTGACACCCCCACTCTCAACTCCTAAGCAAACCCTGTGATGTTTTCAGAGCCTGAGCTCCTAATCACTGCCAGTGACCTCGTGGAGCAGTGTGTTGTCCAAAGCCTGAAGAACAAACACCCAAGTCTGGGCACACATTAGCAAGAAAACCAAGACAGATCAGTGCAACGTGCCAGGCAAAGCTCTACCTAAACCACCATCCTCTTTCCTGGGGTTTGCACACTGCCAGGCAGCTCACGGAAGGTCCTCACGACTGCCCAAGTCTGCAGACAGAAAACCAGCCCTGCTCCGAGCAAACCTTGACTCCAAGGCTGCAGTTACCATTAAATATATAAAGGCTGTGGTGTGTTTTATGAGAAGCCACTGCAGCCCCAGCTGGTTTGCCTGCAGGACACCAGGCAGGAATCCAAAGGCCCTGGTGCTGCCAGCAGGAGCCCTGCTCACACAAAGCCTCTCCAGCAGCACAAGGAAGTGCCTCAGTTTCCTCTGCCACTGCTGAGGAAGTTCTCCTGGTGTTGTCCCACCAGACCAGGAACCTCATCCCAAAGGTAAAGAAGGGCCAGACCCTGGCAAAGGGTGGGACTGTGACCCACGCAGGGCACAGACTGCTCTCTGGTTGAAAATTAAGCCCGGCTCCAGCAGTAGTGGGCGGGAAGGACCCATCTGCCCCCCAGCCCCACGAAGGCTGTGACTGATTCATCTGGCCAGGTTTGAAGGGACTCAACCCTGATAAGGGCTCAGGTATCTTCCACTATCTGCCACAAACAGAATTACTCACAATTACCTTGGTCAGAAAAAACTTTCAAGATCATCAGGTCCCAAATATAACTGAGCTACAGTATCTCTCCCTGTCTGCCAAGTGGATCCTGTCACTTCCCCTCCCTACGGGTCCATCCCTTCACTTACAGCATGGAGTACATCTCTTATTAAAACACCTGTCAATTCTACAAAAAGGCAAAAATCATGACAAGAGTGTGCTAAATACAGCCAAACAGGGCAAACACAGGCATCAAACCTCATACAGCTGTAACTGGGCCTCCCCAGTACATTTTGCGTTACCTTTTCATTTTAAATGCCAACAGGAAGCATGCTCAGGGGTCCCTTGGGATCAAGCTGACAAGGTGCTCAGGAAGCAATGTTATCTCCACGACAAAGGTTTCTGAACACACCACTTCAGAGGTGATGCATTTTTCACACACCTCACAGCACTTGCACTACTTAATTAATCCACAACACAAAAACCACTCCCAACTTTTCCAAAGGGCTTTACCATATTATCAGAAGGCTGCAGTGAAGTCAGTCCACTAAATCTTTTCATTCATGGCAAACAAGCTAACCAGGACATTTCTGTTACCTGCAAAATGTCATGGAATAATAATTTAAAAAAAAAAAATCTGGAGAGAAGCTCATCTAAAATCATTCATCCGAATACTTCAACGCTGAGAAGATCCAAACCACCCATCTTGTTTTTACTTTCTGCAGGGCAGCATTTAGGTCCCAGTCTGTGCCTGCCACCCCCAGGTTGTGCCAGCTGCTGGACACAGAGAGCATCCAGGCAGTGCCTGAGCCTTCCTTGACTTGCTTTTGCACAGGCAAAGCCTTTCTCAGTTTTACCAAAGCAAAACACAGCCCATTCCATCTCTGCCTGCAAATTAAAGGCACCAAGGAATATTCACGAAGCATACTCTGTGCTGAGATTTTATCTGATTTGGTTTTAAATCACATTTGTTTCAGAAGCAATTAAAAACTGATGTGAAGCAGGTCTTCTGGTTATTTCTGAAGTCTCCCTAAGTGACCAAAAACCAAGGGTGGGGAGGACGGAAGAAAATGAAAATAAACGGGTAAACACAGCTCATTTCTTCTACCTTCTGCCCACTGAATAAAGGTAAAGATTTTCAGTTATCTTTACCCTTTAAACCTCTCCCCTCACTGATCCAACAACCAAGTAATAATCTGGGGCTTACGGCATCACACAGCTTTCTGCCAGCAAAGTGCAATGACACAACAGGGTTGAGAATAGAAAGCAAGGAGGGGGAAAGTGAGGGGAGCAGTCAGATAAAATGAACAAAAAAGTTACGGGAAGAAGTCACCAAATCCCTGATTTAGGCTCTCTTTCTATTATATTCCCTAACCATAACGGGATCCAGGAGAAACTCCCCACTGGAGCAGCGGGGAATTCACTCCTACAACAGGAGCAGCTAGGAGATCTTCTGGAGAGCTTCACTTTACAGCTCACGGGAAAGCAGACCAAAGCAGCTGGCTGCTGGGCTGGCCCCTTCTCAGGAGGCAGAGAGCTCCTGGGGCCGTGTCAGCCTTCATCTCCAGCATCCCCCTCCTCCTCCCCACCATGCAGCCAGGGCAGCACCAAGCCCAGGGGAAGTTGTGCTCCCAGAGCCAAGAATACCTTATCTCAAAGGATAAGGTGGAGCTTTACTTTTCCCCTCTTGCAAAATCGGTTATTAAGTAATCTGTTTATGTCACACATACCAGCACTCCTTACAGTGGCATTAGAGCAAGATGTCATTACCTTCAAGGAAAGGAACGTGCAGTGCTCTAAATGAATGGGAATGGTTTTCTCTTCCAGGAGTTCAGCTTAGGGCAGGGCCTCAGAATCAGGGAATTGCTCAGGCTGGAAAAGACCTTCAAGATCAAGTCCAGCCTTGTCCTAACCCTATTCCCCTGTTCCTGATGACCCAGCACTAAAGCAGCTCTTCCCCCCAGCATGCCTACAATTCCACAGCTTTCCTTCCACGCTCTGCTCCAGACCCAGGCAGACCCCTGGTGTCACCAAGAGATGTGTAACACCAGGGATGGGCAGCAAAGCAGCTCTGCACAACTCCCAGGTACACTGAATTAATCAGCTGAGCCCTCCCACTGATAATGACAGCAGGGGGGAGCTGGGATGGAGTAATTTTTGAATGACAGGAGCTGATCTCACTAATGAAACAGGAACACATTCCAGCGTAGGAGCAGCCTGAGGTGCCACCCTAGAGGAGCACTGAACAAGCTCAGGCAGCAGGCCAAAGGGACATACTTCTGTCAGCGATCTGTGGTTTCTATTAATGTCACTTTTACTCAGTGAGGCTATGACCCACATTTGCCCCAAGATGAAAAGGTCTCAACATCCCACCAGCCAGAAATGCCCCTTTTTACTCCTCCTTAAAAAAGCCAAGTCCTTCCCTCTCCCCCACCTGCTGCATCAGTGAGTGATGTGGTAACTCAGAGTTCCTATCTCCAACTTAGAGACAGAAACTGAGGCCACCAGCTACCCACACAAAGACACCCTGCTGCTTTGTGCAAAGAACGTGCAAAAGAGGGGTGCTCGAAATGACACTTTTAAAATTGTGTCTTGCATCTGTCTCAAAATCCAAACCAATTGACAGGCAAGAAAAGCATCCTGCCTTCTGAGCACATCCCCATCTGTGGCCGTGGGGTTTGCCTGGTTCCTCCTGCAGCTTGGGAACCCCAAGTCCCTCTGCCCTACCACTGCACCTTTATCTCCTCTGATAAAGGTTACAATTCCCCTTTCCCTAGCAGGAGGGAAAGAAAACCCTCCCTCCTCTCTGCTCTGGTTTGTTTGATTTTTTCCCTACAAGCTCAGTGAACTTAAGAGTAGCATTAAAGAACCATCCTGAGACATTTCATCAGCACAGGTTGGCTGCACTGCCTGTCAAGTGCAAAAAATGACTGGGAGGGGAATGGAAAGATGAGGCAAGAGAGGCAAACAGCTTCATAATACGTATGTTGTTGCTTCATGAAAGTAGGCTAAACATACAAATGATTCAGAAAAACAAAATACACCTGGAGGTAACAATTCCACTGACTGTTACCCTCCCCTGCAGTGGGTGCAACTACTGCAACCCTTCTAGAAAAAGCAGGTTAGAACTCCAGCATGGAAGGGCCTGCAGCAATGGAGAGCACTTCAGAGCCAACACCTTCAAGACTCCAGATAAATGCTCTGCTGTTCAAAACTACTCCACTTGCAGTGCAGAAACCAAACAGAGAGACTTTAAAGCATCTGCATCAAACACCAGCTGAAGGTCTCCAACCTAATGTTTGAGCCCTTCCATTAGATCTTAAAATGACAGGGGAGACTGAGATGAGACATTAGGAAGAAATTCTTTGCTGTGAGGGTGGCCGGGTGCCCAGAGAAGCTGTGGCTGCCCCATCCCTGGCAGTGTCCAAGTCCAGGTTGGATGGGGCTTGGAGCAACCTGGGCTGGTGGGAGGTGTCCCTGCCCATGCAGGGGGTTGGAACTGGAGGAGCTTTAACTTTCCAACCCAAACCTTTCTGTGAGTTTGTAATTTATTCTATACAGGCAGCCTGGGACTGCAGGCATGGGGCATGTGTGCACATCAGACATCCCCATCCATTCAGGGCACTTACACACAAGGCACTTCTCTATCTGGAGTTGGAAGCAGCTGAGGCAACTAAGATCTCTTCAAGGTGCCAAAGCCTTTACTGACAACTTGCACTGAGGTAATGCCCCAAACTTGCCAGGTACACAATGAGTTAAGGCTGTCCCAGCCCAGAAGACTGGAGTGGGTGAGCAGCAGCTGCCCAGCAGCATCAGAGATGGTCCCTGGGTGCCTGGTGCCACTGCCACAGACAGCAGCTCCCTTTGGGATTGAGCTCAGTCACTGGCAGGAGCCTGGCAAGAACCATGGCACTGCTCCTGGCAGGAGCAAGGGAATCAGCTGGGTACACAGCTCCAAGGCCCCATTCTGTTCCTGGAGGGCACACCTGGGTAGTGCACACCACAACAGCATGTGGCAGCATTTGAGACAGTAAAATCTCCCCTCTCAAACGTTTTTCTCCTGTCCCAACGTATCAATTATTCTGGGAGCAAAAAGCTAATACAAACCTCCTGTCATTTCAGCCCTGCAGACAGCAAACAGCCTAATTAAAGCCAACATGATGATTTATAGTGTCTGAGCACAGATTACTTCCTACAGGAGAGGAAGCAAACACAGGCTTTTTCTGGTTTGATTTGCTGGAAGTGTTCTAATCCATCTTCCTGCAGATTACTTTCTTTCAAACTGCTTGATCCTTTGCCGTCCATTACCAGTGACAATGACATGGCTGTAATCTTACACCTTTCAAAACGTTTCAAACCAAAAGCCACAGGCATTTCGTTGCAAGAAGAGAAATCAGAATAAAATTATATGCCTGAAGCAAGGGGGAAGGGCAGCAGTGAGAGGTGAACTGCAGGTCTCCCTGCCTGGGGAGGTGAGTACATAGCCTTGCCTTCTTTCCTCCTACTCCCCCATTAGTTTTTCAAGCACCCAGTCAACTGATTCTCCTAAAACAAGATAATTTGCTGCAAATAATTCATGTCTATCAGCTTCATAATTTTCTGCAAACAACCTGAAACTAAACTTCTTTAAATTCCTTTTACCTTTGGGATTTCACAATGTTTTCAGTTGTGGGAGGAAATAAAAACACTTGCTAAAGAGTTTACTCTTTGCCTAAAAAGAGAAAAACCTGTTTGCTCTGTTAAAAGTTGTTCTTCGAGGGCAAAATCATCTCTTTTTGTGCCTCCTGAGCTAAAAAGATAACCCAGGCAAATGTCTGTTTGCTGCCCCGCTTCCACCCTGACCCGCAGCACAAATCCTGCAGTTTTTTCCAGTTTGCTTCTCCATCTGCAACACACCTGCCACCCCACTCCAGCCCTTCCCAGCGATCCACAGGGATTGCCAAACTGTATTCCCAGAGGAGAGAGAAAGAGCTCCCTGCCAGACACAGCACACAGATTTTGTGGGAAGGGGAAAGAGGCGCCGGCAGCACGCAACAACATTCACTCCTCAACAACTGAAAAAGAGGATTTCTTTTAAAAAGTCACTTCCACCCTGACCCAGTACTGGTGTTTCAGTCAATTTTAGGATTAATTACTGGGCAAAACAAAGGCCCCTTTTTCCTCTGCTGGCTGACTGTGCTGATCTGCCACACAAACCCCAAGTGGCAAGGCACCCTTCCTCCCCAGCACTCCGAGGTCTCTTACCTTCCACTTCTTCTTCATCACATACATGTTTAAGGAAGGAAGCCCCTCTATCCAGTACTGCCTCGTCCTCCATCCTATAGTAATAGAAAAGAAAAAAGGAATGCTCAGACTTCTCCTGGAGGGAGCTGTTTGAACCAGCCCAGGTGGTGGGCTGGTTAACTTGCAAGCTGTTGTTCATCTTCCTGCAGGCACTGCTCCTCTGCTTCCCGTCCTGGCTGCTCCTTCAGACACCTCCTCTCCAGTGCTTTAAGCTGCCTTCACGTAGCTCCAGCTCTAACCTTGAGAGGACATCAGTGGTGACAGGTGTAAGAAAGGTAATCCCAACTACAAGGCTTTGGGGTTGTTTCCTGTTGCTTTTTTTTTTTTTTTTCCCCTCCTCCTTTTTTTTCCTAAAAGGATGGATGCACTCCCAGGCAAGTTTGGGGCAGTCTATGCCTTAGCCAACAGTCTGGGGAATTCCAGTTTGCCTTGAAATCCCTTTCAAATCCCTGGGCTGCAGAGCCAGAGCCAGGCAAGCCAGCAGACCCTGCACAGCCACCCCCAATGCCCGGGAGGACCCCAGCCTCCAGCCAGCCTCTTAATACCAGCAAAGCACACTTGTCTGCTGGGAGGCAAGCTGTGGGTCACATGGTGGCCTGACAGAAAGCTGACATATGAGGATTATCCAGAGACCCAGCTACAGTCAGCCAGACCATCACAGCAGTCATTTATGTGTGTCACCCATTCATTCATCCACTTGGGGATGGGTTTTAGTAGTTGCTTTCCTTCCCCTCCCCCTTCTTAGCTGTTTCTCTGTATGGAAGAGATTCCCCATTCTGGGTGCTTCCACCCCAGAAGTGCTCCTTGGCACTGCCCAGAACTGGTGCTGCAGGAGCTCACCCACAAAATAAGACCCTGCACGTTTCCAAGGGCTCGTCTACAAACTCGTTTTGACAAGCAAGCACAAAAATGCTCAAACAACAAAAAACAAATGTAGCTCTATCAAATAATCTCCTTTCATACTGCTCAGAGGCTCAGCACACATTTGCTGCTCACTGCTGGCCACTCACTGGGATGCTTTCTGTCTGAACACAGCTGCAGACCGAGCTGCTAACCTGTTTTCCTAGAAAGAAGCAGGCATATGGGGGTACAGATCAAACCCTACCACTTTTTCCTTATTCCCAAGATGGATTAGCCACAAACACGGTACAGAAGGAGACAAATCCTTTTAAAACTCTTCACATCCCTATTGCTCTCACTTGTGCTCCCATGAGATCCTCCAAGTGCATTAGCAGCAAACACTAATAATTTTTTTAAGGCATGTTCAGATTAAGGAGAGTATAAAAAGTGAGCTGATTAATACAGAGAAATACATTTCAGTGTCTTAGGATATTGACCTTAAATGTCAACACCTACCTGAACAAAAAAAAAAAAAACAAACAAAAAAAACCCAACCAAGAACCAAAAGACCAAACAAAAAAAACCCCAAAACAAAAAAAACCCTAAGAAACAGGCAAACAAAAAAAAAAATCAGCCACAAGAAGTGCCACCACTATTTTCTGCTAGCAATGGCCCAGCAGCCTTTTTCCCACCTGTACCAAATTTTCCTCCACTTCAGCCCCTTTCCTACCCCACCACTGGCCTCCTCCTTGGCTCCTACTCTGCAGATCAGCTCCATGAATAAGTCTCAGATACGACACAGATAAAAAGAACAAAACGGGTCAGACCCAAAGCCACCAACTAAGGCTACAGAAATACTCATTTGTCATTCGGATTACTGGATGGGAGCAAGTAATACAGCAATTAATACCCTGCAATGAAGGGGAACATCAGCTCCAAAGTTCAGGTCTGTTTCAGACATGTGGAGCCAAGCCACCCCCCTTCACAGGGGCTGTTTCTGCCCCCACTCTCTGAGCCTCCCCAGCAAGCTCCAGCTCTTCCTTCAGTTATTCCAGGATATTTATGCAGCTTTTCCAAGGCAGCAAAAGGGGAAGACACTGCATGGCTGCTCCTGCCTGTTTGCAACGGGTGTGAATTTTAAATTTTTTTATTGCTATTTTTTTTTCCTCCCCCCTCGGAGCAGCACAGTAGCTACTTGCTATAAACACAACTGAAAACATCTGGAACAGATGGGAGTGGATTTCCAGAGCCAGACACAACCCGCACACACGTTATTACCCTGTGCACTCTGTTCTTACACTTTCACACACACACAGCCTGCCCTGCCCTTTGCCTCTCTGGCCCCTGGTCCCTCAGGGTGTGTATAGGTACAACCACACCTGAGCATCCCACACCCGGGGCTCCAGCATCAGCCCAGGCAGGAGGCAACAGTCTCATGGGGGGGGGGCAAGAGGGAGAAAGAAGGGGAAAGGAAGGAAAGGGGCAATTTCCATGGCCTGTAGAGAACATAGAGCTGAAAATCTACCAGGTGACATTCCCCTAGGAACACATCTGCTCTAACTCCCCACCACAGCAGTGCATTAGGGCACTGAGCTACCAGAACATGTAAAAGAAGGGCAAGAAAGCTGATGAAGGGTTTGGAGCACAAGTATTACAAACAGGGGCTGAGGGAGCTGGGGTTGTCTGGCTTGGAGAAGGGAAGGCTGAGAGGAGACCTCCTTTCTCTTTACAACTACCTGAAAGGAGGCTGTAAAGAATCACAGAATGATTTGGGTTGGAAGGGACCTCTCAAGGCCATCCAGTCCCACCCGCTGCAGTATCAGGGACACCCTCACCCACAGCAGGTTGCTCAGAGCCTCCTGGGCTTGAGGTGAGGATCAGTCTGCTCAATGAAGTTACAAGTAATAATGGGCTCAAGTTGCAGCAGGGGAGGTTCAGGTTGGATGTTAGGAAGAATTTTGTCACTGAAAGGGTTCTCAGGCACTGGAATGGGCTGCCCAGGGCAGTGGTGGAGTCACCATCCCTGTAGGGATTTAGGAGTCCAAGAGCCATGGTGTTTAGGGCTGGGGTTTGGTTAAGCTCTTGTTGTGTCAGGCTATGGACTCCATCAGCTTGGAGGCCTTTTCCAGCCGAGGTGATTGTGTGATCCTGCTTGCTGCAGAACCCAGCAGCATCTCCTGGGCTGGGGGGCACAGACCCCACGCTTCCCCCCGCCTCCCACTAACTGCACCTTTTCTTCCCTGGGATCCATTTCCCCCAGTCCCCAGCCCTGCCTCCTGGCTGGAAAACTGCTGAGGGCAGGGGGGAGCCCGATGCTTCCCCCAGCCATGGGACAGGCACTGATCGGATGGGAAGGAGCTGGGGGGGGAGAGGACCAGGAATAGAGCTTGGGTTGTCTTGGCACCGAGCCCCAGCTCTAATCCACAGGAGTTTAGGGATTAGACTCCCCAAGCACCACCTCCCTTGACTTGGTCTTTTCTGCCCTTCTCAGATTACTGCTGGGATTTCTTTAGGTCAAAATCTAGCAAGAAAAACATCCTTCTATGAATCGGCAGGGAGGAAATATTTCTGCCTCCCTCCCTCCCCAGTTTTTTAAACAATATAAAATGGGAATTGCAGACATTAAAAAAAAATATTAATTTTTAAAATAGCTTGAAATTACAGGTAATTTTTTATTTGGATAAAGGTATTTTCACCATTCCTTGGAGGAGTCACACACACAGGATACAGGAGGCTGGAAATTTAACAGTTAACTTAAAGGTCTTTTCTAAGTAAAACAATTCTTATGATTTTAATAGAAATGCACCTTAATTTCACAGCTTGGTTTACCACGTAAAAAGAAGGTAAAAAGCATGGGACATTCAGACACCTTGCACCTAGATCCATATCCTAATTCCTGCTACTGCAAGATTTTGGAAACAAGCCTCAAAAAATGAACTAAAAAAATCTTGGATTTCTATTTTCATCATCTAGATCTGAGCAAGTCATGCACTCTGACAGAATACAGTCAAGTGAAAAACAATGAGTAATTGGAGTAATGCTTGAGTAATTGGCCGCTCAGGATAGATCATCAGCTTGGTACCAAACATTTTTAGCAGTGACATTATGCATCAATAGGAATTGAACAAGAGTCCCAGGTGGGCAGCACAGCACTGCTCACATACAGTGTGCTGACCATGTGTGGCTCCAGCTCACAGGAATACCTTGCCAGACGACCCAGAGAGAATGGGATTCATTGCATAGTAACAGGAATCCCAGACCTCAGAATGGAGAGAAAAATCAGTATAGAAAAGGCAAAATGCAGGAAAGCCCAAAGATTAAGAGTCCATTCTACAATGAGCAGAGCTTATAGATGGGCAGGGAGGTTTGCCTCTCTGTTCTGGCTACACTTACTGACAGTCTCTGCTTGTATTATACATAATATTTGTTAATTTAACTATTATAAATATTTATTATAAATTCTTCCAGCAGGTCACCTCCTTAAAGAGCCAAACGCTTGCAACAAGTGTCCACAGCTGTCCTGTCCCCCTTGTCCCATCCCCACCACAGCCAACCCTCCCAAACCAGGACAGGTGGACAAATAGGCAGAGGGATGGAGGGAGAGGCAGAGGGATGGAGGGAGAGGCAGAGGGATGGAGGGAGAGGCAGAGGGATGGAGGGAGAGGCAGAGGGATGGAGGGAGAGGCAGAGGGATGGAGGGAGAGGCAGAGGGATGGAGGGACAGGCAGAGGGATGGAGGGACAGGCAGAGGGATGGAGGGACAGGCAGAGGGATGGAGGGACAGGCAGAGGGATGGAGGGACAGGCAGAGGGATGGAGGGACAGGCAGAGGGATGGAGGGACAGGCAGAGGGATGGAGGGACAGGCAGAGGGATGGAATGCTGCCACCCAACCCACCACAGCCCTGGGGTGCCTGGGCAGGGGGAGCACAGCCTGGGGATGCCATCAACACCTGTGCTTTTTTAACTCCACAGCTGAGAGAGGAGGGAAAGCAGCATTTGGGGCAAATAAAGCAGAAGGGCTGATGTGGCAACAGGAGCTGTGGCAGAGAGCTCCAGCTTGCTTCAGTGAATAACCCCAGAACGTATCCAGGGAGCAAGAAACCAGAGCTATTACTTGCTGATAAGTTTTTATGATCCTACCCGTTTCAAACGTCCTCTGCAATGAGGAAGGAACTCCAGCAAACTCCAGACTGAACGAATTAAAAGCCAAGCAGAGCCCTGTCTAAGTGCAGTGGGGAGCAGCATGCCCAGCCCCTGGGAAAGGCACATTTCCAGAGCAATCCTTTTGCAACCAGCCGGGGCACGGAGTGTGGCAGCTCTGTGGGAAGGAGAGAGGGCTGGGAAGGTCGGGGCCCAGAGCAGCTCATGGGAAAGGTAAGAGGGTAAGAGTAAGAACTACCTGAGTGTGCAGAATCCACCACCCAAGCCTGGCATCATTTCCCTAGCAAGAGCCCTCGCTCAGCAAACTGTCCGTGAAGCAGAGACACAGTGGATAAGGATGCAGAAGGAAAAGAGACAAGGCTGGCAGGGCTGAGCCACATCCACCAACAGCAGCATTCCCCAGCAGACACCACAGCACAGGATGCACACAATCACAGAACCTTAGGGGTTGGAAGGGGCCTCAGAAGATGATGAGTCCAGCCTCCTGCCAGAGCAGGATCACCTAACAGAGGTCACACAGACACAGCTCCAGAGGAGGAGACTCCACAAGTCTCATGCACAGAGAGAAAAGCCACCAAAGGCTTCCCTGGCAGTGACAACCAGTGCCCTCACCCAGCCACCCAACTTAGCTGCCAAGTGTCTGTGTGCCTGTATCCCAAAGGTAATGAGTCAGTAAGCTAAACAGGCCCTTTCTGTCAACAGGCTGCAGAGGGGCAGAGGCAGAGGTTCTTTTCTCTGCAACCTGTGAACCATTCAGAGAGTGGCCAAGTAAACAGGAAACAGGGAAGGAGACTTGGTCCCCATCTATTCCCTCACAGCCCATATGCAAACGCTTGAATAAACAGATCCAATGTGACCAACTCCTTTTGAGGGGCTAGATGTCTTCTGCTTTTCTCACATACTTGCATAAAGGCTCTATCACACAGAAAAATGAGCTTGACTACATTCAGCACAGTCTGCTTGATGCACTTTTAGAACGTGCTGCCAAATTTATCTTGGATGCAATTTCCCCTGTTAGCTCCAGAGCAGAATTGATTTCCATGCTTTCTCAGCAAAAGGCTGTACTCACCAGGAGCAGAGGAGGACAGAAGCCTCTGCTTTCTGCTGAAAGATCTTGCGCTGGAAGAGTCTTAAATCTAAATATAAACCCAACTTCTTGGAAATTAACTCTCAATAATCAACAGGGAGCTGCCATCCCAGATGAGTGCTTTGCCCCACGCAATGGAGGTGCAGATGCAGACTCAGCAGCACAGGCAGGCAAGGTGCCCCAGCACCCTCCTGTCTGACAATGCAGGATATGTAGGCAAAGGCTGGAACAGGCACTACCCCCCAGGAGGTTCTGGGCTCTTTCTGCAATACCACTTCTCTGCTTGCAGTGCAGAGCCAGCACACACTGGAGCACGAGGCACGTGGCAGCTGCTGAGCAGTCGTGCACACGCTGTAGTGAAACAAGGAGAAAGCAAAAAGCAAGAAAGCTTTCCCAGTTTATTACAGAAAACCAGGTTGGTTTGGGTCGGAAGGAATCCTACAGGTCACCTAGCTGCAACCCCCTGTATGGGCAGGGACACCTCCTAGAAGTCACCACCAACCTACAAGCACCTGCAGGTTCTGGGTTAACTTGTCTTTCCAAAGGGCATGGGAAAACTGAACGGTTTGCTCTTGCTTGCTCCTCTCTCAAGCATGACAGGCACATAAGCCTCTTGTTATGTGACACCAAAGCAAGCTGGTTTCAAGGGGGTTTGGAGAAAGGAGGAGCAACACAGGGTCAGTGGACAGCCCATACATCCTTGAGCTTCCCATCTTCCCCTCCCTGGAGGTTCTTCCATGGAAGGCCCCTAGGTGGGAGCTGGGACAAGGTGGCAGGCAGAGAACCCCAGCCCTCCTGGCATGCCTTGGCAGAGCAGGCAGAGCTCTGTAAGGCGCTAGCACCCATTCTGCACCCAGCATCCTGCTGACACACTCTTCATGTACAGCTACGCCACAAACCAAGGCTCCAGGGTGCTCCAGGACCCATCAGCAGCACCAAGCAGAATACAACCCTCCTCAGGTGTCAGCTGGATGACACTGACGCCCTTACCTAAATTTCACCCCAGCAAATACAGCCCAGTTGCTCACTGATACCTCACTGTGATTACTAAAAGGGGTTTTAGTATTTTTGAGACCTTTTTGAAAACTGTTTTAATTTCTTTCTCTTCAAGCAAACCATGGAGATGTAACTGAAGACACACCAGCAAAGAGAAGTCTACATTTCATCAAGCTTAATTTCAAACTTGTAGCATCTCAGTGAAAGCTCTCTCTCCAGCAGGACAAGATGAACCTCCACTGCTGAGCACCTGCTTCTTGCCATCTTCCACACACAGCTGCTCTATTTAATGCAGCTAGAGCCAGGAGAGGTACAGAGATGCTCTGAAAGAAATTCAAAACTGCACTTACGTAGCAGCTTTGTGAGATGAGCCAATCAACAGGAAGAAGTGATTTCAGGCTGCAAATATTATGAATGTACCCATTTGAGGCCAACATAAACCAGATATTTTTGTAGCTTAATTTTCTGCAAAGTACAAAATATAAATCACACCAAAAAAGCTTTCTCTAGAGACAGAATGGTGTCAGGTTTTAAGTCCACAAGCAGCAGTGGATTTTCTTTTAAAAACTATTACTTCAAGACAGCCTGGGGAATCTGACTTTTTTATTTCTGCCATTTATTACTGTGACAATGTCATGCCCCTCAATATTTTTATTTCGGTTTTATTACTTTAGACAACTTGATATTGACCATGGTTTTACACATCCAGATGGCTGCTCCTACAATTTTTATTCAATACTGCATACTAGTGGAAAAAAGAACCGAGCTCAATTTTGGCATAAAAAAGTTCCTTAAACCCCCCCACCATCTTCCAAACACATGCTTAGGAAAACAGGGTTAACAAAATCTTAAGAGTGGTTCAAAAATGGTAAAGTGGCTGGAGGAAAGAGCACATTTCAGGAGTGGACTAACCCAGCAGGCTAAGGTGGACAGATGACTGCAAGATACACAGCTTATTTTTGCCCTGCTTGGGAAAAATTAGGCAGTGTACAACAGATATATAATGCAGCACATGACTGGAGGCTCAGCAAACCTTAGATGAAAACGCTCTCACAAATTAGCCCTCTGGAGCATTTTCATGTGCTCTTCAACCAAACCCTTGTCTATTTAAAAAAAAAAATCCTGTTTTATGAAGCAGTTGCTCTTTGTTCAAGCCTCGTGGAAGAGCCCTCTTTGAGAAATCTGTGCCTCAGTGTGCTGTGTCAGAAGGTACCACGGACTCAGAGCTGCCCACAACATTACAAGTATGTGTTTTATATCAGCTCAGCATAGGAGTCTCAAATGAGTGTGAGACTTTAAAAGTATGTAATAGACAGGGATACACCTATCTCTAACCATGCACAAATATATAAATCTCGACAACAGCATCTGCTGAATGTTACCCACATGGAGCCTCAAAAATCAAGGCATGGGTAGCTTGGACCTGAGATGACGTTTCCTCCCTGTAGACAAGGATGTTGAAGTGGGCACCTCAGTCTTGCCAGGCTGCCTTTTAAAAGAAAAAGGTTATCTGAAAAGGGAGTTCCTGGGTTTAAGTCCATTTCCCACTCAGCAGAAGAATAGGCAGTGTGTACAATGCGGGGTGGGGCAGCACGCCCAGTGCCACCATCAACCCAGAGCTGGTTTTCTCCAGGGAAAACAATCCAGCACTCCTAATTCTGTCCTCCCAGCAATCAGCTCCTGCACTTGTCCTCCCATGTGACTGTTCTGGGGGAAAGTCCTTTCCCTGTAGCAATGACCCCCAGCACACAAAGTACCCCCATTAACACAAAAGGTGGGAGATGAGCTTACAGCTTCATTTCACTGCTCTAATTAAAGCATGGAACTTTCCCTTCTCTTACTACTTTCAAATGCACAACTCCTACAGCTGCACGTTGTCCTTCCCACCACCTTCCCAAGCATCTCTGAGGTGCTGGAGTCATTCTAAAAGCATCACAAAATTCTGGACCATCAAGACTAATATCTGGCCTAAGCCAGGCAGTACAGACCATGTGCTGGCTTTTGGCTTTCCACTGGGAGGAGGACAGACAATACCCAACCCAGCACAAAGCTCTAGCAGGAGAAGGAGGGAGCCTGGTTGTATAAAATGTTTTGGACATATTTGAAGCAACCAAGGGAGCTAATGCACTTTCAGCACTTCCCAGAGTGCAGTCACAGCATTTCTGATCCAATTCTCAGCATTCTGAAGTGATAAGCGCTTGCTCGATAGGCTGGTTTCAAAAACATAATCCAGCAGAAAGGATATTTTTAACACAGATGATTGCAGTAATCTGCTTCGACACTCAGCCTCACACACAGGCTACGGGGCACAACTGAGCAGCACGGGATGGTGCTACACTAGCAGGAACTTCTTCAAGTGTGCAAATCACCAGAATCCTCTGCCAGCCAGGGGCTGTGCTGGGCAGCTGGAGATTGAGATCCAGAGAAAGTGTGGGGCCAAGAACCAGGAGTATGGCAAGGGCTGGACTTGATTTCTAACAGTAGAGGCCTTAGGGTGGGTGGAACAGGAGAAAAAGAAAAAATAAAATACGAAACAATCTCTTCAACTCGTAGCTGGTCACACAGTGAAAGCTCCTGTAAGGTTACACAGCTTCTACAAGTTAGACAAGTTACTCAAAAGTAAGAATGTGATGGCATTTGAGATCACATCAAAAGGAGTGTGATCTGAGCACACAGCTGTAAAACCAACACAGAAGAGGCAAAGTTACCCCATCCAAAAGTCAGCACACACACAGACCTGGTGGAGGAAAGACAGCTTCTCCAAAAGTAATGAGCAAGCAAAAAACCAGACCAGTGGGCTTTGAGAGTAAAATGCACCAAAAACTGACCTCCGCTTGTCCAGAAGATTTTATAGAGACTGCTCCCCAAAGGAGATGAGAGAAAATCTCTTGTGAGGAAGTAACCAAAAGTAATGCGAATCTGAAACTCAGAAATGCAAACAGACACTTCTCAAACTAAATTCCCTTTTTGCCTCCATCAACTGCACTGGGAGGGGAAAACAAACAAAAAAACCCACCCCCAAACCAACCAAACAAAAAAACCAACCCCAGAACACGAGCTCACAAACTACTGCAAGTTTACTGAAGATGAAGAAACAACATTTCCAGAGAGCAGAGGCAAGGGAGCAAAACCATAAAAGCAAGTTATTTTCCATCCATCTGAGAATAAACTGAAAGAATTTCATCATTTCCACCAATTTAAGCTCCAGCAGAACGTTAAGTCCCAGCCTGGAGCACCCTGAGCCCAGGGAGCCGTTCTGTCTCTCAAGTGTTTAGCAAAATCCTGATTGTGCCAGCACAAGCCCCAGCATCCAAAGGATGTGTGTCCCTCAATAATGACACCCCTGAGAATCACTCCACAGAAATGTGACAGTTCCCTGCCACAGTGCCACAGCAGAATCACAGATCACTGATTCCAACTGCAACCCAGCTCCCACAACCACCAAACCATCTCCTGAAGCTCCACATCCAAGTGTTTTTGTTGGACACCTCCAGGGATGGTGACTCCACCACCTCCCTGGGCAGCCCATTTCAATCCCTCACCATTCTTTCAGGAAGAAAATTTTTCCTAATATCCAGTCTAAACTCTGGCACAACTTAAACCCATTTCCTCTTGCCCAGACCCAGGATCCTCCTCCAGGAGGAGAGTCTGTTGTACCTCCTGGGCTATGCTCAGGCTGTTGAGACACAATTACATACAACTGACCCCTGGCTATCACTAGCCAGGCTTAGACACACACACAGGGAAACTTTTCTTCTACTCAAAATTTCAAGTGATGCTAGCAGAGGGGTACGTTTGTCTGTGGTTTTGCCAAAATCATCACAAAAAGAAAATATCACTCATGGAACACTGATGGCCACTGAGCTAGGAGTCTGGGAGAAGCTCCCCACCATCCAGCCTCACCAAGGACCTCACACACACATCCACACAGAAAGCAAACGGGGGGTTTGTACATGATTTGTCACTAGCCCTCCCTGCAGTGGGCAATGTGGAGCAGGGCACCGGGGCATGGAGCACCTTGGGGCAGCCCTTGCCCTATGACATGGGCAGCAGAGGGGATGCCAGCAACGCAGCCCAGTGACCCACTGACTACCTTGACTTCCAAGTAGGGTGCCAGTGACAAGCAGACCAAGCCCATGATCTTTAAACTTGGACCTGCAGCCTATCAATCAGCCAGTCATCAGAATCTGGCCCACAGGCAGGGCCACATGACCCTGGGTTTGCTGCATTAGTCACCAAACAAAGTGCCATGGGTTCTTTTGCCACCAGGACAGCGACCCAAACATGACACAGAATAAAAGCAGAGTGGTATAAGCAGACAATGGTTCTGCATAAAGCCATCCATTTAGAAATGTTCAACTCATTCTCCCAGCAAACTGAGGTTGCTACCGGGTTGGCATTTTGTTTCATGGGAGAGTCATGCTCTTTAATTTAGTTCTAAGTGCCCTACAGCTGGATTTACTGTATCCTCCAACCACAGCCAAGAGTGCATACCTGAAGTGCTGAGCAGGCTACTACCAAGTTTTAACAAGACTGTCCTCTAGATGACATGCGGTTCAGGGCAGTCCAAAATAGACTTACTCATATCAGCCTAAAACAAGACTGAGAACAAAACAATAAGTAGTTTCTTGCCAGGAAGTGTTAATAGCTACTTCTTACTAACTCCTCTCCAGTGACCCATTGCCATGGAAGAACAACTAGGAGGAAACACTGGGAGGAGAACAGTGATTGATGCTCATACACACCTCTGTTGCAGGAGGGCCTCCAAAGTAACCAAAAAACTATTGTAAGGACTAACAAGCTGGCTCAGAAGACCAAGTAGATCTCTGGATGATAAAATTGGACTTCAGCATCTGCCTAAAAAACTGGAGGCAGACATTCTTTCAGAAGAAACAACTTCCTGTAACAGGCCCGAAGCAGTTGATTTATTCTGATAATATAGCAAATGTCAGCTGGGGATGGGGAGGATAATGCAAGGCAGCACACATGGCCAGCAGCCCCTGAGCATAACCTGCTCACCCTGCTTGGCTCCCAGCCTCTCTGGGGCTGCTCTGATTGCGCCCCAACTCAACAGAAATCCTTCCCCCCAGTGCTGAGGGGAACTGTACCTACACAGCTTGGTGCCTGAAAATTTCCCTGGCCATCTCTAAGTAGGAATCACCATTACAGATGATGGGAAAGCAGGGGCCAAGTCCTTTCCAGCAGCTGGGATACAAAGGTGCCTTCTGTCCTGGCAAACAAGGTCTTAGTAGCAAAAGAGATAAAAGGTGGTGACTGACTGAGTCACACAAGTCCCAGTCACCAGCAACTGCAGGTGCTTTCTTAAATCTATCACAGCCCATGAATCTTCACACAAACATAAATTTCTTGGAAACAAACAGCAGCTTTATGGCCAGCACCTAATTGCAACATGGGTGTTTAAAGGTAAATGGAAAATACTCAATGGTAATATTACATCCCAGTTATCTGCACTCGTTATCTTGCATTTTTTTATTGCTTAGTGGAATGACTGGTCTGGGAACAGAGCCAGAAAAGCTGAGTTGGTACCAGAGTTCAAGCCTTTGTAGACATTACTGAGAATTTCAAATTAAGGGTCATATCCAGAAGGGTACTGACCTCGTCATGAAAAACACCAGGTACCTTCACTGAGTTACAACCAAGCCTCCCCAGGAAATACTAAGCTCGTTGTAACCCAAGGCATTGCTGCACCAGGAATACTTAAGGTCTCTTATTCATCATTATGAAGATGCCTTCATCTGTAGAAAAGCAATTACAGAAACTTTTAGAGCTCACAGAAATCTGGGTGCACTCCCCCATTTCTCCACTGCTGAAGGCTCAGAGGGCATTCAGGTTACTTGCTGGGAGATGTATTTTGAGCACGATGAGCTTAAGTTGGTTTTGCAATGCTTTTTAATAAATTAAGCTGTACACCTAATGTTCAGTGGACTGCATTGGCTCTGGGCTCTTCTAGCTTGATCTTTAATTTGAGTAATTATTTTAAAAGCTGGAGACACGATCTCCCTTTATTCAATGTCTGGAGAAGATTCTGACATTGTAAGATAGAGTTGAGGTTTCCACAGAGTTGTTTTGCAGAGTACTCCCTTTCAACAAAAATTATACATTGTGTTTTTGGCAAAGGGAAAGAGATGGGTGATCCAAACAAAATTTACAAAATTAGGAGGCTTTTCTTTTGCAGCAGTTCCTGCCCTGTTTCAGTGCTGTATTCACAGGTGCAGAGTGTCCATCCCAGGTTAAACTGAAGCACGATGACCACAGTAGGTGCCCACTCATGCTGCCAAGAGGAATGAGGCATGGAAGTGAGCAGTCAGAGCATCCCAGGTGGGGGTCAGTGCCCATGCCAGCAGAGGCAGGGTGTCAGGGCTTGCCTACCTTGTCAGCAAAGCAGGGGCCTGAGCCTACACTCAAGCCCAGACTTGCTCACATTCTTTCCATGCTAGCAGGCTCTCAGGCTTGGCTTCAGAGCATGGCTGAGGGGGAAAATGCAAGGGCTACCACAAAACCCAGCAGCCCCAGTTCTTGCAAGGTCCCAACTACAAGTGGGACCCACCTGCTCAAAGCACCATGTGCTGACCCAGGGGGTTTCACACCCCAAAGCCACCTCACAGACCCGTGCTTTGGGTGCCATAGTGACCCTGCCAGGGACACAGAGAGCTGGCACAGCACAGACCTTTCCTCTGCCCTGCAGCTCACTGGCTCTGTCACACACCCCGGTGACACAAGCCACCCAACCCACCAACACTGGGCACTCAGCCTTCACTTGGATCTCCAGGCTACCTAAATCTGCTTCAGATGGCTCTTGCCTTTCCACCTGTCCAACACGCCACTTCAAAGACCACTCTATCTTTGAATGGATCTGTTTGTCAACTAAACATTTCATTTTACTTCTTTTCACAGTAACTACATCCAGAGCACCCACTGAAGGCATTCTCAAATCTTGCGTGACACAGGATAAACTGTTTTTCTAAAACCCATCTTGCCTTTTCAATAGATAAACTGACCACTTCTCGTTCAGAAAGAGGCAGAGTCAAACACTTCTTTATGCTGAGTGAAAAGCATTTACACAGTTATGGGAATATCTTTGCATATATCACATTCCTGTCAAAGTACTTCTTGCTCTTAAGAGAGAATTATCTTTTCTTCCCGAGCACATTTTGGTGATGTATGTGTGTCAGTAATACAATGGAGAAAGACACTAACTCTGAAATGGAAAGTTAATACTCTGCTAATGACATCTGTCTATTCAGGACATTTTTTCAACAAAATTAGTGATGCCAGAGCTACAAGCGAACTGTCAGTCCAGACACAGGCTGGGCAGCTGGGCGAGGTGATCGCTGGAGATTCCTTCCAACTGAAAGACTCTATTCTAAGCAGATATTCTATCCTACAACCTCCGTCTAACACCACCCATCAAGTGAAGACTTTGCACTGGTCTTCAACTGATTTCCAACCCCACCCCAGGAGCAGCTAATGGCTGCAATTTAGACTTTGTTCCTACCCCCTCCGGCCCCGTCTGATCGGCTCTCTCTGCTCACCCCGCTATCTCCCCAGTCCTTTCTCCTGCTCATACCAGTGGAGCTGCTCACGCAGGACTCAGCCCAGCCTCCAGGGTTGACTGAGCTGCCTCAAGGCCACAAGTCACCCCAGGTAAATGTGTTCAGTGGGATCGAGGCAGCAGCCCCCCAGCAAGGCAGGGAAGGCAGGAATCAGAACGGGGGCTTGGCCCTGCCAGGGAATGCCCCGTTCACGCTGTGCCTGGGACACTGCTCCTCAAACCTGGTTGTTACTGATAAACCCAAGCCTGAGAGATGAGGAGCTGGGAAACCATTTGTCTGGGGCACCTGCCAGGGCCCAAGGGGCTGTGCTGCTGTGCCACGAAGGCTTTGGAACAAAGCTTTGCTGAGGAGAGAATGGAACAAAGAGCCCAACCACTCCGTCATTGCCCTTATTGTTTCTGCTTAGAAGAACACCCAGGCTGGGCCACTGAACGAGGCCACTGTTCTTTAGCTCTGCTCTTTGTCTGCTGAGTGCAGGAACTGTCAGATGTGGAACCAGTATCAGGCTCTGACAACTGAAGACAGATTGGAATAAAACCCTCCAGCCCCAGATCTGCCGACTACGAGACCTCGGCAAAAGGCACACGTGTGGGTCCCCTGCCCGAGAAACACACCTCCAGCCAGCCTCAGGATCCTGAAACACCACTTGTCCTTCAGCCTCGGCAGCTATTTCCCAGCCTCACTCTAACAGCCAGGCTCCTCATACTTAGCAGCCCCGATGAAAGATCTTGACGCTTACACAGAAGGGCTGACGGCGCGTCTGAAGTGTTAAATAGCCACGGGTCCAATAAAAGCAGTCAACTTTTGCAACCTCCTGTTCAAGGCTAAGAGTTGAACTGGGAGCTTCAGATCAGTAAGGCTGCAAGAAGTGATTAAAATTAAGTAAAAACGCAAAGAAAGTACTGTAATGGTTGAGCACACCGGTGAGACGGGCAAGTTGTGTTTCTGCAAAATAGACAAAATGTGAATGTTTTAATGAAGATCAGTATTTGACTTGCAAGATTCCAGGCTTCCTTGACTTCAGAATACAAACTCATTTATTCAACAAAAAGTCTGCATGCTTTGCTCAGAAAACAGTAGCAGCAGAAGAATATGCCACAGGAATCAATTTTGAGTGAAAAAGGGCGAAAATGTGTCGCACCTGCAAACCCTCTTGCCTGAGAACAGCTCGCTGTGATAACTTGCAAAAGAAAGTAAAATTAAATCTCCACTGGGGAACAATCACATGAAAGTTTAGCCTGTCTCATTAATTCCACAGATTAACAGCAGTCATCTTGCACAGGTTAAAAAAAGGAGGTACCGTTCCCACCATCGCCCCCAGATTTCTGAGCTCAGTTTTCCACCCATAATTATTTGTGTCCATAGCTGGGCAGACATGGAAATGTCCAAGCTGCAAATGCAGCAGTAGGAACACTGAAGCAAAGGAAGTTCAAAACCACCCTTCAAAAAAGAAAAAATGTAGCAAAGAAATCCCGTTGCTAATGGAAGTAAAAATAATAACCAAGCAGGATGAAAAAGCAGCCCTTGAAATATGTCTACAAAGGAGCAGCACAAGAAAACCTCCTCCAATTTAAAAAGAAATACAATTTTTTTCATAGTCTTTAGCTGGATCCAAGTTCTTCTCCTCTGAAATTCAGCAAATATTCACTACAGACCATACCTTGCAGGAATAATTTGTTTACAAGGTGAAGAAAATTATGTTATTCATCAAGCCAACATTTATATTACACAGTACTTTAAAATATTGTCTTTTATTATGGTAACATTAGAATGGAATGAATCCATTTTTATAATTAATAACAGAATAAAGCTATTTTCATAATCCCGTCTCAAAAGAAGTCATTTAAACAATTCCCACCACTACTGAGTTCAGTTTTCCAAGAGGCAGTTTGAGATGCATGGGTCAGCACCTACAGAAGGACAACTGTGGTTTATTTCAAGTCAGATTTAATAAAAAGCATTTAGCAATCATATATTATATATAGTAACAAAATAGAAATGTGACCTGTTCCCCTATAAATAGAATTACATAATAAAGCTAGGACTTGAAATGCTGTGCCTTGGAAGATTACCCTCCCAGTAAATGTATAGATTAGCCTTATTCTCTCTATATATACACACACACATTTTTATATATGAACAATATATGAACATTAAAAAAATAAAAGATCTTTTAATCTTTGTTTTACTTTTGCAGCAGAATTAGCTCTGCTAAAAGCACAAATCTCTGCAATTCAGATGCTGAAAGTTCATTTGAACAGTCAGTTAAAAGGATTCTGATTTTGGCGAGGTCAACTTACCTCTCCTGTTTTTTCTGGTGACAAAACATTCAAAAATAAGCTCATTTGCTATTTCCTCTGACGTGCTCAGAAGGATCAGGCATTCTCAAACACTATGGATCACAGCTGACTATTGTATGCCGAGTCCTCTGCTCTTTTTTATTGACAAGCAAATTTGGACTGAAACCCACAGCTCCAAACAGAACTGAACACCAAGAAGATCCGAGATGTAGGTTTCGCAGATTTCCCTCCCATAAAACTCACACAAATTCTCACCACTTTGTGCTTGTGGCAACTTTGTGAGCATCATGAGCATCAGAGACCTTTCTCTCTCTTCAGTTCATGTGACCAGGCAATGGAAAACCAAGAGGATGAATGATCCCTGTGGGGCTTTTGGCCCAGCAGGTCACTGCACATCATCCTCAATCCCAAAACACTGGGGCACAGTCCTGTGCTCAACACTTGTGTTTCATAGGAGGTGTTATAATTAATATCAGGCACTGATTGCCAGGGCTTAACACAGCATCTTTAAACTCAAGTCTCTTCAGCTTTAACCTGAAAGACACTGGCTGCTCACTATTTGATACTGAGTCACTGAGGTCTAGAGAGGGTGGCAGAGACTTACCCAAGAGCAAGCACTCAGGCAGGCTGCAGGACAGACTGAACCAAGTTATTTTAAATCTCAGCACCTTTCTACATACACCACGCACGGTTTTATCACCCAATTATGGGTTCTATAATTGTCTTCAACATTGTCCAACAGCAATAAAAAGCATCCATCCCAGAAACTACGTACAATCCTGAGCAAACTCGGTAGAAACAAGATGCTACAGCAATTCAAAGTTCAAAGGCAGGGGAGGTCAGAAGCCTTGCTTTGAGTGGTTGTAGGATTTCACTGCGACCTAAATGATTTTATTACTGTTTTTTTTTTAGTTCAAGCCACACAGTAGTTATGAGAAAGACCTCTGCCTCCCCATCCCAGTACAGTTGTTCAGAAGGAGCACAAAAGAGAAGCTTTCCTTTCCCCAGAAATAGCCCAGCGACACAGAGCCTTTATCAATATTAACCGTGAACTGCTCTGGCTTTTCCCAGAGCACTCCCTTTGCAGCCCTCTAAATGGGTTTGAAGCCGGAAGCAGCTAATTGACTTCAACCTGATAGTAGTTATCAGGGCCCTTTTAATTTGCTCAAAGCAGAAGTTCAAATTCTAAACCTAATGCACAAAGAAAAACATCCGTGAAAGGCAGGTCAGCGGAGCGTGACGAGGAGGCTCTCACTGAGGCAATGAAATCATTTTTACCACAGAGGAAACAACTCCGTGCCACAGCACCCCAGTTACTGCTCTAAGAACACTGTTTTCACCCCAGCATCTTCAAACCCAGGCTAAATTCCTCTGGTGCTCCCAAGCCCCACAGAGGAATTCAAGCACAAACCACTAAAAGCTGTGCTATTTTTGATGGGGATGAGTGTAACTATGAAATTACATAAAATTTAATAAATTATTAAAAAAACAAAACAAAACGAGAAGCCCAGCAAATCCACACTAACAGATCAGCACGTAGGCACAAGGAGCCATCACTTTCTGTAGCCAGAGGAGTGTGGTCAGGCTTCCCCCCTCCTGAAGCAGCTATTCCATCCAGTGCACCTCTGCTCAGCCAAGGCAACACTTCACCTTTCCAACTGCTCCCCCTCTTCAGAACTGCTACCTGAGAGCAGCTGCTTGCAGACTTATAAGTAAATATAGTCTCTCTACTCTCCTGCACAGCAATTTTCATTCACTGTCTTGTCCAAAATACCTTCCAGCTTGTTATGAATTATGGTTCTTCAAGGTGGCAGTGCAGTTACTTTCAGACAAACACTAAGGGCTTCTCCACCCTTGCTGGCAGAACACTTGTGTCCAGGAGCAAGGCACCCTCACTGCTAAGTAGGTAGATCAGAAAACAAAAGGAGTTACAGGTTTTCCCTTCTCCCAGGGAGGATTCCCTTTGAACTGCACTTTGTGCACAAATTCAACCTTTTCTTATCAAAGAAAGACATCAGTAACTGAAGAAATTCCCCTTTACCCACTGTAGGATTGCACAAGAACGTTTTGAAGCTCTTCTATGGGACTCTTCTGAAAAGCCTACTGTGATGGATAGCACAACACAGCACCTGTACACGAGGCTGTCATTTGACTGCAGAGGAGTTTCAAGATTTTAAATCATTACATGAAAATTGAAAGGAAAAAACTTCAAGTCTGATCTGCAGAAAATCCTGCCAGCCCTTGCTGGGAGCTGGATGGATGTGTTCAGGGTGTTACCTTGCTAGGAATGCCCTGTGCACACAAATGAAAACCTCATTCCTCCTCTCAGATGAAAAAAAAACAAAAAAAACCAAAAACAAACAAACAAAAAAAACCCAACCAAACCAAGACAACCAAAACAAACCAATCCATAATTCCTTCTCACCCCACTTTTAACTCTAGACGGCAGCACCACCCCACACTGCCAGCTCCTCTGAGGCCAGGGGTCACTGCTCTCCATTGCCAGCCTCTTGGCTAAGAGTGGCTTCTTCCTTCACCTCCAGCCCCTGCTTTTACAAATCCGAAATTCACACTCAGCAGGAGGGAAGTTGCAAGCAAATCCTCCGTATGGTGTTTGGGGCTTTTTTTGGTTTTTTTTTTTTTTTGGAAACACAGAAGTGTGGGTTTACTTCAACATTTGCATGTAAGGGGAGGCAGAAGGATCAGAGAGAAAGCACAGCTGCAGATTGCATTAACATCCACCCTTCAGACCACACTGACACTCACAGGCAGGTGAAGTTACTGAGAACTGAAATCACCAGCTGAAATAAATAAAGCTTTGCAAAACTGAGCTCCACAATCTTCCCCACAGAAGTGCCCAAGCAGGAGAGATAACAGAGCACCAGGTGCAGCACAAAGAGCAGAGGCTGGGCCACCTCAGTTCCCACCCCTGCCACCATGTACACAAGCACACAGATGCAGAGAACCCCAATTAATCATTCGGCATAGGACTGGAAATTATTACAATAAAGTTGAGACCGTGATTAAATAGTTGCTGGGGCTCAGGAGCCTCAAGTCTGGGGTTTTTTGGTTGGGGAGGTGTCCGTTCCTTCCTTGTAATACACAATTCTCCTTTTATTATCAATCAAGAGCAAAACAAAGCATATTCCTGCAGACTGTCACATCGGCAATGACTGAATAGCAAATTCTGTTCCCACACACAATATGCAAACCGCACATTTTGTTGAATTCGGCTAGCCAAGTTTCTTCTCTTTTTTTATTTTAATGGAAAATACATACATTTCAGGAATAACCAAGAACAATAAAGCCACTAAGCAGCTCACAGCCTACTCACAAAGTGATGCTTAGATGCAGAGTAAACTGCACCTCCCCGAACCAAGAGCAAAGTATCTGTAGCAGGGCAGCTCTCCCATGGAGCTGTTCCTGTCACATCTGCCCTGGGACCCAACCTTGCCACTACTCCTGCACCTAACTTTACTCCCAGGGGCAGCTCAGTGGAATAAATCAATACAGCAGAGCACCAGCTCCTCCTGAATGTCAGTACTAGAAGGATGCACTCCTAACGAAGGGGGAATGCATTCATAACTAATGAATGTGTCATAAAATTAATGTTAAAAAAGCTACCGAAGGTATATGGAAGAAGCAAAAAAAAAGAAAAAAAGATGGTTAAACTCTCCTTTCTGTATTTGCACGGCAGCTCTGGGTTGTACTGCTCAGCAGGAAGCTCACCAAAGGGAAAAAAGCACTGAGCAGCTCATCTCAGCACAGAAAAGATCCCCCTCGGGCCACCTCCCAGGGGGCAGACTCAAAACTTGCGAGGAAATCCCGATTTCCTTGAGCCGGCTGCGGCTGACAACTCCGCGAAAACTGAGGAAGGGGAGGAAAAAAACCCACAACTTTTCAAACACCACGAAGCATTTTTAAAAGTTACCAGCAGGCACCGAGCGCCAGGCGAGGGCATCGGCAGCGGGGAAGCGAAACCCGCGGTGCCCCCTCCGCAGGCAGCAGCCCAGAGGTGCGGGGCAGGTGCGGGGCAGGTGCAGCGGGTCCCGGCGGGTCCCCCCCCTCTCCCCTCTCCCCGCTCACCTCCGGGGCTCGGGCTTGCGGCGTTCCTCCAGCTTGGCGGCGGGCGGGGGGCTGCGGGGCAGCCTGGGCGGGGGCTTGCGGGGCGGCTTCAGCAGTTGGTGCGGGGCATGGCTGTGCCCCCCGCAGGTGGAGAGGGAGATCCGCTTCCAGCTCTACCCCTTCACACGCCCGCAGAGCCCGTCGGCTCGGTTCGGTTCGGTTCGGTTCCGCTGGGCTGGGGAGCGCAGGGAGGCCCCGCGCTGGCCCCGCTCGGCGCTGCCTGCGGAGCGGCTGTGGTACCGGCCCCCGGCCCGGCCCGCATTTAAAGCCTCCCGCAGGCTCGGACGTCCCCTCGGCGGCTCCCATCCCACCCCCCGCTCCCCGCTCCCCTCCCCGGCCGCTCGGACGCCTCTCGCCGCGTCACGGGGTGGCCGGAGGAGGAGTCTGCGGGGCCGGGGCTGCTGCTGCTGCCGGGGGGCCGGGCCAGACCCTCCCGTCCCCTCCCCGAGCCCCCCCGGGACAGGTGCTGGGCGCTAAGGGGGGAGATGCGGTCCTTGCGCCCCAAGCCGGACCCGCTGTCCCCATGGGAACCCCATCCCTCCCCCTCGGCCAACGCGATGGTGTCCCCGCAAGCCGCCTCACGTCACTTTTTCCGTCGGTTCTTCGCTCGCCGGTCGGCTTTTTATAGCTGCCCCCCTCTTGTAAGCAGTGGCTGCCAAGCAGCCTGCCCGCGGCCACCCCCCACCTCGGGCCCCGGAGATGCCACTGGGGGGGGGGGGGGGTGGATGCTTTCGCCTTCGATACCGGACAAAGAGCAGCGGGGATCCCCCCAACGGGAACCCCACCCCACTGAGAACACCCACCCCAGGCAGCAGCTTGGCCGAAAGCACATCCGACAGTGAAAAGAAAAAAGAAAAAAAGAAAACACCACGGGAAAACTTCGAAAGCATCGTTTAGACACAGTCCGTTACGACTTTGCAAGGAAATAATGCCAATAAAAGCTTAGATGCTGCTTCTCCTCAGGCTGCAGCATGGGAACACTGCTGTCAGAGCTCAGCCCAGAGGTAGAGTCTGAGCCCCCCCTCACACACACCCCCTCCCACCTACACTGACTGCCCTTCAGGAAGTCCTGCCCAGAATACTGCTGAAGGGAGCACCAGGACCCCAAATCCTGTTCCATAAGCTCTGGTGCTCAGCTCTCAGGCCAAGGTGATGAGATCCATAAAATATTTTGGAACCTGGGGGCTCTGCACAGGGCTCCCACTTTTCATGGCAGCTCAGCAAGGAGGACAGGGACACTCAGGAGACAAAGGGGACTATTGTAGCCCTGTTAAAGGAAAAAGCTCCACTTCTTCTGCAAGGTTTAGGGTTGCAGACAACTGCCTCAGCAGCTACTCCTCAACTACCAAGCTCCACTTTTGTCACCCGTCCAAATTCTGTGTTAGGGAATAATACACAATCCAGTGGACAGGCACAAAAAAGAAAAGCAGGAGGAGCAGAAACCACAGCGCTTGCAGACTGGCATGAGAGCAGAGCTGAAACCACCTCCCTGCTGAATTCCCCCTCTCCTGTCTGCTGCTGTCCCCAGCCCCTGAAAGCAGGGAACTATACAGCTACTGTCCCCTCAGTCCCCTTATTTAATGTTCTCCTGGAAGATCTCAGGCCTGTGGTCTGCACATGAACTGGTCAGGTCTTTAATAAATCATATCCCCCCGGTAACTGCTGCTGAACAATCAATGGGCATCCCTGGGAGCACAGCCATGCCTTGCCTTGCTTACACCTATACTTCATGGAACTAATGGCAGGCCCTGTAGTAGCAAAAGCAAAGCACTAAATCAGCTGAGAAGCTTTGTATACTCAAGTCCTAACCCAAATAATTATACATCTTCCCCTCTTCCAAAGGAATGGGCAGCAGTGCAGAAGCAAGGACTCCTCTTTTCATGTTTTACCTCTCTAATGATAGCCCAGTTAGTTCATGCCTTCAACTTTATTTCTAGATGAACTGGGAAGCTCTGGAAGGGCAGCTATTTCATAAGATTGCTGTTGCTTCTTGCCACTTAGACAAGTTATGGGGGTTTTAGGATCCTCCAAGTGTTTAAAAGCTCCTGGATGGTGCTCAGCAGCTGGCTCTTGGCTCACTATTTCAGTAACAAATCCAAATAACTCCCATGCCAATTCCATTTCCTCACAATTCATGGTAACGTAAACCACTGTCACCTTCAACCTGTGCATTTAGTTTTCTGGCTCAAAAATGTTTTGACGTTTGGATGCACAATTTTAAGTCAGTCTTTAAATATACCAGAGCTACATTTAATGATCTAAAACCTTCCCCCAAAAGCATCCCCAGGAATCCTGAAGTGAGGAGCCTAGGCAGTTACCTCAGCCAAGAGGAAGATGAGGACACTTTACAAGTGAGGTGACCTAAGGCTCCTGGCTGTCACTGTGACTGACAAAATAAAAAACCCATCAGCTGGAGCCGACCTGTGGGACACAGTCTGTGTGTGTACCTTCTGGCACAACTTCCACATCTCGGCTCCCACGTTCAGATTTACCCAGTCCTTTCCAATCGTTTTTCTAGTTAGTTTTGATTTAACCACTGGAGATAAGCTTGTCACTCAGGACTAGGGCCTGCTCACTTGCCATTCACAGGGCTGTTGGGGAAGCTGTGGCTGTCTGTTTGTGGCTGCCTTTCAATCCCCTGGCTGCAGCCCTGCTCACCACACAAGGTGTGCTTCCAGCCTCTGCCCAAGCCACCCTCCCACACAGCATGGAGGTGACACCAGCCTGCCTCAATAACCAACCTCCTGAAATTCAGTAAGGACCTGGGGAGAGTCCTGTGTCTGGGGAGGAATAACCCCAACCACCAGCAGGCATTAGGGGACATCCTGCTGGGCAGCAGCTAAGCAGAGAGAGCCCTTGGAGTCCTGGTGGACAGGAAATTCTCTATGGGTCAGCAACGTGCCCTTGTGGCCAAGAGGGCCAATGTGTATCAGGATCTATGTGTCCAGCAAATCTAGGGAGGTTCTCCTCCCCCTCTACCCTGCCCTGGTCAGACCACACCAGTCTTGGGCTTCCCAGTTCAGGAGAGACAGGGATCTACTGGGCAGAGTCCAGGGGAGAGCTGGGATGGTGAGGAGGGGACTTGAGCATCTCTGCTGGGAAGGAAGAGTGAGAGCCCTGGGGCTGTTCAGCCTTGAGAAAAGAAGAGGGGATCTTAGGAATGTCTGTCAGTATCTGAGGGGTGGGTGTCAAGAGGATGAGGCCAATCTCTTTTTGGTGCTGCCCAGTAATAGGGCAAGGAATAATGGGTTCAGGCTAGAACATAGGAAATTCTACCCCAAACTGAAGAGAAGCTTCTCTCCTGTGAGGCTGAGGGAGCCCTGGCCCAGGCTGCCCAGAGAGGTTGTGGAGTCTCCTTCTCTGGAGCCTTTCCAACCCCACCTGGATGTGTTCTGTGTGTCCTGCCCTGGGGGATCCTGCTGGGGCAGGGGGTTGGACTGGATGATCTCCAGAGGCCCCTTCCAGCCCCTGACATTCTGTGATTCCATGATGATGGCACACAAAAGGATGGCACAGTCCACTAAATACTTGCTGATATACAGAAATTATTTCCCTGCCTTCTCATCCAGTGCACAATTTTCCTGTTAGGATGCAAAAGGTACCACTGTCTACAAGAGATAATGAGAACAGAGCAAGCTAGGATGGCAAAGATTACAGAACACAAACACATGCTCAGTGGAATGGGAGGGTAAAACTTTCCCCATGGGCAGGTTATTCCATAAATACATCTTGCAGCATTTCTGGTGGATTTCTCAGAAGCTGCTGATGCTGATCACAGCATTAGCAGTCAGAGGCAACACTGAACTAGATGGAAACTGGCAGCTCCTGCATTTCCAGGGCTTTGCACAAACTACCGAGTGATAAAATATTTGCATTAGAATTCCATCTAAGACAGAAAGTTTCAGAAGACAAAGCTGTTTCAGTAAGAAGGACTAGGTACAGAGAGAGCACAGCCGTACTGCTCTGAGGCTTTTCTATCTTTTCCTTTGCTGACATATGGTAAGGGCCAAGTCACCAGTTCCAAAAGCAGGCTCAGCCCTGAGCACACTCAAGTGTACAAGTAATCCCCTCTACAGTGACCAAATCACTCATGCATATTTTCAGGTCTCAACTCTTGATCATGGCTATTCCTAAGGACCTCGATGTTTCAGGGATTCTTCATTTTGTTTTTAAAAGATATAGGCATGCAGCTCATTCTAGCTGCCAAACTCAGCTTCCTGCATCACACTCCTCAGTATTACAGCTGAATTAGCCCTGATTTCTAAGAGTGACCATGAAAACCAATTCTGTAGCGCTCATGTCTGCATTTCCTACTTGTGTCCAAGTCCCCAAAACCCAGACTTGTCCATCCTTTCCATCTGCTTCCCAGGAAATCCAGACACAACTCTACATCTCAGCATTCCCTGATAGCTCAGGAATAAAGGTCTAAGGTAAGTAGACCTATTGACTTTTGAAACTTGATCGGCAGGTCCTGAAGTTTGTAAAAGTTCTGTGTCAGATGGCTGTGAAACCAACTTTTCAGACTCTGTCCAGGTCCTAATTGATCCCTCTGAGTGGGTGGCTGCCCACTCACTGTGGGAATTTTCATCATCTCAGTCAATTGCTTCTGTTAGCTCCCAACACTCCTGGTAAGTTCTGGTAGCACAGCATATTCACCTCAGAAGCTTTTCCAGTAGATCTCAAGTTGGGGTTGGAAGGTTATCAGATGTAAGATATAAGACTTGGAGAACAGAATATAAGAAAGTAAGTGTTGTGTTGTGAGAAGGCATGCAAGTTTGGAACCCCTCTACTATGGAGCCAGGCTGAGGGAGCTGGGGGTGTTCAGCCTGGAGAAGAGAAGGCTCTGGGGACACCTAACAGTGACCTTCCAGTGTCTGAAGGGGCTGCAGGAAGGCTGAGAGGGACTGTGTGCAAGGGCCTGGAGGGATGGGATGAGGGGCAGCAGCAGCAGGCAGGGAGAATGCTTGAGGCTGCAGTTCTGCTTGGGGACCCTCTGCTAGAAACCAGTCCCTCCCCGGGCACTCCCAGCTCAGCAACCCCAGCTCCAGCCCCTCAAGAAGGGTGAGAAACTGGGGTCCTCTTCCCAGCAAGGAAGTTGAGCTGTCTGCAGGACTGCTCGGGTGTCCCAGCCTTGGGGTGCAGCACTGGAAGTTGATTTCATGTGCCTGGAGTTGTGTCCTGCTCTGTGCTGCGGGGCATGAAGCCAACCCAGTCTTTGGTCAAAGAGCCAAAAACATGGGGCTTTGTTAAAATCAATACAGTGTGTTTGTTTAAACACCCACAAAAGCCACCAGAGCATAGGATGCTGAAAGACGCTGCCGCCACCTACAACTGTCAGGATACTACAACTCAAGTACTCACCCCCTCTAGGATGAGGAAAGGAGGAGAGGGGATCTTAGAGGTCTTTTCCATCCTTAATGATTCCGTGATTCTAAGAGAGGAGCAGCCCAGCTGGCTGAAGGATTTCTGTGCTTTCAAACACGTGGCCTCTCCTCTGCCTCAGAGCCAGTCCAAGCAGAAAACAGGTCAGAAGGGACACTGATTTTCTTCACATCTCAGGACAGCCGAGGAATGGTAGGGCTGAAGTCAGCCCCCTGCAGCACCAGGCATAGCACCTACCTGAAAATGGGGTACAGAATGGGGAGTGTTCTTTGCTGTAGAACAGATATAGAACAGGGCTGCTATTAAGATCAGTATTTACACCAGGAGGATTTCTTCTTTTCCCAGTTTCACCTCCCCCAGCTGTGATTTAGATGAGTTTCTCTTCCTCATTCCTCAGCTATTGGCAATCCCTGGCCAAAAAATTGAAAGCTCAGAGGCATGGGCCAAGGTGTCCTCCAGTCCTTATTTACAGCACCTCTGCTGTGGTCCAGACCGATCCTCTGAGTACCCCACAGAAACAAAAAACCAGCTGGATACATAATGGTGCCTTTGCTCCAAGCCTTCCAAAAGGTGAAACATGGTGAATCTGAAACAGAACTTTCCTTCCCATGCACTTGCTAACAAGAGAAAGAACATGGGTCTAGGCTTAGGATTAAAGCCCAACAGTTTTCCACCTGGTAGCATCCAAGATCAGATATTACAGTCTTCTGCAAAAGGTGCCTTATATCTGACAGCCTCCACCAAGATGAAAGGTTCTGAGCCACCTCCACAGGGTTCTGGAGATGCCAAGTGGCAGCAGAGGAAATCCAAAATATAGCCCCTTAGAGTGCAAAGCAACCTCACTGTGAAATCCCTCCTGCTGGGGAATGCTCCTGCACAAGGTGATCGAATCCAGAACTATGGCACAGCACCTGAAAGGCTTTGCTTCTGTCTGAAGCTGATGAAACAAACCAAGACCTTTTCAGTGGAATAAGCCACAAACTGAATTTTTATAGGAAATGCCTTCTCTTTTTAAATACATCTGTCATCTCAACAGCCATGAAGCCAAGGTATCGTGGCTCCTGCTTGTTCTAAAGGCAGCATCAGTAACACAAACAGGTACTGAACTGATAAATTAGCAACTTCTCTACCTAATCCTACCATTACACACGTGTGCCCTGCTCAGGTGATGTCCTGTGACAGATACTTAAAAAAAAAAACAAAACTAAAAAAAATAACCTAAAAAATCATCACAATGGGAAACTACATGGTGAAGTCCATGGAGATGTATATTGCTTAGCTACAGACAATTACTTTTAATTGATTTCCAGTTCTGTTTTGAGCTATTGTTCTTGGAACATTGCTTTTCCTTTATTTAGCCAATTTAAACAATAGATACTCATCTAAATGTTTCTTCTTCTCAGTTCATCTCATCTCCTTGCCTTTAACCATCTTCCTCTTGTAATAATTCAGCCTCTCTGTTCCCAGTGAACAGCAGCATTTTCACTGATCTGCCTTTAAAGGAAAAAAAAAAATTTAACCCACCCAAGGAGGGGGCTCTATTGGTAGGGAGAAAAAGGCTACACAGGAACAAGGGGTACTTGCAATAAAATTAAAGAAACTCAATCGTATTTTCCTGTCATTTCACTCTAAACTCCAGGACATTTTTATGCAGGACAAAATGTATAATGCTATACCAAAGGCTGGGTCGGTCTGTTGGTTTATTTATTTATTTTCCTTTGGGAAGGGTTTCGTTTCATTATCCCATTGTCTATTCTGGGACATGAGAAAAGTTTTCTATCCTTTTCAAATAATCCAACAGCAGCATTATCATTCACAACTTTGGATTTTCACATCTCTTGCTCTTTCTTTGCTCTTTTATATAAACATATCCAAAAGAAAACATTTCAAAACAAACATTGGCAGGTTATACTCAGCCAGAAATTTGTGCTCTATAAATAGAGCTTTGAGGACATCATGATTTTTAAATTATTTGTTTGGTAATTCACACAGAAACAGCCTATTTTATAGCTAACAGCAATTCCCCAGGAGCACATGTAGCTCCAAAAGGTCTTTGCCACTTTAGGCCAGTCTGAGGAGCAAAATGTCCCAGGAAAAAAACAAAGCAGGCTCAAAGTGGAACTGGATAACTGTGTTGTCCAAGCCAGAAGGTGGCAAAGAAAAAAACAACCCCCACCTAGCCACATTACCTGCTGCTGAAAGCACCCCAAACCTCTGGTGGTTACCTCCAGCAGCAGTCCCTGAAGGAGGCTGCAGCAAGGAGCCCACATCGGAGCAAAGCCCTTTTCCTCTCCAGGGGCAATTTGTCCGGCTGAAATTCAAGGGCCAGGCCTGCCTGGTGCTCTGCAAGAAGCTCTTAGGGGAGCAGGAGAGATGAAGTACCCCAACGGGCTTGGCTGCTGCAGGCTGCCAGTGAGCAAAATAAATTCAAGGCATATCAGCTTCAGACTAATAGAAATGAAGGCTCTGTATGAAGTAAAAATGTGCAGGAACAATATCTTCTGCCTTAAAAACTAATAAACTCAGGCTTCACCTCAACATTTATGTAGCAACAGGAGATGACTGTCTTGAGACAACATTCTGCTCTGTGTGCTTTGTGGGACCCAGGGCATGACAGACTATTGACAGATATGAAGGGACAGCATGTTCTGGTGGAGCATTTTAAGAAAATAGTAGTGCTGTCAAAGGGCAGGCTTTCATTTTATGCTTACACATTGGAATAAAATATTTCCTTTGGAGAATCATACCATTTCATTAATACAAATATATGAGGAATATCACGATCTCTGAGAGCCTTGAACTTTTTGCCTGTGTTTCCCCTCCACTCTTGGTCCCGTCTCCAAACTCCCATCCCTTCCCACCAGAGGAGGGGACATCCTCAAGGCACCTGCCAGGCCTTCCTCTGACACCTGAGCATTTTCTTACAACACTTTTACCTGCAGCAGAGCAGCAAAGTGTTGCCTTCCAGGGCATGATTTTGTCTTCCTTTTCCACCTTGCTTTTGGTGGGAAACACAACCCAGGGCACCACCATCCTTTGTGTGTCCCCTGCAGCCAGGTAGCACAAGGCACGTGAGCTGATGGCCAGGCTGATGCAGGATGGCACCAGAGGCAGTGAGGACACTGAGGGAGCACGAATCAGCTGCATTCCTGTCACTCAGGACAACTTCTTCTGGGCTTGTTCTTTCTGCTTTGCTGCCCACCTGATTTTGTGAGCTTCAATTCCAACTTCCTTCTCACAACAAGACTTCTTACTGAGTGGATGGGGAGATTCCAAGGGATATTAATTGTTGTTTGAAATCATTTCAAAGAACCCTTTTCCCCTCCCTTCTGGTATTAATAGCTGGAATGAGGAAATTGGTTTGGATTTCATGCTTGCATCTTCTCCCCAAGTCTTTGCACATTTCAAAACCCCATCTAAAACCAAGCCTGTTTCTATTAAAAGGCTCCTACTCCACACAAGCACTCACACCCATCCCCTTCCACTTCCACACATATCTATAGCCCCACGTTCCAACTGGCAGCCAGAGGTCCCAGAAATAACCACAAGAAAGGCTGCCATGAAACCTCCAGCCAAGTTTTGAAAATCCAGGCACTTTACACAACCATCTATGCTTAGAATGCTTCATCTGAAGTCAACCTGAGCTCGGTTTTATAGGGTTTACGTACCACAGATCAAATATCAAAAAACATAAAGGCAATTCCTTTTTTTCTTATTCCTCCTCATCAAAACCATGCAGGATAACAGTTGTTCCCCAGCTTTTTAATGCATTCTTCACACTTCTAACAGGCTGCTGATGTTCCTGCCCCACCGGTACTGCCTAATGGCTGTGGTTTCATTCTTCTGGGCTTTCCTCCCCCCTCCTCCTCCTTCTCCTTCAAAGTCTATGCTACAGTGATTTTGGAAACTGGGTCAAAATGCAATTACTACATTCCCATGCTTTGGGGTGGGGAAAGAAAATAAAAAGGAGGAAGAATGGCAAGAAGAAATAGGCCTGGCTGGGAGCCAGCAGCAGGCTTCTCCCCTGCTCACCTTGTGTGCTGCTCAGCAAGGTGCTGGAGAGGAGCAGGCTGTGTCTGCAGGCAGGGATGCACCTGGGGACAGGGGATGGACCCCAGCATGGGGACAGCCCTTCCTGCAGGGGACCAGGGAGGTTTCCTCAGCCACCTTGGGACCCTGGCTCTCACGTGGGAAGGTGCAGCAGCTTGCTCACATCTCCAGCCTGCCATCCCCATCTTTTCCTAAGCTTGCTCCTCACTGACTTCCATTTTGCAAGGTCACTCACCTTGCCCTAGCACATAGTATTACTTTTGCAAAAATATCAGTGGGTTCCCTGCATTTTTCCTCTCTCCTGTGAGTCTGTGTAAACCAACTATTCATTCACTTATGACAAGCAATCAGCTTTACTAGAGGCATCTGCTTTTGGTGTCATCATCTACTACTTTGGCTGGCAAAACCTAAACTCTGCTTTCATGTGTAAACATTTTCCAGAGGAGCAGGAAAATATTTGCTGTGTGTTTAGACATGCCCTTCTTGTCACACTTCTAACACAATCTAGCATACCTTATCACATTGCACACCTTCAGCATGCAGATGGTTTGTGACAACATGTTGAGGAGGCTTTCAAATATGGAAAAGGGAATGACTCAAGATTTATTTATTGCACATCTCCCTAACCAGGTCCCTCTGAGAAACACAGAGCCCAGGACACACATCCCTTGTCTTTCTCTGTCTCTCGTTGTTTCCTGGACACACAGCTATCACAAACCAATTCCCTCTGCTCCCTGCCTTTGTTTTTCCCAGCTCTCAGAACATCAGTTCCAACTCTGCAGCACTTGCTGGCTCTGCTCCCAATTAATAATTGCAGGTTAGAGTTGGGTAGTTATGGCTGCAGATTAAGACCTAAAAACATTTAAGAGCTTCCGAGATATACAGACAGACACAGAACCTTTCTTTCCCTAACACAGTTTATCTTGCCATCACAGTGTTCCAGGGAGATGTTATGCCACTTATCTTAATGATTTAAACATATTAAAAAAAAAAAAAAATTGGCTCAGCGAGAGCATTTGCCACTGACAACAAACCACAAGCCTGATGTTATCCAAGAAGCAATTGTAATATGCTAGCACAGGCTAGACAGATCAGACGCAGGATAAAAATGAAGAATTTTCATGAAATCACTGTAATCATCCCCATAGCATCACTGAAGCAAGCAACACCAGTAGGCAAAATGGAGAAGTTTCCATTGGACCCCTGGAATCTTCCAGACGTGACTCAAGGGACAGGATTTCACCCTTCCAAGAGGAAACCCAAGAGCTTGCTTTCCAAGGGCTCTCCAGCTCCAGAGAGTGTCTCTAGAGAGCTCTCCCACATCAGGGTAACCCAACTGCTACAAAAGACACTGCACCTGGAGAAGTCTTACACTGGTCTTGTCCTACATCAAGGAAAACTCTGGGAAATACCACGTCTGCCACAGAGGGCAGCATTAGGATTTCAGGCTGGAAGTCCCTGCATCCCTCCTGAGTGATTCTGTCCCTCAGCCCCCACACAGCTGCCCAGAGCCATCTCAGTCCCCATCCAAGCAGCTCACCTTCCTCATCAGCTCCAAGAGAGAGGAGGCAGAGCCCAGAAAACATTGCCCAAACTTGGAGGAATCAGGTCCCCCCTTCCTCCCTCCCCTCTGCTCCCCCCCCCCCCCCCCCAGTGAAAGGGATCAAAATAGTTCCCCCGTGTGACATTTGCTCCATGTGACCGAGGGACACCGGGAGCGTCTCTGTCACCCCCCCTGCAAGGCCAGCAGGGACAGCCATGGCAGCCACCATCAGGAGGAGCAGAAAGCAGGGCAGCAGGATGCAAACCAAACCTTGCTGCTGCTGGCAGAGAGGGCAGGGGGGTCAGGACAAAGAGGAATATTCCCCAGGGACAGTTTGCTTTGCCTACACCTGAGGCGTCAGCTGAGCCCTTCCTCTAGTGACCTGTAACTAATAGGGGTCAGCTTTCTGTCTGGGGGCCAAGCTGCCCTTCTCGGGGCTGCCTGGAGCTGGGCTGACCTGCTCTCCTGCCTCTGGGAACCTTTCCCCAGGCACCTCACCCTTCAGCCCACTCACCTCAGGTACTCCCTGCCCTGGAAATGCAGTCCCCCAACAAACCCACTGCTGCCTCCTCCCCGAGCTCCCGTGTGGGACCCCCAGCAGCTCACACACCTATGGAGGAGGACACAGAACACAACCAGAGGCAGCTGCAGGCTGCCAAGAAGCATAAGCAGGAAAGAAATTGTTCCGTGCTAAGAAGCAGAGCTGCATCCAGCTCCAGATGAAAACCAGATGATACCTGCCACCAAAACGCAAGAAGGGAAGAAAGCAGAGCTGGGATGGGGAGCCAGGAGAGCTGAACTTGCTAGTCCCCTGGCTGAAGGGGGAGGGCAGTAATGACCATCTTGGAGCACACCTTACTTCCAAGCTCTACCCAAACCCATCACATACCTTACTCAGCAGTTACTACTCCTGGTAGACAAGCAGAGCCCATTTCCCTTCCTTCTAAAGGCAAGCCTATGAGATAAAATACAAAACTCAAAAGCTGTTCCCAAGGAATTCCCTTCTCCCCTCCCATCTCAGACACTGCAAGTCCTCTGGAAAGTGTTTCGTTTCCAGCATGAATCAGCTCAGGTCATGCATGGCTGAGGTACCTGTTGTTTTCTTTTTTGTTTTTATTGTTGCTGAAGCAGGTGTAGCTGTGGTAACACCACCCTTGCCTGTTGCATTTGGATATTTTTGCACAGCACTTGCCAGCACCCTGCTTTGACTGAGACCCTGCAGTGCTGTACACAGACAGCCCCAGAGACAGCTCCAAAACCTTTGGTACCTCAGTGAGCAGCCCCCCCAGGGAGGTGCTGCCCTCTGCCCAGGTTTACAGGGACAGGGGGGAGTGGGCTCCTTCATCTGCCACCTGCAGCACAGAGGGAACAAATCCATCTCTAGCCCCGCTCCGGAGTCTTCCCCTGCAGACAGTCCCAGTCCTTCCTTCTAATGCCTCATTTCTGCTGGTTGTTGGGCCAGTCCCCATAGGTCTTCTCTGAACTATTCTAGAGATGCTTCCCCTCCCCGAGAAGTATTTCTCATCTCCTATTGTCATAATAAACTTTAACATAATCTTTACACCTCTGCCAAGCCTAATGCAGCTCTTAGCATCCATCCCCTTCTCCTTCAAGAAAGTTTCAACCAACCCCATCACTACATCTTCCCACTTGAGGCTCTCCAAATAAACTGCCAGACTTAGCAACATGGGAGTGAAGGAGGAAGAGAAGTCACAGAGCCAAAAAACCAGCAAGCCTGGGTTTGGAAAAAGAACTCTCCAGCCCCACAGTACACAAGACTGCACAAGCTCACTCTCCTGATGCAAGATTTTCAGCATTTTCTGAAACAATTCTTATGACTGACAAGATATAATCTATTCTGCCACAGCCAGCTCAGTTACCATGGGCTCCAATGTATTCTGGTTCACAAAACAGAAGCATGGCTGTTTTTCCATACTTGGTCCCAATGAAGTCGGTACTGCCAAATCATCTGGGACCATACAAGGCTGATGCACCTCAGTATGTAGCCCCAGCCTGATAATAAGCCCCTCAGGTTATTCTGTTGCACTTCTTTTTCCTTCAGAAAGCTGAAATGGCACCCTTACATCAATTTGTACTTGGGAACAAAGCCAAAGCAATGCTGCTATCAGTCCAAGAACACCCAATGAAGAATTGAATTGTGCTGAATTCAAACATACAACAAAAAAAAGAATGGAAAAAGACAGAAAAACACCAGAAGAATACAGCAAAGTATTCAGCAGTTATCTCCCCTTTAAGACCTAACAGTTTGTAAGGATTTGAAAGCAACTTACTGTTGATGTCATTAAAACTCTGTTTGGAAGGGGTAATACTCCACAAATTCAGTGTGAAGCCACCACAGAAACTGAGTGAATTGAAAATTCTTCAGCTCCATGGAAATTAATACCAGGTAGGGGAGGGTGCTTTAAAACAAACAAAGCTATTTTTAACTGTGTATTAAAAGGTACATTTCTGGCTTCAATAGCTAGCACAGCTTCTAGACAAGTAACAGGACATACTGAAGCCCACGGTGGCACTGAACGCTTGATGGGTTTTTAAAGATAAGCTGCAGAAGGAGATACAAAGGTTAAGTGAAAGCCAATTCCTTCCCTTGAGTGCCTGGCTCCCAGCACAGACACCCAAACCTTGTCCTGCTGAGGCAGGGCATGCACCCAGTGCCTGCAGGGAGGTGCAAAGCTGCAGCAGGAATACATTCCAGAGGAGGCACTTGATCAGAAACTGATGCATCTGACAGCCAAGGCAGAAGTGCTTACCTAGCAGGTCACCTGCTCTGCCCTAGGGAAACACTCCTACCAGTTTCTCTTCTCCAGTGAGGAGAGAGGTGACACCAGGCCCTCCTTTCCAGAGGCACCCAACTAGGCTCCCCTAATCCCCCTGCCTGTGTCCAGCAACACCAGCTGCCAGGAAAAGCAGCCCTCAGCCTCTTTCTTGGCCCTTGGAGAATTGCTGCTTTCTGTTCCTTTCAACACCAGCAGTCTCTCACTCTCCCCCTCCTGAGATGTCAAAAAATTGGAGATGGGAGCGGGTGCCCAGTCCCGGAGAGGAGACACCCAAGCTGCTAACCTCCAGCCCCTGCTTTCTGCCCCCCCCGGTGCTCCTTTCTCCAGGGTGCTCTTTGGGAAGAAGTTGTTGGCCCCACTTCATCCTGCCAAACTTCCAGGCACCCTACCAGATGGCTTCTGCTAGGCAGAAGTCAGAGCAGTGTTCAGGACAGCTTCATCCCAGGCTGCTCATTTTCACCACGCATCACTTTCAACCCTTAAATCACTACTAAAAACATGAGGAAGCAGAACATTCTCTTGGAAAAGATCAAGTTGAGTCCCCACATGTATTTATTTAGAAGCATTTTAAAAAGAAAAAAAAATTTCTATTTCATCTGTTGTAATTGTTGAGGTAGCATTGAGAATCTCTCTAAAATGCACTATTACATCCCTAGACTATAAAATTACTAGTTTATATGTACCCTGTCAGCAAGTCTGAAGAGTTGTACCATGCACCTGCTGAATATTTTATAAATCTCATTTTTGGTCAGTGTTAAGGGAAGGATTGTCAAGAGGACATGTCACTATTCCTACTTCAAAATTACTCCAAAGGACTCAGCTATGGCATTGGAGATGACTCTGAGGCCCCAGCTGAGTCACACCACAGCAGTGAAGGGGAGAAGAAGCAGAGCTATAAGCCCCAAAAATTAATACTGGTGAGAAAGAGATGGGAAAATGGTATTCAAAGAAATGGATAAAGGAGCATTGACTCTAAGTCCTAGCTTCTCCTTGCCAAAGGAGGATACTTGTCCCAGCCCTGGAGAAACAGCAGAACTCCCCTGTCAGCTCCAGGGCTTGCTGTAGTTCCCATTAGGGTCAGGCATCTGCAGGCTGTATTTATAGCAAAGCCTTGTCCTCACTGCTCTGCTGCTTCTCTAACATTGCACACATTGCTTCCCTCTGCTTCCAGCAGCTCCAGTTACAGCCAAGCACTGCTACGTGATGCACTGGGCAAAACCACCCTTTGCCCAGGCACTGCTTCCAGTGCTGCCAAACTGCTCCGGGCAGCCTGGAGCAGCAGGGGATGCTGAGCAGAACACAAAGGCCTGGCACCTTATTCCTCAGCATGCCACCACCCTGCTAAGTGGCCTGAGCAATGGGATTTTGTTGCATGTGGCCTCAGTTTCCCCACCTGCAGAATGAGGATAAAGATCCTAAGCTTGGATCTTACAAGAGGTCACTTGGACTGTTCAGTTTGGAGAAAAGGAAGATAAGGGGTGACCTCATTGCAGCATGCTGCATCCTCAGAAGGGGAAGAGATGGGGCTGGCACTGACCTCTTCACTTCTCTGACCAAAGACAGGACTCAGGGAAAAGGCAGGAAGCTGAATGAGGGGAGCTTTAGGCTAGACAGCAGGAAAAACTTTTTCACCCAGAAGGCAGTTGAGCACTGGAAGAAGCTCCCCAGAGAAGTGGTCACAGCACCAAACCTGCCTGAGCTGAAGAACCATTTGGGTGATGCTCTCAGGCACATGGTGGGATACAGGGGGTGCCCTACCCAGAAACAGGAGTTGGACTTGATCCTGATGGGTCCCTTCCAACTCAGTATATTCTATGATTCTTAATTATTTTTATAAGGCACTTTGAGAATCCCAGAAGAAAGGCAGTAATGCATCTGTGTTATTATTAATGTTAAGGTAGTACAGTTGTTTTGTCTGCAGGACCAGGATTTCACTCAAAGGCTTCAACTTAACTTTCAGCAAACACCACTGACTTGTCCAGCCCCCCTGGTCAACTTTCCTTAACTTCTCTATGCTTTAATTTTCTTGTAAAAGAAGCAAGGAGAACTTCTTTCTCAGGAACTCTGAAAATCCCACTACAGCTGCTCTGGATGGAAAACTGTGCACAGCCACAAAGGGCCAGGTATATTTCCAGGAAAATTTGACGTAGAACCACAGAATCATCATGGTTGGAAAGGACCTTCAGGATCATCAAGTCCAAACATCAATTTTATCTATATAAATGGATAAATTTACAAGCTTAAGGTTTTCAAAACAAACCCTTGAAGAATTTTCCTGTTAATGTATTTTTTCCTCTGCTTTCTTTTTAGGGTTCTTGAAGAGGCTAAAGCATCAAGTGGCCCATAAGAGTAAAGACTTAATATTATGTTTATTTAAAGTAACCTTGGAAAGCTGGAAGTAAAAAGCATTATACCTGTCAGCACATTAGAGTCACTGCTGATTTTAAACAAGTTCCAGTAGAGAGCAGATAACAACAACTCAACAAACAACTTTGGTCTGAAAGGTTTAGAAAACCTTTGAGTTTAGTTTTTCATAGGAAAAGGAAGGCTCTGTTTGACACAGACACAGGGCTCCAGCCAGGGAGGTGGCAAATGCACTGCCATCATTTGTTGGTCTGCAGGACTGTCCCAGTTGAACTGTTGTACCTTTGGTGGGAGAATCCCTGTCTTGAAGAGCTTCTAGACAAATTAAACTTCAACAATAGGGAAATGACAGGAAAGGGAACAAAGAAGGATGAAGCAGTCAGTGTTCCAAAAAGATCAGATACCCACATTTTTCTTCACTCAGTATTCTGTCCACCACACCAAGAATCCAAGAAAATTCTTTCACCACTTGAAAGCACTTATTAATTTCTATTTCTCTTCTGGCATTTCTATTTATCTTTTGCTGTTCACTCTTTGGACACACTGCAAACCACGGACTACAATGAGGTTTAACAAGAACAAATCATCCAATTATGTACTTCCCAGACAATTATTCATTTTAAGCTCTCCTTTGTGATAGAGAGACTCACAGCCAGAACAGACACAGGAGACTTACAGCTACTGCACAGCACTACAGAATGTCCAGGACCTGCCTCTCCCAGGGTACCACCACCCCCTCCTCCAGTGATGCTTCAGGAGACATGTCATGATGTCCTGTTCAAGCAGGCAAGTTTGTGAGACCTTTTTACTTGACTTTTCTAGGACCTGTTGCCCTTTCAGGACACAGCATGGCAACTTGAAACCATTCCCACTCCCGTGCAACCAGGTTTGTTAGAAATTCCTGCTCATTAGCTGCTTCCCTGAGTACCCAAACAGCAGCAGAATATTTGCACCTCCAGGTGTTTCAGCATTTTCTTTGTGCAGAGCCTTGCAGAAGGGCATTGTGGTTTGAGTACCATGTACACAAGCTCTCTGCCAAAGATACAGGTGACACTTTGTGATTCAGTTGTCAAGCAGCTCCAAACTCACCAACCATGTGCATCCTTCACTCAAACCAAACAGAAACCACCTACATTCAAACTAAATAATCACAACACACCCAAGCTCTTTTTAAATGCCTCTCAATTGATATCCCTGGTTGAGCAGACCTTTGCTGCCAAGTGCAGGGGAAAAAAACCCAAACCCAAGCTCTGTGTTACTAAGATCAGAAGATTTTCCCAGCAGTGCCATCCATCTTCCCTCCCCCACCACCAAATGACCTGATCGCTGCTTTAACCACGCTTTGCTTCACTCTGCCCTTGCTGGTATCATATTTTTCTCACACCCTTTATATTAATTGCAGGAGTTGCCACTGGATCTAATTAAAAGCAATTATAGTTAGCTCTGTAGTATTTCTTCTCACACTTGACCATGAGTAATCAACTAAAGGTGCCAAAACTCAGAACTCAAGGGAATTTCTCTGTGATGCAAAGACACAAAAGAGGCTGCTTCCTTCCTGAGCTGACATCCAGCTGTCACATTTGTAGACCTGTCCCTGGAACACAGCAAGATGCTACATGCCACAAATGTCACTGGCTGAAGTAGCCGAGCTCCACAAAACAGGTTTTATTTTTCTGAAGCCAAGGAACTTGACCTCTACTACTTCCAGTCCTGATGAGAATTATTAAAAGGTCACCAGAAACAAGACCTCCAAAATGGTTTCCACAGTTCTTCTTAGCAGGACATTTCTCCTCCCTCTGGTTTTGGAAGCAGTGAGTTTTAACTCAATTTAGTAAGCATTATCTCTGAGTCTCAGTTGATAACTAGGGAAATAACTAGGGAAATTATTTTCTCCTGAAATCACCTGAAATTCTTTGCTAACTCAGACTAGCATAAAGTTGAAAAATCTGCTAAAGCCTTTTCTTACAAATTAAAGAATTTAGAATACTCCCTCTTACTTCACTTTGAGTGGCAAGACATTTTAAGTGGTGATTTAGAGGCTTCCTGGAAGATCCTCCCTCTTCTGTCAGCCTGCCAGACTCTGTTTGTTGACCCTGAGAACACAGTACAAAGCTAATCTATTTACCAAAGCACTTTCCCCAGTGTGGGATGGAGGAAGGTGCATCTGGAAGGAGAATAAGAATAGGCAGTTGGGCAACAAGGGAGCTGCTGCAGGCCTGAGTGGTTTATCTTCTGTTTGATCTCTTCTGCTAAGGGAAGACAAGAATGGACCTAATAAATCTGCATAAATACCTGAAAGAAACAAACAACTGTCAGGACTCTGGGATGATTTGGGAAATGAAGACAACTCTATTGTTACCTGGCTGCTCTGGCAGAGTTAAAAATATACATTACAAAAAACACCCATCACAAAACAAGTGGAGATCTTTTTAGAGTGAAGAAGCATCTAACTAAACAACAAGGTGGCAAGAAAGAGAAATTACTCAATTTTTTTTTTTAAATCTTTCATAATTTTGTAGGAACTTTCCTGAAATATTTTTTTCTGGAGTTCTTCAAACTCCTTTGTGTGGGAAGAAAACCTTCTAAGATACAATGGGATCAAAGAGAAAGTGTAATGCATGGAGATTCCTATAAGAACCTCTGCCAGTATTTTAACTAGGATGTCTATTCCTTCCTGTCTACACTGCTTTAAAGCTGTCAGCCTCTCTTTTCCTCCACTCTCAAAGCTCTTGACCTACCTCCATTTTGCTCCCTGCCATTTCTGAGGCTCTTCTCCAGTCCAGATCTCTACCCCTCCCCAGATCTCTACCACAAGTCCTTCCATCCCTTACCTGTATAAGTTACTTGATATCTCTGATGAGTTACGCAATGTTTATCCACCATCTGATCTTTGATTGTATCATAGCAACAGACAACAGTTTATGGAGGATATTTTGTGAACACTCTTCAACAGAACAGGTCTATGAGTCCTGCTGGCTTCTTGGGCAATGTTACACTCTTTGGAACAATAACACTAGTCAATAAGCTAGCTTAATTTTATGCTGAAATTAGAGCAGTTGCACATTATTTATTCTGAGTCCACTGGTTTTACTGAATAGCAGGAAGCAGGGAGAATGTATCACCAGCACTGCAAGCTCTAGAATTTCACCTATGACCCTCCTGCAATACCATCTGCAAATCTGAGCAGTCTGAACAGAAGACACTACACAGCAACCACACAAAGTAAAATCTCTGTGCTCACCACATCTGCCTTTGTCTACATACATTTGTAAAAGGGAGACTTGAAACCCTCAGGTCTGGATTCAGAAGAGCTTCTCTGAGGCATGAGGAAAAACATGCTCAAAGAAAGACTCCCAGAGTAGTACAGGAGAACAAATAAATCTTTCCTGTCCCTAGATAGTTTGATAAAAACTACATCACCACCTCTATTCAGTTTTCCCAATTAACACATCAATGGTGACTTAATGGAGCAGACAAAGAAGGAAAGAGGTGTTTTGCCCTAGAAGACTGTAACCTTCCCTCCAACTCCGAGTGCTTTAAAGCTTCTCCCATCACTGTGCACACCAACCCTGAGTGAGCCTGTGGGCTTTAAATAGGATGGGAAACTCACTCAGCCTGGGATGTCTAAAAGCACAAGGCATCCTATCTGCAGAAAAGAAACATACCAGGTGTGTATGCATTCCCAGAGTGGCTTTTCAAAAGCCCCCAGGGCCTATCTCAGTGAGCAGGTAACAGGGGTGCACACAGCAGATACCGTAAGGTGAGTACCAGCCACCCACTGACAGCACTGATCCCCTTGGCTCACATTGGGATACAGCCAAGGGTGTAGCTGCAGTGCCCCAAAAGGGGTTATAATCAGGTGCTTATAACATTTTGGAACATTCTAACAAACTGCGAAATATCCATCAATGGCCTCAGCTAATTTTCAGCTATCCTTCCACTAAGGAGGAATCAGTTTTATTAGCAGAAAATTCTAGTGCACTTATTCTGCCCCATGTTGTCCGAGCCCACTGAAGACAGAGGCAGCAAATCCTACTGTATTCTTATTTTTGTCTGCAGAGTCAAAAATAAAAGACAAAACAAGAACCCAAATAATCTGAAATCAGAGACCTTTCCAACTTGCACTTCATTAGGAATTTCTTATGTCCAAGGGGAGAAGTGAAGGTTTTGTAGTAAGTGTTTGTAGTAATACGTTCACATTTCCTGCTGCTATATAACTTCACTTGCTTGCCTAGGTCACATATATATATATATATACATAGTGTTTGTCTTTCAACCCAAAATGTAGTGCTCCCACTTTTAAAAGAAGGGCCCAAATATACAAAACTCCCAGGCATGAATACATGGTTAACCATTTCAGTTTTCCAAGGCATACTTTCTGCACAGGGTAAGGCTATCAATGAGTTTCTTGGTTTCTTTTGTGGTCTTCAGTATTGATTAGCACTGTTCCAGTTCGGAAGTACATAGGATTAAAGCACGCAAAGCAAAAAACATACTTTTGATCATTTTACAGATAGTTTAGTAGATTTCCAAGTCTACTGCATCATCGTGGTACTTTACAACATGCAGTATCCTCCCAAAATTATCATTTAGAAGACAAATATTTACTATTTACTTCATTGTAAGGTAACAAAGTGCCCTAAGAAGCCATGCATCCAAAGACTAGACTCAGATATGCCCACTTGCCAAGAAAAATCATCTCTCTAAACTAGACTGAGGGCAGGAAGGAAAATAACAAGAACTCTGAGGCTTAGTCCCCACTTCCCCTGCCTGCCCCTGTGCAGCACTGCAGGGGAAGGGGGCAGGAATGGGGCACTAAAAAGGGTCAGGCTAAAGCTGTACTTTCTGACAACAGTATCATCTGAGATCAGGACCATGCCATTCCCCTTCCATCTTTCCTACTAGGATCTCATGCCACCACAGCACACAAGAGGGGAAGGAAAGGTACAAGGTGTTCAGATACATTGACTCCATTTTACGGGAGAAGCCATTGAATTTCAGACCATGTAAATAAATACCTGGCTGTCCCAGAAGAGCAAGGACCAGAAGCAGGTTCAGTGACACATTCTGGAAACAAACACAGCTGTTCCATCTCTGTTATCAGATGTACCTGATCTGAGTCCCAGCAGGGTCCGCTTCTCTAAGCAAGCAACATCCCATCTCAGGATGACAGAGCTCTCGTGACCTTTATTGTTATTAACCTTATCAAGGACATCACAATATGATGCTTCTTGGAAGCTCAATTTGGCTTTGATTTTTCTACTGGAGCAAGGATTCAGTTTTTCCTTTTGATTGTTTATTGTTGTAGTGCTCAGCCCTTTTAAGGTGTTTCATGTTATGCTTTTTTACACAGAAATAGATGCTGACTCACTAGAAGAAGACAAAAGATGAAGAATCTGAGAACATCATTGTCAGTACTACTCACTAAGCCTGCACCACAGGAGTCTACAGATATGGAATCCTAAGCTCTGGAAATACTTGGTTTTGATATGACAATAACCTCTTGATTTCCACTCAACAGTCCTCCTTCAAACCAATAAATACATGGAAACAAGATTTTCTTTTCCACATCAAACAGGTGAACAAAAATTCCAGTGCTAAGGATGCGTTGGCTGCATCAGCCCTCCCGTTCGAAAACTTCATTCTAAGCTCCCAAAACAACTCTAGAGATGTATTTTCCAAGCAAGCAATTCCTAAACAATTGCACATCTACTCAAAAGATCTTTTGGATAACCCATTTTTCTGCACTGTGAGAATAAACCCCAACTGCGTTCCACATCTGTGCGTTCCAATGAGACACACCAGGAAAGCACCATTTCTGGGTAAACCACGCTCCACTGGAAGAGAAACCAAGCTACTGCCTGCTCAGAGCAGTCACCTGAGGCTTACCTGAAGCCACCTGAGGTCCCACCTGAGGTGACTTTGCTGAGGAGATGGTAGATGGAAAGGTTATTCCCAGCAGGAGCCTGGGAGTTTAACCATGCCACCAGAGGGATGGAGAGGTGACTGTGCTCTGCATAGGCTGATGACAGATGTCTCAGTGCCTCCCAGTCAGTCCCAGTCCCTCCCAGTGGGAGGAAGCTGTCCAAATGAAGCAGCCTGGGGGTTGCTGGGCTGCCCCTGCCCTCCAGCACTGTGTCACCAACCACCCCTGCCCAGGCCAGGGGGAAGTCACCAGGGGTGACCCACAGGGCAAGGAGATGAGAGGTAGGCAGAGGTAAGGTTGCTCTGGTGTCAGACCACTGGAGTGCCTCTGTGGGAAATGAAATGTTCTAGGTAACCCCAAGAGAGTTTGCATTGCCTTAAAATACTGTTTTAATTTTCTGTAAGTAAGGGAGTTTCCCAGAGTTGTTTTAAAGCTGTTCCCTTGATCTGCCTGGAGTTACTTGCAACCTGATGGTACTAAAGGATGAGTTAAAGGTGGAATTGGATGTAACAGGCCTTAAATATTTATGGGCTTTGTATTCATTACAGGTCCTAGGTCTCCTGTATATATGAGCCAGAATCTTCATTTCATGACAAAGAGGAAAAGTATATACCTACCCCAAGTTAATGCATCAAAATTATCACATTAAGTTACGGATTTCTTTCAGTTTTAATGGGGTTTTAGAATATCACACAAGGAAGACAAATTTCCTGTTGCTAAGTTGGGGAGTTTATCTAATAAAGTAGAGTCATTAGATACCACCTTAGAAAGAAGTCATTCTTAAATGCAGTTGGCTATAAATTAAACACCACAATTACCAGGAAATTCTAAGAGTTTGGTGAGAATACTCTGCATGATACTGACATAAATAGACTTGTATATTTAAGTCTATATATTTAAATGTCAGTCTGATTCTCAAAACCTGGCAGTTATGATACCTTATTCATGTAAGTAAATTAGAATTTAACTCTGGGCCGAGTTAACAAAAAGCAAACCTCACCATAAGCATTGAAAGACACAATCCCCACTGTGTTTTTATATTCTTTGTCCACATTTTGGGCTGTCATTTCCTTTTAGAAGACACAGGCTGCTGACAAGCAAGCTTCAGCACCGTGCTTTTTTCCTTCCTAAACCCATCCTGCTGCTCATTCCCTGGAGAGCTTTCTCTTTGCTGTTCTTGCAGTCAAAGCTCAGCAAGAAAGCAGGAAGCTGGGCAGAAGAATGTTCCTGCATGCAGCTTGTGCCCACATGAAGCTTCCCAACATCCCTCCTATGCACCAAGGCACAGCAGAGTTAAGAGTCCCAGCCATGTTATTTCTATTCACTCCTTGCCCAAGCATTTCCTGAGCTAGGGACCAAGGTCAGCACTGGCAGAAGCAGAGGAATGACTGTTCTGGGTGGCCACCAGGTCTGCAGACACCTGCCTGGCACCAATCCCTGTCCTGCATGGCTGGCAGCTCACCCCTTTCCCTGCTTGGGATTAGGATGCAATTTGTCTGCACATCAGCCCTTCCCACCCAGAGTGGCAGAGCCTCCAGTGGCTCTTCCCAGCCAGGAGGCAGATTCCTGCTGGGATGGCTACCTAATGCTAAGCACTTGCAGTCAGCAGGCTGCTGGAATCCCAGCAGAGAAGTAAAACAAACACAGGGCATGACTAAACCTGAGCTGCTGTCTACTTTTCCAGTGGCACCATGCCATAACCTGAATGTGATCAAGAATTGAAAAAAAAAACCAAAACCAAACAATGTGACCCACATCCTTTCCATTCCTTACTCCTCTACCAGCAGCACCTCCTGGAGCCAGCAGCCCTGGTGGCTTTTTCTGCCTCGTGACAGAAACGTGTGGCCCAGGAGCAGTGTAACATGATGCACCCTGGCTGAGAAAGGAGAGGAGCGGGGCAAAGAAAGCAGATTTACTTTCTTGGCATTATCTTTCCTGTACTAAGTAAACGTGAGACAACTTGAAATTCTGTCACTAGAAGCTCCAGTGAGCTCATTGCTATCTAGTTTGTACTGCCCTTATGTGAGATCAGCATTTCTGCTTGGCTGAGCTGACTCCTCATCATCCCACTGCCATTCTCCATACACCAGATTTCAGCCTTGGTCCCACAGTCACTCTAAGGCACTCTCAGACACACTGACTTTATCTGCAAGGTCACAGAAGGCATAGTGAAAAGAACACTAAAAAGCACCAAGAGTGACACTCTGCACCATCTAACCATTTCATTTCAGCTCCATTATCAGCCCTCTGGCCAGCAATAGCTCCTAATAACTTCCCTAAATCTTTGCACAGACAAGAAAAGCTCCAAGTAGTCAGTCAGGATGTTTTAATGAGGAATGTGGGATGAAAAGGCAGAGTTCTCTCTTTACTGGGTGACAAGGGCAAAACAGTCAGGTGACATCCCCAAAAGCTTTTGCCAAGAAACCAAAGTGCTGGAAGCATACCTGCATCTGAAGCACTCCACCTCTGGCAATGAGCTAGCCCCAGTTCCTGCTCAGCTTTCACTAATGCTCTTTGGATTCAAGTAGTTAGCCCAAACTGGTGGACAAAGGAGAAAAAAAAGAAAAAGAAAAAGAAAAAAAAAGGCAAGCCAGTCCTTAAACTGAGGCATTTTGCAAATTAATTTTACAACCCACATTGTTGTGGGTCACACACAGTCAGTATATTAAACTTTACAGCAAGTGGTGATGAAATTTGCCCACGCATGGGCACACACACACACAGATACATACTCTTTGGTATGGCAACAGAAACCAAAAGAAGTAAGCATTCTTTTCTGAAGTCAGAGCCAGTTCATTAAACCCAGAGTATGCAAGCAGTCTGATTCTAATCTCTTCCTCTGACAGAACTCCATACCTTAAGTATATACAGCATGTCATAAACACTGGTTATTTTTTCCTTTTAATCTCCTAACCACAAAGGCAATGAGGATACAGTAGTTATTAAGCATCACCACCACACTTGTCCCGAATCCCAGGCCCTTACCTTTTCGGAAGAGTAGTTTTGTAGTGGAATTCCGTACAGGTACAGATCACAGCTCTGTGTAACCCGGTTTTCCCTGCTCAGCCACAGAGCAACAGCACCATCCAGCGGCCCCTTCTGCAGCCCAGGCTGGCAGGAGCTGGAGCATCCCTGAGCACCTCCTCAGCCTCAGGGAGGATTTAAGCACCAAGGGCCTTGAGCTCCCTTGGTTTCAACCATTCTGTTTATTTCCCCGAGAAAGTAGGACTTCATTTGCAAAGGGAATAAACCCCACCACCACGGATAGCCACAGATTATGGTCATTTCTGAAATTCCATGGGTCTTGTTTTCAAACAGCACCGAGCTCGCTTTCCACTGCATCTCCTTTCCATGTTCCCCTCTGAGGCTGAGCACTTCAAAGCCTTCCTCCTTCCAGCCCATTCTGACACCAAGGTTCCTATCTCTAAGAGCAGGCACACCTCCTCAGCAGCCTCCAAGCAGGAGTTCTCAAGGGAGAGCTGCAGCTGAGTCTGGGACAGTGGTGTTGCATGTTCTTTGAGAAAAATAATGGGAATAATCAGTCAGTGTAGTCAAATGCTTGTGAGGCACCTGCAGCCAGCACTGGGGCTGCAGATCACTCTGACTGCTTATTAATTAGATAACATGCAAACAAAAACCACTGCAAAGTTGTATAGAATCCATTGCTGACTGCCAAAGGACTTAAGGCCATGTTAAACTGTGCTTTCCTGCCCACCTGGAACGAGGAAAAGAGCAAACCAGAGAGCTTCCAACAGCTCTAAGGTGTCAGCTGCTCCCTTCAGCACTGAAGGCCACTGGTCTGAAACCTCTTGGCGACCAAGGGGGCTTCCACATTGCTTAAGAGCTAAAGGTAATTCCAAATGAGGAATTTCCAATCTGCTGGTCCCAGAGTGCTTCAGGCCACAGAAGATGTTAACCACTCATATCTCAAGTCAGAGAGAGAGAAACCCACTGATTTTCTGATGGCACTCCTAATGTCTGTGGTACCAACTGTTGGAGTTTTATCATGGGAGAGTACTATCAAACAAGATCAGTCTCGTCTGAGCATCCATTCCATTGCTTGGCAGCTGGGACCTACAGTCTGAGGGCTCTGTACCCAAGCTCTGGTCATTCATCAGCTCTTTGGCTCATGAGCATTACAGCACACCTTAGCTGTTACCTGAAACTATGTAGGAGGAGATGTTTTAAATAGCAGCATGATTTGGGCAGTTATCACCCTTTCTACCTCACTACCCAGGCTCAGAAGATCACCTTCACTTCAGTAGAACCACCCTCTTTCTGGGTCTTTTTAAAAATCATACAATCATTTAGGTTAGAAAAGACCCTTAATACCATTTAAGAGTCCAGTGGTAAACCTACCACTGCCAAGTCCACTACTAAACCATGTCCATAAGTGCTATATCTACATGTCTTTTAAATACCTTCAGGGATGGTGACTCAACCTGAACTTCATCAGCAGGACATTTTTCTCTGAGAGGCAAGTTTCATTTGAGGTCGTTCAGTCATCTCCCAGCTGAAACTACACATTGTTTTTGTGAAACAGTAATTCCTTGCTTATGCTGCTCTACTTTCTGTAATTTACCTAGGACAAAGGGTTATCTGTCTCATCTTTTCATGAGTGGTGTAACAATATGTTGAAGGAAGATCACTACTAGGCTAAATTTCTCCCAGGTGCCTTATAATTATAAGGGAACAGTCCCAGGGCTACAGCAATAAAACGAGAGGTTAGCTTTAGTTATTTGAGTCAAAAGACAACTTAAAAAAAACCAAAACACCAAACCCCAACCTAAGTGGCAGCTGCATAAAGAGCAGCAATAAACACTGGAGGCCCTTGTTATGGAAAGAACTGGCATGATCTCATCTCAAAAGGGATTTAGGTGCTTAACTGCCTCAGCAATCAATTCAAATATTCAAAATTCCTGAGTCTGTGAAGGTAAGTGAAGATTTAATAATAAAATGTTCTTTTACCTACAAGAAAGACTCTTTTAGAAGTCAACTGTAATTAAATGCTGACAGGTCTCTAAGCTGAAACCTTTTGTAACAGTAGCACAGACACAGTGTCTCATTGTTAACACAACATTTTACACTCTGCAGGGATAAATTTTCCTTTTCTTCTGTGGCATTAGTCAGGCATGGAACAACCCAAAAGTCTAATCCCACTTTCCTTAGGGTTCACAAGACCGCAGAGTTTCTTCCCACAAGATATTTTCCCACCAGTCTACAACCCAGTGCATGCTTCCTCAGCCCATAGCCAAATCCCAGCTGCACTGGAGCATGGCTCTTTCCCTTCACACTGGAGAACCAGTTGATGTTTTTCTGCTCTTCCCATCAAACAGCCACAAGCTGAAAGTGCCCAACCAAAAGATGAAGTCACGTGTACAGCTGCAGGATATAGGGGTCGTGGATTGATTACTTGGAATTCTCTGTTACCTGTGATACATTTCTGCTGGCTCTTTGTACTTCTGGAACAAGTCACCTTCCAGCTTTACAGCAGCACACACTGGAGGATTTCAAGTCTCAGATACTGCCATCCATACCAGGAGCTGTACAGATGCCTATGACAAATAAAAGAGATTACTTGTCTTGTGCCTAGAGGGCTCGGGAAGGGCCCAGGGCCAAGCTGCAGCAAATAAAGGCTTGTTAGCTGCCAGGGGAAAGAGCAGTCTGCTCGAGCCAGCCTGCAGCTTCAAATGATTCTGTTAGCTGTGTGGGGCTCTGCTGCAGGTGGAATCCCATCAGCACACCCAACCAGCACACACACACAAACCAGCAGCAAACACTCTGGCATTCAAAAAACCCACAAGATTTGTATCTTAGGTTAGGACTGACCCAACAGGAACACACAGATCCAGCCTCTCCTCCTCAGCTCGGAGCAAGGCAGCTCCAGACCTTGATCCTGAGTCCACACAGCAAGGGAAGGAAGAGCTTTGTGTCCCAGACAGGAGTGCAGGCAGTGGCAAAGGGCCTGGGACACAACTGACACCCTCTGCAGTTAGTGCAGTTGATAATCATGCACCATGCTGAGCATTTGGGAGGCTTTTGGCTCAGGGAGGCAGGGTAAACAGCTTAGCTTGCTCTCCTTTTTTCCTTTTTCAAACACAGTTTGGTAAACCCCAGAGCTCCAAGCCCCACCAGAGTGATTCTCCTTCTGTGCTATCCTGCTGCAACAGCCCAGCCACACAGCCAGGATGCTGCCTGCCCTCACTACCTCCCTGCCAGACCTGTGAGGCTACACTCCCCTACACAACAGCTTGCTTCTCAGCAGAGGGCTGGGGTATCTGCTTCTCAGGGTGGATGGGGGTGCACAGAAGGCAGGGCAGCTTGTCTCAGCAGGAGAGAGGCAGCAGAGGGAGAAGACACATGCAATGACACCCACTCCTCCTCACTCATCTGGGACCACATGAATTGGCCAGGCTCCTACACTGAAAATCTTCAGACAATCTTTCTCCATAGGAAAACCACAACCCAGACCCCAATGGTACTAAGAGATTACAGGAAAGGCAACCATGAGACAGCAAAAACTGAAACCATAATTAGATGTTATGATTACTGAGCAGGAACTATGTTGTGTGTGGTTACAGAGCAATACTCTGTGTCTGCAATCACTGACTACAAGCTCTGGCTAGATGCTGCAGGCACATATTTTTCCATAAACATTACAGTACCTATGAGCTCCTTCTAAAGCCCATGCAGAATGTGACAAAATCTGTCAGGGGTTTACCAGGCACCACGGGCAGGAAGCATTTCTGAAAGGCCAGGCCACTTCACTTGATGTGCTGGCACAGAAGCTGTGCTCCCCTGCAATCTCAGAATCCCTGAGAAAACAGACTGACAGTTTACACAGAGAGCTGTCAGGCAAGCTGGGTGACACCCCCTGATGACAAAAGGGCACAGGATTAAGTCCACAATCCTCGAGTAAGAGTAAGGAATGAACCTGGACTGTAGGACTGTACTACTTAAGGTACAGTTGGAGACAGAAATGAACTGAAGCATGTTAACACAGGCTGCATTTTTCCTCTAAGACAGATAAGGAGAGTGCTAGAGGGCTCTCAGCACGGAAAGAATACGGCTGGCTTCAAAAAGTTGTGAAATCTTTGCCTACTTCCAACCAGCTGCTTCAGTGATGGGAAAGGATGAGCAAATGTTCCTGGACTGGGAGGAAAAAATAATCAGCTTTCCCAAATCTTCATAGAAAATAAACCCAACAGTAAGACAAAAAAATGAGCTGCCCAGCAAATCTCCAATGAAATGGTAAACTCAATGAGAATCTAGTGGGAGAAGGAAGCCTTCTCTGGTGCTTTCTAGCTGGTACCTACATACCTAGTAGAGTTAATGGGGAGATACCAGAGGCCTGGTTACACCATTCTATCTGCAGGAAGCATAAGGAAGAAAAATCTCTGCCAAGAAAGGGCTCAGTAAGTGTCTTGGCAGAGTCCTCACTTGACACCATCAACTATTTAGATCCCAGAAGGCCAGATTGACATGCATGAAGATGTCATGCATAGCCAACAAAATCATGAAAACTGAAGAAAATTATGAAGGATTTAGGAGGACAGAGTTGCAGAAAAAGGTAACAAGGGGCAGGGGCTGCCTTTGTAATGAAAAAGACAAGGCAAACTTCTCAGCAAGACATAATTCTGTGTGAATAGTAAATTATGTGCTGTAAGGGGATGAGGAACTAGTTGAGTCAAGCCATGCTATGATCAGGTCAAAATACTGCTGGAGACCCTTTTGATGTAACCTGTTCTATCAAAATAAAACCCCAGTTCAGCAAAGGTACTTTTAAGTTCTTAATGTTTCTCTACTGCCTCTGAACTTGTTCTCTCAGCCACTCAAAAACTATCTATCTAACTTTTATCACACAGCATTTGGCTTTAAGCAAACAAATAGATGAACACCAATAAACAATTTCATTACAATATTGTTGCAAATCACTGGGGATGGGAATTGTGCAATATTATGCCATGGGCAACAAGCACACTGCTGTGCTAAGCCATTTGGAACAGTAGTTAGGATAGGAGAAGAAATAAAAAATGGGACTGAAGTAGAGATTTTCACTAGCTTCTTGAAAGACTTCCTTCTCTACATCAATTATAATAAAATCCATTTTTAGGAAGGCACAATGGAAGTCAGAATGCCCCTTTCCTTTTCTTAGTAACATCCCACCACACCCAATTACCTACCAACAGAAGGCAAGCAAAAAGCTCTAGGTTGAAAAGGATCTGTAGATACTACAGTAATGTGTATTCCAGAAACAAAGGCTATTTGTCTCCACATTATTTGTATTTGCAGCATATTTTTCATCTTATTATTTCAACAATACTGTTTTTACATTCCTAAAGAATTTTTTTTTCAGAACCAGTCAGAGTCAGCCAAATTCTGCCCTGTGATGTCACTTCTGCTGGAGCATTGCTGGAGGGGGGCCAAAAATCAACTTTCTCACAAAAAAGAAGCTTGGACACATGCTCTCTTTGAGAAGCTGTGCTGCTCATTAAATCTCATTTCTCCATCTCCCATCAGTGACTAAAAAACTGAATACACCGATTCTCAAACCTCATTCTCAAAAAAAGGAAACAAGAAGGAAAAAGAGAGGAAAACCACACAACCCTTATCCAAAGCACAATTACTTCAAATTGTCCAAGTGTCTGAGCAAACCACCACTCTTACCTCTTTCATTAAACATTTACAGAGATCTCGTCTGCACATTTCAGTCCCAAGCAAACAAACAGAGGTTTGGAGTCAGATGGGTTTAGCTGGATCAGAAATCACTTTCCCTCTCACCCCACCAAATTAGCAACAAGAAACAGAGATAAGAGGGTCTCAAAAGCATTGTGAAGTTTGGGACTGAAACTTATTCTTTCCCAGTCCTTTCTGAGCATGTTATCCTAACGGGGAGAAGCTTTTAAAAATATAAACAGAAAAACCCTACACACTAACTGGGTGAGTTCCTCTTTGACAATATGCTTCATACTAGGAAAAAAACAAATGCAAACTCTTGTTCTCTTACAACATGTGGTTAACTAAGACCTAGTTCAAATAAATAGCTTTGCCCAGACCTTTACACTGAGGCCAAGTCTCTGCTGAGAGCTGTCAGTACAGCTATACCTTGCATTGTACCAAAAAAAGGGTGAGCACAGCCTTTCCTAGCAAAAATGCCCTCTTGTTGCCTGAGCTTTAGTCTTCTCAAGCAAAACCTACACTGGCAGAAACACCTTTTTAACCAGAATAATTGTGCAGGAAAAGACGCAAAAAAAAAATAACCTGCCAGATTTGTCATGGCCTTCTTCATTCTTTACCCACTGCTTATTCAGAAAAGAAGAAATATCAGTAGATGCCCTTCAAAGCAGCTCTGAGTTCACTAACTTTGTCAGGGGTGTAAATGCTTGACCCTACTACCACCAGAGAATCCAGACCCTTTAAAACTGTCCCATCATCTCCAGTACCTAGATAGGGAGCTGACGTGGCAGAGCATGACCAACTTCATCATTGCTGCAGGCTTACTGCAAGTTTGCTTAGCCCCATCAGCCATCCTCTGCGAGGAGTAAAGCACCCAACAGGACATACAAACCTTCTGCACAGAGGTACAGAGAGGGAGAAAGGCAAAAAAGAAAATTAAGGATCTTAAACTTCCTAATGGACATGTGCTCCCTTAATTGTCCAGCATGCAGGAGCCAGAAGAGAGGTTTTGCTGTGTCACTGGCTAGGCAGGAACTCAGCACCCACCTGCCCTCTGAATGCTGAAGCATTGGCAGGGGCTCAAGGTAAGAGGTCAGCAGCATGGAGCATTCTAGCTGTAGCAGTACCAGGACTACCTTAAACTGCTCTTAGTCCCCATCCCTTCTACCAGTACAGGATGTCGTCAGCTTGATATATCATAATAGCTCTTCAAGAATGCCTTTCAGTGGCATTTTCCACTTATTTGTACAGTTGTCAGCTACAAAAAAAAAAAAAACCAGTCAATTTTTATCCTTCTTTTCTTTAGGAACAACACTCACTCCTGAACAGACCTTTCAGCACTGTACTCTCAAACCTGCAAGTAAAATTCCATCAGTTTCCTTGTAAGATCTCTAAACCAACGTGCTCTAGTCTCTGCCTGAGTTACTCAGCAGTTAGGTGCCATGTTCTGCTTTATTCAGGTCACTGCCCATTCATTCCCACTCCTTGCTCAGTCCCTTCAATACAGAACAGAGTCCAAAGCAATAGTTCAAGTCCAGAACAGATTTTGTTCCCATCTCTGATGCCCAAGGTTATGCAGGAAATGAACAATCAACTCCACACTCTCTTTCAAGTTAGACCTCTCTAAAAAGGGAGGTAATACTACTTCTGTTTGACAGGTACTGTCACATTAGCAGATGGCAGTGTTAGTAATGCCTTTATTTAGCTTTTAAAAACTACAAAATCATTTTTCAAGCTCAGCTTTCTTCCTGTAATAAAATATCATCCTGCCTTTACAAATACATAAACCATCTCCTAACTAGTATAATGCATGTTTTACTGGAAAGCCAGATAAAGAGCACTGAGGTGCTACACTTGGCTTGCCTGGACTGCACCATTTCTCTGTTCCTGGGAACACCTAAAGAAGACATTCCTAAAGTACTTCCTTGCCCCATTTCTGGTTTAAGGCTCATATCATTTTCCACACGCACAGTAAAAACACCTGCTAGCTCCATCACTGTTGACACAACTTGCTCCTTCCCCAGAAAACAGCCCAGTCTAATCCTAACTGTCTACAACTCCAGCTCCAAGCTGTTGGCTGCAGAATCCTGAGGGCAAGGGCTAAAGGATTTGCAGAAGGTAACAGAAACCAAGGCTTCTCTCAGGAAGCTCACAATCCTTCCAGCCAAACATATCACACCAGTAAGAATTGCTAGTCCACTAGTTCCATATCTGCCAGCCCCCATGGGCCTCTTACAAGGGCCACAAACCTTCACCTTGGCCACTGAAGGACAAAACCCCCACCCTCTTGTGGATGTAAGTCTCTTCTCTTATCACTTGTGCAAAGCAGAGCAACATGATGAAACTTTGCTGTTGGTTGAAAAGACTGTCCCCACAGCACAGGCTGTCACTGAAGCAGAAGCTGTGTTTGTTTTACTGCTGACAGCACAGCCCTGCCAGCCCCAAGGACTGTGTCCCAAGACTCTCGATGGATTTGATGTACCAGAGATATCTTCATGGGCTCCATGCAGCAATAGCCTCCTTCAAACCAACCTGGAGATCCCTCAGTCTCCACCTGGCTACAGCAGAGCTGTTTCCCAGGACAAACAGCCTCTCCATCTCCACTGATCGTCTGCTTCTTGTTTGACTTCTGTGAAACCATTCTGAAATGAAGCTTCACTAAGGAACATGAGCCAAAGATTCAGTCCAGGGCATCTTGTTCTCTCTGGTATTCCACCAGACCCATAAAACTTCAAAAGCAGCATCAAGAAGAAGAGAATCAGCTCTACCATATGAGTATCTCCTTTTCTAGCATCTGTCTGTCTCTCCAGCATGTGGGATTGAACAGGAGCACTTCCAGTAGGAGTGTCCCTGGGCCATGTCTCAGTTCCTGTGGTATCAGTAAACAACTTGTCTCTTTTGGTCTACAGATTTTTAAATAAAAATCAATACATAAAATGCCTGGGTTAGCACAAATAAGGCTGTACCTTAGAGTACAGTGGCATTTGCTGAATACCATGGAGATAGGCTGGACTTACAACCCATCAGGACAAAATCAGATTAATTCCAAAATATTCTAAACCTAGCATGTTTCTTACACTAGCTTAACTTCAGCCTGAGCCAGGCTCATTTTCTAATTTATTCTTAGTGACAGCCAATACTGCAGACTAAAGGCTTTATTTGCCTCACACTCAGCCTTCTCTCACTTTGTTCTTCTTACTAAATGGTTACCAGCTTTGATGTTACCCATCCTGCTTCTGCTGTGCCAGACCTCTTCAATTACAAGTGATTCTTCATCTTCTCCTTTTTTTGTGAAGTGATAGGTATTATAATTAACCAGATATCAGCAGCAAACATTTGCTGGTCACTAATTTTATAAACAGCATAAAGTTCCCTTAGAAAAAAAAAAAAACAAACAATAAAACCAAACAGATGCACGGAATGTAAAGCAGAATATTTTCATTTGTGTGCACACCTCTAGGAAGCTATGCTGCAGTCGAGGTCTTCTGGTAAATAAGGAAAGCTGACTGCACTTCCCAGGGAATCCTAACATGTTATTCCATGGATGATACACAAAATGCACTGTCAGCTCATCAAGCTAATGGGATTCACAACAATTGACTTCAAGAAACATAGCGGAAAGGCAAGATAGTAGGAAAAACCTTGCTAGTAACATCAGCTACTAGGCTTTCCTGCCTAGAAATCTGCAGAATGTGTTGGCCTCTAGAGACAAAAATCAAGGAAATAAAGCAACCTTCTATGTTAAAGGAAGCAGAGAAACACAGACATTTTACATGCAATAGTGCTTAAAAAAAAATAAAATCACTTGCCTTGTTAATAAACACAGAACTTAATTAAAGAGAGTCTATAAAAACTTCTATTAAGACACACCAATAAACATAAAACCCCAAAATAGAACACCCTGAACTCAAGAAGCAGAAGTGGAATCTGTACTTACATTAAGAGGGTGAGAACTGCAGCATCTACATCTAAATTAGGTATTTCCTAGTGAAAGACAAACTCAGTCAATGGACAGGCTATTCCAGCCAGCAGGACCTGTTGTAGGGCAGGTGAAATCCCCGGCAGAAATGTCTCCCCAGATCTCCAGCAACAGCAGCTATCCAAGCCAAGGGTCAGCAGGGTAACTGCCAGTAGTGCAGATGAAGTGCTCAGAGCACAGGAGCTCACTCAGGAGGTGCAGTGCCAGAGCAGAGCAGGGATCACCATCCAGTGTACATCCTCTCAGGAAGCAAATGACATGCAAAGGGCTGAGCCCATGGGGAGCAGCAGGAACACCAGGTTATATTCTGGTGCCAGAGACAAGGAGAGCTGAACGGGCAAACAAAACCCTCTCAAAGACAGCACAGCAAATGCAAAGACAGAGAAGATTCCTGACAAAAAGTTACTAAAAGGAGGATTCTGTAGAGGGACTTCAACAGCTCCAGAAATGCTCCACAGCAAGCAGACAGAATTGCTACATCTTCAGCAATGCTTCCTGACCTACTGCCAAGATGATTCCAGCCGGATTGTGGAGGATATCCCAGAAGCAATGCTAACTGCAGTATTTAAACCCAAAATCCAACCAGATGCTGGAGATGTGCTCACCTAAGAGCAAAGGCAAGTGCAGACTGTCAATAAAACATAAAAGGAAGATGCATTACCACTTGGAGTGTATCATGGGTGAGCAACCTTGGGAGAAAAGGTATTTTTCAGACAGAAAGCGTTAGTGACTCATCTCTGGCATGGACAAACTCTACCCCACTGCATGCACAGACCAACAGTCAGTCATCAGGAGCAGGAGAAGCCATTACGTACACGGGCTAAGTAACTACAAACGTGATCAAGATTCTTGCTGTATCACACAAGTTTAAGCGTGCAATATAGTCATAAGACTTGGCAGATACAATTAGAAGTAATTTCTGAAGTGTACCATGCCATAGCATCCAAGCATCACCACAGATCATCAGTCCTGCCCATACTGAAGTGCTGGACAGGATGGGAAGCTATCATCATCCAAACAATCATCCACTAGATCACAAGTGTCACACTGTCCCCTGAGAAAAAGGCAAGTCTCATGCATTAAATTGTGATTTGGTTCCAAGGGGACAGAGAGTAAATCTCAGAAGGTAAGAGCTGGAACTGTGAGAGCAATAAGTAATTCATAGCTGAATGTCTGAGAATTGCATGGGCACTAAGCAGGCTCAAAAACCCAGCTGTAAGTGTACACACAATAGCATAAGGCACGCTGAAAAGAGAGACTGCCCCAGCCTCAAGGAATCTCAGTTAAATCTCCAAAACCTAAAACTGTTCCACAGTTCCACAAATGGGAGCTACGTACCTTTGTCACAATACACAGCAAGCCTACCATTCAGCAATCAGAATGTTTAAAGCCCACTCCAGCAAGAGCAGCAGTTAAAGCAGGCAGTGGAAGCTCCAGCCCCCTAACAAGCTGCTGTCACTCTGCCCACATACACAGCAACAGAAACCCCACTTAAACAAGCTTTTTACTCAGCTGCCATAATGCCTGACAGCAAAGCAGCTGTTGACAAGGACAAGCACGCATGAAATACCTACCCAGCTATGCCGGACCATTGCAACAAACCCTCATGAAAGGAGTGGAGCAGCTGAGGAACAGATAGCTGAAAAGTCCAGTGCTGCCTCCTGCCCCCGCGGGTCTGGTCCTGGGGCCAGCAGAAGCAGGAGGCAGGCAGCTGGCCCAGCCCAGCTCTCTGCTCCAACAAACCAGTCAACGACCTGAGGTGCTGGGACACAGCTGAGCAGGCCAAGGTAAAGGCCGTGAGCTATCCCAGGGAGAGGACAAAGCCAAAGGTGGGGTGGGAACTTGTCAGAGAGCAACAGCTATCATTTTGAGAATCCAGTGAAGACAAATCTGAAAACAACTGTGAAAAAAAGTGAAGGCTGTCAGCATACATGCATAGACAGTGCTGAAGCAGGAAGAGAGATGGCAATCAGGTGTGCTAACACAAGAGAATTGCTGAAAAAGAGGACTAGAAAACCCAAGATACCAAACCGGACCAAAGGCAGAAGCCACATCCTCAAGCAGGCTGCATACTAGTGAAGTTTGGGCTTCAGCAAGTCTGTTACAACTTGTACCAGATCATGGTTTTAGTAGTTATTAAAAGACAAGTCACAACAACTTAAAAGGAAATTGGAGAGAAAAGCAGAGAAGGCAGGACAGAAACGTCTGGAGGAAGCACAGGAACGTACACCAAGCCAACTGCAGCACCACAGCTCTGTAAATAACTCCTGGGAGCCAACTGCCTTTTGCTAAGTTTTTTAGGCTCTGCACATTATATCACTTTTACACCCACACTGAGTACTAACCCAAGGTAAAATAAAACACCTCACCACTTACTCCCAGTATTGATTCCACACTCCTTGTCCCTACTGGATTTCAGTCAGAATTTCAGAGGAGCCAGGCTTAGGTCTGGCACGTAAAGCACTGTGCGTGACTTCAGTCAGTAGAATTCCTCATTGCTCTCTGTGCCCAGCCCCCTGCCAGCACTGGAGCTGCTGAGTGTCTGTGCTCAGGGCTAGGAGGCTGCTATCGCTCAGCCTCATCAGGATTAGCCTCATCCAGGTGCTAATATTCACCCACAGACCAGCAACAGCTGCCGGCTGCACAGGAGACCTCCTGGTGTCACACCCCCTTCCATTAGCTCAGCCTTTGCCAGTCTGTCCCTTCATCCAGAGGGAGCTTGCTTTATTCCCCTCCTTCCAGCTCCACATTTACCTCATTCAGCAGTCTCTATTCATCACTTTAATGGTTTTGCTTTGGCAAGGCGAGGAAGTGACCTCTTCCTTCTTTCCCTTTTCCAAAGCCCTGGCTGTTACAACACTCCAGCTCTTCTCAGCCTGCCGGGGGAGAGCTGAGGACACAATGACCTCGTGTGGCAGGTGCTCTGCCTAGCTTTGCCCTTGCCACCAGCTACAGCACAGCTTTTGCCATCAATTTTTATTTCAAGATTAAATTTGTGATAAGTTCCGTTTCCTCACAAATGGTAAAAGTTTTCGGTGGCCATGTTTTTCCAGTGAGCTAACACAACTGACATTGTACTGGTGGCTTTTAATATTTTTGAAAACAACTTATTTCTATTGGCCACAAATCTGGACCCTTTCATGAGAGCATCAAAACATCCCAGTGAAATATCTAAAACCAGGGCTGCCTTCCCTCTCAATTATTTAATAGAGCACTTCAGACCGATGAAACTGCACATCAATATTAACCAACTAATCCTCCCAGCCTGCTGAGGACCAAGGGAGTTATTAATATTTTAAAGATTAAAAGACTGAGGCAGAGAGTGATTTACTCCCAGTCATGCTACAAGTCCTAATGGGAGTCCCTCCACCTAGCTGTGCTGAAGCCTCCTAGCTAGAGCAATTGCACACTGTATTTTTGGAAGATATAACTTAATTATTACTACAGATATTTGTCCCTGGTCTGTGGCATAAGTTTATGGTAGATAACACCTGTGTAATTCTTATTTCACAGATAGATTTGTGGAGTATTTCATTACTGGAAAAAAGATCCCAATAATCTACTAATCACATTTTACATGCGATTCCATTATTATGAAGTTTGCTTAAATAAACCAAGCTCAGTAGAAATAGGCAACTGGTTCAAAATCACAGAAAATTAACTTCTATATAAGAATTGGTTGCTGTTGGAAGACACATTTATGGGAAAAGAATGTAAAATCCACTATACAGAACAACTACAAGGACTGAAAATAAAGTGAGGCAATATTATGTCCGTTGCTCACACACGTACTTGCACAGCAATTAAAAGACCATTAATCAATATTTGAACCTGTAACCTAACTGGAAAAACTGAACAAACCCCACATACCGCTTGTTTCCCCATCATGCTGACCATTGGTTAAAACAAGACACATTTCTAGCCAGTACCACCAAAGCACCTCTTACCCAAGAGAAAAGACACAGCACTCAAGGACAGAAAGAACATCAGCAGAGCAGGCAGCAGCTCAGAAACCTTCCATAGCTCTAACAGGCAAAAATCCCCAACACAACTGGCCTGGTTTGCGGTAGCCTGGGAATAGATGGAAGCAAAGAAGAGAATACTGACAACTTTGGGAGCTGGAGGAGCTGGGAGAGCTGAGAGGTTTAAGCCAAGGCACAGGCAGCACAGTCGGAGGACATCTCTGCTCCTGTGGACAGCCAGCTGGAGCTTCCCCACCTCAGCACTGCTACTTTCAAAGCCCTGAGAAGCTCGGGGGCGGGTGGGGTGTGGGTTTTGTGTTTGTTGTTTTGTGTGGGTTTTTTCCCACAGCAATTAAAAACATTTTAATAATTGGTCATGACTTTGTTCCTTCAAACCCAAACTTGGCAGTCAGTGGTTTTGTAAAGCTGTCTGGAACAGGATGCAGATAACCTGCCACAGAATTTCTGTGCGCTCTGTGATGGGTTTAAAAAGAAGTCTTTATTAGAACTCAGACTTGTTTACTCCTTGCAATGAGCACTGTCATTCCAATTCCTGTAATTAAATCCACAATTTTGACAGCTGAAACTGTAGGAATAATTGCACTGTTAGTCAAAATAAGTTGTTACTGTTCACATTGTTGCCAAGAATGTTTTAAAGGCTTCGACTGTTTCAAGGAAATACGAACTGAAGCTTTATCCATTCCACTTCATTTCCGGAGCAAAGATCTTAAAAATCTTTCCTTTTGCTAGGCAACCTTGAAGTCCAAAACAAGATCTTCTACCATACTATTGCTGTATTCCACCATAACACATTTTTTACATAAACACTTCTTGAGATCAGTAAATCACATACCTGATACACCTTTTGGATGATCCTTTGTCTCTATTCCACAGTTCATTTCCCACACAGGAAAACAATCTGCAGCCAGTCAGTGTTTCAGAAATCCTCAAGAACTTGCACACCAAATACACCAAGGATACATAATCTTAAATTCATCCCTACCAGTATTACATACCAGCAATCTGCAATGTTATTTATTTTATGGGACAAGAGAACCAACACTATTAAGCATCAAAAAGGTCATTCCAATCACTTTTATTTTCCAGTCAATGGTTAGAGAACACCAGCACAATTCCAACCACAGAGGAAGAAATTTCATCTCAAATTAGCAGGTAACACAGGCACCACAGCAGACAATAAAAGGCTTTACAAAAACATTTTGCATTCAAAAGCAAACTGAGCAATTGATCACAAATGTTTAAAGAAGAAGAAAGCAGCTCACAGTACTTGAGATGTGTACCCTAGGTTGGTTACATTTTCGGCACCTGAAACAAAGCAGCTCAGTAAATAAACCAAGAGGCACCAAAAGTGACTCCACCAAGGTCTCCTTCCCCTTCTTCCTACAAGAGCCTGCTTCAACTACTTCAGGGTCTGGCAGCACCCAGCAAGCCCAGTTATCAAATGGAGAAGCTGGAAGAAAAGCAGGAAGCCACCTCTGACATAACAAATGTGATTAAGGTTTAGAAACATGTCATTTACAGATGGAGGCCATTTTCAAAATTTTCTTCTTCCTTTTAGGGTACCCATCAAGCAAACATACTCCTCTACAGGAAGAGAGGACTCACCACCAACAAAAGCCAGCTTTGTTTTATTCAGAGCTTAAAGAAAAAAACAAAAAAAAAGGAAAAAAATCCAAATAGTATAGAAAGCCTCTTAATAACCTAGTTTGCAGTGCACCATGGAAACAGAGATAAAACCTAATCTGCTCTCTACAGAATTTCAGCCATATCTGGATTTGTTTCAACGCTGTGATGAATTTCATGTGTCAAAATTGTCAATCAACATTTTTTATACCTTACAATATAAAACTCCAGGCTGTATTAAAATGGCTGCACCAGCAAAAATGGTTTTTACTTTATTCTTCCTCAGAACGAGACATCCATTACAAATCTAAAAAACCACTACACCATCTTGAAAATTAAATAGCTCAGCACCAAATAAATTTAAAAAATACTGTAAAATACTCCAGAAGGACTTATTGTTCAGATTAGAAACAGGCACAACATTTGGGATTTCTCAGAATTCTATTATCTTCAACATTTGTGTGTGTTACTTAACATTATACTGAATAGACCTACTGATTTATTTAACAATTTCCCTATTCACAAAGTTTGTTTGTTCCTCACAACTAAATCAACAGGATTGAGTCCTGCCTCCCCAGGGGCCCTCTATAAAAGCAGAAGCTGTACTTCAGACTTTGATCACACAGATGGTTGGAAGGGTTTGACTATGCCTGCACTTCAAAGAGGATTATAACGTGCTCAAAAATTCTTTGACCTGCAAAAAGAAACAAATAATCAATCAAACAAAAAGAAACAAATAGTCAAACAAACAAAATGTTTATCAACAGAAAGATACAGAAACTTCAGTTACCTCTCCATTGCTTTATGCTTTACTACCACCTACAGATACAGAAACTGAAAAAACAATCTTAGGCTCAGCTATGTCACTCCTTGTCTGTCAAGAAATTTTTCAGCCATGGTACCTGTAATTTAGCAGGTGTGGAGAGAGACACATTGGAATGGCACTCATTCCTCCTGTGGTCCTAAACTACAGCTCTACATCCCAAACGAATTACCTAGATTTAACCTGAACACGAGGAACATAATGACCACCTCAAAAGAACTGTCATTTGGAAAACACCAAGTCACACCTACTGCCAGGACATGGGTCATATTTGGTGTCAATGAACAGCCCCATCTAATGAGTATCTTCCTTGGAATTTAAGGCTGGCAAATAAATAATAGAACAACACTTAGGAAAATCATAGTACTTGAAAAAAATCTGTTACTGTAGAACAATGCCATAAATAGTTCAGCTACTGTTGAACCCCATTTCCATTATTTGAAGAGTGGCTCAAATGGCTACAGCTACTTAAAAATCAATAGTGATTCAAATAGATCAATCTGGCCCATTGAATGCTATCCAGACCCTGGAGCTCTAAGTCTGTGATCCTACACAGAGCACCAGGACCCAGCAGAGCACCTCAAACACTCCATGCACTTGCATGAGACCTGGACCAAAACAGGCAGTGTGGCAAGCAGAGGGCCAGCATTACACTGAGCAGTGGGGAACAGAGACACTCTGAACTTCATCTCACTGCCAAAGGCTGCAGGAAGACAGGGTGCAGAAGAAGCACCTCTTGCCACAGGTGCTTTTTGCTGTGCCCCCTCCACTCATCCTCCCAAAAGTAAGAGTTATGCCCCCTGCCTTTAAAGCAAAGGGGTAGAAGAGGTGGCAGTGAGGGCCAGACCACCTTTTTAAAAATATAACCACCCAGGAGATACAAGACCCAAGGAATACAGACTAGGCACACAACTCCCATCACCATTTCAAGAGCACCCTGGCACCTATGTTGTGACAGAGCCTCAAGTGGAGAAGTTTCCTCTCTGTCCACTACTGCACTGAAAGGACTCAAAAACTGACTAGAGCCTGGTGTTACTCTTTTGGCAGAGGCCCTCATACACAGAGAGCATCTGTAAATGTTCTAAGTTACTGATGTGAAGTGGAAAAGCATCTTGGATCACTCTCCAGCAGTGACCCCTCTCTTCATAGTTCAGGAATCAAGGAGGTGGAAGAAAAAAAAAAAAAAACAAACCAGGTCAAATGCCTTCATGTAGAGAAGGGAACACATAACCATGCCAATACTCTAACTGGGAAGGTATGACGAGGAAGCCACCTCAGAAAGCAGCACCAGTGACACTGCACAATGCCCCCTGTCACCATTTACACACCAGGCAGAGTTTCAGGACGGGTGTCTGCATGTGTGGCACCAGAGGTGAGCTGGAAGCAGCCAGGGTTTGGGTCCCCCCTGGACACAAGTGTATGTAAAGGCTACAGCAGGCAGGCTCAGAGAGACTGCAGCAGTGCTGGGACTCCTCTGAGGCAGTGCCAGCATCAGGCTTAGGCACAGACACCAACAGATACACAGGGGTGAAGTCCTCCAAAATCCCTACTGGCCTATCTCCTGGTGCAGATGCAAAGCTGCAATGGTCTCACTCCACCAAGAACAGGCCTTAGAAGAGCACAAACCACAAGGGCTGGTTTTAATCAGGTGAACACTTCTCCTCAGTGGATAAACTGAGATGAAAGGACAAAGCTCCTTTTCTTGTGAGGTAAACAATTCATTTTCAAAGAGTAGAAAAATGTGCCCCTACCCTCACTAAGGTCTGGAACTCATTGCAACTACTCAAAGTTAAGTCAAGCTGGATCCCATCAAGATTCAAATAGCAAACACCTGAGCAGTTAAAATGTTGATGATGCAGCCTAGCTTTAAAATATATATTACACCTCTTTGTGCCAAGGATTGGATCTCCTTAATGCAAACAGAAACCTCAGCTTGGTATCTTTTTACATCAAATGGATGTTATTTTCCAAATCCAAAAAATACTTGATATCTATACAGCATTACTTCCTGAACAAAATTAAAAGCTACATTTGAAAAGTACTCCCTGAAATTTCAGACCACTGCTTTGAATAGCACTTGAATGAACACAACTGAAGGGAAAAACTTTAATGATAGTGCAAATTTAATAGCCAAGACTAAAAATAGGGAGTATTGCAGCAGGGTGCAAGACTGTGCATTTTCTGAATGCAGCTCCACAATTGAAGTATTTTGGGAGGATGATCATGCAGCAAGGTATATTTTTAGAGCAAAGGATCCCTATTTGTATTAGCTGTACTGCCCTTTGCTGTGACATGCAAACTGGAAGCTAAAAATTTTGGAAAATCTGTGTAGGAAATAACAGAAAGAAGCACAATTTCTAAGTCTAGCATGACTTCAAAGAATGCTACACTGTGGGATGCAAGAAGTGTCCTGAATTCATTTTGACATGCTGGCAATAAATCATCAGTTTGTACTGCTTGTAAAATTTTACCTTTTCAGTCATGTGATCATATCTGTCCTTTTTGCCCTTGAAGTCTTCATTCACATCTAATGTTAAAATAGGTATTTCCTGTAGATATTCAAAATCCGTTCTGGATTGAGAAAGAAAATATTACTAGCTGAAAACAAGTGTACATCACTGAAGTCTCTGTCAGCACATTCATTGTCAAGAATCAGGAATTCCAAAGAATATAAAGCAGCTTGAATTTACAGGGTGGATCCCTGGATATAGTATATATTCTTGAGTGTTCTGTTCCCCCAGCACCTGAAGTTAAATCCAACTGTGTACTAGAATGAGTTCAGACAAATCTTCTGGCACTCAGAGCTCTGTGTGAAGAGAATTCAAGGCACATTGCATGCCCTAGCAGAAATCAACATGCTGTAAAGCCAATGCTACTAAAGGACAGATAGAAATATTCTTAGAGTTTCACTAGTGGAAAAATGATTTTATTAACATCTCTCCCCATCTTGAAAGTAAACACTAAACAAAGCCTACCGCAGTGTCCTGTGCTGAAGCCAACTTTCATGTTTGTAGTGAAGCTTCTCAAGATACTCAATGGGAATTTCTTGCTCTTCATCTCTTCCACGCAGGTAAATCCTATTCAAGCATTTCTAAAGACAAAAGATATTTTAAATAAATAAATAAATTTGATTGCAAAGCTCTTTAATAAAAGAGGGAGTGTCAGTGTACAGCGTGAAAAGAGCCCAGAAATACCCACTTGACATTACTGACAGGCTTTCACAATCTCATTATATATTTCTGGCTCTCAGGAGCCTGATATTCAAACATAGTAAACCATTTGTTTCTGTCCTGAACACATCCAAAGCCTCAATAACGAGCCAGTCAAAACTATTCAGAGCTGTTGCAATTTAAATATGTCCTTGACTTAAAAGAAGAAAACAAACAAAAAAAAGCCCTCACTAGCAAGCTTGGTAAAAAAGCCCCCAGAGAAACTCTGGTATGTTACATTACACAGTTGTTTACAATAATAAGGTTGAAAGGATAAAAGCTGTAAGTAAGGAAGAAAGGAAGTGACCTGCAAGTTAATTACTGCAATTAGAGATTTTCTAAACTCCCATTTTTCTCTTATTCACATAGGTCTCATACTCAAAACATACATTCATTATGTTGTTCTCTTCTAAAAATAATAGATGTTCAAAGAGAAAAACATTGTCCTACAGCCTCACATACAGTAGGTGCATTCATCAGTGCAGGTGAAAGGGCTTCACAGACACAAATCAACTGTGACATTAAATATGCATCGTTTTACCTATCACAGCAATGTTCCTGTATTTATATTATTTGTACTTCTTAGTTCTAGAGGTACTTTCTGGTTTGCTTTTGTTGTATATTCTGTTTTTATAATTAGGAAATCATTATCATCACATTTGATTTCAAAATACACAAGCTACAATTGAACAAAAGTGGTTTGTTGGGTTTTTTTTTTAAACATTTCCAGACTTCATGAGTCATAACTCAAGTATTGTAGTCTTCAGGGGAATACTACAAGCTGAACTGAACTCTAATCACTAGGACCCTTACAGTGGAAGATAAGAGTAGCTGAATATTTTGAGAAATGTCAAGGAGAATTTCTCAACTGTCTCCTTGCCCAAGATGTTCAAAGCAATGCCTAAAACAAAGAGACAGTGATATGCAATGACACACAACTGTGACCTTGCTGGAATTGACTGCAAGCACTTTACCCTTCTATCACAAAAAAAGGTCTACAATCATAATTAAACTCTACAGTTTTTAGGAGAAAAAAAGCTACAGAGGCATAGGCAAAGATCAAATTTTACAGGCAAGGAACAGATGACATACTGTCATTCCTTGTGTGGTCATAAGTTTTTATTCCTCACCTCAGGAGTGGCTCTGAGATAAATTATTCCATCCAGCTTAAGGCTTTGACCTAACTGTTCATTCATCCAGTCATGCCAGTCTTGGTAAATAGTCCATTCAGTTTCATTCATGCAATCCGACTCATATAAATTAGCTGCAAAGATGTATCTGTGAACACAAAACTGTTATGTTAACAAAAAACAGCTGGAAAAAACACAGTTTTCTCTTGGTTTGCCTGCAGTATTGCCCAGTAACTAGAGAAGCTGAGCACAGTAACTTCTCTGACAAGGACAGGATACAGCCAGCTGGTACCTCCTTCCTCTAACTGTATCCTTTGCAGCCATTGTGATTCCCCAGTATCAAAATTATGGTCCAAGGAGACACAAAACTCAGCCATGCTCTTTTATTTCTGGCTTTTACTTAAGAGAATTTTGATCTTCATTTTAAGGGCTTCACTGTCCTTCACTTACCTGTCACTGTAGACTGATCTCTCGAAGAAGACCACAGGGTTCTCTGCCTCTCTGAGTTTGCCATCCAGGGCTCTGAGCTGAGCCCGGATCCTGCAGAGACAGGCGTAGGTCTGGAAGGTGAAGGACCACCTCTGGGGCTTCTCATACATCCTCTGCAGCACGTTCCCTCCGCTCTGCTGGGACCCACTCAGCTCCTGAGTTTACACAAAGACAGCGACCCGCTAAGTTGAGAGAGGGGACAGTCAAGGTGTAACAGAATTCCTCTGCCACGTTCAAGCTGTTCAGTCTTTATTTCAGGTTCACTGTTGCATCGTTTACCTCCCAACCCTGTCTGTAATTACAGGGCATAAATGCCAGTAATGTTATTCCTCCTATGGCACAGAGCTGAAGAAATAACTGAAATCCACAATGTCAAAGTACTCGGGTACTAAAAAACATTTTGATCACTACTTAGAATTTTAATAAAAGAACAACAACAGTATCAGTACAAAAAGTCAACAACACTGTAGAAAAACCCATACTCTTGACTCTAGCAAGCATGATTTCAGGAGTTTCCCCTGGGTTTCTGTCAGCATACCTCGCACTCATCTGTAGGGTGTTGCTGAACGTTGCACCATCTAGCTACAGGCTCGGGAACAACTTCCCATTCCTCACCAGCTTGTTTGAGAATACTCACAAATGTGGATTTCCCTGCAGCTGTAGAAAAAGCATTCAGGAAGAACAAGCAGTCAAGAAACAGGGACAGTGTTATTATTTAACTAGCATACAACTCCGGGTTCAAGTCCCCCCAATGAGTCCCACACCCATGTACTTTTGACTTCATGACAAGCATGAATCACAGAGCACCATGTACCCCAGATCATCAACCAACTGCACAAGGAGGTTTTCTTTTTTATGTCGTACCACACAACACCATTAGCCAATTTAACAAACCAGTCATGACAACAAGTCTCAGCTCAGACCAGTTATCCAAGTCCTAAATAAAGTTGCACTGGCAAATGGATCACCAAATCTGAAATTTTTGAAGATACCCAATCTCAGGCATAAAGTTGCAGTCTTCTTAAATTATTTTAGTTGGGAGGGGGGGGAGGGTGTGTGGAGAAAAAGGCAATGACAAAAGAATCTAAAAGCAAGAGTGATGGTTTATCAGAGGAAAATAAAAAAGAGCTACTTCCAGCAGCATAGGTCATTAATCAATTGGAAAAAAGCTCACAAATATAAAGAGAGGGATACTTAAAGCTAAAGGAGGCTAATCAGTTGGCTATCAACCACCAAAATATGTATTAATAAACAGGCAGATGCCCTGGCAACTAATTCTTAGCCACAAATTTCAGCACAGCCTCTTGCCAAAAATTTTAAAAATAAAAAAGGCAAAAAGAAAACCACCACAAAAATCCTTCCTCTCCTAACTAAGAGTATCCCGATCTGAGTAACTCAGAGCTGTTCCTGCCTCTCAGAGACCTCCCCGGAGAATCAGAGGACTGAGGCAGGTGTTGCACAGGACAGTTGGGAAAGGTCGGGGAGGAGTTGGTGGGACTTCGCTGCGCTTTTAAAAGGATGAATAAGTTAAAAGCCGTTAATAGAAAGCGCTTATTTTGGTTTTGTTTTTTTTTCTTTTCCCCTTACAAATCCCGTCATTTTCACAGCATTAATTCCTCCAGCGCCAGCATAAAATTTCTGAACTTACTCCCTGCTCTCCCGAGCTTCCCCCAACTCCCCTAACAGCCTTTGTCCCCGAGGAAAAGGCGAGAAGAGCCTTGCGGGAGCGCCCAGCCCGCACCTCGCTCCACCGTGCCGGGCAGAGCGGTGCTGGGGAAGCCGCCGCTCCCCTCCTTCCCTCCCTCCCTCCCCCCGGCCGCCACCGGCCCCGCTCACCGATGTTGCCTTCCACGGCCACCTTCTTGATCCTGCCCTCCAGCCGCCCGCGTTTGGGAGGAGTGGCCATGGCCGGGAGGGAACGAGGGATGCGGGCTTGGTGAGGAGACGAGAGGAGAGCGGAGCGGAGCGGAGCAGAGCAACGGCCGTAACGGAAATAACGGCAATAACGGCAATAACGGCAATAACGGAAATAACCGCCGCCGCTCGCGCCCCGCCCGCGCGCCTGCCCTTCGAATTTGGCGCGCGGCGGGCTCCCAGCCGCCGGGGGTCGTGACGTCACGGGGCCGCCGGCGCGCGCGTGGATCGATGGGCTGAGAGCCGGTCCGGTTCTGAGACCCGGTACCGAGAGAGCCAGGCCCCGGTTCTTATCCCCGGTACCGAGAGAGCGAGGCCTCACTCCCGACCCGGTTCTTATCTCCGGTACCGAGAGAACGAGGCCCCTGTTCTTATCCGCGGTACCGAGAGGGCAAGGCCGCGGCTCCCGGCCCCCTTCTTATTCCCGATACCGAGAGGGCGAGGCCGCGGCTCCCGGCCCGGTTCTTATCCCCGGTACCACCCCGGCTCCTCCCCCGCCGGCGCTGGGAGCGGTGCCCAGCGGTTCCCCTCCCCCCGGCCCAGCAATGCCTTCCGCGGAACCGGCCCGTGCCTTAACCGGAGCCCAAAGCCGCTGGGGAGGCGGCGATTGCTGAAACCTCGAAAAAGAAACCCAAAAAGGCCGCCGGACAAGGTGGTTCCCGCGGTACCCCCGGTAAAGTCCCGGTTTGGGTCAGGCTGTGGGGCAGGGAGGGCTGCAGGGGGTTCAGTGCTCTCCGGGCTGCCGGCGGTACCAACAGGCACAGAGGCTGACAAGGCAACTACAACAATCTCACACGGGTGTGTGTGTACAATATACAGGGAAAAAACCATCTACCTACGGGAGGATAATTTAGAAACAAGTTCAAGAAGGAAATAAAGACAATCATGGTCAAACATAGCTATTTATTTTCTCTTATAAACAGCCTTCAGGTTCTTATTGAAAAAAATCTAGATTTTTAAATATTCTGTCCCATCACATACAACAATCTGTATACAGTATTTACAACTCTCAAAATAAACATGTGGCAGATTTTTCAGACATTCAACTTCTTTAATCAAAAGCTGTTTTCAGTTAAAACTAAAATACCAATCAGTGACTACAAACTGCAGTGATATTGGCACAGTTAACTTACAGTAAGGGTTCTCATCTTGCACTTTCGTATTTTACACTGCATTTTCTCCCGTCTATTTTGGGACTCTAAAGGAGGAGGAAAGTTAGTGCTGCTTTCCAATTTGTTTTTTTTTTTCCTCGAAACCTCTCACTTTTATTGCATTCTTCTGTCTTCCATTGCACATCAAGGTATGTGCTCCTAGGTACTACACAACTCAACCTCAGTGTATCTAAATAGTAAAACAGCCATGAAAATAATTGTTCCCTCCACGACATGTCTCTGAAAAATGTCAGAAGTTGCAAACGTACAAAAATAATGAGTATAGTTTAGTGGCTATAAAAATTAATTTCCCCTAAAAATACAATACTCTATGAAACAGTTTAGGGAATTGGTTCTTCAAACAAATAAAAAAAAAGGAGCTTGATATTTACTTAGGCTGCAATGTTAATCTGGCGAGAGGAAACTGTAAGAAAAGCAGGAAAATAAGGTGGTTTAACACTTAAAATAACTAATGTTAGTATTATAAAAGAGAAGCTATCCAGGAAAAGACATCAGGCCTCCACAAAACTGCTAGTGGTATTAGTAGTGCAGTTTGGGGGAAAAAACAAAAAGAAAAGAAGAAAGAGAGAACTGATCTCAGCAGTGAAGGAAACAGGATTCAGCCTAACAGGGAATTTTTTTTGGAAAGAAATGCAAGAAGCCTGTGTTGGTGCTGCAGCTTTTTAAACAGTCCAACTAAAAGGGGGTGGTTTATATACAGTAATACAGCACTCTGGCAGGTAGGGAGGGGGAAAGAGAAACTCTCCAGAAGGATGTGTTTATAGTAAAACCGTGTCCAGTGATTTAAGGGAAAGGGAGGGGAGGGTGAGAAACAGAAAGGAACAATCTGAAAGGTAAGTAAGTCCATAGCAGCAATAGGTATCCTCACCTGTTCATCAGTGGCAGGGAGCCAGCTCAGTTCCTACCCCGGAGGGAGGACAGTGCTCCTCTGGAAGTGAAAGCCAAAGTTCCAAGCTCTACATTGCATAGTAAGCAGTAAAAGAAAGTTGATCCTTGCAGAGGGGCTCCCTGCCCTTTGAAACCTCTTCTCTCCCTTCCTCTACCATCCAGCTACCTGCAACAGCAGAAGGTGGTGTTGCTATTTTCTACTTGCAGATTAACTTGAATCCCTGACTGGCATTTTATTGTACAATCCTTGCTGTGCACATAACCCATCCACACCAGCTGAACCGACACTGGACATGCTGGCTGAGCCTCAGCTTCAGCAGAGTTTGCCCCATCCATCCCATCTCGAGGTAGATGACCTCCTGCAGTTACCACCCAAACCACTGACGTGGCCTAACATACACTGGTAGCTGAAAAGCACCCTAAAACATAGAATTTAAGGACTCTACTACAATGGGAAGGCCTCAGCCAGCACTGGCAGCCCAGCTTGCTTCAACCCCCCATGACAACAAAGCTGAAAGATTTTGCCCCAAAACACTCATGCCATGGAGTCCAGCTGTAACGTGGGGCTAGAGCAGTGGGGGGGGGTTTGTTTCTCTGGGTGCTACCTGGGGGGGGAAGGGGTGTCCTCCCCCTCCCAACAAAATGCACTATTTTATAAACACATTCACTGGATCCAGGTTCCACTGGTACCACGTGGCAAGTTTTCAATGTGCCCTTACTCCAAAGAGTGTAAACACATATCAACTTCTGGTCCCATGTCTTTTTGAAGCAAAAAAACCTAAAACCAAAACAAAAAACTTAAAAGCTGCAAATATAAACAGCATAGAGATAGGAAATCCCAAACACTGCATATGTATCTTTCATGTTGTTAATTTCAAGTGTTGTATAATTAAACAATGTGTTCATACAGCTGTTAGGCAAATCATGATCTCCAAGCTTTTATTACATGCCTAGAAACTATTCTGTAGCTGTGTTTCCAGCTGCCAGGTATTAAATACAAAACATGCACTATCAATGTAAGACTAATTTCTTTTTGCAGAATACATTCTAATGCTGACTGGATGAACTGCAGCAGATGCCTCGCAATTTCTAGAATTGGCTATTTCCACAAAAACACCAACAAAAAAGAAAATCACCCCCGAAATCTTCCAGAGCAGAAACGTACCAAAAAAGAGAACTCTCACCTTGGTACCACTCCAAGCAAACCCTCACTTTGAACTATTTTTCGTCTGATTTTTTTTGTTTTGTTTTGTTTTCTTTTTGCTGGTACATGGCACCAAACCAAGACAGCTTTAAATCTAAAGGAGGAGGAAACTGCTGCTGTTCTCACTCTCCTGCTGTGCTGCCACTTGGTAAGATGAGCTCCAGCCCTGGCTGAAAGGCTCCTCTCCAGTGAGAGTTACCAGCACAGCCTCTCCAGCAGCACCCATGGGTTTCATTGCAAAGTTTACAACATTTTTGATATCAAACTGCATCTGCAGCACTCTTCACTTCTCTGCAGCTGGAAATTTTCAGTCATTAAGGACTCCTCAGCTAGAAGCCCACATAAAAAGGCTGCCTGTGTAAGATCACATTCTTAAATTCAGCTTCCCGGAGTCTGTGCAGTTCAAATTTGGGAGTTCAGCTGCTTTGGGATAGTCAGGCAGGGGCTGACTGCTCCTCTAACTCAGCAGAGACTGTGGGCTTCCATCCTGAAGTAAGAAAGCTCTCCCAACCTGCACCCACAGCTACCACTGTCACATCAGATGGGACATCAGGTTTGTGCTCAGTCAGAAACCCTGCAGCTGCCAACCCCCCCCAGGCAGTGTCCAGGCAAGCACTGCCTTCTCACACATCTCTGCAGCAGAGGACAGAAGAAGGAACACTCCTCCTCCAGTTATTCCACAGGATGGTACTTGCCCAGTCCAACACATGAGATATTCTGCCCATGGCAGCTCCTTCTTCCTTCCCAGCCTGGGATTTGACTCCAGAGAGCAGCATGTGGGTGCTCCAGCACTGGCCAACAGAACTGCACAGGGAAATCCAGCATCTACCAGAGCAGATGTATCCTGCTAACAGCAGTTAGCCAAAGGCAAAGGAAATTGTGCTCCTGCTTCCTGTTTGATTTTCCCTCTGAGTTTCTTATGCCTTGGTGTGTATTTTTCCAATCCCCACCTCCCTGAGGAGGTAAGAGACATGGAGCATCTCTCTTCTCATCCCACATGTGTACACACACAGGAGAGTTAAGATCCTTACTGGCTGAGAAGGGATAGGATCTTACACTCCACCTTTTTTTTTAAACTGGGAGGTTGCTGAAGACAGACAAAAGAGGTTACAAAACATTGAACTGCTCCAGAAAGGAGTTTAAACAGACCAGGAAATCTAAGTGCACTGAGAATAACACAGTCCTGAAAGGAACCTCCAGATGCTCCTGAAATACCTAATTTCAGCTCAGAAGCTGTGATTCTAGTCTCCCAAATTAGTATATGTTTTTTACTGTGCTTAGATGTTTATTAGCTGCCCACACTAATGACCAGATATGTATTTTGCAGGCTGCTGGCCAGTATTTTCCACTTCCCTCAGCACTTTCAGTCAGGCAAAGGTGCACAAAATGTAAGCTCAGCTTTTCTGTCTCATGCTAACTGTGGCTTCAGCTGTGAATTTCAGAGCTTCAGGAGTCACTCTAGCATACACAGATCAGTTAAGGTCTTCATGTTATTCAGGTCCAAAACTGATGTTTTTGCAGACTCCCACTTGAGCAAAGCCTGGCACCACTAAACCACTGTTTGGCAACTAGTGATCCCCCAGGGTCACACACTGCAGACCCAAAATGCACTGGCATGGAGCAGATCCAGAAATGAACAGATGAGCCAGTCATGAGGGCTGCTGCCATGGGCAACATGAGTGATGCAGCTGCAGCAGCAATTGCCAGGGCACTGTCTGTGGCTCACAGACCACAGAGCTATTTCTCACTTCTGCTCTGAGACAAGGCAAGGCTAGAGAAGCACAGACACCAACCCAGGTAGAGGAAGGCCACGTTTTGGTTTGGTTCTCTCAGGAACAGAAGATGCGACTGACCAAACTACAAGCCACTAAAAACTCACCAGTATGTCCCTATTACTCTTCCAAACTGCTCTAGTCCCTTGGAGATGAGCTGCAATTTTAAATGGGGTAAGCACCATCCCACTAATGTAAGTCCAGAGTGGTCCAGGAAATTATATTCCCTCTGAAATACATTTCCTACCTCAGAAGACACTGGCCATGAGAGCTCCTCCAAAGAGCCAGGAGGAGCTCCAAGAAAATACTTTTTATTCTTTACAAACCTCATTTCACTAGTTAGTTTTTAAGCCAGATTTTTTTTAGCATCACCTTGGTGCACTTTTTAAAAAAATTTTAATATTTTCCCTAACTCTAGTTGTGCAAACTAACCGTTCATTTGGCAAATGCTAGGAATTGTAACAAAAATCACTGTCCCAAGTTGATGATTCCCCATTAAAAAAATAAAAGCAACTATGAGAAGGCAAAACCAATGGCAACAGACAAGTAACCACCTTCTAAGCACAGTTTCTTTATAATTCTGACACCACCTTCATCATTTCGCTTCAGTGACTGGAACTTCACCATCCCTCTTCTTGTAAGAAATATCTAGTTTTGAAAAATTCTCTATTTATCTCTAAAAAAATAAGAAATATTTGTATTAAAAGCTGGAGATCATTGATTTCAGTAAGTTATGGCTTTTTTTTTTTTTAACTGTAAGCATATATATAACTTTCTAAAACAAGTATCAGTAAGTGTCCTGGGTGTTAGTTCATATTTTCTGTTTCCAGCAATGTTCAGTATTGTATGTGCTTTGCACCTCAGAAGTGAGTCTGCCAAGGCACTTAAGAGAATGTAAGCAAGTCTTTTAGGGACTTGATGAGAATGGGCTACCACTGACGCACTACAAGAACCCATCCACCAGCAGAGTCAATCCCCCAGCCAAGCATGTTTCCCATACAAACACTCAGCACCTGCTAAAATTCCACAATGAGTAACAATACCAAAAAAACCAAAAAAACAAACAAAACAAACAAACAAAAGGCTATTTGCTGCGTGTCACTAACAGATAAAAGATTTCCCCTAACAAAAGCACAGAAAGTAGATCTTTGCTGTCATTAGTAACAGCACAGGTTTTTGTTTTGTTTTGTTTTTGGAAAAAAAAAACAACACAAAAAACAAATACCACACGCTTGCTTAATGAAATAAATGACATCAAGAAATCTTCTTCCTTTTATCTGTCCTTAGAAGTGAGTTTTTCAATCAGTTCTTGAAGTGGTGCAAGTTCTCTTCTATCAATAAGGTTGAATTCCTGTAAAAAGAATGAGAAGACACACACAAATTCAGGGTTTTACATGTGCAGCTCAGGTAAGAAGTCTTACTCAGGCAGAAGGTATTTGGCAGAAGTCTCTTCCATTACAGATTTAGCCACTTTGCAACATTTTCTGCCTGTCTACTGCTAGCTGAAGAGCAGTGTTTGACTGTCTAAAGCTTCTTCCTCCCACTTAAAAGGAAGGAAACACAAGATGATGTTCTTTTTTTCATAAGGAGAGGGGGCAGAATGTAGCTTTGAAGCAAGCACTCTCTCTCTTCAATCTAGCTTCAGATGCCATCCTCCCTCTTTCTTTTGTTAACAAGTACTGTTCTACTGCATTATTTGGTAGGGAACACTTTTCACTATTCCATTTTGTACCAAATAAATACTTCATTAAAACTCTTCTATTCCTTGAATGCTTCTAGCAGAGGACATACATAAAATGGAATAAGATACTATCTCAGGGTCCAGGAGACTCTCCTATAAACACACCAGCTGTCAAGAACCTCCAGAGGCATCACTTTGCCACGTGACTTTTACCAGAATATAAACATAACCATAATGCTCCTGCCTGAACACAGACTTACCTGAACAAAAAATATAAAGTGCTTGAAAGAAGTGTTAAGATGTGCCTCTTCCTGTAGCTGGATCACTGGATCAAAGTGCTGGTGATAAATGTGAGCATAAACTCTGAAGAGACGTTTTAAAATTGTCTTGGCCACTGACATGAAATTCTTTGGGAATGGTACACCTAGGAATAAGAGAACAGGTGGCTTATTTTTCAATGCCTAATCCACGTTCATGTGTTTTGAAAGCCATCATAACCCAACCCTCTCTTGCATAAGTTCTGCTTCATTTAGCAATCCTGTCTGCAGCTGACACAAGGTACTTAGGCTGAAGCATGACCAGCTCATCCCAAGAGCAGGGGGGAGGATGCTCTCCCTTCACTACATCAGTGGCTCATGAACTTTCCTCAAGTCAAATATGACTGCCCTCCTACCCTGAACTCTCCTACCTTCAGCTACCAGCTACTGAATCTTACTATGCCTCAACACAGTTCCTTGAAGAGCCTTCCCTAGCTGAGATCTGGCAGGACTCAGCTACCCAGGCACAGCTGGGTGCTTGCCTGATCTCTGACACTTCACCTCAGAGAAGGCTCTGAGGTCTCTGCACGTGTCCAAGATAGCACAGGGACACCAGATACCTTTGTGCAGGTAACTGAAACCACCTTTGGTACCAACCATGGTGTTTGACACTTCTCTTGGCTCAGGTGAAATCAGAAATAGCCTCTCTTCCACTTGTGCCCAGCAAAGGGACTCCTGCTTCCACCCTTTGCCAGAGGCTACTGCTTTCTTAACTGCCTGCTGAAATGCTCTGAAATATGCTCCTCCTTTCAGTCATTTCAGTGAAAACGACCCAGGACAGGCACAATCAGTTTCACCAGCAGATCTTTGTCAGTGCACAAGTTTTATTAAAATTGCTTAGGAAATTGCAGCCACCTCCTGGGAGCAATAATCTCTGTATCTGACACATCCACAGGCTAAAAAAAGATATGTATCAACCCTTTGAAAGAGTCAACCTGTCTCACTTCTCATCCCTCAGCAGTTTTCCCAGTCAGCTCAGCTCTCTGGCAGCCCTTCCAGCTGCTGAAGCCCTCTCTGAAGGCAGAGACCCAAGCTGGATGCTGTAGGCCAATCATCTCACCAAGGCTTTAAAACCCTAGCAGTAAAATTTTCATACTCCTCCTGAAGCTTGCCCTGCTTCCATGTAGATCAGATTTCTTTCAGTGGCTGCTGCACTGCATGGGAAATTCACTTTTAATTGCTTATCCATTGTGGCCTTTAAGTCTCTTTCAGAATCACTACCTTTCAAAAATACACCCTATTGAAGAGGAAAAAAAAGTCTTCAGCAAAGTATCTGGGGCAGTTAAGGAAAGCTCACGTCCTGATGCATTCTTCTGAGCACAACTTCAACTCTAACACTTTCATATCACTCCTTTTGGTAGTGGATTTCCACCCCAGCTCTCTACTTGACCCTGAAACACTAAAATGAACACCCTGGTATGCCACAAAACCATGCTCACGTCTACTGAGCAGGGAAGATGTAGCTCTTTGTCACTTCTTCCCAAGCTAAGCAGCCTTTTTTTGCACAGAAAACACCACTTGGTTCTGACAAGTGGCCCCTTTTTTTTTTTTTTTTGTCCCTGAAGAGGCTTACTGAAAATATGTCAACTGCTTCTGAAGCCATTCACAAAAATAAAAGCAATTAAGAAACCTCCCTTCCTTTTTTTCCACACTGGGTCATATGCTGGAGCTTTAAGAACAACTAGTCCTTCATGCCTCCAGAAGCAGAGTTTTCTTCTCATTACCATTTCCCAGCTGGTGGTTGTTCATTATTTTCTTCCTGCTTGCCTAAAAAAACCTCTGGAAAAATGTACATTCTTCATCTTCCATTGAAAAGAAACAAAAAATAATTAACTGAAGCTTGAAGATGCAGCTCAGCTTCTTTGGAGGCAAGGCCTAGGACAAGTTCCTGCATCAAAAACCTGCCTGTTTGTACCAACTGCTGGTTATAAGGTTTTCAGACCCCCTGCCTTAATTCTAAGGAAACAACCCATTGTTCAAAATCAAATAGCATCAGATTTGATCAACAGTTAGGTATGAAACAGAAACAGTACCTCCTGCAATCAGAACTGTGATAGGTGTTTATTAGGAGTATGAAAAAAATGGATCAGAGTCCATGTACTACTACATTATTTTTATCTTCAAAGATAAAAGTGCCTATATATATATAATGCAACCCTTTAAAATTGCTCTACTTGTCAGTCATCTAGGAGACCTCTTAACACTGCAAGACTCAAATATTCCTGTACAACTGTCACCCAAATACATTTGTCAATTTTACTCATTTACTTTACCTATTTTAGAAGGAAATAGCGTTTCATCATCCAGCTGATCCTGGACCCAAGTCATCAGGTAATCAATGTACTTTGGTGCAGAGCACTTAATTGGTTTCTTTATGTTTGTCCCATCTGCCCAGTGGTACTCATATCTGGGTTGGGACAACAACAACAAAACATTTCTTAACACAAGTGAATCATTGACATCAAAGCTGAAGGCTGCTCATCCAGCTCTGCTCCCCACACCCCCTCCCACAGCCCTGCCCTGAGAACCAGGTCCCAGTGCTCCCTGAAAGGCCAGCACCTTCCCTGGCCCTTTTAAAGCTTGGCAAGTTAAACATTTTTACCCCTCCAACAAAGAAACATTGCAGACTGGTGAACTGAAACATCAGGGAGTCAGGTGAGGTTCTCACAGAACTGAGCTCCAGGGCTCAGCTGGGTGAAGGGAATTTCCCTCTCATCACCTCTAACCATGGGCTTCTCTTCACCTCCACTGGCAGAGAACTGCAAAACAAGTGGCAGTGCTCTGCATCTGCAGGAGCCACCAACCAGAGACATTAAACCCCTAACATTTATGGAATTACTTGACATTTGAAAATACTCAACTTGATTTTGCATAGCTGAAGACCAAGCTAGGCTGGCTCTTGTCAGAGATCCCAAATTATGATTGCATTAGAGACAGGAAACAGATTCAGAGGTAGGTTAAAGCCAAGGAATACCACTACAAAACTGGACGTTGGCATAAAGTGCCTTGCAGCTAACAAGAAAGCTTCTAGACCAAATATCCTCCTTAAAAAAGGCTCCCATCACACCTTCAGGTCTAGTGTTGCCACGCAGTGTGCCCTGGTGAGACCACATCTGGAATACTGGATCCAGTTTTGGGCTCCCAGTTCAGGAGAGACGGGGATCTACTGGGCAGAGTCCAGGGGAGAGCTGGGAGGGTGAGGATGGGACCTGAGCATCTCTGCTGGGAAGGAAGAGTGAGAGCCCTGGGGCTGTTCAGCCTTGAGAGGGGATCTTCTGAATGTCTGTCAGTATCTGAGGGTGGGTGTCCAGAGGATGAGGCCAATCTCTTTCCAGTGGTGCCCAGTAACAGGACAAGGAATAATGGGTTTAAGTTGGAACACAGGAAGTTGTACCTCTGGAACACAGGAAGCTTCTCTTCTGTGAGGGAGCCCTGGTCTCACCATCCTCACACCAAAGAATTTGTTCTTACTGTCCAACCTCAGTCTCTCCTCTGACAGTTAAAAGCCATCACCCAGGCCCTTGTCCCAAGTCCCTCCCCAGCTTTCCTGGAGTCCTTTCAGGGACTGGAAGCTGCTCTAAGGTCTCCCCAGATCCTTCCCTTCTTCAGGCTGAACACCCCAACTCTCTCAGTCCAGACACTGGAGAAGACAGCTACTCCTGGGAACACATAACTTAAAAACAAAACAAAAGACATTTATCTCTGGCTTTCTAATTTAGCTTCATCTTCTTTAGCTTCATCTGTACTATCTGAGCAGGGACTTTCAGAATTTTCGAAAAAAAATTTTAGAAAAGAACCAGGCAAAACATAGAGCTGATGCCAGCTGAGTCATGCCTGTACAGGAAACATACCCACTTCACCTACTACTTTTACCTGACTTCTTTGTAAAAGAATTGGAAGGGATGTTACTAATGGTTAACCTTTCTTCTTCTCATGAAGGACAGCATGCTCAATTGGTAGTTATTTCTTAGTAAAAAAACACGATGTTTGGGCTGCAACCACCCCACCTGGAGCTTTCCCTTGCTATCTCCAGTTAGCTTTGTGCAGACACAGGACAGAGTCCTCTATTTTACATATAATAGCCATCACTATAAGCAAAGCTTTAATGTATCTGATAAATGTGGCTCTAATTTTAAAAAGCTAGCTCTGTCAGAACAGCAACTGGGAGAAGAGTTTCATAAGAAACACATTTTGTGAGTGGCTGTGAGCATGCTGATCACAATGAGATGAAAAGATCCCTTTTGTGTAATGGCAACAAATCCAGAAAGCATTTTCAAATTGTCTCTCAGAACATGTGCAAAAATTCCAAACACAATGAATGAACCACAACCTGTCTGGATTTCTGGAACCTCTCTACTCCTCACCACCCCGTGCTGCCCTAACACTGGTATGGGAGTGCTTATTCACACAGGGCAAAGACCAACACCCAGCTGAGCTGCCAGGTCCAGCCTGGAGATGAGACAACAAACCAAATTACATGCTAAAAATCTCACCCAAATAACATACGTATTTAAGAAGCCTTCCATCCTCCAATGCTATGGGTTAATTCTGCATTTTTTAGAGAAAGGAATGTCACAGAATGACCCTTCAAGTAGCTCTAAACAAAGAGCAGATATATCCTGGCACAAAAAAAAAGGTCACAGACAGAACCCGAAAATATTTTGGCAAACACCCCATGCTCCACACAGTGGGAATAATGTTCATGGTTGTTCCTAGGCTGTCCAAAGCCTTGGGGTTCACAAGGCAGGGGCAAATGAACACTTCAAATTAGGTTAAGAATAAATACATCACTGAAAACAAATCCTAGCCCAACTTTTTTACAAAAGTAAAAAACACAGACAAAAAAAATCCCACATACCAGAATTTAGCTGCTACAGGAGATGAAAGGGTGAAAATAACATTCCTACCTCAAGCCTATAAGCAAACACCAACAGCTCTGGTGACAAACAAACACTGGTGTGTCCCTCAGTGACACAGGCACTGACCAACACAAAAAGGCAAAAGGATTGTATTGCTAAGAGACACAGGGTAGTGCAGGGACCTGGTTCCATGATTTATTCTGACTTTTGCTGCAGACACAGTGGGCAGAAGGCAGAGTGTAATGAATTACACTGTATTATGCCCATGTAGGATTTATGGGAGCTGCTCCCTATGGAGTGCCCAGCTATCCCAATCTGTTAACATGAAGCCAGAATCACTGCAGACCAACAAGCCTCAGGAAAATCAGAAGGATCTCAGCATTGTGAAGAGCCTGCCCAGTGCACTCACACAAATGCCTAAATATGGATTTTAGAGGCCCAGTTGTGACATCCAGCTTTGAAAAATCCAGCAGCCATGACCCTCATTTAGGCTCTTAATAAAGACTTACATCCAGGGAGGAAAATCAAAGTCCCCTCACCCAAGGCTGGTTGATAAACATATTAGTTCTGTAGTAGGTTCTGACCTTCCTGTCATACCATGCCTGCTGCACTGGTGGGGACACTGCAGCTGATGGGAGAGTAGCAAGAAGTGGTAACCAAGTAGGGTTTGTTTAGGGAAGAAAGAGTTTGTCTTTGCTGAAGGGAGAAGAATGGAACATTACCATGAGTAACCATATGTTTTGGAACAAATTAAACCAGTATTTTCTTCAAATTATTAGGTGATGAGCTGTACAACAGATCTGCTATTGAGCTTTATGTCAGTCAACTAACTCAGTGTACTAACACCTTGATAAAAGCCAAGACAGCAATTCTTCCCACACAGCAAAGTCCAGAAGAAATGAAAGTGATGCCACAGCACACAAAAATGCACCTGCCTCAGCTAAGTCCTTCTGTTAGGATGGCCACCAAAAAGAACCAGTGGGCTGGAGAAGTAGCCACACAGCCACAAGCATCAGCCCTTTAGAGAAGGTAACCCAACCTGTATCAAACACAAACCACATAAAAACCAGACACAAACCTAGGTGACCTGTCAGATGCCAAGGGTCTTATTTTTATTTTATTTTTTAGTTTAATTTTTTAAATCATTATTTTAAAGGGGTTTTAAAGACAAAACACCAGTACCAGGTAGTGGATACAGGGAACATCACACTTCTGCTTTGGCTACCCTCTCACTTTATACATCTGGTTTAATTTTTCCATAGACAAGTTTGTCTGCTGTCCTGTGAAAACTAACTGAGCCAGGAGAAGTCCTGAACAGAACTTTGCAACCCTTTTTTAACACATAGGCCATAAACTATTTCCCAGTGGGAACACAAAAATCAGGCTTCAGAGCCACAGAGTGGTTGCTGCTTTTGGTTCTCTCTATCTACCCCTGCTACATAGCTGCCCAAACTCTCCCAAAAGACTTGGTGGGATTGTTTCAGCTAACTCAGACTCTTTTGTCTGAAATAGATGAGGATGCAATACCAGTGGTAGCTCAGCCATGGGTGTGAGCGGGCAGAAACCTTCATCCTAGAAGCACTAAGGAGCACATAAACCCCAAGGCCTCTTCACTTAACACACCTTGAGCCAGAAAGGAACAGGGAACAGAGATTAAAAATAGGAAAAAAAAAATCCTTAAATCAGTGCTTTCATCCTGGCAGGTTTTCCAGCAGTACTTCCCTGAAAACAACACTGCAGGCTGCCTTTTAAGAGGAAGAAAGCCACACACAAACCAAAACCCACTGTACACACTCTGCTGGAAGCCACCAGCAGGCTCACAGATCACAGCCCCAGCCCCAGACATTTCTGACCCTTCCATAAAACCCAGCCCTGAGCAAAGACAGGAGCTGCAGAGCTTAGGGGATGCTCTACAAATCCTAGAGACAAGATCACTGAATTAAAGCCTTAGCAGAATGCATCTTCCTGCTTCTACCTTCTCTTTTCTACCCCATTTCATAGCCATCTGAGTCTGACAATGGTTATTGGTTTCTTTGGAGAGAAAGCAATTGTTCAGTCTGGCAACCTGGCAGCTAAGACTTTAATCATTAACCTCCACCCCCAAATAACTGCTTCTCAGCAGACATACAATAAAGGAAAGCAATATTTCCATATTCTTACTTAAGAAACTGGAGCCTGTTCCACATACCAAAGCACAAAGCAGACTAAGGGCTATGTTACTGCACAAATTTACTCTCAAGCTCTTCTGCAGAAGAGTAAACTTCTATTCTTACTCTATTTTGACCCCTCTGTGCTTTGCAGCAGCAGGCCTGCCTACCCACACTGGTTTTGGCACTCAGCAGTGTCCATTTTTAACTTCAGAACCTAGTGGCAAAGCTTTTCTTGGTCCTCCTGGCTGCTTCCCCCCAGCAGAGCTCCTGCCCTGCTGCATGGCCCCAGCTCTGCACCCCCCAGCTCATCAGGAACCACAAATGTCATTAGAAAGGAGGAGGAAGGGAAGGGTAGGACTGGGTTTATTTCTTGTTTAATAAAGATTTTACAGTAATTTAGAAGGAGTGCCCTCCCTCCCCACACGCTTAGATCCACAACTGTTTCCTCTCTGGAAGACACCAAGCAGCCAGAGGAAGAAAAACCAAATATTGGATGCCTGCAAGAAAGCATAAGCAAGAATCTAAGAAGCAAAACTTAGTGACAGCATAGGGGATTCTTATCCAGATGACTAAAAACTGTAGCCAAGTTTATTTCTGCTGAACTGCCTAAAAGAAAGATTTTGGTAAGACCCAACTGAATGCTTGCATACAGAAAGTTCAGATCTTAATTTAAGGAGCTGTCATTAACATTTCGGGGGGAAAAAAAAAGGAAAAATTGTCTTGAAAATCAGTTTACTCCTCAGCTTACACAAAAAAACCCCATTCAAAACAAACCAAACAAAACAACAATAAAACCAAATGCTTTTCCATTCCCTGCTTCCTTAATGAAGGTAAGGTTTTTTTCTCTTCCACAACTAACAAGACATCCTTCCCACCCACAGAAGGTACCTTAACTTTGGCACCCAACTGACTTACACTCAAGTTTTCAAACACAAAATCCTTTGAAAAATTGCACACTCAGAACAATGTGTGAAAACCCTCTTACTTTGGGCCAGCAGACATGACGGGGCAGCTCTCCTCTGTGCAGAAGTCTGTGATGGTCCCATAAAGCATGTTGATCTGGTTGAAGAAGTCGACAGCTGCAAAGCATTGAAACCATCAGTCAGCATCAGTACTGCCCCAGCAACACAGCTTCCTGCAGCCTGCCCTCTGAAAGGCACTCAGCTCTGCACCCCCCAGCTCCAGACAGGAACCACAAATGTCATTAGAAAGGAGAAGGAAGGAAAGGACAGGACTGTTTTCTTTTCTTGTTTAATAAAGATTTTACAGTAATTAGGAGTGCCCTCCCTTGCCACACGCTTAGGTACAAAATGCACCTGGATTTTCACATCCAAAAGGTAAGCACTAGCAGATACAACTCACTGTGAAAGGAACTGGAGAAGAGGAGGCTCAGGGGAGACCTCATCCATCCCTGCAACTCCCTGAAAGGAGGTTGGAGCCAGGGGGGGGTTGGTCTTTTTTCCCCAGGCAGCTATCAGTAGGACAAGAGGGCATGGTCTCAAGTTGTGCCAGGGGAAGTTTAGGTTGGATATTAGAAAGAATTTCTTTACGGAGAGGGTGATCAGCCATTGGAATGGGCTGCCCAGGGAAGTAGTGGATTCTCCATCCCTGGAGATATTTAAAAAGAGCCTGGATGTGGCACTCAGTGCCATGGGCTGGGAACCACGGGGGGAGTGGATCAAGGGTTGGACTTGATGATCTCTGAGCCCCTTTCCAACCCAGCTGACTCTATGATTCTATGAACTGGAGGAAGGGAAGGGTTAAATCCTGCAGCTCCCCTCATGGATTTTCACAGAGAATAACCCTCAAAGCTTACACAAACACCATGCCAAGCTACAGCTACTGTTCAGCCAATGCTACAACTGGGTGGCACAACTTCTCAGCTATTGAAAAAAGGAAGCAAATAAAAACTGGTGTGGCACTCACCTACCACAGTTCATCCCCAGCAACATTTCCCCCCCCCCCCCCCTCCATGCACAGGAAGAGCAGAAAACAGCAAAACAACTCTGGAAAAGGTTGATAAAAAGAGGACCATGAGGACTGGTCCTGAAGCTTGTTAGGACAGGGGGAAGAGGCAGTTAACACTGAAGGCAGCAAGAAGTGGTTATGAAGAGCCCTCCTTTCTGGAGTGTACACAGGAACTGCTAATTAAGTTTCCATTCCCTGCTCCCAGTGGAAACCACAGCCCAATGTTTGCTTGGAGGCAAGTCCTTTTCTACTCCAAGAAGTGCATGGTCTCTGGTGTTCTTACAAAGAAAGGGTCAAGATGTCCTTCTGAAATGACTTTTAGAATTATTATTTTCAAACCAAGGAGACTTCAAATTAAACCTCATTATTCACCTGTCACCTTTCCTTTTTTTTAATTTTGAAAACATATTTAAAAAATCTACATGTACACCAGCTTATTCCCTAAGTCATCAGTAAGGCTAACAACTGAGCAGGAACTAGAAAAGCAGAGCATGTTTGTTCCTGTGCCACCACTACTGTGAAGGGCAACACCAGTGACATAGTCACACATTTTATTTCCTTTTTAGACATCTCAGTCAACAAAAGTGGCTCACAGCTAGCTGTAAGTGATATTAAGTGTGGTAGGGGGTTGCTGTGAATGAAGGGAGCATGTGTATTTAGTTAATCACTTTCAGAAAAACAGAATGAAATATTAAACCCCACTTTGCTGCAGGAGGTATGAAAGATGACCATTTAATTACAGAATACAGTCACCTCCAGAAGGCAGCTCCCACTCTTGTCAAGTGCTTCACGGCCTTTTGCCACCCAGCTAATTTAGCAGTTAAGTCATCTGGGAGGGGAAAAACATTGCTGCCACACAGGGAAAAAGAGCCAGGGAGTAGAGGAATCACCAAAAGCAAAGGAGGCCAGCAATCTATGAAGCATCTTTAGTAATGCTTACTCATAAAAACAGGCTGGCTTTTTTTTCCTGACAGTTTTGCAATACAGCATGAATAAACTTTAGTCAAGCATGGTGTCAGCAATTTCAACATCCCCTGGATGCAGTTTTAAGTCATACACCAGAGCACCAGCTGGCTAATTAAGAACCAGTCAGTAGGACAGTTTCACTTCCCCAATGTGTCCAAGAGAAAAAAGAGAAATAGACAAATAAACATAAACAAGTATAAGCCTTTATCTTGAGTGTAACTGCAGGATCAGTATGATACAGCCATGGAAATGTGCCAAGCCCAAGAGATAAAGGATGGGGAAATAACCCAGATGAGGCACAAAGTCTGTGGCAGCCAAGCCTCTGCATGGGCTACAGGGCATGACAGGACTTGGGTTAACACATTCTTTAAGAGCAGAAGGGGGGAAGCAAATTCATGCAGAAGAAAAGGAAGCTGGAGGAAGCATGGTCAAGCAATCAGAAAACATGAATTTGGGCATCATTGTTTGGCCTGACCTAGCTCAAAAGAAAGAGCTGGGACAAACAGCTTTAGAGGAAGTTAAAATAATGACATCAGAGACTTAGCAGAGCAAAGGCTCACAACTTGGTAGAAATAAAAGGAAGGCATTAGCTTTGGGGAAATTGCTAAGATTGGTCTCTGCATTTGTTACAGGCAAAACAAAAGCCAGGCCATACCCACGACCACACTCTTGAACATCTTTTAGAACCTGCCCTCACATCTAAGTCAATTAAGGCTTTACACTTAGCATGTGGATGCTTGACTGGGTAAGAACCCCAGCTGACAAAGAGCTAGATGAAACATAGTAAGATGGCACTGACAGGCTGCTTTCTAACAACTGCAGTGACATTTCTTCTTCAGGACTTGTGATCAAGCACACAGACCTTAACCTCTAAGAATAAGCATTATTTTCTTAACAGGAACATATTTTTGACATGAGATTAAGGAGTTTTTGTCTCTAGTGAACTGCTCTGCATCTGTCAGCTGAAAATGATTCCCTGCTCCCAACAGCAGCAGAGGGGTGGAAGCAGGACAGAAGAGCCTGCTGTGCTAGAAGGGAGTACACAGTAGTCCTCCCACAAGTCTCAGCCCACATTCAACACCCCCTTATGATAAAAAGGTCAGCACTTACTGTTAACTGCAACCCATTCATTTAAGTCTTCACCCTCTGGCAGCATCACAGCCATCCGGAGATTCCCGCTTCCCAGCGTGGCTTCGGCATGTTTGAGCAGCTCGTACTGGTGAGACCCCTCTGGAATATTCTTCTTTGGTTTGAAGGTTTTGGAAGAGCGACTACCACTGGAAAGGGAGAGGAAATATTTAGAGAAGTTGTGGAATGGGAAGAGAAGAAGAAAGGAGAGGACAAGTCACCCATAGGCACAGGGTCAGTGTTAAATACTTCCCCTGCTCCCGTATTTTCATGTTTGAAAAAGGATATTTAGCCAGCTGGGATGCAAATTATCAGGTGCTTTGACTTGTTGCTTTAAACAATTCAATGATTTTCCCATATCCCTTCTTCTCATCTGCCAACCCTCCTGTGAAGACAGCCAGACAACGGGGAAGACTCAGCCTCCCTTCCCTCACCCAGTAAATTGGATTATGGCAAGATGAGAGCAAAAATAATTCCTTCCCCAAAAGCTGGACAGCCACCTGTGAAGGCAGCCCAGCCACACATGAGCCTTTACTCTGAACAGTTGTGAAGCTGGTCTTGCCAAGTAAAGATAATATTTAACAGAAAAAAACATGTTCTTACAAGGTAGCCAGAAGGTAGAGACAAGCTCTTCAGCCCTGTCTTTTCAAACCAGGTATAATGTGCTAAGGAGTTACTCCTAGTTCCCGAAAAACAAGCTGCTTTCTGCAGACCCAGCTGATTCAGAGTATTAGCTTGGCTATCAAGGTGGAATAACTTTTCTAGTAGCTGGTATTGTTTAGAAGCTTAAGTTTCTAAAATTTTACTCAAAAATACACAAGCACTTTAGCTGAGGACTGACACAATTCCACATTGTCCACAATCTAAGTAATCTTCCCCTGGTTTCACAGCAAGACCTTTCGGTCCACCAGTTAGGCAAGAAATCAAGAACTTACAACTTCCATAGAAGTAATTTTCTTACTTACTATTTTGTTTGAAAAACACAGACTGACTAAGAGTTTAGCCATTACAATGTTAAATGATGGCAGTGAGCCTGGATGGCACATTAACCCCTAACATGCCAGAAATATGATGTGTAAAGTTAAATATTTGCAGAAAAGTGTCAAATGAGTCCATATTTGTGAATCTTTTAGTGTATGAGCTGAAAAAAGGTTTCTGTCAGAAAAGGAAAACTGAGTTCTGAATTCCAAAGATGTGAAACCCAGACAGCAGAATTTTCATCACAAATGTTACCCAGTTTTCATTTCTTTATATCTTTGCCAGGTTTTCACCATCTATCTACAGGACCAAACAAATTTTTGTTACTGGGGTGTAAGAGTTCTCCTTGGCTCCCTAAATATTTCAACTGCTTGTCTGAACACACTCGGGGGGCAGTTTCTCTTTGGGGCAGTGCTATTGTACACTGTCACACAGAAGCACTCTAAATAACTTAATTCTGCATCTTGCTTTGCTCCACCACATCACACTATGGCCACCAGCAGAAAATTAACAAATTAATTTTAATTTTTACAACCCTGAATGCCAACATCTCCAGCAGAGACACAAGGAGCACCAAAGAATGCAATAAAAATTGCTCTTTCCCAAACACACCCTGTGATCACGAACATGTCATTTGCTGCTCACTAGGACTCACTTTAGACCTGAACAAGAGCAATGGAAGAAAATACCCTGAAACTTCTTTTGGGCAGATACCATCACCTTTGGGTACTGAACAGATCCCACAGGTCCAGCTGGTTAGAGATTTACATGGCCCCAGCCCTGTGCTGGCACTCCCTTGCTCCCAATGTGCAGCAGCATCCTGCCCCTCCTGCAGGTCCCCATGGTCCTCCTCTCTCCCAGCCCTGAGGAAGAAGCACTGGGCTGGACTCGGATGGATCCTGGGATGGTACAGGTGGACAGCCCAAGTGTAATCCCACAGACCCCAAACCAACACTAAGGCCCTCACATCACCCAACACAACTAAGAGCCAGCAGCAGAAAGAGGAAGCCCGTGGCTCCCACAGACCCTGTTACAGGACACGTCTCACATGCACCCAGCCATTTGCATTTCAGCCCCAAGCAAGGATACCAGATTCAAATCTTAAATCAAATAATTAGCTGCCAGTGGGAGCGAGAAGCTTCTGCGGCTCCGGGAGTGCCCTTCACCTCCCACCCCTCCAGACACCTCCAGTTGTTGCTAGGCCAGCTTCAAACCAACTCTAAAGAAAAGGCAACTGAAAAAAACTCCACCAAACAATAAAAAACAAATCTTCTAAATGATGACTTAAGAGACTCAAGTTTTTCTCTTCAGGAACGTAGCCACTTTATAGCCACTATGCCAACACAGGGTAAAAATCACAACTTCAAAGTCTGGCACCTGGTTTGGTGTGTGTGGCTGGAGCATGGTAATATCCACAACTAAAGAGCAAGAGACAGGTATTGTTAGCTTTCCAAAGGTGTCAATGTGAGCAGAACAAACCCAGCACATGCTAAAGACAAGCACAGCACTTGTTTTGCTCACAGAACCTTGTGCTCTCTCCATCGTACCCAGACAGTGATGCAAACTCAACACTTCCCTGAAAAGGAACCCAAAGGTTTTCACAGCCCTACCACCTCTCCAAAGCTCAGGTCATCCATTCTTCATAAATGAGGAAGGAAACAAAAGATTCCCCCCTTCTGCTGCTTCCATAGAATCTCCAGTTCTGAAAAACCTCAGTCCTCCTTTCAAACCCAACAAACATCAGCTCCTCTTCCACACTGCCATACAGTGAGAAGTCTGAAAAGCTGAGCTGCTGTTCCTGGCCTGCTCCAGGCACCCCAGGCAACACCTCCAAAAGTCAGTACAGACTTCTCCTGGGTGCATGGAGCCCCCTGACCTGGAGGAGGAAAAAAAGCTGTATCCAGGCAGGGAGCACTTACCAAGAGGATCCATGTTGCAAAGAGCAGCACCCCACTTACAGCTTCAGCAGAAAATCTTTGGTCAGGAGAAGATGGTACAGAAACATATGAAACAGTTAACTTGAAAAAGGTTACAAAATCACTAATCCAAGAAACTTCAATTTTAGCAAAAAGGATGAGCCTACAGAAGGGATGAGTGTTCAAGAACAAGGCACAAAGCATGGTGAATGAACCTAAATAAAAGCTTATTTTCAGAAAACCCTGAGAAGACATTGACACCATATCTAGCCCAGATCAGCAGCTTCTCAGATAACAAACCAAGTCATTGCAGCTCTGTTGCACGCCCAGTAGAGAGATCTTCTGGGGTCAAGGAAGCACAGAATGCACAACACACTGGAAACTCATCAGCTATCACTTCAGCCCTGCTACTGCTTTCCCTGAAATAAGAGGGTTCTTTCCATTAGCTGGCAAAAGCAGAATACACAATGATTTGGTCTCATCAGCTAAATAAATACACTAAATAAACTCTAAATAAGCCATTTGGAATTTGTCTCCACTGCCTTTCTGGTTACTGCTTCTCCATTTCAGCACAGCCACCTTAAGACTGTAGGAAAGGTCTCACAGGAAAGGCAGGCAGGCATCCAAAAGGGAAAAGCACTTGGGATAAATGCAGGCTGCTCACTCTCCTGTGCTATGGCAATCTCAATTTTGGCAAGAAATTATCAGGACTCCATACATTTATGCAGGTCACCATATGTGAATCCAGGTATCTGCATGCATGGTCATACAATCCCTGGTACCAACTCAGGGACTCCACAACCTCATACAGCTTCTCTAAACCAAAACCCTTACAGGACATCTTTGCTTTTGGGAATCCTACCTGCAAATGTTGCTGTGAACACTATTTCAACTACCTTATTAATTCCGATGCTCTCCTAATATTAAAAAAAAATTATTTATGCCTTAGCACCATCAGTTAACCACCTCCCCAAATGGTTGGCTAACCTACTAAGTAATCCAGCTTCATCCCTAAACCCTAACCACAGCAGCATCTTATTCCTGCTGCCCTGCACTGTGAGTCCCAACACTGAGCCAAAGCATGTTTAAAAAAACCAGACCATGATTATTTTTAACTATTATGTCATCCTGTTACATGACACATTTAGAAAGTCTTTTTGTTCCAGGACTATTTCCTCAACTCCTTAAGCATTCAGTGAAAAAATAACTTTAAAAGAGTTGTGCCTGGTGGCCAGCAACACACACAGTAATAGATGTCTTGACCAAGTGTAATATTTTATTTTTGCCTACATTCTGCAAGACAACTTCTCCTGACATTTTAAAGTGCTCCAAGCTGGTAGGCAGCATCTGCCTTTCCCTGGGAAACATCACATTCATGCAGAAGTGAAAGGGGACAGAGAAACCCTCAGAAATACCACACTGAAGATCCTGTTTTCCTTGGACTTCAAAAGGCCATGAAATGGGGAACACGTTGCATTATCCCCACTGTTTGTCACAACCAATTTGTAGTTGTCCAAGCAGAAGTGACTTCCCCAAAAATTTCTGGCACCTTCAAGGACGTTTTGCTTCTTTCACTCCCACATCCAACATTTCCAGCAAATCAGGCCCCTGTTTCTGTAGGTAAGTGGAGCTGCAGGAGTGCCAGCTGCTCATCAAAGCCCAAGCCCTGCCACCCACAAGAAGCTGTCAGAAGCCCACACACTGCCTGGCCTCACAAAGATGTCACAACATGCTTGCAGGAAGAACACCAAATTTCCTCCAAAGCTGTAATTTTACCTAGTGGGTTGCTGAGAGGGAAGGGCTTTTCATGAGGCAGATCCTAGGTTGGCAAGATGATGTTTCCAGAAGAAAGGAAGCTTTCCAGGCACTCTGCTGCCAGCAGCCCACACCTCAGCTCCCAGCACAGCACTGGCACATCTTCTACCCTCACAGCAGCTGCAAATCCAGCCTAAACTCTTGACACACTTCTTGTTAACTGCAGGAAAAGTGAAGCTTTGCACTTGAAGCTTTGCACTCTGAAAGCAGCACTTTGGCTGCCCTACCTTAGACCTCCTCACACCCAACTCTTTGGGCACTGGCATCTTTCACTGAAGCTTTTTTGGCTATTTTTATGTCATCTGCTGCATATCCAGGGAAAACTGAATTAAATCAGAAAAGTTTAGGCTCATAATGCACAGAACTTAAGAGCTTGCTCCTGCCTCAGAACTCACCTGAGGCTCTCACCTTCTGTAGTGCCAAACCCTCATCCTGAATCCAGTGTGCTTCATGGGCAAGCAGGGGGATGCAGACCCAGCCCAAATCCTGCCTCCACCCAGGCTGACCACTTCCATCCGGCAGCAGCACCACAACCCAAACCACTGAAATACTGACACTGCTCCAAAGTCTTCCTTCAAATTCTTCTCAAGTGAACAGAACCAGACCAAGTTACCCTGTAATTCCCTAAATTCATTACAGCATCTTAAACTAATGCAGTGCTTACACAGTATGTGATTACTGTGCCATGGGCAAAATAGGAGACATCACTCTGAAGATCTAAGAATCTGAAAACCTTCTCCTTTTTCCTCTTCTGCACACCTACTCACACATCACACAAACTGGCAAGTTTTACAGGAAATGAAGATTTTAAAATACCACAAGTATTTGAGTTTTATGGAGAGTGTAGAAAGCACTGCTCCTCCAATCTGGTTCAGGCTGCCTTGTAGGATCAAGAACACAGTGCTGCAATTACTGTAAATCTTTAAATATAGGGCTCCTCAGTGGACTGTTTTATCAGACACTGGAAAAGACAGAAACTTGCACTGAGGAAAAATAAATAGAAAAAACTGCAGGGGCACCATTTTCAGTGTACACGTGTCTCCTGTAGTCTTCTAACTGGGATATAATACTGAGGCAGTGAGATATTATCTTTCCTTGGTGGAAGATGTGAGTAACCAACTTCTCCAAGTAGAGCCATACCACTTAGTGTCTCACAAGTGTTCACCACCATGGTCCAACTGATACAAACCCTGCAAAATATTTGGAAGCACTCAAGAGATTCTGAAAAAGCTGAACTGAAGGCAGCTGAACCCAGAACTCACAGAACATTTACCTAGGGCACAGAAACTTTTCACATTTCAGTTCCTGCTTTTTCATCTTCAAAGGCCTTTGCAAGCATTAATTAATCTTCACACAGTACCCCTGAAGCAGGCATCCTCATTTGACACAGGGAAACTGAGGCTGCAACTCGTGGCCAAAGACTAACAAGTGAATTTACCAGAGAAGTCCTCGAGTTTTAGCTCTGAACCTCCTTGTCTCCTGTCTCCTGCTGCACCTCTTGTTAAACCTTGATTCAGGGAAGGACTGTAGGGCAAGAACCAAATTCCAGAAAGCAAACATTTCAAGCCTTCAAACAATAATATGGGTTTCATATGATAATATCCTGCTAAGAACAGACACACCAGAGGATGATCATGTTAAGTTTCCAGTAGCCAATATGTCAACATAGAAATTAAGGTAAAATCTCAAGCTACCTTTTGGAAATCAAACCAAGAGCTGCAGGATTTAAACATCTCTCCCTGTGGCAATCACAGCATCAGAAGGACATCAGGTAAAACAAAGTTATACAAGTCCACAATCTGCACTGACAAGATTTAAGGTGAGCATTTCTATTTATAAAACATTTCTGTTCCAGGGAGAGAGTGTGTGAGCCAAGCATTACTTTCCTCAGTTCCTACCACACCAAAAAGTCAGTTATTTTTCATTTAAATTCTCACTCACTAAAATAAGACTGTCTTAGTCAGTTCACTTGAACTTGGAGTTAATAAAGCCAATATAAGAATCCAGGAAACAAGCATTTCACAGCCTTGTGCTTCTTTGATCTGCCACCATGCAGCAGATCTAGAGACAAATAATGTAACCACTAACACAGAAAACAGGCCAAGGAAGCTTCAGTCCCATGCTGAAAGGTTGCAGGTGCAATGGGCCAGAAAAAAAGAGTGCAAGATAAGAAAGCCCAGGGCCAGCTATTCAAGAGCTACAATTTGGAAAACACTGATAACTGTTAACAATTCACCATTCAGAGGTATTTGAAGGTTGTTCCACACAGTCTGAGAGCTAAAAGCCAGCAAGCAAACAGGTAGGTAGAGACCCCAGGTGCAGAAGCTGCTAAGTCTCACCCTGGAAAATGTCTCTAAATTCTTTAGATAGTCACTGGGTTATACTCAACAGTACTAAAAGCAATGCACTTCTAAAAAGCAGACCAGAGAACAAAAATAACTTTCAATAACTCTCTTCACATGGAGGGAAACACAGAGCCTGCCAAGACCCCTGAGCAGATTGAAGCAGATCACCAGGGACAGAGTCAGGAGCTGCCAGATCCTCACACACCACAGGGGCTTTCCCAAAGGTAAGGCAGTGGTCAAAAAGCAATTCCAGGCCCAGAGGTCTTGTTTTGCTTTGGTTGGTTGGCTTTGTTCTGTTTTTTTTTTCTTGGAGGAAGAATCAGTTGCACTGAAGTGAAATTCTTCCACAGCCCCATGGTTATTCCTACAGCCCCAGAAGGCACTGTTGATCCACTCTGTGTAGGGAACAGCAAGTGACAACACTTACACATCAGGGGCACACAGCTCAAAAGCCCCAGGAGAGCCAGGACAAGAATCACCTTCATTGTGTTCCACACCTAGACTAAGCCATTGAAACTAGAAATCTAGAAGCTGAAAAAGGTGAAAGTAAGGGTGCTAAGAAAGGATTCTTCCCAAAGCTAACACTGCACTTGGTAACCAAGAGGCCTCCAGGTCAGAAGGAATGTCTGTGTGTGATGAACTCACCTACTGCTGCCCCAGCCACTGCCAGCTGCCAAGGGGACACCAGGCTGGTGCCATGCTTTGTAACGCCCCTTCTAACCCACCCAGCCAGAGCCAAGTTACTTCTGTCCAGATTCCAGCATGATACTTCTGCAGCCCTGCCACTGGAAAAGCTGTGGGGAACATCTTCAGGAGCAGCATCTGCAGAGTAATGGTTTTGCCTAGGAACAACTAGGCAATTCCCATGCAAACCCATCCCTGAAATGTTCCCAGTCCTTTCAAAAGAGAAAAGAAGAAAAAAAGCTTCATTTTCAAGACCATTTTTTGAAGTACTGAACACAACGCTTAAAAAGAAAGCCCCCAGCACACACGAATCCAACAGTTTCCTTAAAAAGAAAAGCCCCAGCAAACATTAATCCAAAAGTTTCCTGGTCTTAAAGTATCACAGACCAGGGGAATTTAAAGCAATGCTTGTATCTTCCTGCATGTGGGACTGACAACAGCAACACAACACAGGTTACTCCTCAGGAAGAGCCTCCTCCTTCAAAATGGTACTGACACTAAAGTGGGTATTTTTATGATATTTTTTAGTTCTGTACCTACCAAGGCAAGGACTAAACTCTGGGTTCCATTTCTCAGATCATCAGCTGTCTTCCCAGACTGAAGTTTCACACAGGATGGTAGTTAAGAGGAGGCAGATCAGAAAGTCATCAACAGCTCCCAAAATACAGAGGCATCACCACACACAAAGAGTCCATGTGTTAAAAGAGCAGAACTTTATCAGATGATTCACATCCAGTAAGGATAAAGTTAATTAAGGTAGCCTTAAGGAATGGTTTTGCTTTTGCTTCTCCCAACCATCACCACTCAGTGTTAAAAGCTGTCATAACATGTCCACATTCTTAAGGTATTTTTTTTCTTGTATACATACACATTTTAGAGCCAGTGAAATCAAGCATCCCCAGAAGTCAGGGGCTCTTATGTGCAGTAACAGAGCAGAAGACCAACATCTCCTGGCTGAGCTGTGCCAAGGGGACAGGTGACAGACTGGCTCTCAGCAATGGGCCATTTAACTCTTCCCTCCCTGCCCTGCAGCAGCAAACTCACTGCCAAATCCACAAGGATGTTAGGTGGCCACAGCCCATTTTCCAGCAGAACCAGGCACCTGTGTTTCTCCCTGCCTCTCTCCACTTCTGTTTTTCTGTCTGGAAGCTCAGAATGTGCCTGTAAACAAAAGGGAGGTGTTGGTGTTTCTGCTGTTTACCAAGTTGGATGCAACCCTTTTCCCAAGCAATCACAGTTCCTAATGCAAGGAAAAAGCACGGGTTCAGAATGCCAGCCCATAACCAGGAAATCAACACCAGTTTGCTGTGCTCACACAAAAGAAATTCCCTTGTTTCATTTACAACATGTTCATTTAAGTCCACTTTCATCTCCTGGAAAATCCTCAAAATAAACAAGGCAAGTCCCAGCCGCCCTCACTGGATGCTAGCACTCCAAAACACAATTCCCAGAGCAGGCAGCAGTGGAGGAAGTGACTCAGCTTCTCCAGAGCTGGAGGAACAGCAGCAGTGCTGGGCAATGCAAGGAGAGGGGCACACAAAGTAGCATACAAGGGGAAAACCCACCAGCAGAAAGCTCAGATGAAAAGCTAAGGCTGTACCATTCCCCTACCTGAGCTGAAGGCAGCCCCAGCCAGCAGAGGAACTGGCATGTGCCCTGGTATAAAGGCTCACCCCTCAGGTGCTCAGTGTCACTGCACTGCTGCTCCCAACTCACCCACTGACTTCTCCAAGAACATTGAGAACACTGAAGGTCACTTCAGACAAGTTTTCAATTTGAAGGAAAGAGGCTTTCAGCAGGGACCCCAGCTCTCCTCTGGCATCCATTTGAGACCCTGCTACATGAGAGGAATTAAGATTATCCAGAAAGTTTTGCTACATGCTCCCAGGTATCCAGATTGCCCTGAAGCAAATGCAGCACTGTCTTCACTCACAAAATTTGTCTTCCTACAGACAGAAATGAGATTTTTAAGAAAACTGGGAATTGTTCCTTGACTATTTTGTCAGGTTCCTCCAATCCCCCCCAGATTTAACTATCTTAATACTAACATTTCCTGTGCACATATCCACACATCATGGAATTATCTGCCATAGTAAAAACTAGAATTATTTCTGCAGATTCTAATATCCAAAGATTCATGTACTACTTCTTTAAAAGAGCAGGCTCCTAGCAGCTTTGAAAAAGGTAAACACAGAAGTATTCCTTCCTCTCCAACTGCTTTGTTTTTTCCTAAGGGCCACTGAGATGGAATCCTGGACTTTTACCATTTCAGTCACTAAGCTCTCTGCAAACTAAACAGGACTATTTTCTCACTCTTTTCTCAGGAAACCCTTATTTCTGTCAATTGCCATTAGCTTGCTTAAAAGGGGGGGGCACAGCATGAATTCAAACAGCAGCAGAACTTCACCCAGTTTTGCTTCAAAGTTTAGCTTCCACAAAGGCTGAAACCTCAGTCTGCATGAAGGTCCCTAATAAATCATTCAGCAGAGGTAACGACACCTCTTTTGTAAAGCTCACCCTTTCCCATACATAAAACTTGGCACTAAAAAGCCATTTAAACACTCATTTCTGCTGTCCAGGAGTGCATGGTGCATTTTCCTTTGAGGAAAGAGGACACCATCAAGCTGTAAATGGTAACTACTGAAAAGAAGCTGAAAGGCTGCTGAAAAGGATGCTGTGGGTACCCTGCAGCAAGGACTGCTTGCTGTACAACCCTTTGCCATGGAGAATGCAGCTCTGCCCTCTGGCTTAAAAAAATACTTGGATGCCTGTGACAGAGAGTTATGTAACATTGGTTTTAAAAAAATACACCCATGTGCTCCATAACCATCAAAATCTGCAGAGAGACTCAACCCTGTGAGCTCCCCTCCCTCTCCTTTGTCACAGGCATACTGAAGATGCAGAGCCAGGAGCAAAGGCAGAGAGAAGAGTGCCTGCCTGGCTTTGAGAAATCCTTAAAATCTGTCACTCGGAAGTTTCCAAGAAAATGTTATGTTCTAAAGGAAAACAATTACACAGAGGGAAAGTGCCTGGTAACACACGTGGGAGGGAGGATGACACAGCACATGCTCTGCAGATGCATGGAAACATGAAAAGCAGCATGAGGCAACTCAAATGTCATGCTCAACTGAAGGGAAAGGAACCTGGGGTTTTATTTCCTTTTATTTTTAATGGAGGAAGAAATAACATTCAAAAGTCCTGGCCTGGTGAATACTAACAGGAGAGGGAAACAAATCAACATCAGCATCCACAGATAATCAAGAAATCAAAACCAGAAAGTCCCATTATGGATTCAACTAAGCAAATCATAAAAGAAATACAAGGAAATAAAGCTACAAGTCTGGGTTATTTCTTCCAGTAACATATCTGACTGTGTTTAAAGAACAGATACTCGAAACTATTAAGAAGGAAGAAGGTTTACTAAACCATTTAAGTAGGCATGAAGGAGCTGAAGATCTCCCAATGAGTAACTGGAAACAGGGTGAAGTGGCCTGGAGAGCTTCAGCTTGCCTGGACCCTGCCAGCCCCATAAAGCATCACCCAGCTTGTGGGGCAGGAGGAAAGGAGAGGGGTGTGATGTGCCACATAAATAAAGCAGGTCATTAATAGTATTTACACTCCTTTGATTACTTTCCCTTAGTATTTGGTAAAACAAGGACAAAAGTGACCTACTCAAAAGGCACGTGCACCTTTTCATGGCCAACTCTTCTGCCTGTCACAGAGATTTCCTTATATTCAGCTGAATTCTCTTTATGTCTTCCTTCACATTACTAAATGTCCTCTGAAGCCTAAACTGTATCTGCTGGCAGCAGTCACACCCTTTAAATACATTTAAGAAAGCAGAAAGCAGAGCTGTTCAGAAAGAGATCTACAAGCCACTGAGGATGATAAATCGCAGCAATAAAAGTTTGGCTCTAGCATCAAATTAGATCCTTACTTATGCACCAAATATAGTGCTGGGAGAACGTGCCTCAGAACGTGGATGGTTTCCCAAAATGCTGATCAGAGCTCTGGAAAACCAATGCTTTATGAATGACTAAAGCAAGTCAACTCACACAACCTAAGAAATCTCAGCAGGGCATCTAAAAAAAACCAAAAAACCCCTAACTTCACTGTTTAAAATAGTCCGCAGTCCTTTTCAACAAGAAAACCAACAATCTGTTAGTGTGCTTAAGGAAAATGAGGAAGCTAAAAAAGAAGAAACTTAAATAAATTTCAATGGGGGAAGAGTCACTGTGGCATTTTACAAAAGGCTGTATTTTACTATAATCCCCACTCAAACTTGGCTGGTGTTATAAAAATGACAAATGAGATACTCAGCAACTTCCCAAAAGCAAACCTCAAGCATATATGGAAGAATTCAGTTCCACTTTGATTAATGGGTAAAATGGAGGCTGAATTCAGGACATAACAGAAGACTACAGGCAAGAAATAACACAGAGAACAACAGGAAGAAGATATGGACAGGAGGTAGCAATGAGTAATCTCACAGCTTTCCACAAATACCCTGCATTATCTCATCACCAAGTATTTCTTACACACCCCCTGTATTTCACTGAATCTTGGATGTGCTGCAACTATCTTCAGTGAAGTTTCCTTAGGTCTTGTGCAGAATCCTATCAGGGAAATCCACCTGCCTGCAGCATGTGAAAAGGAACAACAGCTCCACACAGACAGCAGAACATTTCTTCTGAAATTACTGAAGCTTGTGCATTTGACAGCTAACTCCAGAGCCACTTTTAAGTGTTCTGTGGTGAATTTCAATACACAGATTTCTCCTCTTTTCCACTCACACTGCAGAAAGAAATTTTAAGAAGACCTGTCAACCACAGAAGTTAATAATAGGAAATTACAGACACTGGATTTTTTTTTTAAAGTTCAACTTCAGCAAACAAAAAAAAAGTGTTTTGTTGCCACAAAGTATGACAAGTAAAAGACACAGTAGTGCCATCTTGATTCTTGGGTCTATAGCACCTGTTAAGTCCCTAAAACAAGCACTCCATACAAGCAGGACTGTGCTACTGAAGTTGGTAAAAAACATAATTAGCACAGCATCTAGCAAAACAAAAACAGGTTATTTTATTAAGGTCAATAGGAAATCTACCTAATCATTAGTTGGCTTGAACTTATTTCTACACAAAAAAATCAGATTTCTCCATTTTTAGCAAAAAAGAATTTACCAAAGCTTACTTAAGCTCATTTATATCTTTTGTCATAAAGAAAGGAATTACAGAGTTGTGCTAAAGAGGCAAAGACAAATCCAGGCATTACAAAATCTTATCTGCAAGATGTTCTTACCGAGGAAGAGATTAAGATTTTCTGTGTCAGGAGTGCTCAGGTCTCTAGGACACAAGCAATTAACTCTGGAGGTAAGCTACCAAATTTAAAGAGCAACCATAGACACCATTAACAACAAAACAAAAAAAGCATATGGAAAAGAAGCAAGCTTAAAATAAAACTCAACTGAAATGCGGGTAGGATCCCAGGAGGTATGAAAGCGTAACAAAAGAAAGGAATGGATGACTGCCAAGAAAGAGCTGTGATCTGGAGAGGGAAGAGAGGAGACATGAGCAAGATGGAAGTGTCTTCACAGAAAAAAAAAAAAAAGAAAGAAAGAAAAAAAAAAAAAAAGAAAGAAAAAAACCAAACAAAACCAAACAACAAAAAGCCAAAACAACCACAAGCAGACAAAAAGTCACCAAACCAGCAACTGGGACAAGTTAAGGTCATAGCTGGATTTCAAGATGCATGAGAAAAGACAGAACAAAGGAAGACAGACCATTTACATTTGCAAGTTATATCAGAGTGATCCAAGTCAATGTTTTGAGAGGCAAGGCCTGAACAGCCCAAAAAGCTGCATGTTATCCTTAGCCTTCTCCTATAGAAAAACAGAAACAAAAAAATGCAAGAGAAGAGTGAATTAATTCCTTTCCAAATCCTGCTTTTCAAAGTTTCAAAAATAAGTGCAAGAGAAAAAAATAGTGCTACCTTCATGAATTGACAGTGGGGGATAGTCTTTTTATTAACACAAAATTACCATCTCATGCACATCAATTTACTGTCTGCTGACTCAGGCAGCGAAGTTGCCATGGGAAGCCAAGAAGTCAATGGAACAGAACATGTTGGCAACTCACATCATGCTTTACTACACAGCAAAAACTGGGTGTCAGGTCCTGGAAGGCATACACCCACTGAGCTGACTAAGAAACAGCTTAGAAACAGTCATTTCAAATTCACAGAACCAAGTTAAGCTGCACAGATCCATGCCACTCCAATCCCCAGCTCAACCTCCAGCTCTCCCTCCCTTCTTTCAAATCCCTTGCCCAAAACACTGACCCAGGCAGCAATCCCCTGGAGCAGACTTGAGATCCACACATACTGACCACCATGCACTGGGAAATTATGTGAAATATAACCAAGTGAACTCTGTGTTTACTCCTTTATGATCTGCATTAAGCTGACCCAGAAAAGCCGCACACACGTGGTTTTAGGTAAACTTAGTTGGAATGCAGTGTAACTGAAGGGAAATTTATAGCACCCTGCTCAACTGTAAATTCAGTGCATTTCCTTCTAGAAGAGGTAAATGCAACAGATGTCTTGCTTGGGAAGACAGCTCCATGAAAACTTAAAAGAAAAATAATTTGCTTGCCCTTAGTTGTCTCGTAGGGTGCAAAACCAACCCTTTCAGTTTTTCCCCCAAATGCTTCCAGCATCACTCCTCTGTGATGACTTTCCTGCAGCACAGCATGGTCCTTCACACCACTACAAATACCTCCACCACAACCTCTCCCCAGAAACGTTCCAGTATCAGGCAGGAGGTGACATTATAATGCTGACAGCCAACATGACCCCAGTGCCACACAAATGCTGGGAAAGGGAAGGCAATGCCACGTTTAAACAAGCAACATGCACAGAGCTGACAAAGCAAAGCTCTGGATCCTGTTAATCCCCCAAAATGAAATTCACAGGCTAGAAGTTTTTAAAAAGTCTGTGAAAAGCAATTAAGTTATACTGAGTTATAACTGAAAACAGATACTACAGTATTTGTAGAGATAACTCACAACCTCCTTGGGTACTTAAAAAAAAAAACAAGACAAAACCCAAACAGAAGGTTAATTGTAGCTCAGCTGGAATAGGAAGTGGCTAAATTTACAAATGCTAACAGCCTCCCAAAGCACATCCTGCAGTCGAGGTTGATTTGAGGGTCAAAATCTTATTGATAGCTTTGGCAGCAGTATGATTCTTGTTGCTTGCTAGGGAAGACCTGAAGTGGCATAATTAAATGCAGCTATTTGCTTCTCAAAGAAAACCAAGCAGCTTCATTCTGTCAGCCTTGGGCATGAAAACACATCACCACACTTGCAACTTTCAAGCTGCTCCTCATCAAACAAATGCTTCTCATATTTTATCCTTTTTCAAACAAGATAAAATCCACGACCATTTATCTCTCAGGACACCCATGGTGCAAGATGTAACAGTGACCCCTGGGCTGTCCTCACCAGGGTTATCTGCTGCCATGAAAAGGTCCAAAGCCTGACAGAAATTACCAAATGCTTTTGGCACCTCTAAAAACGAAGCCACTTCACATGTGCATAAATAAATCTTCCCTGAAACTGATCCCTGTTCCACCACTACTGTGCTCTGACAAATGTAAATAGCTAATTGCATAGGTTCACTTACATTCCAAACACAAAGAGAGGAGGACAAACAAGGGAAAACAATTGTGGCATAAAACAAACAATTAGGAAGCAATTAAGACCGGACATCACTGGATGTAGTAAACACAACTTTCACACTGAACACTGCCTTTCTTCATTGGTTGGCTTTGCTTCTTGTTTTGGTTTGGTTTTTTATCCAAACCAACACTTCTTTACTGAGAAGGAAGCATCTAAGAGCATTTAACAGTGCCAATCCCTCCATTACATACATGTTCCCTAAGCCAGAATATAAGCAACAGAAATTTTTCTTCAAAGGCAATTCCAAGCTTGGACATCTTACAGCCTGAACTGCTCCTCACAGCTCTGCTAAATAAGAAAACTAATAATAAGTAAAAAGCATGGCAAGAACTCAACTACCCGGCAGGTGAAGTTTGAAGGAGCAAGCTGGGGATCCAGCTCAGCTTATTCCACTGTCACTGCACAGAAAAAAAAAAAAAGAAAGAAGTCTCCTGGGTCTTTTGCCATGCCCAGCCATTCCTGCTGCTTCCATTATTCCAACAACATCCCACCCAGCACAGCACAATTTGCAAAAATCTAATCCCACCAGAAAGGAATTGATAGTTTTCTGCTGGTTTAGCTTCTTCAAGCAGCTCATTAAGAGGGATGAGAAGTGCTTCAGTGAGCTTAATCCCATCAACTAACTGCACCTTAACTCTTCTGGGGACTCCGGGAGGCTAAATGAAGAGTTAAGGAGAGTGACAAGCACTGAAAATTGTCCTTTTCAGAGGAGCACAAGAATTTTAAGATGAACTGTACCACAGGCAGCACAAAGGGCAACATGAACACCTCTGGGTAAGTTTTTTATGGTTTCTGGAAGCTTTCTGTTCCTTGATTCTCTGTCCCTTGAAAGCAGCTGTCAGCCAAGGGGCACATCTTTTTGACAACAAGCATTTCAAAACAGAAATTAAACAGAGTTAACACAGCAAGCAACATTCAACACAAAGGTAAAGGCATGTATTACTACAGCAAATAATTCAATGGATCATGGAATCAGGCTGGGAAAGACTTTTAACATCACTTGAGTCTAACTATTAACCTAACACAACTGATGAAAGCTGTAAGCAGCTAAAGAAAAAAAAAAAAAAAAAAAAAAAAGAGGGAAAAACCCCCATGTTACTTTCTGCAAAGTTCACTGTCAGAGCTGATTCTACATAAATTACACCTACAACCAATTCTTTTGCTTTCTTCAAAGGTAAAATTACTGTTACCAAGACCTAAAGAAAAAAAAATTCTTTACAAAGTTGCCAGTAACTTTGCAGTCCTCTCCAGTTTACTCATAGGCAACTTAAGAGACTTTTCATTTCTGTTACTCTTTAAAAACAAAGACAGAAGGCATCACTAATAGTAGAGGTTGAAGAACAGATTTTGAGGTAATGTAACACATTCATGTGTCAAAGACTGATCCCTGCTCTCAGAACACAGCCTGCTCAGTGGCCTTACACTCATCAAGCCAAACCTGAAGAAAACCAGCACATCAAAATACAGGGAGAGAAACATCTCCGTGTGGGACAAGCATGTACTGCCCTTTTGTAACAGCTCACAGAGGCCTACGTGTCAGTTTTCAATGACTGAAACTCCAGTTTAGAGGTGCCTAGCAGTCTCCTGTGGAAGTCCTCAATAAAGGGACAAATACCACCTCTCCAGCTTCTAACTGCAGAAGGAGGAGCACTCGGGAAGCACTGGGATGCTCTCCAGTCAGAGCAAGCTGAAAAACACTCCCCACTTCAGGTACAGCTTTCATTTGGTAACCAGCAGCAACTCAGCATCTAGGAAAGCTGAGGAAGAACATCAAATAGCCATGATGTTCTGCAGGAGCAGGCTGGGAGATTGGGAAGGCCACAGTGCTTGTCAATCTGGAAACCAACACAAGCACTCTGCTCTTGGTATTACTCTGCAAGAGACACAAGGGGGAAAGGTGATGGCCCACTGCACCTCCTCTACATACATACACACACAAGCTCTCACTTCAATTTTTTTTAATTAACCCACACATACCATCAGAAGCAGCTGCTAGGCTCCACCAAGCTGTGTAGCAAGACAGAGAAGGAAGAGCACACCTTCCCCAATTTGATTTACAAGTTAACTTTATACTGATGCATAAACCCATTCTTCCCAAACCACAGCTACCCACCCTCACCCTTACCTGCTTCTCTATACCAGCTCCCAGTCTTCCACAGTCCCATCAGTTACAACTGCTTACATCAATCTCATTTTCTAAGAACTATATGCTCAAATTTTACGTAAGGGATTTATTAATACTTAGGTGGGTTTTGGTTCAGTTTTTGCTTTGTTCTGTTTTGTATTTTTTAAGGCAATTTCAAAACTCCAAGAATAAAGCTGAATCTTTGACTTTTAAAAATAAATGGATTTTATCTCATTTCTTTTTTACGTAAGTTTTGCCAGTGTAGGATAACACAAGCATGCTACCATATGGCACGCCTACCAGAACTATCTTTAATTTTTTTCCTTGGAGACGTAAGCTAAAGTACCTGCAAATATGCTGTAATTTCCTTTCAGAGAGAACAAGTCAATTTTTCTTGGAACTGAAGATTATTTTCTACTACAATTCCCATTTTTTTTAAAGGTAAAAAGGATAATCCGTTCAATCACTGGAGAGGTCTTTTCAGAAAGGAAGAAACAGATCAGAAAACAGCAGCACTGGAAATAATAACTGCGGTCAAAACTGAGTGGTATTAATTCAGTGGCTCGCCTCACAAGACAGTCTTTTTATAATGTTACCCATAATGAGAGAAGACAATGGTTTCCCTTGATTTTTACACACACACACACCCCAGCAGAGCTTTATATGTCACTGGCCCTAGCAACAGTGAAGAATAGCCATGGATTTGTCAGCAGACAAGGAGTGTGCGAGGGGGGCCCCAAGCACCCGGTGTTATCCAAGCACAATCACCCTCTTATTTGACAACAAGCAAGCCTGGGAGCTTTCCAGATCACACTCCTGTGTCAAACTGACAAACTACAGCCAAGCCCTGGTGATAAACCTGCGTGGCAGGTTGGCTGCCAGCTGGAAAACCTCCCCAGTCTGAGGGCGCAGGGACAATCCTCATCTGCTGTGTTGTTGTGGGGAGCTGAGAACTGTGAAGTCAGTTCTTGAGAAGACAATAGTGTCACTGGGAAAACAGCACTATCAACTTTGCTACCTTCCTATCAAGGAAACTGAGTGAAAAAGGGGGTGAATATGCACTATGACAAACTATGTAAAAAGTGCCCTGGAAATGAGGGGAGTGGTGGTGTGTGTGCAGCTCAACATATGAGTTTGTACTACTACATCAGTGAAAGTGTAAAGGCATCCCAACACTATGAATAACTCCATCAAGCTAACATGAAATTCAAGTTTGACAAAAGATGATCCTAACTTTCTGGATACTTTAAAAAAAGAAACAAACAAACCAAACCGCACAACTAAGTAACACAGAAGCTTTCCCTGGCTGCCCTGAGACCTACCAAGCATATTTTAAAGTTACTTTTTTAAAAATCCCTTTTAGGCTGCAGATGAGCAAATAAATTAGGTGCTGTCTACACCACTTTGCCAACATTTCTAGCTCTGCCACGCAACAACTTCCATTTTCCATTTCTGTGTTTCATCCAGCAGCAGGGCTTGAAACAATGGAGGTGGGGGGAAAGGTTTGCTTGGTTTGCTTTCCTACCTTTCAGAAGGGCCTGGAAAAAGCAATGAGCATCTCATTACTGCCTGTGACAGAGGGTGGAGGGTTTTCCGTTACCAGTTAGCCAAATGCCACGGAAAAGGAGACTCTCTAATTTGCAAACCAGACTCCCAGGACACCACCACCGTCCTCGAAATCCCCTCCCCTTCTCCATTGCAGCAGCTGAGAATTGTGAAGGAGGGAGACAGCTGGGCTGCTCATTAGGAGCTGGGACAGTCATTTGTGCCCCCCTCCCGTGTGCAGCTTCCACCCTGTAGCTGGGGGGTGCCTTTCACAGCCTCTCCTGGGGTAGGCACAAGCACAATGACAGCCAAGTTGGGTTTGGGATGGGAAACTGAACGCGATGGAGAGGTTCAGAAGGCAGCCAGTTGGATGTTATTTATCTCCTACGAGCACATAACTTACCAGAACACTCCAGTTCCCAAGACAAAATATCTTCTCTCAAAGCAGGGTACTTCTACACCTATAGGTGATCAATACCAGCCCTTAACAACTGCCAGATCTCATGGCCATGGCCCCACCAGCTGCTCACACACAACTCTAGGGGCAAAGGCCCTGATGGAGCTGGGCTCTCCACGGGTGCCTTTTTCAGCCGCCCGGATTTCCCTTCCTTCCCCAGAGCACATCTTCACTTTAATTAATAGGTCACTGAACCGGTTTATGTTAATTGTCATTAGTACCTCGTCTTTGTTCCCAAGGGGAGGGACCAAAGTTCATTCAGCTGTTGCCTACGAAGCGAAAACTGCAAAACGTCAAGGGGGTTTGCACACACCTAAACTGCCACCGACTCCTCAGGAAGGCTTTTTTTAGGTTTGTTTTGGTTTTTGTTTTTTTTCCCCCCATGCCGCAGTAAAACACTCGGCTCCTCGGGAGCAGGGAGCATCCTGCCAGCCCCCCCGCCCGGCCCTGCTGCCTCCCCAACCCTCTACCTGAGCCAGGAATTCACTTTTACAAACCCCCAGACCTCCATCCCGCCTTAACTCAGGGACCGCAGACATGGCCACGGCCAGCAACTTCTGCCCGCACCGGCCTTGCGAAGAGTTTAAAAAAAAAAAATTTTTTTTTTTTTTTTTTTTAATAGGGGGTGAGGGGAGGATTAATTCCCCCCCCCCCCCGCGGCTCCTGCTTTTTAAATTCACCTCCCCCGCTGTTCGAGAGGCTGTGGAAGGTCGGAACCCCCCTCCTGGGCCGCCCTCCAAACGCCCTCCCGGCCCCACAGCCGTTAACTCCCCGCTCCCGCCGCCGTTACCGCCCTCAGCGCGGCCGGGACAGCCCCCCCGAGCCCCGGGGCACAAAGGGAGGAAAGGAGGGAAGGGAAGGGAAGGGAAAGGAAAGGAAAGGAAGGAGCGGGCAGGGAGCTGCTCCTCGGAGCGGAGCGGTGCGGGCAGGGGCGCCATGCCGGCGGGGCGGCCGCTCCCTCAGGGCGGCGGGGAAAGGGTGACGGGCGGTGGCCGCATCCCCTCAGCCGCCTGCCCTGCCCTGCGCTGCGCTGCCCGGCGGGACGGGGCAGAGGAAGGGACGCTTTCCCCTCCTCAGGCAGGAGCAGGGTCGACCTCCTCTTCCTCCCCACACGCCGCCGCGACCCTTCCGCGGTTACTCACAACAAGAAGCTCATGGCGATGGCGGCGGAGCGGGACCGGCGGCTGCCTGGGCTCGGCACGGTTCGGCTGGGCTCGGCGCTGCTCGGCTCCCAATGGCAGCGGCGGCGAAGGGCGGGGGTGCGCGGGGCGAGGGCCGCGGGGCGGGGACACGGGCGGGGACACGGACCGTCACCTCCCGCCGCCCGCCCCGCCGCCATCGCCCCCCGCAGGCCCCGCCGCACATCTCCCCTCAGGCCGGCGGACGGCTCCGGGGTACGGGTCTCTCCGTGTCTCGGATATTCCCGTGTCGCCTCTTCCACACGCCCCGGTCCCTCAGACCTCTCCCCTCGGACACCATTGGAACACCCTGTACCTCCAAATATCCCCCTCAGCTCCCAGACACCGCGGTGCTTCCCGGGTGTCACAAGCCGCCCCTGACAGACTTTGGGCAGCCCTGGCAGGGACATTCATCCTCGGTACCTCCCAAACGTGGCAGGAGAACCATTAAAAGTGTCCGAGCAATAGCGCGGCCTCCCAGTGTTCATCCCGCTACTAGAGCTGCCTCCTGTGGAGTAAGCGAGTAAGTAATGAAGGGAACTAATGCATTTTAAATTAACTTACTACATTTTTGTGTGTGTGAACTTAAACAGTTCGCTCTGCTTTATCACCAGGGACTCAAAACACGTCACAATTGCATTATTTATGCCACCCAGGCTTCCTCGGGCATTTGCTCTTGTTCTTCATGGTTCAACTCAACACAGACAACCACCACAGTCATAAAAATAAGGAGATCTTAACTTCAGCATTTCTGCCTTCCTCACTCACCAGCCTGACCCTATTGAAACACAACTTGTCTAAATGGCTTCTGGTATTTCCACACAAACGTTTGATTTGTGAGCCATTTTTAACACAGCTGGCTGGGGCCTGCAGTCACAAAGGACACTGCTCCGAAGATAGGAGCGAACCACTGAGGTAAAAAAAAACCAGTTTTCTTGCAAACCCTTTGCAAAGTCCTTCACCTGACCTCTGCCTTCAACCACCTCCAAAGAAAGATCAACTCCAGCATCCAGAATGCTTCAAAATACAGTATTTGCATTCACAGAAAACAAGGACCACACATTCTGCTGCAGACTTAGCTACATCCCTTGCTACCACTGTATGGCAGAAATTACAAACCCATTTCATGTCAAAATCTGCCTCTGTTTAGGTCAATGAGAAGCCAGCTGGATTTGGGAGAGGAGACAGGCCAGGCAGCACAACCCCCAGAGATTCCCTCTGGCCCCAAGGGGACTCTCCAAGCCCTAGCAATCCCCAAAGCCCACCCTGTTGCAGGTAGGCCAGAGGAAAACCTGATGACTGTCAATTTATCAAGCACATTATCTTGAAACATACTACAATCTGGCACAGCACTAAGTTTCTGGGACATAAGGGGTGTCAGCTATAATGCCTTACGTGGCAACGTTGACAGCCCTCTGCTTCTCATGTTTTTAAATGCTGAAACTGCATTTTCTACTATTCTGGCTCTGTCCTTCAGACCAAGTCAGAATGCCAGTGTGTTTCTAAGTAAATTAAAATGACATCACTGGGTTTAGGACATTTTTTTAAATAAAGTATTTTACTGAGCAGCAAAGGCATAATTAAAAAGCATTTCGTGACATTTGCAATTTTCCTTTTGGTTGTATGAGTAACAGCATAAAATGGGTCTTGGGGCACTTTTTAACAGATGCTGTCAGACTTACATGGCCACATAAAGTAAAAAAAAAATATTGCCAATCTTTCTGGCACACTCATGTTAGGGCATGAATAACCTCAATTCTCTCTTCCTTCCTTCTGCCCACAGAATGTTTTATTTTAGTGGCAAGTTAAAATTAAACGTCTGTTCCTGCAGCAGGAAATAGTTGGCCTGGGTGGCTCTGAGGAGAAACGTTTATGTAATGTGTACATTTGATGCCTCCCATGAATATTGGTCCATGGGGGGGGCTGGGGGTCACATGAAGTGCTCACTGCAGCCACTGCTGGTTCAGGGGACTGGCAGTGTGCTGCAGTCTTGTGTAGGAGCTGAACAGCTCAGTTGCTGCAGGAAAGGCTCTGTGGCCTCACATCTGTCATCTCAGTTTATCCACTACACTGCAGAGCTCAAAGAATTACTCTGAAAGAGCCCTCAAGCTGACAAAGTGCTTGGTCCCCAACTGAAGTTTCCAGCTACTGCAGCACAGCTTGGTAAACACTGAGCATTCCAGCTGAAAAAGAATTAAAAAAACAGAGATCGTAACACTTAACATGTATGCAATCAGGAATAATTTTTTTAAAAATTTTTTTAAAATTTAAATAATGCAGTATGAAAATACTGTAAATATTCTCCCCACATTCTACGAGTAGCATCCATCAGTTTTTTTAACAGGATATGTGTTTGTGCATTAAGGGATTTGATTTATGAAAAAGCAATACCTAGAAGACTACTCATACAAATACAGCGATTTAAACACCAGATTGAACCTGTGGTGTGTACATTATTTCCTACAAAAAATGCAATGCGTGAAGAAATTACAGGAATTAGAAGGTTATTCCAGCATGGTCCTGAGAGTCACCATAATTCTGGAGCTGGGATAGTACAACTCCTCAGCCTTGTAGAGAGCGTAATAAGTTTGTCCCTCTGTCACCTTCAGATCTGTTATGGGGCTCAGATGTGTGTCATTCCTCCTCATTCATGCACTTTACTAATAATGTCCTCCAAATTATTTGTATAGGAACTGCTCCACAAATCTCAAAATCTCATCTGTAGCTATGCTGTGGACACCATCTGCATGAGGTTTTTTGATACTGTTCTCCACAAAATATGCTTTTTTCTTTTTTTTTTCCTTACAGTGTCACTGGGTCTGGCTAAGCATACTAACTCCTGTTATTGCCAAGATAGTTGCAGATGAGCAATTGTTTAACAGGCTCATCTTTCATAGAAAATGGTGGAAGCCCCACTGCTCCAGTAACTTACAGCTAAACAAATAATTTTGGAAAATACCACAACAGAACATAAGGCCATTTTTTTGTGATGACAACAGTGATAAGTAATGTTTCCCAATATAAGATAAGCATTTGTTTTACTAGCAACGCAGATTATTTTGCTTTTTCCTCTGATTAAACTAAAGAATTACTGGTATTAATTAGTCTTAGGAATTGCCTATTTAGCACTAGCCATTGAAAAAGGCATCTTCCAAGGTTGGAAGATCTAATCTTCCAATCTTCCTTGGTTAACAGCAGGAGGGGCATCTCCTGAGTCTTTGTTTTTTACCTACAGTAAAGTATTTCACCTCATAAGCAGACTTCACTCAACACCAATCCTATCAAGTGAATAAGAGCAAATTCTATAGCACTAGGAGGATTTATTATTCTTATCACAGATACAGAGGCTTTGGTCCCTCACGTTGGCTAAGGAAGTTCCAAGATCCAGGACATCTTCAGTGCCAACCGGGTCCCAACAAAATGGTGCCCTCTAAAGGTAAGTCACACACCCTGACAAGCTACGAGACAAACAGCAGAAAGTTGTGTTTTTTAATATGCTCGGGAAGCAAATATATTGAAGGAAAAATAGGTGGAAGATGTGTATCTCAAAGAGACTCTTCCCTGCACCCTGCTTGGCTCACAAGAGAGGAATGCACATAACATTCCCTTGGTCCACAAGATTCAGGGATCTGCTTATTCAATCATACTTAAAGCATGAAAGTCAATCTAGATAAAGTGTTCAAGAGGAATTCCTACAGCTATCTTAATTTTTTGCTTCTCTAAAATCTGCTTGCTTGTTTATAGAAGGTTTTTAACAGAGCCCCAAGGTGTAGACTATGAAAAAGTGGAATGTGAACCACCTGAGTGCTGAGGTCAACATTCCTTTGAAAAATGTGTATAATATGTAATTTACCTGGAAATTTCAAGAGACTGAGAGTGCTCTTGTCAAGAGACTGTGCTGTTACCCAGGTAATAATCTGTCATATGAAAGTTTGTTGCAGGAAATAGTTTATAAAAGCAAAAACTGGCAACAATGAGATGACTTAAAAGAGCTTGTTAACATTTTCAAAATGGAGATTTTGTTTTTGTTTGTGGAGAAACATTCGAAGCTCTTCAGAAATTAATGGGTTGGCAATACTACCAGCTAGAAGGCCTCTCTTGCAAACAACCAGGACTGTATTTTTGAGGGACAGTTTGCAATGGCTTCAGGTGGCAAACTTTAATTGGTGATCTCACATCTAGAGATACAGGACACCAGACAGAAGGGGAAAATCTTCCCTGTGGTGGATTCATATATATATAACAAGCTTGTACACCCTGCATCTGAGTGTCCACTCTCACTTGGCTTCCTCCACTGTTGGGGTTGGGATTTTTTGCTTGACTTTCCTCCCTTTTTTCTTTTTTTCCTCCATCCTGAAGGTTTCCCCCTGGGCTCGCATCCCTTACCTTCCCCAGGTGTGCACTCACAAGCCGGTGCTGGCTCTCTCCCTTGTCCCTCAGATGCAGCAACAACAGCAGGACTGATTTTTTTCCAAATCAGCCGTGTCATTTTCCTCACAGACCGGTGTCCAAGCCAGCACCATCCCTGGCAAGCTGGGATGAGAGCAAGGGGGAGAGACCCTGACAGGAGTCTCCAGCGAAAGGCTGCTCAGGGCTCGTCGAGCTTCAGCCTGACGTAAAACTTAGTGTCACAAATATACCAAGGGGTTTATTTCCTTCCTGTTTCGATTAAAAAAAAAAACAATAAATAAAAGAGGTTAGTGTTACACTCTGCAGGAAGGGCAGTGCCCCTCCGGGAGCACACTTCTCTGTCAGTAACCAGCCTTTCGCCTCCCGCAGCTCCCGCCCGCCTTCCGCCCGGCACCCAGCCCCGCCACCTCCCCGCCTGGCCGGGGTCACCCCTTCGCTTCTCCCCTCCGCCGAGCCCCGCTCCTTTCCCCTCCGAGAAGCCGAGCTCCACCCGTGGTTTCCCGGGTGCGGGCGGAGCGGGAGGGCCCGTCCCCGCCGGCGCCTGCTGGGAAGGGGAGGCGGAGCCCCTCAGCCCCCGCCCGCCGCCCATGGCCGCCGCAGCACGCCGGGGCCTGGCGGCCCTGCAGCTGGGTGTCAGGCTGCGGCTCCGCCTGGGACCGCCGCCCGCCCGCAGCCTCCCTGCCACCGCCACTGCCACCGCCACTGCCACCGCCCTGGGGCTGGGCGGCCCGAGGGCTCGGGCTCCGGTTCCGCTCTGCCATGCCCTCCGCAGCTACAGCCAGGTAGGGGCCTAAAATGGCGGCGAAGGGAGCGGGCCGGGAAGGAGGGATCCTGGCGGGTAGGAGCCGCGGGATACTGAGGGAGAAAGGGAGAAAGGGAGCCCCGGACACAGCGCGCCGAGCACCGCGAAGGGCCCCATGTGCGCCCTGCTTGCCCTTGCTGCTCCCTGGCGGAGGGTTTGGGTGGGAAGAGGCCTTAAAAATCCCCCGCTTCCGAGCCTCTGGAGGGGCAGGGACACCTCCCACCAGGGTTATCCCAACCCCCATCCAACCTGACACGGAATGCCGCCCGGGATGGGGCAGCCTCTGCTTCCCCCCGCTCTGTGACACTGTACCTGTGACACTGTACCCGTGACACTGTACCCGTGACCCGCACTGAAGGCGGCTGGGTGCTCCTGCTGACTGCTGCACCCTCACACTTCATCCGTTGTCCGGTTTTTTGTGTGTTCCTTTTCGGTGGCAGGTTACAGATGCTCCCTCCCAGGAAGGTCACCTCTCAGATCAGGAATCAGAGTCATCCAAGGCAGAAAATGACAACATCTTTCTCATCAGGGCACAAGGATTCCCCTTCTCATGCACCGAGGAAGATGTGCTCAGCTTCTTTGATAGTATGGGAGTTAATTTTCCTGCCTAACTGTTCAGCATGGTGTGTTATTGAACTCAGTAATTAATTATTAGTTAGCAGAAAGACAATGTAGAGATTCTCTCTCCCTGGCTAGCAAGTTTCTAATATTGCTCCAAAATTGCTCACAGTTTACATATATAAACGAAATAATCAACTTCCAAACTGCTGGATAATTATTAGAAACTGATCTTTATGATGTTATATATTTAACTGAGCAAGCCTTTCCCTTCTTAGTCTGTCTCCGCAGAAAAGGCAATTCAATTCAAAGTGGTTCCTTTAAAGACCATTACGATTGGCTTCTTCCTTCCCCAACTCCCCTCTTTCCAAACAAACAGGAGTGGTTTTTACTTAGCATTTTAAGTGAGTGTTGTTTTGTGATCCTAATTGTGCAAACCTTTGCCCAGCTGATCCCTCCATACTGTAATATTATCATGCATCCTTCCAGATTACACTGTATTGCCAGAGAGAAATTCTTTAATGGTTTAATAACCCACCAAACTAAATTAAATGAGTTTGAAGTCTTAAAGGAAAGGAGCAGAGTTGTACAGCTGGGGAAGCTAAGGGGCGATAACCATTTTGTGCCAGAGTCAAGGTTAGAAGTCAGAGCTTCCTATCCTTGGTTTCAAGACAGCATTTTTTCCACTGCTGAGGGCAATGTCTCTGTGCAGGAGCAGCTTTCACCTCCCCCAGCTGGAGGGCTGCCTTTTGGTGCAGTTGTGTGTGTGTGTGTGTCTCATGTGTCCCTTGGTTTCTAGGCTGTAGAATTCGCAATGGTGAGAACGGGATCCACTTCCTCTTAAACAGGGATGGGAGGCGCCGGGGAGATGCCCTGATCGAGCTGGAGTCCAAAGCAGATGTCCAGAGAGCCTTGGAAAAGAACCTGAGGTACATGGGCCCACGCTATGTCAAAGGTGGGTCTGAGACAACAGGAGTTACCTTGGGAGAAAACTCCTTGGTGAAATGAATAAGAACTGCTTGGATTATAAAGCAGATGGTGTGGAGAGGTGCAGGATGGTGTGGAACAAAGCAGCAGATGATCCAGTGAGGCTCCAGTAAGCCCAAGCCTCCTGGGCCAGACAGGAAAAGCAAAGTGCTTTAATAGTCAAAGGTTGGACTGGATGATCCTGAAAGTCTCCTCCAACCAAAGGCATTCTGGGCTTCTGTGAATGACAGGATGTGGGGCAGGGGAAGAAACATGAAGTTTTGTGGGGAGGGGAAAAGCTGCCTTGCAGAGTGCCACTTTCTGAGTACCAAGAGGGAAACCATGTTTTGCACCTGTATTCCTTGCAGTTTTTGAAGTGCATGACAGTGATGTGGCAGGCTTGCTGCAGAGCCTAAGGGATGAGTCTCAGGCCATTAATGATGGAGTTGTGCTGCTCAGGGGCCTTCCCTTCAGCTCCACCAGGGAGGACATTGAAGATTTTTTTACAGGTAAGTCAGCCTCAGCTGTGCCCTTGGCTTACAGGGCATTGACCTCACCAAACTGATGCCTTGTACACTTGGGAGGGTATAAAGAGTGGCTGGAGCAGTCCAGGTGGCTGCTGCCTCCATTCATTAGAAAATAAACCTTTAAAGCTGATAATAACCAGCAGCATTCTGCAAGCAACCACCACCCATAGCAAAGTTCTCAACTGATAACCAGCAGCTGGGTATGTTTGAGGGCATCTAGTAGCAGTTACCACAATGAGATGTGTGGCACAGCATTTTGGGGCAAGTATTCCCATTTCTTTAGGAGCCTGGGGAGACCCTGGAGAAGGGTTACCTTGGAGAAGGTAACACATGCAAAGAGGAATGCAAAAAGGCATTCCTGAAAAGTAAAGTGTAGGAGCTCAGCCTAGTGTGTCCTCTGCATCCCCCAAGGTACAGCTGTTTGCTGGACTGCAGGCTCCCCAGGATATTGTACAGCACAAAAACAGCAGTAAATCTGACCTGGGTTTTAAAGAGATGGGGGGAAATGGTCATAATAAGGGACAACTTTGAGAGCATTTTTAGATTTCCTTGCTGTCTATAATTTCGATTCACTCGTTTTCATAGGTAGGTGAAGCCACAAGTTGATTCACTACTGGCAGTTCAGCCTGAGAAAACTAATTTAAATCCAGTTAATTTGAGTTTTAAAAGTTCTATAAAAGATGTGTAAGCCAGCATGAGCAGTTGTTTCAGAACTATTTAACAACCTGATTTGTTTGTCAAGTTAAAAAAAAATAAAAACAAACCAGAAAATGGAAGAAACAGTCTTGGAGCTGTATGGCATGAGTTTCTGACAGTGGGAAATCCTTTTTCTCCCCTCCCCCCTTCCCCCTTCCCCTAGGTTTGAAAATAACTGACGTAGCTTTCATTTACCGGGGAGAAAGAAGAACAGGAGAAGCTTTTGTGCAGTTTGCAGCTCCTGAAATGGCAGCTAAAGCCCTGCTACGACACAAGGAGTACATGGGAAGTAGGTAAGGTGCTTGCCTGGGGCTGGCCAGGCTGGGAGAGCATGGCAGGAAGCCTGCTGGGGTCCTGGGGAACAGCTGTCCCACACAGGTTAGTACTGAGGGACCTTATGCCCTCATTACACTGAAAACCCATAACTCAGACTTCAGAGTGAAATACCAGTAGAAATCACAGCTCAGTCTTCCTCACAGTGGTGTCAGGCAGTTACCTTGTGGCTTAAAGCATTTTTTTTTAGTAGCACCACCTGCAGCACTCTGCAACCCAAGTGTTGGAAAAAGGAAAACCTCCTTTGGTGAGGTTTTCTCTGCAAAACTGGAGGGAAGAAGATGGAGCCTTTTGCAGGCTTCTGTGCACTGCAGAGGCGGCTTCAACACTTGGGGGAATTTGGGTCTCTCAGAAATTAAGCATTCCTGAAGACAGTCTCATCCTAACAAAAATGAGGTGATAGGATTCAGAGTGGGGAACACCAGACAGACACCACACACCCATCACAAGTGCACAGGGATCCTACCCCCCTCCTGCAGATGTTTTCCCTGTGCCATATTTCCACCAGGTTCTCAGGTACTTTCTGCAGTTCTGGCAGCTCTTCCCTTCAGCCCAGTCTCAGGCACAGTCAGCGCCTCCCTGCTTGGAAAGGACCTTGTACAAAGCACAGCTTGCCACTCACCTCTGGCTTGAATCCATTCCCCGTGTTGTCTGCTGGCCAGCACCACTCAGTCCTCTTGTTTCTTTGGTGACCACATCCCCCTGGGCTCTTCTCCTGCCTTAGGAATCCAGGGGTAACCATTTTCTCCTGAAGCACTGAGCCCTATGCCACACATTTCCCTCACCAAAGCCTCTTTCTTAAGGAGAAACCCACACCACTGTTTCTCCAGAATGTTGAGCTGCTCTCAGGAAGGCAGAAAAAATCCCAACCACCACCCTAAGGTTGCTTTTAACCTGCTGAGACTGATGACTTGGCTTCTGTAATTCACTGAACTCTCTTTCCAAACAACAGATAACAGAAAACCTCCCTCCTCCCTTCTTCCTCTCTTTTTATTTCCTGCCCCCAGCCTGCATTTCCTTGTTTCTGTACCCCCTCCATGTTAAAAGAAAACAGCTGCTCTGTAGGTGTGCCCAGTAATTGAATTAACTGACACATTCCCTACCCTGCAGCAGAGATCAATTATCAAACTGCCATTAATGTTTCCCTCATCATGATTCAACAAGAGCTGATCTGCCTCACCTGCCCCAGCTCACATACCTCTTGTGTGATTAGCCAAGAAACAGAGTGGTTTCCATAACTATCAGCTTGCTCTCCCTCATTCTTTGATTTTATTAAAAAAATTACATTGACCTGTGCACAGTTTATAGGGGGCTTGAGCTGTCAGGTAGAGTTCCTTAGTGTTACATCACATACTGCTGTACTCTGCACACCACTTTTACACACCCTGTTCTAATTTATCCCATATATTTCATAGCAGTACATAAAATCTGATTTAATGTGGGCCTGTGCACCTTGTGTGGCTGCCTGCTTCTGTAATCTGGTTTGGGTGTTTGGTTTTTTTTGTTTGTTTGTTTTTGTTTTTTTTTTTTTAATTGGGTTTGTAGAGATGCAGTGAGGGAAGACAGCCTCAGGTGCTGGGCTGCTCAGAAGGGATGCAATACTACTGACATTGAAAACACACATCAGAGGAAATGTCTTTTTCTGTGCCAAGACAGAATTTTGGCTTGTGATTGATACAGCTTGTACCAGAACGGTGCATGAGGCTCTGAACTGAAGCCTTTGTCCAGCCCAAACTGGTGCCCAGCCCAAACTGGTGCCCAGCCTGGCTCAGCAGTGTGGGTTTAGGCAGGAGAGCCCAGCCCTGCAGGGTGAGGGGGGCTTCCAGAAGCCTGGCTGAGCAGCTGAGATGGATTCATTCCTCAGAACCAGTGCTTGGCAGGGGGCAGGAGAACACCTGCAGGTGTCATCTCAAGCCCTGGAGTGCCTCTGGAGGTGCCATGGGGGCTTTTCCCTCCAATTCCAGGTACATTGAGGTGTATGTGAGCAGGAAGCACCACATGCAGAAGCACATGCTGTGGGACAGGCAGCTGCCAGCCTACCCCAGGGTGAGAAGAGAACAGGAACCTGCTCCTGAAGAGAGGGGGCTGAGCCACACAGGAGGCAGCCTTGCTGAAGGAGGAAGCAGTGAGTCCCCTCCTGTCCTGTTCTCCAGGACCTCTTCTTTTTCCCCTCTCTGCTGGGAGCATGAGCATTCCTGGTTAGAGCTTTCCCACAAAGGAGGTGATAATTGCAACCTTTAATGTTTTTTTGTCCTTTCCACAGAATTGTGCAGGGAAGCATCAGAGAATTCCAGACAGGTTTTGGAATCTGAGAATATCTCATCACCTCCACACTTTGTCCACATGAGGGGTTTCCCTACCCAAGCAAGTGCCCAAGACATAATAGATGTGAGTAAAACCAGGAAATCACCAGTGCAAAGCCTTCATCAGTTGTTACAGGTGAAGGGACTTCAGGTTTTTAGTACATCTTTGTCAGGCCTCAGTGCTGCAAATGGGCTTGGAAACTTTCAGTTTGCTGAGGGATGGAGGCTCGTGGGTCCAACAGTGAAAGGCTCCTCCAGAGACAAGGAGAGATTAAAGCTTGCTGGGCTGGCTTTGCCACTTGGAGCTGAGCAGCCATCTGAGCTGGAGTTCAGAGGAGCTGACTGTACAAAAATGAGCTTAAGAACCTCTTGAGTATCAGTTGTGCTTTGTTTGACTAGCATAGAGCATTACAGAGCAAAGGCACCTGCACTTGGCTGTGCACAGAACACATTTGCTGTGTGAGGATTGTTGTTCTGTCAGGAATGGGGCTGCCAGGGGGTGGGAGGCTGTGCTGGGTGACTCGGGTGTGCCTCAGCTTCCCCCAGCTGCTGAAAGGGAGGACCTTCTGCTGCTCAAGAGCTTGGACAGGAACATGGTTTAGTGGTGACCTTGGAGGTGACCTTACAGGGTTGGTCAGAGAGCTTCACTGTCATTCAGTGATTCCCCCAGAGCTGGGCAGGCTTTATCTCCAAAAATCTGATTTCTCAGTAAGAGGGTGTGCTGCGGTTCCATTGGGGCTTTCTCTCCAGACTCTTCTTTTCCTCCTTTTTTCAGTTTTTTTCTCCACTGAAGCCCACGAGGATCATGATGGAATACAACTCCCATGGAGATGCCACAGGAGCAGCAGAGGTGCACTTCAGCAGCAGAGAGGAGGCAGTGGCTGCCATGGCTAAGGAGGGGTCACAGCTCCGTAAGCACAGGGGGGAGGGGTCTCAGAGCCCCAGAACTCAGCCCCTCAGGGGGGTGGGCACAGCTGCTGTTGACACTCTGTGCAAAAGGTTTGGCTGAAGTCCCAATTGCCCTGTAATGTGACGTGGGCTTTGGGGAAAAGCAGAACAACCCAAAGGTGTGGCAGCTGCAGGGCAGTGAGCAGAGCCTGCCTCTCTCCCCAGAGTGCAGTGCCATCCACTTATCCCTGAATGAACATCCAGAGGTGAAACAAGACTGCTAGGGACAGTGGCACGGTCTCAGCTTTGGTGAGTGCATCCTCCTCCTCCTGCTTTATTTTTAGCAGCACATGCCTCAGGCTGACTGTAGCTGCTGCTTTGGCTCTGGCTTCAAGGCTGAACTGGAGAGTGGCTGAAGGGATGAGCACAGCTGAGCTGAGGGCAGGCAGCCTGCAGCCTCTCCCCTCCCAGAGCTTGCAGTGCTGCACCCACCCTGCACTCCTCACCCTGCCCCAGCCTGCAGGAGCTGCTGCTGCTTCCCCTTCAGCTCTGGGGGGGATTATCAGAGGTGCTGATGGGGTTGTACTCCCTGGCAAGGAAAAGGAGACACAGCTCAACCTTTTCCTGGGCTGTGGATTGATGGTAACTGTTTGGGTTTTGCTGTTTTGGTTTGGTTTTGGTTTTTTTTGCTGGGGGGTGAAATACTGCTTACCATTACAGAGGATGGACTTTGACAAGTACCAGTCTCCAGCTTGTATTTTTCTTTCTTAACCCATCCCCTCTCTCAGAAGCAAGCCAGTGGCATGGCTAAGGAGCCAACTTGTCTTCAGTGCAGACAGGTTGGAAATGTTTTACCATGATGTTAGCAAGGGAGGGAGGGTGTCCTGTGTCAGGACAGTTTTGGGGTATTTTTTGGGGTGGTTTATGGTTGTGGTTTTTTTTGTTTTGGGCTTTTTTTTCTCTGGCTGGTTTGGTTTCTTTCAGGGTTCTGTTGGGGTTTTTTTTGCCCCAGACTCATATATCTCTCTTTGCCATTTACAAGAGAAAAACTGGGGCTGTGCTGGGTGTGAGCAGGAAGAAAGTGTCCCTCCTGCAGGGGCAGGCAGAGCCTGGTGTGGCAGTTCCTGTGACATCAGCTCACAGCCCTCACTGAGCCAATCCAGCCCTCCCTGCTGCTGAAGGGTGCTCAGCTCTGCAAACATCCAGAGCAGTTTCTGACCTCTGCAGGACTGAGCATCCCCAACCCCCTCTGTGGGGACTGGAAATGCCTCACCTGCTCAAGCTCTTTGCATCATCTCACCTTTTTTTTTTTGTGAGATCTTTTAGTACTGCTGTGTTGTAGTGTTCTGTTATTGGAGACCACAATTCCAAATAAAATGCAGGGGAGCATTTGAAAAAAATTATTCTTTTTCCTCTTCATTTTTAGGCAGAAGTGAACACATTCCGTGGGTATGAGCATGGAGATGGAGTATCAGTGTTGCTGCTCAGGAACAAGGATAAACTGTACAAAATTTAGTTGAGCACTGTGTAAAAGCAGGTAATAAATTGTGTTGCTGTACTTTGGAGAAGATGAATCTGTTGCAAAAGCAGAAGCAGCTGTACTGGGGGAATGGCCACCACTGCAGGAGGTTCTGGAGCAGTTCTGGTCTCCAGCTGCACACACACTAGTGTGCAGAGCACGACTACAGTCAGCAGGTGCAGTGTGTGGTACAGCCAACACCAGAGCAGCATCCATCATCAGTGGGTGTGAAACACCTGAACACACATAGCCAGAGAGGAATGGAAAGACCACTCAGGGGATGGGATCCAAGTGATCAACTTTTTTTATTATTGTGTGAAACAAGATGAACAGCAGAAACCCCAGCCCACTCACCCAGGTGTCAGCCCCTACCCCAGCATCACAAGCAGTACCTGAGCAAACCTGCCTGCAGCACCCACAGCATCACAGAGCACAACAGCCAGCACCTGGAGGCAGAGAAATCCCCTGGAGCCTGAGACACCAGAACCAGGCAAGTGCTGACCCAGTGGGCAGCATCTGAACCTCTAAATGCCTGGTTCCAGTCCAGCCACCAGAGCTGCACTCAGAGGGTTTCAGGCACCTGCCTGCTTGATCCCAGAGCTCTGGTGTCACTGCAGAGGACTTCCTCAAGAGCTGTCCTGCTTTTCAGGTGAAGAATTTACAGGAAGTGCCTCGTTTCCAGTTTAATTAAGATGGAAATTGCTTGGGTCTCACTCCTTGGGGTGAGTTGGGATGGGTGGTGGATGCAGGAATTTGCAATCTCATCATGTAGACAACTGCTCCCACTCCATGCAGGGCCCTCCCCCTGCATCTCTGCTGCCTCAGCCCTGCAAAGCAGTGTGCCCACACCTCAGCTCTGGGCATTTGGTATCAACACTGCTTACAACTAACTACTGATCCACTTCAAGGGAAAGCAGCAAGGAAATCTATCTGGTAACCTGCATGAGGGGAAAAAAAAAACCAAAAACTATTTAAAGTTGCCCCCCTTTGAGGTGCTGTGGCTCTGAAGGGCACTAACAGGAGGTGGAGAACTTGGTGGCTCAACATGCCAGGGCCTAGGGGGAACTGTAAGAGAGTAACTCCTGGTACAAACCAGCACCAACCACGTGAATAACCTCAGCTCTGACACACTTGTGAATGCAGTGCCAGCCACTCTGGTGAACAGGAAATCCTCTCTGAGGAATTAAACCACTAAGCCCTAGTAACGTTTGTACAAAACCAAATGCTTCTGTCACATATAAATGTATCAGTTTTCTACAGGCTACAAAACATTCTGTGGTCTTTAAAGTAGACTTCCAGTATAAACCAGACCAAACACAACTGGGACACAGTGTGCTTCATGAGAAAGCCACCACTGCTTTCTGGGGAACACACAATCCCTTAAAGTAACAGCAACAAAGAACTGTGCAGCCTGAACTGTCCAACCTCTTCAAACTGTGTTTCAAATTAGAGTCTCCCATTGCATCTCACCTTCAGTTTGGTCTTACAAAACAAAGAGTGAAGCTCCGGGTTTATTACCATTTTTTTAATGTGCACAACCACGAAAAGGTGGATGGAAGTGGCCCTAAACCTTCTGTGGCATGATGAGGATTTGGAAAATCCTGGGGAATCTGATGCCTCCAGTTCCCACAGCCAGCTGGGAGGTACAGTTCCACCCCCAGCTCTGACCACTGTTTTGTCACCAAGGTCACAGTGAGGGTCTCAGAGGGGAAGGTCAGAGATGCCTTAAGGTGCTTCCATGCCAGATCAGTGCAGGCTGTCAACTCTCCCACCATGCACACCTCAAAACCATCTACATCCCCAGCCCCTAAAAAATACAGAACTTTCACAGCTTTTTTTTTTTTTTTTTTTTCTTTAAAACATATATCTACACTGATTGCATAGCAAGCCCGTGGCCAGAGGGCTGAGCCAAAGAAGTGAAGCTTGGAGGTGTTGAGTGGCCTCTCCCCTGGCACTGAAGCTGCAGGGCTGGGCTGCCACAGGGCCTGGGGAAGGGGCAGAGAGGAGGCTGCAGGGTGTTCCCTTCCACCCCACAGGCCCAGGGACCAGCCTGCTCCCCACCTGCACCCAGAGCTGCTCTGGGGAGGGCTCTGTTCTCACTGCAGCTGCTCGGGCACACCTTGGGGATGGCTGCAGGATGTCCCCAAAGCAGCTGTCCCCAGCAGGAGCTGGGGGCTGAGGACAGGCAGGGTTTTGTACAGGGAAGGCTCACACTGTTGTTGTAGTCACAAGAGACTGTGCACACCGTGGAGCTGCTTCCCCCAAAAAACCTCTGAAGAAAACAGGCAAGTGTCTTCTCTCCACATTCCCCCAGAAGAGCTCCAGAAACCATCCTCAGCTCCAAGCATCTGTTTGGTCACCTGTCCCCCGGAGTGTCCCCTCCCTACACGGGGCTGGAGCTGTACTGCTGGATCAGCTGCTGGTGGCAGGGGTTGCAGACCCGCTGGGGGTTAATGCTGGACGGGAGGGGCAGCTCATGGGCTGAGCAGGCTGCACAGAAGGTGCCACCACAGTTCTTGCAGATGTTCTGGAATGCAGGGGGGACAGAAAAACCGTAAGGAGATGTGCAAGACACAAACAGCACAAAAACTTCTGTCACCGTTATTCCACCCACTGAAAGCCTCTTGGGCTGCAAGACACTCCAGAACTCCACTCTTTGCACCTCTGGAGATCAGGAGTTTGCTCCTGTACTCATCTCCAGTTTACAGCAAAGCTCTTGAGGTCAAATGAGAGGAATCCCAGCATCCCAGAGTGCCAGGGTGGAAGGGACCTCAAGGATCCCCTGCTCCAACCCTGCTGATATTATTGTTTATCTGAGATCTCTCAGCACCCCATGGAGCTGAGACTTCAAACTTTCCAAAGTGGGGGAATCCCCCCCTTCCCCTGGGAGACCATTCCAAGGTCTGACTGTCCTCATGGGGAAAAATTTCCCTCTTGTGTCCCCTGGGAATCTCCCCAGGAGCAACTTGTGCCCATTGCCCCTTGTCCTGCCCAGGTTAAGGCTTGCAGCAAAGCAGGTACAGGTTACCAGTAATGAACCCTTTGAGTTTTAATTGGCTCACCCTACCAGAGCCTTTGGCACCAGAGGTGCACACGTGGCTTGCACAGCCGTGTAAAAACTGGAATGAGACATCTTGCCCAGGAGAAGCATTTAAACGTGCACATGCATTTGGAAAGGTCTCAAACTCAGATGTAAAGCTGTGGCATTGGCTTTGCTTTGAACTCTGGTGCTTTTCTCAAACACAGGGGAATGGGAAAGACCAGAAACCCTACAGAGCTGCCATGTGTGTTACAGAAGAGGTGCATGGGGTGCTTGAGGGGCCAATGGGCACTCTCCTGAAATCCCTCTAGATTCAGACTGAAGAAGGGAGGAAAACAGAGAGGCTTAGCCATGGAAAAGAATAAAAATAAGAAATAAAGAAGTGTTCACATCTGTTCTCAGACCTGATTGATACCTGGCAAAAAACCCCACTTAGCTAAAAAGAGAAGAAGCTGCTACGGGGGAGAAAAAACAAATGACTGAAAACAGAGCAGAGTGGGGAACCCTCAAGTGAGTGCTGGTTAATAAGGTTTCTTTAAGGGGAGAGCAGTGTTCAGAAAAGGGCTCATTTCTTTATCCAGGTCACCAGCAGGGAATCTGTGCTGTATGGAAATGCACATTCACCAAGATGATGGAGATGATAAAGTCCTGGAGTTACCTTTTTGTTGCTCTGGCTGCTCTCCTCCTGGCAGAGCTGGCAGATCTGTCCAGGTCCTGACAGCTGTTCCTAAACCCCCAGTGAAGTGCAAGACATTCTGCTTTACAGGGAATAAGGCTTCACATGCTTGTGGTTTTAACCCCTCTGGCCACAGCACTTTTGTGCATTCTGCAGGGTGATCTGGAGTTGCAGTGCCTACAGCACAGCCCCCTGAACCAAACACTGAATTCCAGTATTATTGTTATTTTTCATTGTTCTTTTTAGACTCACCAACCCAGGAAAGGCACGGGGCAAAGGGATAATAAAAGGGGTTAATACCAGTTTAGAAACCAACATGGTTGTGCTGAGGAGGCAAAATGAACTCACATAGGTGCAGCACTACCACCTAAAAGCTTTTCTAATGGCATAAGCAGCACTTTTCCACCAGGGAAATTGCTGCTGTGGACTCTACAAATCCTCAGCCAGGCAAAACCTGAAGGACAAACTTCAGGGTATTTGGGCAGGGAAGATGCTGCAACAACCCAGTAGCCTCGGGCCCTTCAGTGTTTCAATGCAAGAAAAAGAACCACCAACCTGCTCCTCCTGTGTGCCACTCAGGAACCTACAAGAGAGGAACATTGTCACTTGGAACTGGCACTTTAGCTGCTGCTACATTTAAGAAAAACATCTGGATTATCAGAGAATCACCTCGCCCTGTCTTTAAACTCCTACCCATAAAGATTTTTTATTATTTTCTTCTCCAAAACCAGGCTGCCAAGTCTGCTGGGGTGAGAGCTGAGGCAGTCAAGCCCTCAGCACTCCCAGCTAAATGGGAAGAGCAGGAGAAAAACTGGCACAACACCCTCAGAAGAGCAGAGGAGAGAGAGCAGGAACACAGAAAAGACTGCTTAGATGGTACAAACACAGCTTAAAACTAGCTTTTCAGAAATTACTGCAAAATGTTGGATCCCTTATGCCTGTGACCGAGCAGCCACAGTGTGCACTGAGGCCTCTGTGATGCTCACACTGCTTAAACACTCAAGGTGAAGCAGGGGTAAAAAAATCTCCAAGGCCTGGAAGATTTGTAGTATCTGGTAAAGCAGATTTGAACTGAGCCTGTGCTATTTTTAAGACAATACTCTCCTGATGAAAGTTTTATTGGCAGTCAGTGCCCCGTGTCTGAGAACTGTGTTTCTTCCCTGACATTCAGAACACTTCAAGCAGGCTGTAACCACCCCGAGCACAGGCTTGGGGACACAGCTGCTCCCTGGGGCTTTGAAAACATCTTTTCCCATTGGAAACCTAATCTGAAACTTAGCTTTCCTACAACAAGTAGGAAACAATCCTACAAGTATCCTCCTCTGTAATACTGACTTTAGAAACATGTTCTCTTCACTACATTCTTCTATAATCATCTCCTTGAAAAGTTATTTCATGTTCTCTTTCTCTAACAGCTTCTATTCATGGCCAGAAGCCATGGTTATTTGCTCCAAATGCCCACCAACACTTCTCCTTTCCCTCTACCTTCTTTGGACACGAGTACTAAGGTCTAGGTCTCTCCAGCATTTGGCCTCTGAATGCCCTTTAAGTATGAAAAATGAGTAAACAATAGATTTATACAGAAACAAAAGGTAAACAGGAGAGAGGTAGAACTTGTCTGATCCTGGTGATGGCAAGCAGCAGAACCTCCTCTTCCCTTAAGAGCTACAAAAAAGCAGCAAAGAGACCTCAACAACCAGCATAATGTTGAAACTTCTGTCCTAGAAAATGAAGCTGCACTATTCCAAACTTCCTATCAGCACAGAAATAAGAGGAAAGAGGAGTTAGAAAAGAAGGGGGCAAAAATGAGAGTTCCTTTCTTCCATACTTGTGTGGCAGGATGCTGTTCTCCTCTCTTAGCAGCTGTTTCTGTTTAGCATTTTCCTCCTGGCTTTTGAGCTTCCCATCCTGCCAAAAGGAAAAATTCACCCATGAGCTGAGCTGACCCAAGCCCCAGTTTCACCCCAGCCAGACTCCCAGGGGAGACCCTGCAGGGCTGTTTGGCCACCTGGAAGCACAGCAACCCAGCCCAGGAGCAGTCCTCAGGGCCTTCCTCAGGCTGAGCACAAAGAGTCGATCCCACATTTTAGAAAGGGAGCCTTAAACATGTCCAATGACCTCCTACCAGGAAGCACAATGAACTTACCAGTCCCCATTTTTCATTTAACAGCAGTAAGGTAGCTGGGCTGAAGAGGCTTTATAAAGACTGATCAGCAAGACAAATCCTCTCAGGACTGCCAGGAAAGGAAAGGAGTCCTCCTCTCCTCCCCAGGGAAGAGCTGGGTCCACAATCTCAGTGGAGCTACTCAACATCTGCACATGCAAACTTCCACTGGGTCAAGCCCCACCTGCAAGTTCCATGGCAATAGAGAAGTTTGTTCTGAAAGGGCTTTTCTGGCACCTTCATTCCTGGTGGGAACTGCTGCTAGAGCACTCAACCAAGTCAAGGGGCATAACACCCCCCAGGAACCTCTTCTCAAAGCCAGTGCCAGGCTGCCAGCTGGGCAGCACAGAAAAGCAGCTCTTGCTGGGAAGATCAGAGCACCCAGCCTGGGCCCTGGGGGTTTCCTGGGGTCCTTTTTTACTCTCCAACTGCATTGCACTTAAGAGTTCCTGGTTCCTTCTGCTTATTTGGAGCTGTTCTGCTACAGCAAACATGACTCTGATAAGTGAGTCATGATGCACAAATCATTTCACTGAAATGCTGTGTAATCCTGGTAAAAAAAAGGAAACACAGAATGGTTCAAGCAGCCCAGGGAAGGCAACTCCTGCACAGCAGCACACACAGGAGCTGTGGAAACAATCTCTGCTGCTTTGCAGTTCTCACAGTTGCAGGTTCTGTTCTCCAGAACAACTCTTTTCCTGCCAGTTCTCAGCACAAGAGCCTCTTTTTATTTTACACAGAAAGCTGCAGAGCAGGTTTTCCCATTCTCAAAGGCAAATTTATTGCTGAAGAGGGAGTTTTGCTCAGGGACTGAGTTTTGCTCTCAAGATGGAGTGTGCTTTGCCTTAAAAAACACTGAGTTCACAGAGGTGCAGCATTAAGAAAACAAAGTAATTTATGATGCTATCAAAAGATAATTTTGTCTTCCAAGCTCTATTTACCACTTTTGGGAGAATTTCCCTTATTATGATGGAATACAGAAACCCAAGCAAGTTTGCTTTTCCTAAGAGTCAACATGTACAGTATCTCTCCTGCTGTACTTTATTAAACTAGTGAGGGAAAAACACAACCTCTGTTAAAATTCCATCAGGCATTGCAGTGTAATGCATGAAGTGTAATACTTGCAATGTTTTTGTGAGGCTAAACTCAATAAACTGCCTCTTTACTGTATATTTTTAAAATGTCCCAAAGCTGACATTGCTGTGGCACATGAATAATACATATTTATTTGCCTAATAAAGCTCAGGAAAAGCAACAGAGGAAAATAAAACTTCAAACACAAGAGTAAAAGCCACATTACCTGTCTTAGCCAGTTCTTTACTCCTTTTTTGTTTTCTTGGCTGTGCTGGTGACTGTGTGACCATCTGTCCCTCTCCCGCTTCAGTTCCAGCTCAAGGTGGCTCCTAGAAGGTGGAGGAGGAGCTGTGAGTAAAGGCTGGGGTAACAACTTACAGCAACAGCAAATGAACTCTTTAACCCCTTCTCTACACTACAGCAACTGAACCCCAATTCAAGAGCTGAACACTGCCTCTTTGAATAGGAAGTTAAGCCATGTGTTAGTATGTCAGGATATATATACATATATATATATACAGGATACATATATAGGATACATATATATGTCTTATTTAATTACAGCACAGTTTTGAGGGAAATTAAGCTGTTGACTACATCTGCAAGCCCTTAAAAAACTGTTCTTTATCTATTACAGAACTGCTGCTCAGCACCACGTTCAAGGAGATATTCTTCAGCACCTCAGCTGCTGCAGGACAGGCTCTCAGCAGGTCAGGGATGGGTAAGGAGCACATCTGAGGTCCCTGGTGCAGCCTGAAGCAGGCTGAGGAGATGCCAGACTAAATCTACCTCTGGGTCACAGACCCTTTACTCTGGGGCAACAGAAACCAGCATCTGAACTGCAGCCTGGCTGCATGTGGCAGTGACCAAGCTCTTGGTCTGGAGCACCAGAAACCTCCTTCTCAGAGATCATGACAAGTAAATTAGGGTAACAGGCCCAGGGAATGACCCTGGCTCCAGAACCAAAGCCTTGAAACTGAGTTACCTGCTGACAAAAGTGCAGTGGCAGGACTTGGACTGTAGAACATTCTGAACCCTCAGTGCCATTATAACCACCATTATCCATTACTGCCCTCCTTACCCTCCACATCACTCCAACAGCCTTGAAACACCTCTCATTAATTACACACCCTAACTGAAGGAGACTCAGATCTAGAAAGGAATCCTCACCCATGCTGACATTTAAAAACAAACCAACCAGGGAAAGTTCTGTTTGGAACTTGGATATAAAACCACCACTACCACGTACATAAAAAGCCCCATTTCCTCTGGCAGAGGATGAGAATCCAAGCAAGACTAGTCCCCAGCCACTGCAGCACCCTCCAGAAACTCCTTGCTGCAGGAACCCAGTTAAATAAAGCAGTACAGCCTCCTGGGAGAGGTTCCATCATTCCCACACTGTCAGTCTGGCTGTAGCTCAGTGAGGAAAGGATCAGAGCAAGTCCAACTGATGCAAAAATAGAACAATTTGGAAACGTCCTCCCCAGGCAGCTCCACACAACGTTAAGCTGACTCAGGTGAAGGTGCCAGTGCAGAGAAGATGCAGAGAACACCACCAAGGTCACCCACCCACCCCCAGGCCTTGGTATAAATCTCTGATCAAAGCCATCTGCTGGCTCTGTAAAAACCGTGCCAGGAAGGGAGGAGGGACAAAAAAATAAGCCCTCCCCCCCACCCAGCAATGCTTCCACACAGTTCATGCCAGTGACCTTGCAACAAACCCAAGATGCAGCAGGGCTGCAGAAGGAGGGAGGCTCTTCTATTTTAAGGCAAGAGGATTTTTGTTTCCTGCTACAGGGAAACTGATGAGTCTGCAGGGGAAAACACAAGAGCTCTGCCAAGTTCTTTACATTTGCCTTCCAACTTTCTGATTGCCTCCCAGTGAAACTGAGGCCAATTTCAGCTGGAAAAATAAACCACAGCAACAGAATCCCAGCACTGTTTGTCAGACTGACAGCCAGGCTGGACAACCCCAGCTCCCAGCTCTCCAGTGTGAGCTCTGGGGGAAGGCTTGGCTGCTCCACCCCTGCTGAGGAGCAGTGAGTGGCTTTTACTTTTACCTTCAGCTTCCAGATTCTATACTGAGTGGAAAATCTGATGGAAGGGCAGGCACTGGAGAGGTCTGTGTTCTGTCAGAGACCTGAGTGTGACACCCAGGAACCCCCATTCCCTGCAGCAGGGGAACCTGCAATGTGACCTCACCGCAGCCTCAGGATCTGCTCAGCACCTCCTGGGCCCTGTCCTGCACCTCTAGAGCTGTGAGCTTTTCAAAAGAGATGCTTATGAGCCAGACAGATCTAACCAGAGTGCAGAAAGCCCCAGTGGACATTTTGGTGTTCAGAAAAATATCCTGACACTTCATTTCCACCCAAGAGATGTTTTACAACCTGCTTCTGATATTCCATCACCACACAAGCTTTGTAGTTTTCCTGCGGGGTTCTGCTGACCATGTTAAGTCCTTTTGGTTTTTTGGGGTGTTTTGTATGTTTGTTTGCTTTTTCCAACCTGATTTTTCCAAGTTGTAACTTTAAACACACACTTCCTAAAAGCTTTGCCACTTCCCAAAGCATTTCCACCCCCCCCCAGAGTTAATGCCAACCAGCATCTAAAAATCCCACTTAACTCTCTCCAACTCCAACCCCTCTCTCCCTCCTTTTGCTTTCTACTAGGCACAGTAAAAAAAACAGCTCAGAAAAGAGAAAAAGATCTCTTCACCGCTGCCTGGAGAGCTCTTCCACTTCCAGCTGGAGGCTGTTGATCTTGTCCCCAAACTCCTGCTTGAAGAGCTTGTTGTCCTGCTGGGCCAGCTGACGGTCCTTCTCCGCCTGTCGCAATCTGGATTTGAGCCACATGAACTTGTGATAAAAAACAAAAGCCATGGTGGGGAGGAAGACCAAATTTAACCAACAAATTAAAATAATAAACCCAGTGAAAAGGTAAAGCCAAAATAAATAAAAAAAAAACAAAAACAAAAAAAATGGTAAAAACAATGGAAAGGAGGAAAATATTTTAAAGAAAAGCAAAATGTAGGTGAACCAGGCAGAAGCTCTGATTTTCAATAGGTTTTATTCTAGTACTACAGTTTACAGCCAGTAGATGAAAAACAGAAAACACTTTTATCCAGATTCAAAGCAAACCTCAAGTACACAGAATTTTCAGTCAAATTGGATTTTAATGTACGTTACATTTCAGCTTTACACGTGTAACTGGAACTTGCAACATAGGTTAGGTATGATATTGAGAATTAGTGCATTTTCCTGCTCCCTTCCACAGCCTGGCACACCAAAGCACTTCTGCTCTGGGCCTGACATCAGAAATGGCCAAATCTTTAATTCTGTCTGAACTTAGTGTGACTGTGAGAGCAAACAACCCCAGCCCAGTCCCCTGGCTCTAGAGAAGAGACCTGGGGAGGGGCAGGGGAGTTACCTCCTGCTCTAATCAGCTATTTGGCTTCCTTGAGGAATGCTTCCACCTTTTGTATTATTTACTGTTCTTTTTCCCCAGGTAGTTAAAATGCATTTCTAGCAAAAGGTTACTGCAGGGGAAGTTTATACTTCCAAGCATGCGACTTGGGCATCACGTAGAGGTTTAGAACAATCTCAACTGCTCTCCAATCCATCTGTGTGTCCCTCAGACACGCTGTGTCGTGGCACATACTTGCCCAGGGGAGGACTGGGCTGAGCCTGGAGGATTTTTACACATCCCAAGTGTAATCCCCTGGGGGTTCTCTCCCAGGTGCCTTTCACTCCCTTTTGCCACCCGCTGCCCCAAGGAGCACTGCCCCACAGGACAAGAGGGGAACTGGTACCAAAGAATTTTTACAGGCATCTCACCAGAGCTAAAAAAAAAAAGCCCTTACTCGACACAGAAAACCCCCAAATCTCATCTCTTTCAAAGAAAAAAGGAATCTCTAGGAGCACCTATAACCTAAAGCCTGTGACAGGCCAGCACAGTCAGCTTCTGTGGCCACAGGGAAGAGGATATTAGTTTAGAAAAGTCCAAGCTACAGTTAAAGATTTGCACTGGGGTGCTAAATGGGCAATTATTTTTCCTTACTGAAAGCTCTCTCCAAGCTTTGGCTGTTCTTTCATTAGCAAATCCCATTTGTATTGAGCAACAGAAACTCAGAAGTGAGTGAAAGAAGTGTCACAGTAAAAGGCACCTCTTCCTTTTAAGCCATTAACTACTCCAACAAGGAATGGCCAAGTACCAGATGACCACTTCCACACTCCACCACTGCATATCTGGTTTCTTTTGGTTGGGTTTTTTTTTGTTTTGATTATTTTTTTGTAAAACGTGTGACTTCCCTTTCTTGGAAGAGGAGAGCCCCACCAAAACACTTCTCCTCAGCCTCCTTCTTGTCAGGAAGAACCACAAGGTCTGTCTAGAGGGGTTCATGGCAGAGGTAGAAGGCAACGCAAAGATAAGGAGGTTTCCACTGAACTGACCACTCTATCATGTTACTCTAAGACACCTAGCTACTAATTCTGGACACATGAAGTTTAAAGGAATAAGGATAAGTCCCCACCCCCCCACCAAGATGCGAGCAGTTTGGGTTACACAAGGGCTGGGTCTTCACCCTGAGGAGCTGCTTAGCTGCACCCCTTCCCCTGGGACCTGGGGACCCAGCCCAGAGAAGCGAACGGGTAACGCCTCGGGGTACGCACACAACTACGGTCAACAACTTCCAGGGATGCTTTTTTTTTTTATTATTGGGTTTTTTTTGTTTGGTTGTTTTTTTCTTGTCTACTTCACAAAAAGGGGAACACATAAAACTAGTTGACTTTCCAGAGCTGGCCCATCTGATCCTGGTGGGCCCCCAATGCACCAAGCATCTGCTGAAGGTAAGGTTTGCATCACCGAGGTGCACAGAGCCAGAGCTCACGGGTCATTATGCTTTTCTGGTGGGTTTGTTGGCCAGCTCATTGGTATTTTAACACAGTTTAAGTGGCAAAGGTAGGGATTTTTATACCCAGCTCTAAATCTCCGAAGAAAAAAACCTCATTGATTTTAAAAATTCAGCAAATTCCAAATCAACTTTAGGTGACAATTAATATTTTAACAGTTGCTTTTAGCAATTCTCAAGTTCTCCCCTCATAAATGAGTTCTGATGTCAGAGCTGTGAGGTGACCAGACATACAAATGTCTAATGATGCTTCTGCATCAGTTTGTTTGCTGCGCTATTTAAGATTTTTGCCTGTTTCACCAAATCCTTTCCACTGCATGAGTAAGAATGAGGATGATGAGAAAACGGAAAAAATAAGAACAGCAAGAGAAAAACAGCAAACAGATTAGCTGAGTACACATCATAAAACATGGTCAAACACACATTTTCTAGATATAAAATGAGCTTTTTTTATATAGAGTCATTCAGAATAGAAAGCCTGAAATGACAGCATTAATTCAGTGCATTGACCAACTCATAAAATAAGCCCCAGCCTGATTTTCTGAGCTGGCAGGAGAGTCCAGGCCATTCACTGAGACTGAAGTTCTGAACCTTTGGCCAAACCACAGCAAAGCCTGACTTCCACAGCAAGGCAAAGGGGAAAAGAATCACTGATCCCACCTGCTCCCCGTGACATATTGTCATTTATGCTCAACCACTTCTCTGAATTCCTGTTTCTGACTTTTATTGGTGCTGTTGGAGACACTGAGTAACTTGCACTGAGTGGGTAACATACAGAAGTGCAGCTGATGTAGCTCAGCAAAGCTGCTGTGTTCACTCCTGGTTTGGCAGGATATTCTTTCTAACTGGATCTCAAAAATTTCAGCTCTCTTCCTGTAGCTCTGTTTAGCACTGGTGAAGCCAAGCACTCAGACTCTCACTTGGCCCATTCAGGACCAGTGGGACACTACCACTACAACACAGAGATTATATAATAATTGCAAAAGTTTCATTTTTTACCTTTGTTCAAGCTGTTTGATGATGGCAGCCATCTGATTTGTTTTTTCTTCCAAACGGCTGTTTAATTCACTCTTCTGTTTCACTCCCATGTCTGAACTCTGGGAAAATTAGGACCATGTTTTTTTGTAATTAGCAGTGAAAGCAAAAGAAACCAAAGTAGCATGTAAACTGAAAGGGAAGGCAGGTAGAGAGGCAGGAGGAGGTGCTCAAAAAGCAAATGCCAGGTCAAGATTGCAAGGACAAACATCTTGCTGTACAGGTGCAGGCTGCATCTGGACAATGCCATAATCAGTGAAGCTTTGTGTATAAGACATATTAATGCAGTACCTGTTAGTATAATTTGACTTTTGTGCACAGAATGATTGGCTCAAGAAGAGCAGAAGCAACTTTTTCCTGCTCTAAGGTTTATTTTTAGATTTCTTTCTGTGAATTTTGTGTTGCTCTGTTTTAAGAGTCTGCTTGTGTGTACATCACACAAAGTGATGTATGTAATGACACCACACACCTTCAAATACTACATAGTACAGGAACAGAAGCTACCATGGCTCAGCTTTTATACCACAAAAACACAGAAGTTGCTTTCCTCAGTCCTACAGACACATTTCCAGATCACCATAAGTATTTTTTTTAAAAACTTGCATTTTCCTTTAAAACTTGCATTTTCCTTTAGCATCCAACATATTCAGTTGTTCAGGTACCACAGCTTGCTTAGAGCAAGTACACTGTCCAGCCTGTGAGCCCTGCACACCTAGTACCTTTTAAGCAGGAAGGGGAAAAAAAGGAAGAAGAGCTATCACATTTTCTCTGGAATTCACTGCATTTTATTTAATTATTCCCCTACCTGCAGCTTGAAGGACAGTTCATGCTTTAGGGCCCTGAGATCATCCAGCTGCTGCCTGAGTGCCACCAGAGCGTCCTGCTTCTCACAAACATCCTTCTCCAGCATCTTCATGGCCAGCTCCATCTCCTGCCTCATCCCAATCTGTACCTCCAGCTCTTTCTCCACATCCTGGAACAGATGGATCAGTCAGCAGCTCCTTCCCACCCAAGGGATAATCACACTCTGCATCTGACCCATCAAAGGCAACTGAGGACAACAAATCTACGTTTTTGGGCCACTGTTAAAGCAACATAACCAGCATTAGTGTCCAAGAGTCAGCACTACATGGCCCAACCTTTCTGATGGGGGGGATGGTGAAAAGCTGGCAGACTTAATTCCTACAAACAGTCCTGCTCAGGCATTTTTCTCCCCACCAGCTGAACACAGAATGTCATCCAGCAGCTCAGAGGGTGACAGTCTCCTCAGCTGCAAGGGGCATCTGTGAGACTGGAAATACAGCTGCTCTGCTCATGTTGAGAAACTGAGCAACAGAGCCACAAAATTAGCATTGCTTCTGACCAGCAGATTTCAGAGCAGGCTGGAAAGAATGAAATCAAATCCCCTGGCCCACCATTTTCAGAAGGGATTGTCTGACAGGGAGGCACTGTGTGAATAAGCCCTTTGTAGGGAGTTCCAAGCTCCTCACCAGCCGCAGCTGAGTCTCCTCCTTTAACTGTTTTCGTGCCTCAGTCAGTGCTTGTCCATCGGCAGTTCTGTCTTTAGTGACCTAAGTTAATGAAGACAAACAATTAGCTCATCATTATACACCCCTAACCCTCACATTTACTGATTTGCTTTCTCCATCACTTCATAAACAAGTTCTGCAACTACCCTAACTCAGAGCCCCGTTGGGTTCAGGCAGCCTGCAGCTCCCTTGGGAAAAGTTTAAATTGAAAGAGGGGAGACTTGGGTTAGATGTTAAGAAAAAATTCTTCACCATGACAGTAGTCAGACCCTGTCCCAGGCTGCCCAAGGAAGCTGTGGCTGCCCCATCCCTGGCAGTGTCCAAGTCCAGGTTGGATGGGGCTTGGAGCAACCTGGGCTGGTGGGAGGTGTCCCTGCCCATGCAGGGGGTTGGCACTGGAGGAGCTTTGAGGTCTTCCAACCCAAATCATTCTGAGATTCTAAGAAAATCCCTTCTTTCCCTGTTTCTGAGGTGTTTGGAGCACATCACACTGTCCCTGTTCAGGACTTTCACAATACACTCAGTACAATCACAAAACCTCAGAAAAATATCTTCAGGGTTGTAAAACTAAAACCAGATTTTGCCACAGTTATGAGCACTTGCAACAAACCAACAACAACAAAATAGAGCAGAACTCCCAGGTCCAAATTATTCTGCCACCCCTCAGTAACTCATCCTTCCTCCTGCCCCTCCTGACAGCAAGCCAGGAGCAGGCTGTGCCATGCTCACAGCCAGGCAGGACTTGCTGCAGCCAGGGTCCATCTGCCACCCTCTGCTGTCATTCCTCCCTAGAGCAGTTTTTGCGTGAGATACATAAGGAAAGAGTCTCTCCCAAATGCCTACTTCTCAGTCAAATTTGGGCTGGGGCTGCCTGGAAGGCTCAGTAGTTGTCCAAACACACCAACCTTACGATTGGACTCTAAGATGTAAGAACTTTCCTCCTTAACCCGTTCCATCTCTTCCTGCAGTGTAATGATCCTGTTGTTTGCAACTGCAAGCTGGGAACAAAATAGAACAATAACATCAGAAATAAACTTGGCTACTTTTTTCTCCTTTCTAAACGCATTCTCTGCACTTCTTTTTGACAGTCAAAGTGATAAAAAAAATAAATATTTGGAGAGGCAAAGAACAACTCAGTCTGCACCATGGAGAAAGACTCTGAAAAAGCATCTGCTAGTGTCAGCCTGATGGTTTTCCACTACCAGTTAAGTTACACAAACTTCCCAACCCATTTCAGGTCCTTTCAGTTAACTTACTGACTTCTTCAGGTCTCCACCTACCAGACTGAAAGATGTGGTTAGCACAGCTCAGCAGAAATCCTCACTCCACTCCCCTTCCCTTGCCAAGGATCACAAAAAGGGAAAACAAGAGCACATGGCAGCCAAGTTTTGCTGACTTCTAGCAACTGAAATTCCTGCCTACTGTAAGCTGCTCAAGCATTTGGGCAGGAGAAGCATGATGAGAACCTCATCAGAGGAGGAAGATTTGGCTGGAGATGGAATTCCCAAGGAAGGTATCACCACAGACTCACAGATCACTTTAAGTTGTGTGGTCAAAGCCCAAAATAACTTCAGAAAACTTCTGGCTTTGTAAATCCTAACTTACATAAGCCTTCCCACAAGCAAAGCTCAGTGACATTGCAAGAGATCAGCAATGTTAAGTGACAAACCCCAGCAGGAATTACCCTGATAAACCTGAATTTTTGGTACAGCTCAAGCCAAACACACAAATTGCTGTGACATGTGACACAGCTCATCAACTCCACCCTGCAAACAGCCCTGGTTGGCATTGGCACAGCATGTTCCAGGGTCACTTCAACTCCTTAGAACTGCATGCAGATTGCAAGTAAATTATTAAAAATAAAAAAAAAATTCAGTCAGCATTGCAATTAATCTCATAGGCACCATGTCAAATGGGCACAGCACTTGTACCCTGCAGGTAATAAATCAAAAGCCATTTATTATATCAGTGCTGAGAAAGGGAGCCTCTACTGCACACCACTTTTTGCAAATTAAAGAAATATTTAATTGTAAGAAACATTTCTTGCTCCTTAATTACAGAAGTGGATTACAACAATTTCCATAATTGAAGCTTTTTATCATTTGGAATGCATTCAGAGTAAGTATTCAATCCCCAGACACATAAACCTTCTTTAATCACAAGTAAACAAGTAAAAAAATTCCTATTTCATATTTGTACTGCAAGAGCACTGAGACATCCCTCACATCATCACTCTGCTGAGCTAAGTGACATGCAGACAGAGATACTGGAAAACTGGGAATGATGAGACTGCAAGGGAACTGACCCCAAAAAGTCTTACTACATTTATGCCATTACTAATGAACTGCAAGGCCAATTTTAAAACACAGGTTTCAGTGTGACTCACATAATAACCATTTTTCATGCTCAAACTGAACAATATTTTATCTATAACAGTAATTTTTCCTTCTTACAAACTCTGACAGGCTAGAGAGAGTTATTCAAGCCTTTCAATTATTGTCTTGACACTGCAGTAAACTTCTGCACCTGTCAAAATAAACAGAGGTTTAAAAATTTGTCATGTCTGGATGTCTCACAAGCTACATGGGCTGTACAGCATTCAAAACCATATCTCCCATAGAGTTTATTCTAAGACACTTTCCAAAAAAGGGAAAGCACTCCAGGACTTCAGAGGGATAAAGTGTATCCAACAGCTTTTGGGTTTTAACAGAAACATTCAACTGTTTTTCCACCTCACAGTAGCAACAGCTAGTGGAATTCCTTGGCAGGTCACTTATTCCAGTTCCATCATTACATCATTATGTACTCCAGAGATCTGCAAATAACTCCTTCCATGCCTTTTTAATCCCTAATTCCAAAACATCAGATGGTTTTTCTATTACACTTACCTCCTCAGTCAGTTTAGTGTTGGATTTTTCTAAAGCATCCACCTTGGCCTGCAGGTTGTTTACTGTAGCACTGTTGAAAAGAAAAAAACCTACAGTAATTCCTTTTTTTTAAAATGCCATTTTTTTACTTTACTATCCTACAAAATAAGAAATAAATAAATAATTTCTTACCTTAAATGTCTATTGAGTTCTTCTACATAGTTCTTCTGGTCCAAAATAGCAGTTATCTGACCATCTCTGTAAAAAAAAAAAAAAAGAGTTATTATTCAGCTGGGCTATTTGGATCCCAAAACCCAACAGCGAGCATTAAAATATCTCAGAGGAACCGTATGCCCCAGCTCCCTGAGTCCCTGTGGGGTCTGTGTTTTAGTAAAGATGAGTTCCAGGCTGTGCCTTTAACATCAGTAACTGTACCCTGACTCCTCAGAACCTGCAACTGCAAATTCAGGCACTCAGTGACACAGGAAGCAGGATTAAGGCAGACAGCATTTCAGAGAGTACAGTAGTGTTTCAAAGAAAAAAAAAACAAAAAACCCCACTGGTTTTGCACTGCATTTATCTTGGACAAGAGTCATCTTACCCAAGTCCATCCAAGGAAAACTGTCAACAAGTCTATGTTTTGCATGAACTTGTCTAGAGATCCCCACCTCCTGTCCTGCTAGCCATGCAGCTGGTGAAGGCTGCTGAGCTGCTCCTGAGAAGGCTTTAAAGAACAGCAGACCTCACCCTGCAGAGGGTCTACTTTTTAAATACTTTAATCTTCAGTTCCCAGTTAAGGAAGAATACACAAAATTCCTGGGAGACCACCTGTTTCCCCTGCCCCCACCAATGCTTCCAGTATCTTACTTATATACTATGGTGTAGCAGAAAAGAGCACTTCAGTCTAAGGAGCTTTTTAATTAAAAATGTAACAGCTTGGAGGACAATGGGGAATACTTTAATACAAACTGCCAAGAGATAAGAAGCAGAACAGCTGTGCATGTACTTACCCTTCATTGCCCTTTGTGCTGTTCCCATCTTTCAAATACATTGAGAAATCAATAACTCCAACCTAAAAAAGGCAAAAATTACCTTAATCCCTTTTTCTAAGTCTAAACACAGTCCCTAGCCATGAAAGCTTAGAAGCATTCACTTAGAACATTAACTACCAGTGTATGCTGTATTACAGCAAGGATTCATTATGCCAGTAACCTCTGAAAAATTAATGAAAACATAGTTTATTGCAAGCAAAAATAACTAGGTAAGCAGCAAGTTGTCAAGCAAGTCTTGGGACACAAGGACAAACATGACCATCACTCTAACTGTATACACACTGCTTATGCAAGCTGCCAGGGCAGTGCATGCAGGTTCATTTCCTTTGGTCTAACAGCAACCATGATCTCATCCCACAGCATGAGTGAATTAACAGTTCTGTTCCTCCCCTTATTTTGGCCAAGTCCTTCCTTGACTTTGCCTACTTTTTCCTCTACTGCCTTTCCCTTCACAGTGACCTGCATGAGCAAAGCTTAACAGCAAAGAGAAAAACCAAGATCCTGAGTCTTGGACCTCAGGACTGCCAGGTTACCAAAGACCACAATCTGAGTAACGTTAAAGTATTAAGTCTTCTATTACATAAGTACTAAATTTCCATCTCAGCTGATGAAAGGCATCTACAACAGCAAGTTCTTCCAATTCAAATGATCAGAAAAACCCCACCAACTGAATACCCAGTACCTGTGAGTCCAGGTCTTCTCCCTTCATGCAGAAGTTTGCATCAATGACATTCAATCCTACAAGGAGGCCAGCAATGATGGCACCTTCTTCTTCCATCATCAGTGCATTGGGCTCATAAAATTCACTGCAGGGTGCACAGCAAGAGAAAACAAGTGTTACAGCTTTAAAAGTCAACCAAAATGATGTCAACTCACACTGGGGCTTAATATCAGAGGGTTTTTACTACTCTATTACATAAATATTTTTAGCACAAGTCACCACCTTATTTTCCAGTAGACAATACCAAGTTCTTTTTTCTAGCCCCAAGTCAGCTATGGCTTTGCATGGGCAACCAACAAAACCTATTTGTTTAAGAAGAACCAGCAGATTTATTAAATCCTGCTTTACACAGCCACGGGAGTGCATATCCATGGCCTTCCAGTTAAGGTGCAAAATTGTTGCTGGTTTATGAGTGGGAAGCAGAGAGACAGAGAAGTGAAATGATTTGTCCCAAATCAGAAATAAATCCAGGGCCAAGATTATGTGGAGAGTTTTGTATCCCCTTTGTACAAATATTGCACCCAAATCATCTCTCTGGAACCAACATTTGTGTTTATGCTAATAGATATTTGAGATAAAGTGGGGAAATAACAGCTTCTGAATTAAGAACAAATACCAAGTATTTTTTATCCCTCAAAGGAAGCTCTATATTTCACAAATATAACTAATTTTTAAAAGTACACACATTTTATCATTTTGGTGTAAAGGATTGTAAAGATCTTACTGGAGGGTTGAAGTGAACTTGAAATAATCTGGATTGCAAGCTCAGCACTCACCTGAGGAGATCCTTTCTGTTAATCAATGCTTTCATGTACTCTGAAAGTTTCTTCTGCATTAGAGCCAGGCGAAGCCAAGCTCTTCCTCTGCCCACAGGTGTCCTACAAAGGCACAAACAAAGCAGTTACAGAAATACTGCAATGCACATTTGCAAACAGCTTAAACAATCTCATTCTACCTAAAGTTTCTTCTGCATTTCAAAGACAGAACTGGCACAGCTGAAAGGGGGAACAAGGTAGTTTGATCTACTTAAGTGGTTCAAATAGTGACAGGATAGTTTATCTAAGCAACCAGTGCTTCTCCATAACTAATTCTGTATTTGCTGTAACATAAAAATGGTTCCCTGACTTTACCCCAGCTGGATAGAGATCAGCTGCTGCTACACATCACCTTCCAGTTCCCAATCAGTTTGGCACAAGGCAGATCAGCACCACGTGTATACCTGGGTTCAGCAGAAATGCCCAAGCACCACTCCTTCAGAGAAGGTGGCAGGTGTATCACTGGAGGTTATTTTCCCTTCCTTCTCTTATTCAGGAGCCTACTTACAATAAAAAGAACATATCATGTAGTTGTGCAGTAAAATATTGTACGTACTTCAGTCCTGGGAGATCCTTAACACTCGCTGTAATTTCTGCAGCTTCAGGAACAAGTTTTTCTACTAGTTCTAGAGGTCCCCAAAATGACTTATTTTGCCCAAGAAAAGTTTTTTTTGCTAGAAAAGAAAAAGAGAGAAAATGAGCCTGTTTGTGCTGGCTAGACACATTCTCACACATGGTCAGAAGTGAAGGAACAATACACAAAAAATGCCAGAAAGATTCTTTTGGGACTGCTGCTGGGCAAGGAGGAAAGATGACTTTTTCTGGCCAACTGTGGCCAGTACTGGTGTCACTCAAACAAGCCAAGAAGAGCTTGAGACAGATGCCAGAAACATTCCATACACCCCCACCAAAGCAGCACTGCAGGATGTGTGCATGGGTGCTGAGAGAACATTCAACACCCTCAGCTTTGCATCTCGAGCTACTGCCACACCAGGGCAGCTTATCAAGAGAAGCAGTGTGGTGCTTGGCTATTGTGGATCTATATTATATAGTTAAATATCTGCTCTGCTCGCTGTTTTAGAAAGCAGCTGACAGGCCATGAGCTGCACAGAGCCAAAATCTTCAGTTTTGATACAATTCTTGAGAAAGGACTCCTGTGCTGCAGTTCCTCTTCCAGCAAGAGGGCTGCTGGGACCTGAAAGCCATGAGGAAGTACAGGGAAAAAGGGAGCCATGGGTTTGCCAGGGAGCTACTTCCATCACTGGTCACTTACCCCAGTCATCTGAAAAGTTGTTTTAAAAACGTGCAAGCACTGTGAACCTTTCACCTTCAGCAGATTTGTTTTTTCTCTCCCTGTGGCCTGTCAAGTCAGCTGTGATCACAGCACTGACCCTGCCCAGCCTCTCATCCCTTTACTGGAGAGCACAGAACCAGATCCTAAGCCCAGGATTGCTCTTTCCTGCCCTGTGCTGTGCCCACAGCCCTGGAGGAGGGGTGGCTCCTCTCCAGGCAGGTTACCTTTCAGGCCATGCTTAAGGCAATGTTCCATCACAACGAAGAACTGCTGGAGAGGGGCATAGTCAGAGTCCAGAGTCCTGCCCAGGTTCAGAGCTGATTCAATCAAGCCCTTGATACTCAGTTTTGCCATGTTCATCAGGTTCATGCGTTCATTAGCCATCAGATAATTCGGATCTAGTAAAAATAAAAAGGAAGGAAAACACTGCTGAGTAACAAAAGCTATTTTGAGTACAATAAGATACCCCATCTGTCTCTGTCCTTCAGCTCTGAGGACATTCTTAGGGGCAGAGGCACTCTCTTCATGTGTCACAAAAGGCAGGGGAACCTTTTACTTAGAAAACTCAAAGCTCAGTAGCATTTTATGGCAAAGCCCCAATGCCCTGGGAGCAGGTGACACTAAGGGTGCAGCCAGCTGTTAATATTGTGCTTCACACCTTGAAATCTCTGCCTGAATGCTGCAGCCACCTCCTGCTCCAACTCAAACCCCCTGCAACTACAAACCCCTAAGAACACCCCAACTGTCATTTCTTCTTCTGCCTAAAGATAACCTCAAAACCTCTCACACTTCATCCATCCATGTGCCTCTCTACACAATCTTACTTCTTTCCTTCTCATTTCTTTAATTTTTTTTTAAAAAAGCTTGGGTACCTCCCTCTTTCCATCCCATCAGCACTGACAGTCAGGAGCTGATCTTCACAGCTCCTCTGTCAGCTCATTCTAAGCCCCAACAGGCATACATCTTCCAAGGCTATATTCATCCTCCACCATATTATTAATATGCCATAAACAATTCAACAAAGAAACTCATTCACAAGTGAAATTGTCCTAGGACCACAACAATAAAGTGTGCTTTATGCCTGGAGGTTCACAGTAATAGAGAGAAATTCTGACTCCTAATATGACCTTGCATCAGTTGCAAGCTTTCTGTCTGTATGCTGCAACCTCACACCCAATTTTTAATCTACAGTTCTTTGGCACAAGCAGTTCCATCTCTATGAGGCACATTTATTTTAGGGCTGCTTTAAACAGCCATAGACCCTTTGAAGAAATTTGCCACCTTTGCAAGTAAATTCAGTGCCCCTAGGAGCAGAACCATGACCAGAGGACATGTAACACCACATCAAAGCAGATGGCACACATCTGATCTGCTACACTGACAAAACATGCTTGCATTTAGCAAACCACTAAGGCAAATACTGGAGGCTGAAATCCTTCAATTAAAGCAGGAGATATATTTCTATTTAAAATGCACACAGCCAAGTGTGATGGGAGAAGCCATCAAAATATCCAGAAATCTAAGCTGTGGGAGAACAGCTGCTCCTGATGACCCTGTGGAGTTCCACCACCACCAGGGTGTTCTCAGGCTCTGCTTGATAGTCAGGGAGGCTCTGCCTCTGACATCCAGACAGCTCAGACTGGTTCCTCTTTCTCTCCTTAAGGCATCTCTCCTAGTGAAGGAGAGGCAGAAGATGCAACCTTTATCCTCAGCCCCTAGGTGAGGTCTGGCAGAAGTATGGGTTGGTCTTCAGCAGGTTTGCCACTGCATAGACATCAAATCTCTACTGGGCAGGTGGACTTGAGCTGTCTGGATTGTTCAGGGTTCTTACCCTCTTGCCAGTACAACAGTGAAGAACAAATTCTTGCACCTGAAAATGCAACAACTTAGAAAAAAGAGGCCAAAGGGCCTGTTCTTCTGAGACTACTGGAGTCTCCTACAGGTCTTGTCCTGATGACACAAGTCATCAGTCATCCTGCTGCACCCTGCTGGAATGGTCTCCCAGGGGAAGGGGTGGATTCCCCCACTTTGGAAAGTTTGAAGTCTCAGCTCTCTGGGGTGCTGAGAGATCTCAGATAAACAATAATATCAGCAGGGTTGGAGCAGGGGATCCTTGAGGTCCCTTCTGGGATTCTGTGCTTCACCATGATCCTTATGCTGGCAAATCCAGTTGTTTGAATGCAAACTCCTGATCAGCTCAACCATAGTGCCACTGCCATGAGGCATCTGGTCAGCACCCACCAGCCAAAAAGAGAGCAAGGAGCACAACTTCAGAGAGCCACAGAATCTTTAAAAATCACATTGATGCCACCTCCAGCTTCGGGTACCTCCTGCAGGTTGAAAAGCACCATAGACTCAGCAGATGTAGCCAAAAGGAGTAATACTGGATTTCAGTAGCCCACAGCTGAACCCAAAGCAGGGCAGAAGAGCATCTGCCACCGTGCAATGGAGACTCCTCATGCCAGACAGGAGACACTCAAAGGCACCTCAGGGCTGGGAGATGCCAAGCAAATACTGGAGACAAACATCCTCAGTCAAAGAGGCTGAGAAATGATGAAAGGGAAACAGAAGAAAGTGTTTGTGAAACCTGGGAACAAAGGCTGACCTGCTGAACCTGAAGCACCTCAGGGCCAGGGTCCCACAGCCCCAAGGCTGGTGAGGGTCTGGTTCTGTCACTGAGTTTTGGGTGGCCTGTCTGCCAGAGGAGAGGGATGCTGCTGGTGACTCCAAGGCACACCCAGACCCAAGGGGCTCTGCTCAGTGCCAGCTGGAACTGCCACCCATCAACAACCACTGGTCCAGGCAGGCTCCAGCCCACATCTGCTGCCATGGACAAATGCCTTCTTGTCCAGAGGAGGGGCAAACAAGTCCAGTTGTTCCTCTGCCTCCACTTAACCTTCTGCTGCTGAGGGACAAAGTGACCAAACCCTCCTTGAGTTCTGCTGTACTCACTGCACACTCCTCTGGCTCACCTCTCATAACACAGCCAAGGTCAGGCAGTCCTGAATTCTTTTCGTAGTTTACAAAACTTCAAAGTACTCACTTAGGAATGCAATTCTCATAACTGCACTAGACTGTTGAGAGATGTAATTGAGTGGGGGAATTTTATTGCCTTTGCAGAACTACTACTATTTTAAGCTGACAGATTTGGCATGTCCAGTGAGCAGATGAGCTGCTTTGTGATTTGCAACCCACTCGAGGATTTGCAATGTAGCTAACAGCCACCAGTACTAAGGCTGCAGACTCAGGAAAAAGCAGACAGACAGTACTACACCTGCCTGCAAAAACATTTTTGTACATGCAAATAAACCTTCTATCTATTTTCTTCTGTGTACTTCTGCATAAGACTAATGACCACCACCTCCACCAGCATCCACCACAGTTGCCCTCTAAGGGAAGATGCATTTACTTCAGAAGCAGACAACTACTCTCAATAGTGTGCTTTGTTGTGGTACCATGATTCAAAATTTGCTGAGAAAGCAGCTTATCACGTAAACCCACCATCAACTCCCCCCAGCACTTCTGCCAGCACAACTCCACCTGTGGTACAGCCATGCTCTGGCTGTTCATTATTATTTATTATTATTATTCTCATGTTCTGACTGAACATTATTTGCCTGGCCAGTCTTTGAAGAAGTCCTCTGTGCATACTGCTCTGAGTGTAAGTGATCAGGCCTGAACTGGACTTGCATCCCACTACAATGACAGGGTAAAACCATCAGCTCATCTTTCTGTTTCCTTAAAACACTGCAATTCTGGTTTTCTAAAGAGGTGGAACTGTGGTACAATCAAACACATGCTAACAGCATAAAAAGCAAAGTGCTCCCGAGAAGCTGACACAAAGATGACATTTTCAAAAGCACCAAGAATCTCAGGAACTCTGTAATTTGATAAAAAGTTAAAATATGTACCTAGGAACCTAAAAGACAAGGGAAAACTCAACTCAGTACCAGACTTCCGAGGTTTAAGTTGCAACTGTGGTTTAAGAACTTCTCACCTGATGACACTAAATTATATGGCTCCTCAAAAGGAATTACCATAAAAGAACTGGGAAGAAATTAAAATAAAACTAGAAATGTAACAAAAAGATCACTGCAAAACAAATCTGCTTGAAGCAAGGCCAATTAATTAGGATTTCAGCCAGGTTCTTCATGGGCTGAGTCTCTATCAAACCAAGAACGCAGACTTAGAACAACCTGATGCTTGGAAAGGCTGCTCCTGGGTATGGAACAGAAACAGCATCCTGCAAGCAGTTCAGCCTGGGGTCAGGTTAGTTGAGACATGGTAAAGGTGAACCAGCCAGCTGGCTACAGCCCACTGAGTTCCAGCCAAGCAAACTGACTTCAGGAAAGACATTTGTTCCAGCTGATCTGGCTATAAAATCATGCACATAGGCAGAATTTCAAATAAATGTGGAAAGCAAGTTCCAGATAAATGAAGGACTTGCATCATTTTAGCTGGAGTTCACCACAATGTCTTTTTTAAGCTTCTTGCATGCCAGTAGTTTTGTCCAATGCTCTGCCTTCCCCCAACACAAGCTCCCCACTACCACCTCAAGGCTGAGGTGAGATGTTTTGCCTATCCTGCAACCAATCTCCTAAAGGGAAGCAGTGATTAAATAAAAAAAAAAAAAAGGACACAAGTGAAAAGCAGAGGCATGTCTGCCTCTACTGCATCCTGTTGAAAAATGTTTTATTTTACTAGTGGTTTTGCTTCTATATGCAAAATCCAACCTGTGCACCCCAAGGGGCTGTGGACAAACCAGAAAGCAGCCAGACTAATGCCACTTCAAGGAAATGGAATCAAGATTGCCTAAGACAAGACACATTTTCACAGAGAGCTTAAAAGGTTGCTCCATTTATTCTTGCCATTATGCCCTTAATGTTGATTTCAGAGGGGGAAAGCACTCTCCACATTGAGCACCCATCCATCTCTGATGGCTCATGAGGACAGTTTCCCACACACACCAGGCATTTAAGAGTTAAAAAAACCTCCAGAACAGGGCCATGGATGTGGGAAACAAAGATACAAGTATAAACAGAAAAACCCACATTTTAAACCTACCCTACCCCAACAAAACCTATGCAAAGAAATCTGTACAGAGTTTAACGGGAAACAAATCTCAGCCTCTTCATCTGGCAGGAACATCCTTACAAGGATTTGCCCTGCAAGGAGCTGCATCACCCTGCCATCCTTAGCTATCAGTATTCACCTAATAATCACAAATGGTATTTTATGTATCCTGATGTATCCTGCCACATCAACAAGCTTCACTTCATTTCACCATTTTGCTTTATCAAGTTTCATGCTGAAATTGCTTCTCTGTGCTATGAAGAAACAAAGCTGCCTTTGGTTAACATCCTGCCAGTGAGAATGAGACAAAACCCAAATAAAACACTGGTAAAAAACCAGCCACCCTTCAATCTGCAACACCTCCAAAACACTCAGTGCTGCTTTAATTCAACTATTTCACACTTGCACCATTTTTAAGACTCAAGCAAGAGGCACCACAAAATTTTTATCATTTAGTAACTGACAAGCTTGAATCCAAATTTGTAGTTCAGGTTTTAGAAACACTTTTGCAAAGTCTCGAGTTGTTAGTGTAAGCACTTCAGAGTATTTCCAGCATCAGGGTGATTTCTGAAATATTTTTGGAAATTTAGCTTCTACATATTGTTGCAATCTTTTAAGCTGTGTTTACATCAGGCTCAGGAAAATAATTGCCTCAAAAAGCATTTACTATAAATAAACTAACCCCTTGTTGACTCACTTCTTCTACCTCAACTTGAAGTCAAAATAACCACAAAATATTCAAGACATTTTTAAAGCAACATTGTATGACCATGTTTTTTTAAAAGAAAAAAAAAAAAAAAGGTATTAGTAAGAATTTAGAAACCAAAACTCATGGCATGGAACCCATGAAGGGGTCTATACATTTAGAAGAAAAAGCCTTCACAATATCCATTTTCAAGGTCAATTAATACATGCAGCCTGGGTGACCAAAGCCATTTTTGTCACCACCCTAGCAGCAGGAAGCAGACATCCACAGACTGCAACTCCTGGCTGCCAACCTGGTTCAACCAGCCCAGCACGTTCAGGAAGCCACAGCTATTTGCACTGGGAAGGAAAGATGTGTTTTGCACCCAGCAAACAACACAACAAGTCAGAAGCCAACCATTAGTGGAAATAATAGCTGAAAGATGTTGGTGTGGCACGCACCTTCAGTCTCACCACGCAATTGCTCCACCACATCTGTCAAATCCTCCCAAGAGTCTTTGCAAACAGCCAAAAGAAAGGAAAAGAAAGAAAATGTCATGCAGGCCGTGATCTAAAGGAAAGATTCAAAATCAAGGTAATAAGAAAAGGATAACTGAAAGGGAAATTTGCATAATACAAGACTGAATTCATAGTGGGAAAAGATTTGCAAGTCAGAAGGGTTAATTAGTCTGCACAAAGCAACACAGCAAAGAGGGTTTCTCCTTGACAGGCAAATTTAGGTAGGCTTCAATAAAGCTTTAGGAGCTTTCTTTCTGCCTTAAGACAAGCAACTTTTTTGTAAAGCACATTGTAAAAAGAAAAGAAAGGCATTATTTTGTTTGCAAGATCAAAGCACTAAACTTTTCATATTTAGGCAATGTCAGCATTTGCTTCCATTTCCTCCTACCCAGCCCAAAAAAGCAATCCCCTAGCAGGGAACTACAGCCAGGCATGAAAATCAAACACATTTCAGGAAAAGGAAACTGTGAGGAAGGTTACAGAGAGCTTTAACTCCATTACAACCATCACCCCAAGTGAAACATCTCAGAGAGGTGATGCAGCCCAGCCTGGATGTGGCTCCCAGGTTTGACTCCATCATTCTGCTGATCACTGAGGAAACCACCTCCATCTCTTTGCTGGAAGCCTGGGGCAGACAGGCCCGGGGAGAAGGTCAGGATCCTGGGAGAGGAACAGGCAGGGCAAGGCAAACATCTTCCAGGATGCCCATTCCCTGGTTCCAAAGGCAGCACAAAAAGCAGAAGGGGGGGCTGAGCCCTGCAGGATTTGCAGCTCCCAACTTACGTGTGCCCACTCTGCTGCTGCACTGATCTGCTGAACATCTGAAGCACAAGAAAGCCTCTGTTCCCTTCCTGGCCCAACAGTGCCAAAGTCCAGAGCAAAGTACACCAACTCCCAAGCCCTCCTCCCTCCCACAGAGCAGCTCTGGGCAGCCTCCTCCTGCTGCAGAAGCCAACTGCACCCTCACGATCAAAAAAAATCCTAAATACCTGAAAGTTCAGGAGACTTTCTGCAGCTCAAAGGGAAGTGGTGGACTGAGATGTCTGATGTTCCTCTGGACCCTACTGCACTTTCATCTTGGAGTGCTACAAACTGGGCTCTGACTCAAGGAGCACTTTCACTCCTTCCCCCCCTCCTTTTTTTCTTTTTGGTAGGACTTAAAATGCAGATGTTAGCGTGGAGTTGTAGAAAATACCTAACAACACTCCATCAACCAGACAATGAAATGTAACTAGTATCCTCTAGCTGTATTCCTAGCATTTCTGAAAACAAATCAGATGAGAACATTGCTGCACATGCAATGACTTGTTTACCATCAGTTTCCATCACATCCAAAGATCAGAACTGGATTCTAATCCCCCCAGAGCCCCTGTGTGCACACAGTTTGGAGCCAGACATCAGCACTGAATTGCCTTTTATTTAATACTGAGGGCTCAGGTTTTTTCCTTCATCTAAAAGGTGACCAGTGAAGAACATCTCATAACCAAATAATATTTACAATTAGGTTAGTAGTAGGGACAAAGCAAACTGCCAGGCTTCACTTGGTCCTTCCCACTTTGATTCCATCACTTCACACTGCTCCCAACACAAACCATGGACCCTCCCATTGTTTCAGCTCCTTACTCCTCCCTCCAAGCCTTTCTTTCCTCAGATGCACATCAAAAACACTTCCAAGACCTCCAACCTACTCTGACAGCTGTTGAGAATAGTGAGGCTTTTACACAGAAGAACATGCTTTGCTTTCTCATCACTTCGATTTATTATTATTATTATTATTATGAAAGTAACACAGGAAATCACTGCACACAGCACCAGGGTTCTGCTTCCCAGGAAGGTGCAGAAAACCTCAGGACAGTGCTGGCTCTAGCTGGACAACTGCTACCCACTTCACAGCAAAGGATTAAGGATTTTTTTCTTTTTAAACCCTCAGCGAGTGATTCATGTCAAGCTTACAGACAAATGTCCACTGGAATCACAAATATTTTTTCCCATTATGTCTCTACAGGCAATAATCCAATCCTCTTTCTAGTGAAAATGCTTGCAAGAATGGCATGAATTTACGCTGGTACCAAGGCACTGTGGTGTTTGTACAGATTTAGAGGCACATACACACATTTTGTTAGCTCTTTGACATTTTTGTTCACTTCTCCATCCACCTAACTGCAGTTTTCATGCATTTTACTTCTTTTCCATTGCACAGTTTCCCCCACTTGTCTGGAATTTCCAGTGAATGGCCATAGTAGGGAAAGAAACCTTAATACACAGAAATAAATAAATCACAAAGACATGCAACCTGGTGGTTTCCATGCTCCTTACCATGGTAGTCTGAGACAAACCCAATACTTCTGACCAGTGTGGCAAAGTATTAAAAAGCCTGGAACTGGTGTGTGCCAAGTTTAGGAAGCAGGATGACCAAGACTTTTGTGTCTTCATAACAGGATTACTTCATTCCAACTGGAGTCCCAGGAAGATCAGTATTACTACCAGCCATAAAGCCTTTCAAATCCAATAACAAATAAGGTTTACCAAGGCATTCTGTCCTTTGCTAAGTTTAAAAAAAATAGTAATAATAAAAAATCATCTTGCTGAGCAGGAATACTCATGTACAGGAAGCACTGGCTTCTTTCTGCTAGGACTTTGCTCCTGCATAGAATGCTTAAAAAGAAGCAGCCACTAATGACTAGTGATTTATTACATCCAGTAAATAAACAAAACCTTTCAACTTTTATCTTTCTGAATTTTCTCCTATCTTAATTTTTGGCTTAGAACTTCTCACAGACATAAGTAACAGTTACACTGAAATTTGGAACAGTTCATGCAGAGATAAAGGATAGTGCTAGTGAATCCACTTTCCCACGCAAGTAAAAGCTTTAAATATATATATGCTGGATGAAAGTACCAGCATAAAAATTATTTCATGCTGCTATTAAACAGAAAAAGTGCTTAATTAATTTTTATTTATTTTTGAAAGATAATAGCCTAAAAAAGGGCCAGGAGTAGAAACCTCTATAATGATTCCCAAGTACCTCTCCAACTCCCACCAGCTGAGAGGTGCAGTGTAACACTCCTACACCTCCTGGGAGCCCTCAGCCCAAAGACATCACAGCTAAGCAGTGCTGGGGAGTGCTGAGAAATGTGCTGTGTGCAGAAGCTGAACAGCCAGTCCAGAATGCATTCATTAGGAACTAATGTGCAATGAAAATCATCACCTCAAACACAGCATCTTCCCTTACCCCAGGGGATACCACCTCCCAGCAGACTCCCAGGATTTGCCTAGCAGTAGGGCTGCAAGTTTCCCAACACACACAGCTTCCTACACCATTTCTCTTTATTTGTATGAGAATACAGCATGTGAGGGCAACTAGGAGATGGAATGCCCCAAGCAGCTTGCATAGCTAGGGCATTTTTTTTGTGTGTAAAGGCAGACACTCAGAACAAAGCAAAAAATCCACACATCCTTTTTAGAGTTTCCAGGTATGAGAATCAAGTTCCACCAAAGACAGACTTAATAGGTCAGGACCTGATTGGGTTGGTTGGGTTATTTTTTTTTAAATAAAAATGTTCTTAGCAAATGTGTAAGGAGAAAAAAAAACAACCCACCACCCAAAAACCCCCAACCACAATTTTGGGAAGTGAAAATGGAACCTGATACAGAAAGCACTCAAGAGGGTGTTTTGAGAGGCTTGGCACGGATCTGCTACTTTTTGTACAGATGCTTACAGAAAATATAAACTCTGCTGAAGAATTTATAAAGAAAACAAGACCTAACAAGACCAAGGTCCCCACGTTCTGTTTACTGATACAGAAAGGGTTATTTTTTAAGCTTGCCCAAAGCAGCAGCAGAGATAAACACTAAACTCTTTAGCAGCTGAACGTCAGTACCAGAAAAGACAATTAAGCTGCAGCCAGTTAGCACAGCAGTGTTACAGCTCCTCTGCTCCTGCCTGGGGATTTGCCACACTCAAAAAAAGGTCTGAGGAAAGAAGAAAAAAACACTGACACAGATAAAATCAGACCTACATAAGCACAGTCAAAGTAGTTAAGACTGAATGTTATTTTTTTCTCATTAAGAGCAGCACACTCTCCACTGTATGGACAAATATTACTTGTGCCATGCATGGAAACCTATAGTCACATTATTACAGTTATTTAAAATGCATTATTAGTTGCCTTAGGGATGGTAAAGAATACATTTAATAATAATTAAAGGGGATAAGAAATAAAATTAAATAGATACTAATATGAGTGGATGTATTTAATGAATTAATTCAGATTAGATTTGCAAACCAGGTGGCTCACAAAGCACTGACAAAAGTGACCAGCAAAGAGTTTTGGCAACAATGTTCATTCACCTTGCAGTCCAAAACTGGTGTAAGCCAGCAGCCAGCCTGCAGCCTGGAATGCCAGAACAATTATTCAGAACTTCCGAAGTAGCTTAAGAAAAAGCATTTTTTAAAGCCCACTGCATAAAAATCCCAGCTCTAAAAATATATGGATGTATAAGGAGAGAGCATTGCCTAAAGAAATAAAAGTCCATTCATTTCACCCTGCAATTTCTGGGAAAGCTGTTTTCAAAACAGGAAGGCTGGAGTGTAGGACACTAAAAGTGCTGAACACAGAGATTCTCCTGGGCCATTCTGCTGCTCCCAACTGGGCTTCCAGAGCAGGGGAACATGGAGTGAACCTCTGCTCTCCTGTCACATCCAGCTCTTCTTTGCTCCTGGCCTCACGATCTGCTCCCTGCACACATTATTAGCTAAAGGCATTTATTTCCTCTGACCACACCATGCACATCACCTCAGTCCCTGGGCTGTCACCCCACACCTGCTCTTCTTTGTTCTCTCAGGCAGTGCATCCTTATCCAGCATCCCACTGCCCAGAACTGCTTCAGCTCACCTTGCAGCACCAAAGGCTTGGGATTAGTTACCCACTGCAACAGCTCACTGCTCATCACTTTAGTAGAAGTATTACAAAATACACCAGACTCAGCTCCTAGGTCTCCTGCTTTCCTCTGAGCCAAGGACTTGGTGCCTGCAAGCACCATCACCCTGTCCCTGTGCCCATGCAGAGGCAGAGCAGCAGTGCAGCTGCAGAAGCACCAGGGAGGAGAAAGCTGTGTCAGCTTTTCTAGTATCAACACTTTTTCATGACCTTATAGCTCTGTTAAAAATCTGACTCGAGTCCAAACCCTCCCCCCAGACAACCAGTCTTTCTGCCTCCCAACCAGCAACATTAATTTCTGAATACATAAACATTTCCAGAGATGATACAGCTGTGGTTTTTAAACTAATTTTTGACATGTGAATTAAATGAAATGAGCAAATAGTATTTTCTAACCCTTTCTGAAACTTGAGTAAAAGAGAGTGAGTGTAATTACAGCTTTGAAAACAATTATTCTTCTAGTTTTGGGGGAGCAGTAGTATAGTGTTAGTGTCTGAACTGTTTCCTGAGGCATGCAAGAGTACACCTGGTACACTGCGGGGACACATGCTCAGCATCTTTGGGAAAGGCAACCCAGAAAAGCTCTATTAAGCACTGCTCACCCCAGCCTGCCTTCCCCAGGAGCTTGCTCAGAGCAAGGAGAAAGAGAGAAAAGAGACACATACAAAACCAGGGAGCTGACTGACCCAGGGTGTGACTGAAAAGGTTTTCCAGGCTGTACTGTGAGAAGCCCAGGCTGCTTAGAAGGTCATTTACTAACTGCAGCATGGCAAGTCAAGGGAATAGTTACTATTTATGAAAGTGATGGAAAGAATAGGAACAAATCAATCCACCTACACTAGGATGTACTGTTGAAACCACCCAAAGTCCCAAAACATGCAAGTAAGATTAAGCAAGGTCTGAACAGGCCTGTGCCACATACAAGGACATGGAACTGGAAGTCAACTGAATTCCTGCATCCTTGGCTTACCTTCTCCTCACTGCTCTGGTCCTGCACTCCCAAGCCTGCAGCACCTCCCTGAAACTGAGGGCCATGCTCCAGAGGGAGGGCTGGTATCTGCTTTTGAAACCTCTGTCTAATAACCCACTGTGTGACTACTTATTTGGCAAGCAAATCCAAACCTAAGGGCTGCTACCACTGAAAGCAGCTGTCAAATGGAAATCAGATTATCACCTGGGAGCTGATTTTAACACTGGGATTCTCACCACCATTTGAGCTGCCTCATCCAGCAGGACAGCAATGCAGTAAGAGATTACTGAGTTGACATGCCAGCATCAGACAGGTCAAGTGAGACTACATGGCTGAATCTCACCTCAGCAGCTCCTGGGAAAGGGTCAGGTGTGAAAAGACAGAGCCCCCTCACTGTTAGATCAAAAGATGCTCAGCATCCAGCAAAGGACACTCAGAACCTGGCAGTGGTTGTGCTGATGGAGCCATTTGCAAAATTCCTGCATAAATTCATCCTACCTCCTTCTTCTCCACTTTCTGTACTGGTAGAGCAATGTATGGATGTCCTCTTGTTCTGTTTGTACCCACGTAACTTTCAATCCTCATTTTACCTGACCTGGTATTAAACTGTTCTCACCATCGACCCAGATCATCAATCTTTTTCTCAAGAAGAAAGCAAGATGGGTTACACATGTTATTCAGGCTTCCAGGTCATTCTAAACAACAACACGCTCAACAGAAGTGACCTGGGATGGTCCCATCACCTGACAATAGGTATAACCACACTGTCACCTGGGGCTCCCCAAAAACTGCCCACTGACTCTGGGCAGCCACAGGGCTGTGTTTTGCCAGTATGCTGCGTTTGTGAAAGCTGAGAGCTGAGCAGAGCTAGAAGCCTAGCCTAGACCATAATTAAATGTCCCACTGAGCACACATGGTGCTATCTCCTCTCCCGAGATGCACAAACCTGATCCTTCCGGATACACCTTAAAAAATAACAACAGTTAAGCACAGATCTGTCTCTGAGGGGCGGCTGAGCAGTCGCAACAAATTCTAAGGGCGACGTGAAGCGGTAATTGGGCTCTCTGAGAGGTCAAACCATGCTGAGGTTCTGCAGGCAGGACAAGAGCACCTCGTCCTGGAGACATCCCCTCCCAGGTTGTGCTCCCAAGGCAGGGAACCGGACGGTACCTTCGTGGGTAGGCTCCGGGTCGGGTGTCAGGGAGATGTCATCCAGCTCCCGCAGGCAGAGCCACTCTCCATCCATGGACACTCGGAATTTGCAAAGGTAGATGGTCTCCATGGCAGCCTGAGTGATCTTGTCTGTGGTGGGGGTTGGCATGTCGCTTTGAGGCGTCAGAGCAGACATGATGACTCAGCTGGTACAACAACAGCGTGGAGGGGGGGAAAGAAGAACTGAAAAGAAAGGCTTTCCGAGGAAGAAAATAAGAAATACGTCGCTGTTAAAGGGCTGCCGTGCTCAGGAGCTCACAGACTGCTCCGGCCTTTTCATATATAAAGCAAGGTAAAAAGGCTGCTCCTTCTGGCTTGTCTCTGCTTCCCTCCTTTCCAACAAGGGTCGTTGTCTTCAGCTGTGCTGGAGGCTACTGATCCTGAGCCACCACAGAAAACCTGGCTTCTGCATCAAAGGCAGGAGGTAAGGAAAAAATAACCAACCCAAAAAGGTAAAAAAAAAATTAATAAAAATTTTTTAAAAAAGAAAGAAAAAAGCAGAAGGAGGAAAAAGAATGGCTTCCTCTGATGACTACCCAATCCAAAACAAAGGAAGACTGCAGAGCCAGATCTCCAGGTTTGCTGAAATGACACTGCTGGTCCCTTTCTTCCCAGCCCAGGCAGGGCCGGCGGTGCTGCCGGGATTGGCCGTGCGCAGTGAGCAGGGTGGTGACCAAAATGGCTGACTAATGAACTGAACTGAAAATTCAGCCTCATGTGATCAGCTGCTCCCAGCGTAGGGCGAGCAAATTCCCAGGATGCTTCCTAGAGGCTGCTGATGCAGGGAGGGGCAATTAAGGTCCCCTCATCCCCAGCATCCCAGCGGTTGGTGAGCGAGCATCACGCATCACGCACGTTTCTCATCCCTCTTCCCCCTCCTGCAAAGCAACACTGCCTGGCAGCACAAGGAATACAAAGACACATTTGTATTCCTTTCACACGCCTGGATGTCACTACATGAATTAAAGCAGCACCTTTGTTCCCACAAAGGCCGTGAGAGTTGCAGTTTGTGTTTTATTCCTTGTTTGTCCTTGCGCGTTATTTCCGTTCTCAAGGGTACCTCTGTGCTAAAACCTCCCACATAGGAAGAAAAAAATAAATGTTAGGATGGATTTATCCTCTCTGGGAAACAACGAGGGTGAAAAAAAGATCTGGCTCTAAACACTTCAGTGAGAAGGACTGAGCTGGTTTTGGAAGGCATGTGAACAGGGAAGAACAATGAGGAGCAGCACCACAAACACATAGTTCTGACTGAATCTTATCCAGTAAAAACCTCACCTGAAAATTGGTACTGCTTGGGTGATGCTGAAAAAGAATTACTACCTCTCAGGAGTTAGAGAAACAGGCTTTCAAGCTCTCAAGAATGACAGCAATGTGTTGCCCTGTCCCTTCCCAGCTGGCTGAATCACCCCCATGTCCCCAACCCATGCAGCCCCACCCCCTGGGGACAAGAGGTCCCAGGTCCACAGGCACCCTTCCTATTCCCAAGGTGACATCTAAGCAGGCAGTGGGACAGGATACCTTCACCCACTTCAAATGAGATCCAAGGCAACAAATTACCTTATCTTACTTTATTCCTGTGTGGGTTATTTGCTGAGAGCAGCAGCGTAGCATCCTTCTGAAAGGGATGCCCAGCACACCCCACGTAAATCTGGGAGAACTGTTCACCAAAAAAAGTGTATGCATAGGAACACACGAATCATTAGTCCATGGGACCTTAATTATTCTCTGTAAATTTTCTCCCCCTAAACACTCAAAAGGATGTGATTTTCTCAGGGATGTGAAACACACGTGCTGATCACCTGATAGAGAATTAAAGCAACACATGCAGCTTTTTGAAACCAGCACTCCGTATGGAAAGATCTCACTAAAGTGGAAAAAAAGTGTTCTGAGCTGTTATTTCTAACAGGCAAGAGGAAGCAGTTGCTCTCAGTGAACGCTTCCTGTTTGGTCCCTCTCATTTTGACTCAGCAACTCTTTCCCCCCACTGGCCTTCAACAAACAAAGAGCCATGCAGCAGATTATTGCAGTGCTGCAAAGGAGAATTATTTCACAAATGACAACAGTTCCTATTGTTCCCTCTCCCTCAGAAAGAACAAGGTTTATTAGCTGTGCTGACAGCATTTTAGCTCCTATGATATGGATACATCCTTTCCTCCACGACAACCTCTAGCTTTGGCATTCACATTGTCCCACCCTTAAAACCAGTGAGCGTTGCCATGCACCAGCAGCTCTAGGAGAACAGCTGCTCACTCTTGCTACTCTTTTTGAAAGGTCAAAATAGCAAATAATCAACAAAGTACTACAAGTTATTGTACAAGCTATTCTCCAACATACCTAATTATCAGACAGTTTAATTTTGGTTTGTTTTGAAACAATGAGAAACACAAGCAGCCTGAGGTGTAACCCTGCAGCTCCCATTTTGCAGCCTGGGTCTCCAACACTGGCAGGCAACCCATATACCAGGAGCAGAGTGGAGGTCTGTAAAAAAATTAAGTAACTGTTCAACTGCTTTGCTTTTACTCCAGTTTGCTGTTGCTTACCATAAACAAATAAAATAAGCCAGTCAGCCCCTTCCAGCTCAGTTGTATTTTCAAGCTCATTTATGCAATGTTGCTGCTGCAGATACTCTGTAGGGCTATTTAAAGTACTAAAAAAAATGTCAACTTTGGTTAATTTCAGTTTATTAGTATGATTTTCCCAAAACAAAGCTTTGGACACAAAACACCACCTAAGAGATTTTGAAAAATTGCCACTTTGAAAGAAACTGAGTTACTCGACCTCTGTAAAATTGTACCTTTCACTCCTCTAAGGAACAAAAACCATATGAAGTATGCATATTCCTGAAACTCTGATGAGCTGTAACTGCTTTTTTTTTTTTTTTAATTACAATTACAGAACTTACTTTTCAAGCTGATTTGTTTTGGTTTGGTTTTTTTGCAAAGTTCTGATATGGGTACTTGAAGACCTAAGAACTCTTCTACTGCCCAGAGGAGATGGTAAAATCTCCAGGCTGCAGTACATAGCTGAAGTTATACCTACAGTATAAAAACAGAAAAACTGGCCTTCCCAGTACAGATTTCAGGATAAGCTAAGGCAAGAGGCAAAAACATAAGCAGTTAATATCCCTATGTTAGCTAGAATATTATGGGAAAATAAAATCTCTATTCAGAAAAAAAAAAACAAAACCAAAAAAAGCCAACAAACTCAAAAAGCCCCAGACAGGAACTATCCCATCACTTACTGACCCACGAGCCTTATATCACCACTTGGAAAACAAACACTGCCCCTGTTCTACCTCTCAAATGTATAAACCTACACAGCATCTTATAAAGAATTAACAAAAGGTACCCAATATTTGTGTTTTCAGAAAGCCTTGAATCAAATTACCATGGCAACTCAGGGCCAAGTGATAAAGTTCCATCAGGGTTCAAGGAGCAGTCAAAGGAGAAGAGAAAACCAAGCGTAGGTATAAATGAAGAGGAGGGTTTTAATGAAGAAGCACTTTCTCAATCTCAAACAAGTCAGACAGCCTTGACTGGTCTTACAAAACCCTCATATCAGCAGCATTTTGGCAAAAGCAGATAGAGGCTTAGGCTACATGACAAAACAAGGCAGCTTTTTGCAATAATGTTTTCAAGATTAAAGAATTATAAATTATGTTGGAAATTTAAGACTAAGCACCTGAAAGCAAAGTACTCCATCAGCCACAAGTACTTGAAAGCTCAGCTGTGCTGGAAACTGGTTTTTCTTTCAAAAGCTGAATATATTAAGAATACTCTATGCTACAAACCCCAAACAAATTCCCAAACAAACTGCTGGACTCTAGAACCCACTTCTGCACCCCCAGCAGAGTTTAGAGACTTCAAAGCAGCAAAATGGCCAAGTTGGCAGATGAGACTGCTGCTCCAGGTGACTGTGCTGCTTCTGGCTATTTCAAACCCCCAGAGACCACCATAGCAGCAAACAAGCCACTCATCCCATACAGCTGGAGGCAACTGCCCCATGGCAACAGCTTGGGTGCACTGCTGAGCAGGAAAATAGTTGCTTGGAGTGCTGAGACTGCAACTCCATGTAAGCAGGGTAAGAATGATGAAGAAATGGCAGACCTCCATATCACAGCCTGAGACAAGCCTGCATCAGGAGCAGGTTCTGGCAAGTTTTCCTAAAGCCTGGAACCTGTCTGGGGCTGCTGTATCCAAGCAGGCAGCCTAACAGTCTGGCCCAGAAAGGCAGCTCCCAAATTTCACAGAACCATAGATTGGAAGAGCCCTTAGAGCTCCTCTGCTCCAACCCCCTGCATGGCCAGGGACACCTCTCATCCAGCCCAGGTTGCTCCAAGCCCCATCCAGCCTGGGCTTGAACACCTCCAGGGAGGGGGCAGCCACAGCTTCTCTGGGCAATCTGTTCCAGAGTCTCACCTCCCTCATACTAAAGAGCTTCCTATGAGCCAGTCAATCTCTTCTCCTTCCATTTAAACCCATTTCCCCTTGTCCTATCTCTGGACACTCTCATGCAAAGTCCTTCTCCAAGTAAGGGACTTGGAGTGGGAGGGATTTCCAAGTGAAACAACTCTGATCTCCCTATTTTCTGCCCATGCTCTTGTCCCACAGATGAAAACCTGTAGCCAACAAACCCACAAACACAACTTTTCTCTCATGCCTTCTCTGCAGCAACATGCTGTCCAACCACCCCTAGGTCCTCTCAAGAGCTTGTGATGATCAGGAAACAGCCAACAAAGCTGCCATTCCACAAAGGCCATGGTGACAGCCTTCCAACTGCCTCTCTCCAGGCAGCCTCTTACTTAGAATGTAATCTCAAAAGATAAAACTAGTAACAAAGCATCCAGGTTCCAAAGGCTGTCTGTGACCCTTCTGCCTGCCCAGCTAGGGAACATTACCTCAGACAGCACTGGCACTTTGGACCCAGCATGCTAAAAACATGAGTGGGCAAAAGAAAGTTTAAACAACCCAAAAAACAATTACACAATTTCTTAATTCCCCTGATAAGTGACAAACTGTTTTCTGTTTACCTGCTGTGAAATACAGAGATATTTTAGGATTCAAATGAGGCAAAACCTCTCATCTAAAGAACAGTTTAAGGATTGCAGCATAACGGGGGATTTAGAAAAAAAAAAAAAAAAAAAAGACTACTTCAAGTGCACCTCCAACATATTTTGAAATATTGACTTTTCGGTATATTGCTGCCTCAATACAGAATTTTTATTTTATTCTTTTTATTTTAATTACCACTCTTGGGAAGGACAGCCTCCAGGCACTGAATGGAGGAGCTCTGATCCAGCAGGAACACCCTCCACTTAAATCTCTGCTGTCACTAACAGCTACACAGAGACAGATTAGCATTCATAGAGTGTATAATATTATTTCTATACAAGCAGAAGATGCAAAAATAGCCTTCTTCACACTCCTTGATTTATCTCAATTCTAAAAAAAACCCTCCAGGACTGGAGAACTGAGGGAAGCAGACATGAGCAATCACATCAGGTACTATCACAGCACAAGGAGAAACTGATCAAGAACAGCTCCTGCTGAGCTGTTGCATGGTATGACAACCTGAAGTCATGACACTTGAAAAGAGCCTGTGAAACAGGGCCCAAAGGCCACCCCTGGGTCTTCCCAATAACACCAACACCAGCAGGACAGTCTTTATATCCCAGACCAGGACTGAGGCCACCACACCTCAGTGCTGCATGGGGTACCTGCCAGCTGGAGCGGTTTCAAGAAGTGATAACACTTGCAAGGCCTCACACTCTACAGCTGGTGAGGATCAAGTTCAGCAGTTAAACACACATCCTTTCTGTGCCAGAGTGAACATCTACCCACTGCTTCCCTGGCAATCCAGAACAGGCAGTGAGCAAGCAAAAACTCCACGGCAGAATCCACTGCTCCTCCTGCCCAACGATGAATAAACAGAAGCCACTTTTTCAGGTCTAAGAACTGGAAAAAAACTAGAACACAGCCAAAACCAAACAAACCTGGGATGATGAAAAAATTGACTCAAAGACAGAGTTTGCCCAGAAAAAGCAGAGTCCAAGATACCATGCAAATAGATGATGGCTGCTGTTCCCTTCAGATGCTGCTATCACTGCACTCAGTTACCAAACTGGCTTTGACATCTGATACAGCACAGACATCTGATATCACCTCTGAGACTGGAAAGAACAAGGAACTCTAATACATGCCTCAAATGGCTTTTTCTACCAAGTTTATATGAACAGCCACTGCAAGGTAAGGCTGACACGAGGCATAAAGCATTCTGCTCACATGAGGAGTTTTTACACTAACTCCTTGTGAACAAACATGCTCATCTCAATGTCTCAGTTCCACCACATCCACCCAGAAGTCTTCTTACAAACAAGTTTGAACAGTATAAGCATGATGGCTGGCATTAAATCCTTCTCTTAAAGGCTTCCTTTCTTTCAGAAATAGCTGTCCCTTGCACACATCCCAGGACTACAGTGGGTAAAAATTTCAGTTAGGTGATTTCATCTTTTCTTGGCATTACAGGAATCAACTTCTTACCTCAGTGATTACAGCTCTGCTGAGTAATGGCTTAAAGTACATTAGCTGCAAAAGAAGGGGAGGGAGGAAGATCCCCACCCCAAAACAATCAGCTGATGAGTAAGTGAATGCTCACCTGGGACAGAGGCAGGAGACCAAGCAAAGGCAAAAAGCTCACTTGGGCCAAGCCCAGAAAATGAAAGTACTGCCTATTTTCAAGATGAACAGACAGAAAAGGGAAGATCTCTTCTGTATGCAGCCATACTCACATAGTTTCTGTTCGTTTTTAGAGCAGATGCAACAACTACTTCACAGTACTCCAGCCTACCCAAACACATCCCAAGAAAATTGGGAACAATCTTATGCTGCAGGAAACTATTTCAGCCCCCCACAGGAGAGCAGACGCAGCAGTGCACCCTGCCTGGGCCTTCAGCCCCTTCCCAACACCAACACCATGAGGACCCCCGGGCAGGTGTTTCCCACCCCGGGACTGCATCCCAAGCCAAGGGCAGCACTTTGATTGCAGAGGGTGGCACAAACGCTTCCCAAGGAAAGGCTCCGGAAAGCAGCGCCTGGGGGTTCTGCTGTGCCTAGGGGTTCTGCTGTGCCTGGGGGTTCTGCTGTGCCTGGGGGTTCTGCCGAGCTCTGGGGGTTCTGCCGAGCCCTGGGGGTTCTGCCGAGCCCTGGGGGTTCAGCTGAGCTCTGGGGGTTCTGCCGAGCCCTGGGGGTTCAGCTGAGCTCTGGGGGTTCTGCCGTGCCCTGGGGGTTCTGCTGAGCTCTGGGGGTTCTGCTGCGCCCTGGGGGCCAGCACAGCTCACAAATCCCCATAAACACCACCCCCTCCCCTCCACTCCCTTTCCCCTCTCAGCTCAGCTCCCCCACACCCTGCGGTTTCCCGGTGTCAGGCCCGGCACGGCAGATCCCCGCCTGCTCACGGGGTGCCCCGGGGAGGGTTCCCCGTGTCCCGGAGCCCGGGGGTGCGGCGGCAAACGCTGCCCACCCGCCCCTACCCCGCAGCCCCTCACCCGCATCCCGCCCGCAGAGCCCCGAGACCCCAGCAGGGACCCCGGAGCTTCCCTGGGCCCGGACGCGGTACCTCCCGGTGCCCGCACGGCCCCGCCGCACCGGAGGGCCCCGAGCCACCGCCCCCCGCTCCCCACCCCGCCTCGGGGGAGGCTCCCGGCCCGGGGAGGAGCCCCGCAGCTACTCACGGCTGCCGGTACCGTCGGCCCCGTCCGGTCCCGGGTATCTCAGCACCAGCACGGGCAGCGGGGCCCCGCCGCGGGGTGCCGGGGGTCTCCACACGCCGGGCGGGGCGGCGGCGGCGGCTCCATGGCCGGGGTAGAGGAGGAAGAAAGGAGCCGAGACAGTCGGCGCCTCGTCCTCCTCCTCTTCTCCCGCCGCCTCCTCCTCCTCCTCCTCCTTCTCCTGCCCGGGCTCGGGCCGCTGCTCCATGGCGGGGGGCAGCTCTGCTCCGGCTCCGGCCCCGTCCCGGGAACTTTCCGGCGGTAGCAGCGGCCCCTGCTCCGCCTCCGCCATCGCGGCCCCGAGCCCCGCCCCGCTGCTTGCCCTGCCCCTGCCCCTGCCCCTGCCCCTGCCTGCCATGCCCCTGCCCTGCCCTGCCCCTGCCCCTGCCCCTGCCTGCCATGCCCCTGCCCTGCCCTGCCCCTGCCCCTGCCCCTGCCCCTGCCTGCCATGCCCCTGCCATGCCCCTGCCCCTGCCCGCCCTGCTCCCCCACAGCGAGGGGGCTGCTGCCTCCAGATCCGGACCGAACCCTTTTCCCCTCCTCACCCCCCGCCGCAGCCGCCCTACCTGCCGCGGGGCCCGGCCCGGCGGGAGCAGCCCCGGGAGAGGCTCCCCCGGCCCGGCCCGGTCCGGTCCAGCCCGGAGCAGCAGGCCCCCGAAGGATGGGTGACGGCAGCCGAATCCCCGCACTCCGGTGGGTGTCAGGGGCTGCCGGCGATACGGACAGGACCCGGGTTCCACCCCTCTTTCTTTAGAGGGTTTTTTATTTTTTCCAGCCTCACACCCATAACACTTTCTTTTTCATGGCTGCTGATTCGTCTCACGCTTGTAAGAAAAATCAAGCTGAAGACAAGCCCGGCCAGACTCCCAACACAGCTTCCCAGCCCTGCTGGCTGTGGGGAGGGGGTTCCCCGCAAGACCCTGGCCCTCAGGTGTGTATTTCAGGGTCAGCTTCTACCCCCAGCCGCAGAGGAGGAGGCAGCAGCTCCGTGCCTGTGCTGTCACCTCCTGGGACCAGCTCCTTGTCCCCAGGAACCACTCTGATCCAGCCCCCAGGAAGCCTGACTCCCACCTCCTTTAACTTCCCCTGAAAGGAAGATGTTACACCATCTCCTGCTTCCCCCCAACCCTTCCCCAGGGTCAGAGCTCAGGGACAGCAGCGTTTTCTTTTCTAGATCCTCTAAGAGGAGGTGACAATACCACTCCTAAATATGTTCCTCACTATTAAAAGTACCAGGTAGGCTGTAGCCATGGGGGTTTCACTCAGGACACTGTTTTTCTGAAGGCAGTAATGTAGGTTTCTCACTCAGGCAAAACACTTAACATGGACCACAACATTATCAAGGGGCAGGGAGACAGCATATCAATCTGCCAGGTTTTAAAGAATTTCCTGCATTCAGTGCACTGAGGGGAAGCTCTAACACATTGCTCCTTTCTTTTTAAATCTCACGTGATTTTTTGCAAAAACAAAACTGTAAAGGCAACTGCTTACTGGAGACTTCTTCCAGCACTGCCCCAAGTCCTGCAGCATTTTGCAACTACTTTAGCAGATGCTTTAATATGCTTTAGAAATCCAAACATACAACGTCAAGATTTGCATTTGCCAGAGCAAGCAAGCGTAAAAAAAATTTCCAGACTGTTGCTGGTAGAATATTATGAAAGCTCTGGCAAAATCTAAGGCAGCAGCAGATATTCCCATATGTGCTATTTAGTATATTTTCCTTGCCCTTTATAAATAGAAATTTAAAGGCTGAGAGACAGAAGGCATTGTCTGCCCCTCTGCCACTGCACATTTTCCACCCAGCCTTACTCTGTGTGCTTCTCACCCACCAAGGATTATGTTTTCCAGGTGCAGAAAGACAAGAGAGCAGCTCCTATCTCAGAGCTCTCTGCACGCTGCCTGTGTGCTTTTGAAACAAGAATACTTTACATGCAAGTGTGCAAGGGATTCTCTCTTGCATTACCATGCTAGGAGTGAGCTGACGGAAAGGACCCCAGGGCAGGTGTGTCTGTGGCTCTGCAGGGTGGTTTAGGTGAGATACAGGTGGTGCCTGAGCCTCTAAGTCCTCATCTGTGTTAGGAGCTGCTGAGGAAGAGCCCAGGACCAGTCCTTTCTGAGCTGGTGGTTCTCAGCAGGATGATTGCCATCCCCCAGCTGAAGTCAGTGTCAGCACCTTCTCCAGAAACACTGCTGGAAGACGGAAAAAAAACCAACAGTGACCATGACCTTGGCCCACTTCTCACTTATTTTCCTGACCATCACCTGTATTCCTTCCCTTCTTTCACACCTGTCCATTTTCATAGGGATCTTCACAACCTTTTTTTCCATCAGGGATTTCCCTTCAGCATGGAACACCTCTAAGAATTGCCTCAGGAATTCAGAAGTATTTCTTAGAGGAACATGACAGTGTCCTCTCTCCCATGGCATTAATAGCCGTGGCATTCCCATGATCATTCATACACAAAACCATACAGAAAAGAACTATTTATGGCTTTGTCCAATCTCTGAACTAACCAGCTGAACATTATGCCATGTTTAATCTTCATTAGGGCTGCTGAGACTTGCTGTGCCATCTGCCTGCTCTGGGCCTGCTGAGCTGCTGCCTTCTTTCTTACCTTCTGCCTTCACCCCAATGCTTCTGGGGAGCACGTCTGCAACAGCACACTAATTTATTATTTCCCTTATTTATTGCTCAGATGGCAGTTGCCAGCATTTTCCTTGCCAGTTGCCTACAGCTTTCCAAGGGAACACAAAGCTGCCTTGGATCTGCTTACCTGTAGGTCTATGAAAGATGGGCAGCCCTTCATTTTGGCAGGGACAAGCACATGAGCAGGAGCTGCAGTAATGGGACCAGTTAGCATCTCTGCTGGATAGCTTCCACATCCCGTGTGATGCCTCCTATGGAATACCATTCTTCCCCAGAAAAAGCACCTAAAGCTGCTTTTTTTTCCCCTCAGCATGTTGCCTGTACCAACCTCTGCAAAGCCTTAGGGGGAGTTCCTCAGTGGGAGTCTTGTGATCCCAGAGCAAATTTAATAAAAGGCAGAGTTTTGGGAAAAGCTCTAGTCCCTTCCTTGGCAAGGCTGGGAGCTACTGTGACCTTCTCTGACCTTCTCACAGAATGAGGTAGCCCCAGCTTCCCTGGTGAAGAAGGGCTCCAGACTACAATTTTCGTCTTAAAAAGCACACCTGACATTACAAATGCTCCCCAGCCTTTGAGCTCCTACAAGAGCTGAGCTCCCTTTTGTTACCTGCAAAGCACTGCATTAATTGCTGTGTCCCAGGAGGTTCTTCTGATCTTAAAATCCTTCCTCTCCTTTGCAAGGTTTTAGCCCCAGGGAAAGGTGTAAGGGCTCACCCCCAGCCACTTCAGGATGTGATGAATTAATCCTTACTTCCCTGTGACCTTCCCTCTCCCCATGCAGCACAGGCCCAGCACTGACCTGAACCACACCAGGTTTTTCTTCTCTCCTGCCATCAACACTCCTCTGGCCCTCACAGTAGTTTCCATTGCCCCTTGCCATGCAAAATGCCACAGCTCTACAGGCAAAGACCTCCCAAGCACTTTCAGGAAGGGGATCGATTCCCAATGCTTTGTAGCCTGTTTCTATGCAGCAATTTTTGCCCTTAATTGTTAACATTTTTTATATTATTATACAGGGTTTAACTGCTGTTTGGACAGCAAGTAGCAGGGGGCAAACAAATGCAGAGCTATTGCAGTCAGCAGAACGTGTCATTTCACTATTCCACTCTATAAATCCATCTTCCATAACAGAATCCCCTCCAAAATTGTTGTGCATAGCTCCACACCCCACATATAAGGACTACAGAAAGTCTCCTTACTTCTGTTTCCACCTGTCCAGCCTAAGTTTAATTGTTTTTCTGCCTCCCTTTTTAACAATCAGCTTTGAAAATTAACAAATTCTCCACTCAGCAATTAACATCAAAACCTACAGAAGCACATTTCACTTGCAGAAAATCAGCAGAGCACCTCTAGCTGCATCTTTGAATTCCAGCATCCAACCTCTTATGGGTTGAAAGACACACACTGGTGTTTTGGCTTCCCCAGAAACTATCACACACACAAAAACCCCCAAAAGAAACCCCCTAAATACACTAATGCTTCCATAACATTACTTAGCACTTACTGACAAGACAATTATTCCCTTTAAGTGACTTCACATGAGAAACAGAGCACTTTTCAGATGCTGCTGCTACACAAACCAAAGCCTGGCCAAGTGCAGGTCTTACAAGAGAGTGTTTTGTTAAACTTTTAAGAAAAATTAATCGGTCATTCCTCCTCCTTTCCAGACTGAACTGGAACTGGCCACTGACAGTCAGCTCCCAGCAACCATTTCAGTGTGGGGTTCAGTGAGTTTCCCACCAGAAGGAATGGTGAGAAATGATACAGTTTGAAAGCTGACCTTAAATGTCTTCAATTTGGTCCTGTATCAATGTCATGTTAGACCTAGAACAGCAAACAGTTAGCATACATCATAGCTGGAATGAATGTATTTTTCACAGACAGAGTGATATGAAATGCACAAGTCTCTGCTTTGCTCCTGGATGAATTCAGAGGGGAAACAGTATCTCAGGCCACATGAGATTTAAGTAATAGCTTTCTGCTTAGATACAAAATAAACAATATTTAGATAACCTAGATATAGCTATAGTCCTTAGACTTCTGATCACAAGATAATCAGAAGAATTGGAGAAAGTACCATAACCACACGTATCTCATCCTGCAGCTCCAGACATGAGGGACCAGAACAAGGGAGTGCAAAGGAGAAGGCAGTGACAGCTGCCCAAACCTCATTCCCAACCAGTCCTCAGGAGGCCCCTCTATCCCATCAGTCAGTCCTGCACAGCCCATTTCATTCCCTTACAGCCTCTCAAAGCCAGGCAACAGCATCTTAATAGAGGAAAACTACCTCAGCACACAGGCTGGGTGAGGAAAGGGCCCCGTGCTACTTTAAGAGATGGCACCTTCTGAAAAGCTTCCTCTGAAAACACAAATTAAAGATACCACCACCACCACCACTCCTGTTTTCTTAAGAAAAAGAAAACCTACGTCTTTTTATAAAAATTTTATTGGATTCAGTATTGCTACCGGGAGGTGTCAGAAGCAGAGGAAAGCAGGTATCACTGAAGCTTCCTGCTTTTCTTGACTCCTGCCCGAATGCCAGAGAGTTCCCCACCATATCTGTCCAGCTCCCTCCGCACTTCCCGGACTTGGCCCTTGCGGCGGATCTTGGCTCTGCGGAACTTCTCCCGGTGCTTGACCCGGGGGTTTCTATCAATCTTCTTCCTCTTGGGTGTGAGGCCTTTGTTCTTGATCATCTGGTAGGTCACACCTCTCTTTTTATCCAGATCCTCTCCTTCCAGTGCTGCCTCTTCTTCAAGTGTGTCTTGGTCTCCAGTTCTCTTCCTCTTGAGTTTCAGCTTTTCCTCCATCATCTTATAATATTTTAGGGCCGCCTCCTCATCCAGCTCAGACTCCTCTGACACTTCAGCAGCACTATCCCGGCCATTTGCGAGCACAGGAGCACGTTTGGGCTTGGTTTTCTTTGCCTCCAGTGGGAGAAACACTGCAAACTTCTTCTCCTTCCGTGATCTACCTTCCTTCTTATCATAGTAGTTTTTCAAAAGCAGCCGAACTTCAGGGGACAACTTCTGATCTATAACAGCGAGCTCATTGATGATATTTCTGTAGGCAACCAGCCGCTCAATAACGGGGTGACTCTGAACTGCCATCCTCTTGCACTTCAGCACCAAATAGAAGCTGATGTTGGCACAGTAACTCAAGTAGAGATGATACTTGGTCTGCAAATACTGGCTGCCTTTCCCCTGGGGGATAGTGCCCTTCCTGACCATCTGCAGCAGCGGGTGCAGCTCGTCCTTCAGCTCCATCAGCTTGACCTCAAAGTCCTCAATCAGCTGCAGGAGCTCAGGGGACTCCTGCTTCAGGAGCTTCAGCTGCTCCTTCTTAGGAAGGGCCTGCAAATCCTTGTCAATCTTCTGTCCTTTTTTATCTTGGGTTTTCTGCTGCTCGGCCAGATAGCCCTGGATCACATCCAGCCCATAATCATCCTCCCCTAAGTCCTGCACCAACCGCCTCTGGATAACTTGAGCCTCCTGCTCCTCTTCCTCTTCTTCAGCATCAACTTCTTGCTGCTGACGCTTGCCCTTGGCCTGGGCATCACTCCCATAGTCTGTGTCATAATAATGCTGCTTGCGTTGGCCCCAGGAGAGCTCGTGGGGGAGCTTGGTATCCTGATGGCCTTCCTCCAAGTCGCTTTCCATGGAGAGGTCCCCGTCTTCAACCTCATCTTCTTCTTCCCCCTCTCCATCCTCCTCTTTCCCTTCTCCATCCTCCTCCTCCTCCCCTTCATCCTCTTCTGCGCTATGGTCCACAAAAAGGCTGATCTCCTGCACCTCTTCCTCCTCTTCCTCACCCTCTCCATCCTCCTCCTCCTCGCTGTCCTCGGGCAGCTGCAACCCCAGCACTTCCTCCTCCTCCTCCTCCTCGCTGTCCTCAGCCTCCTCCCCGCTTTCCAGAGCCGCCATCACCGCCTGGAACTTCGCCTCCTGCAAGTCCTCCTCCACCTCCTCCATTGCTCGGGGGTCCAGCTCCTTGCCATCCTCCTCCTCCTCTTCCTCCCGTTCTGCAGGGACTGCCCGGGGCCTCAGGAGGGTTCCGCGCCGGGTCCTCATGGCTGCTCCGCTCCCTTCCGCTCCTCTCCGCTCCGTTCCGCTCCTTCCGCTTCCGCTTCCGCTTCCCCGCCCGCCCCTTCCTCCCACACACCCCGCAGCCCCGTGCCTTGGATCCGGACTCACTCCGGATCAGGAGGCGGCTGGGCTGACACCGCTTTGACAGAGTCATTCGGAGCCCTCAGGAGCTGCCCGGCCGGGGCAGGCAGGGGTTCTGGCTGGTACCAGCACCGAGTAATGCCACCTAAACCCAAAAGTTCCTCTTTTCCCTCCTTGGTTTCGTTTGTTGGTTTTTTTCACCTAAAAGCCTGCACATGTTAGTGCTGTCTGCATAGGAATTTAGAGGGCAAGAGGGGAAAAAAGGAAGCTGGAAAGCACAGCTGACACCTGTGCCCTCGTACCTGAAACCTCTTGTCACTCAGCTCCCTCCAGCCAGACCCAATTTCCCAGAACCATTTCCAAGCCCGCCTGGACACCTGTATGAACTCTTCCTGTCCCCGGGGTGCTGGTGCTGGGGGACAGAGACCTCTCCTGGCAGGAGCCAGCCTGCTTCTGGGGCTGCAAAGCTGCTTCCCAGCCCAAGCCCAGAAATAAATGCAGAAATTAAGCAGCCACACACCCTTCTCAGCAAGGAGTTCTGTGTACAACAAGCACGGGTGGGTTTTTTCCTCACCACAGAACAGGTGCAGGTTTGTTTATAAATACTCCAGCCTGCCTTCTTGTGGAAAAAAAAAAATTTAAAAAAGACATGTCAAGCAAATATTAAGGTTATCTGAAACAGAGTAAACAACTACACTCACTTCTGGTGCCTGGGTTCTGGCAGGGACAGCAGACAGGTCTCACCATGAGCTTTGCTTCTGGCACACTCAGGTTCTCCACAGGGTCACCTCTGGGTCAAAAGTTTCCATGGATGCTCTAGCACCAAAGACACCTCTTTCCTCAGACTAAGACAAACTCCAAATCTGTCTGGGTTTGAGTTATCAGCTCCCCTGGGTGCAGGGCTGTATGAGAGCAACAAGAATAACTTGGCTGAGACATGGCATTCCCACCCATAACTTGGGTTTGTTGAGTGAGACATGGCACTCATCTCATTTGTTAGCCACACCTTGGGGGGGATTCTCACTTCACACAAGTTGGCCACTAAAATACCTCCCTGCTGACCAGGCTCTGTAATCTGGCTGCTGGGCCCTTCTGTGCTGTGTGCCAAGCCCATCCAGAGAGCTCTGCAGCCAATTTCTGCATGGTTGAGATTCCAGGTAACTTTCCCAAGTGTGACTTCAAGTGTGACCCTGCCCCTGGCAGAGTCCATCCCACTGCCCTCACAAAGTAGCGCCCTGCATTTTTTTTTTTTTTTCTGAAGTCTTCCCTTTCAAAATTCAGAGCCTGAACAACAGACCAACCTCCACCTGGGCTCTTATGGGTGGGAATGGAATTGACACATCGCCTCTCAATCCAAGGTTAATTTATAAGAGCAGAAAGGAATGAGCATCTCCAGACACTGAAACCTCACTGGAAACATCCTACTGCTTGTGAAGCTGGAGCTGACCTCCAAAGTGTGTCAGTGAACCCAGTTATCAGGAGCTGCTCCAGCCCAACCACACCAGTTAGCTGTAAGCATCAGTGGAATCACCACTACCAATACAATAACCAGAGACTGCTGCAGGTCATCATTAATCCACTGTATTCTTTGCTTCCAAGTGAGAAAAGAGAACAGAAAGGCATAGAACAGTGGTAGTGGATGGGGTGTTACCTGGAGATGCCCTGTGCCCTGGTACAGCTCTCCTCCTCTCTGCCCTTCAGCCAGCACAGCAAGGACACACACACATACCACTCTTTTGCTTTACTCATCCAGGCACCTGCCCAGATTCTTACCTGGAAAATCCTGGTTCAGCGTGTCCAGAGACAAAGAGAGGCACAGGAGAGGTGAGAGGAAACAGAGACTGCAAGGCTGGTTCCTATTTCTTGTCACATTCTCAGTTATTCCTCTGCTAGCCCCTGCCTCACAGTGAGTTTGGGAATCTAGCTCCTCACTCAGACAAGGATTTTAACCTGGGGTGATGGGTTGCCTGTCTCTTCCCAACCTGCCATGGTTCTTTAACACCTGCTCCCTCAGGAAATTTCCTGGGAATTCAAATATTGATGCAGAAAAAGGGGGATAGTTCATAAAAGTAACAGTCCATTAAAAAAAAAAATCTTCCTCTAAAGAGCTTGCAGACTTGATAGAAATTCTGAGAGACATGCAGGTGGCTGAATGGGACTAAAAATAGCTCTCCCAACACCATGTAGAGCCTGAGGGGACTACATGCAGTCATGTAGATTTAGCAACTGAAATTCAGATATGCTGAGCACCAGCAGCTAGGGAAAACCACCAAAATCAACAGAATCACACAGGACAGAATTTTGCTCAGTCTCTCCCAGTCTGTAAATCCTCAGGGATGTCTCTGCATGGATTTTATCAGTGCAGTCTGATAAAATGAACCAGAACCCCCTTATCAGTGGTACTGCCTGCACCCCCTCTTTTTGGATGTTTCTAAAGAATCCCCTATTTTTGTTACAAAACACATGACTGGAACAAATAATGCTTTAGATAGAAACCTCTGCCTCCCTGTGGTTAACCAGGTTTATTCTTAATCTCGGGCAGAAGGTGGGGACAGGGAACACCTTACTGCTTCTTCAGAAAAGTGCTTCACAATCTGTTGGCAATACTTTCTGGGAAGGAGGGAAAGGCAACAAAACCAAATTGTGTCCTTTTAAAATAGAGCCCTAGTGAGAAAAGTTTTTTAAAGAATTATGGCATGATGGGATGCCTAGCAAGGAGCTGGGCTCCCAAGGGAAACTTTTCCTTTGCTGATGCAAGACAAAAGCTCATTGCATCATGCAACCACCAGATGTTTGTGCTAGAAGCAGCAGCTCAGGACACAGATTCTGGGGTCTTTCAAGAGCTCTAGGGTTAGGGACACAGGTAGCAAGGTCTGAAGGAGGAGCTTATAAGGTGACAGGCTGCCCTTTCAGCAGCTGGGATGTCTGGTAGCATTGCCTGATGACTTCAGCCTCTTCAGAGCCTGGCAAGAGCAAGCAGCCCCAGGCTGTGCAAAGCCTTTATGCAGGCACAGAGCTGCTGCTCTGCTGCCCAGGGAACAGCTGGAGGACCCTGGGGTATTTGCCATGTGCTGCTAATGTTAATTGAGAGAAACAGACATTACAGGCAGCACCATTTGAGAAAACACTGATGCAATAACCCTGGAAAAGAACAGGCCTCATGGCATGGTAGTTTGCTCTGCCTCCCTTTTGTCCTCTGATGCAGGTGTTTGGTGGCTCTGAGATTTCCTTAATGTGTGGCCTTTTCTGCACAGGACACATATTCAGAGATAGTCCTGGTGACTGCAGGTTACATTGCAATATTTGTTTTTCAGAGGTACCCAAGTGATCCCAGATCTGGGACAATACCCCAGCTCATCTCCAGTACCCCCCTCCTTCAGGAGAAGCCTGCTTGCTCACCACCTCAGAGAGCTTGCCTGGGACCTGACTCTTATATCCCGCATCCCATGGAATCCCTTTTCATTTGGTAAGGAAAGAAACTCCTCGAGGGTGGGCAGAGCTGGAGGAAGAGTTCAGCTTTGCCACAGACCTGGTTTCTTTGCTTCTTTCACTCCTCCCCTTTCTCATCTTGACTGCTTTGCCTGCAAGCCCTTGGGGGGCAGCTCAGGGCCTTACTTTGCACAAACTCTGGCAAAGAGGATTCTGATCTTGAAGCCCAAAATGTTTCCTATAATATGAGTAATGTGATCTTTAAGTCTGATTTCTCAAAACTAGGAGCCAAGGCTGTGGCTCCCTCAGCTATCTGGGCACTTTACTTTCCCCTCCTCACCCCAGGTGGGACACTGCCACTGGCTCTGATGTTGTCCCCTCAGGACCAGGAGGGTTTTGCACTCCCTTGCCCTTAGCAGCTTCATTGCTTGTTGGTGATGAGCAGATTAAGATGCACAGCAATAGTGCAACCCCCTGCCCCCATCACCTTTGAAAGCCTGAGGTGTTGGTGCATGACACATGCCTGGTTTCAGACCCCAGCCACAGCCTCCTCAGTGGCAGTGGCAGCCAGCTGGGCTGTTTATTTTAGGAAACAAATCTCTATCATTTGCACACACCCTTATAGGCAGACACAGGCTCTGCACTCCTGTTCTTCAAAAGAAGGGAAGGCAAGATGAAGAGCTCTTTGCTGCTCTGCCTGGCCTTGGCCATCTCCGTGGGACTCATCCTCGTGGCAGGTATGTGGCAAGGGGAAACCTGTGCTTAGGGCACCAGTGACAGGGTTTGTGTCCATTCCTGACTTTTACAGTCCCAACAATCCAACCCCAAAGCCTGCTGAAGCAGGTGTGCTCCAGTGGTGCTGGGACACCTTGGTGTCTTTCTGCACTGCAGAGCTGTGTTTCTCATTGCTGCCCTGGGGATTAAAACGTGATGACTAGCTCCAAATCTAAGACTTTTTGACTGGCCATTTTTGATCCAGTTTCTGAAGCAAGAAACCACAAACATTCATTCTTGCTTTCCTGCAGTGCTAGGAAACTTGCAAGACTCTTGCCTATTAGATTTAAAGCTTCTAAAATCTTCCTGGTAATCCTGTCTCTTGGCTACAGTCAATTTATTTCTGATTAAACTCTACTTTATCATGTAACTCCACTACTTATGTTGAAATTAATGTATTTTGAGGCTACTTGAGCCTCTTCTATTCTACTGAAGTAGCTATTTGCACCTGCAAAATAGCTACTTCAGGGTAATATATTTTTGGTATTAATTTGCTTCTTCACTATGCTGCAGCTGGATTCTGTTTGGCTTCACAGTATATTCCAGGACAACCCAGTATTGGGAGATGAAGAAATTTGTCAAAATAATCTCTGCATGAGTGTTGAGGGGAGAGGGGACAATGTTGCAGTAAATCATGCACCAGAAAACCCAACCTGCAAATATTTAGAAAGGCATTAAGAAATTTTGTATTAGCTACCTGCTCCCCAGAGGGGCTACTTCATGGTAATTTATGGAATTATTGCTGATAACACTGTCTTTTATACAGCGTTGTAATTTTACTTTAAAACATGTGGAATACTGGTAACTTTTAGGGTTGCTGAAACGAAGAGTATTACACAAGGAATTAATTCAGAACAATATTTTTAGTGTACAATCAAAAAAACCCCCACATATTCATAAAAGAGTGTATTGCTTCATCTTTTAAAATTAAGTTAAAGCTGGGTCTCAAAGGTTTTGGGATGACTCCCAAAGCTAATAGGATCCAACTTGAATATTTGCTTTGGATTAAGTGTTTAGAAGGGCACACATCACCTACACCAGAGGGAGAGCTGCATGAAGGACAAGATCACAGAAGTGTTCTGTAAGAAAAAAGAAAAGCCAAGACTCAAGGAGGCAGTGGCTAAAGAGGCTTTTCTAATAAGCTGCTTCCTCGGGGGGAAATGCTCACGTGGAGGGATGAGTTGGCAGAGAGGAAACATGCAAAGCAGGAGACTGGAATAAGGGATATCAAGAGACAGTCAGCATTAACCCAAGTGGCCATCTCCAGGTGCAGAGATGGTGCTGCATTTCTGCCTTGGTGCACACATTTTTGCAGGGGCATTTGTAGAGCTGGGCAGCTGTGCTGGGAGCCACAGAGAGAAGGACTCACTGGGCACCTGCTGTAGAAGGATATATAAATTATGAGAGCAGTAGAAGGGGCAACATCTCCTGCCATGGCTGTGGTGGCTTCTCCACTGCTCAAAGCAAGGGACTGGATTAATGGCTTTCCTAATGGAGAAAATTTATAGGGAATCTTCTTTAGGAAGTGTTCTGCTGCCAGTTTTCACAGAAGCATTTGTAACCAGCAGATGAATTGCAGAGTCACTCTGAGGCATCGTTTTACATAATTTTGGTGCCTTTTTTATACTTACAGTGCCTGTAAGGAGTGGAAACAGAGGAGACCAGTGTATTGCAGGGGCAGGAATGCAGCTCTGAGAAGCCTTAGGTAGAAAACCTGGAGGGCTATTTGCATTACACTGTACAGACAAGATACCTGGGGGCTCTGCATGCACATAAAAGCAAAGCTGGCTTGTTATGTGAAAGACCAGAGGCTCTGGGTTGGGGAAAACCAACTAGCAAAGAACAAGCTATTTCAACTCCATCTCCTTGCACGGTAGGAAGGCACTGCATGTCACCAGGAACATTCAGAAAGTCCTCAGGGTAACAGATGTCTTGTTTGGCTGGTTTGACTCAGCTGCATATTGAATAGGATGCTAAAAGTACAGGGGACATACCCAAACTTCTCTATTTGAGTAAGAATATCAGGACTGGATTGTCCCTGCAAGGACCACGTGTCTTCTACTGCCAAGTCAGCAGAGTGCCTTCCTGCTGGGTCCTGGAGTGCTCTTTGGCTTCTGTTCCCTCAGGATCCTGAGGGACAAGACACCACTCAAGGAAAACTGACATCAGCCACCTTGGCAAGGGCAGAGCCATTTATTTAGAGGCTAGATCCAAACTGGGACTGGTAGAGCAGCCCCATCACCTCCACATACAGAAGCTGTAGACTGAGGAGGACAGGGAGCTGAACTCTACCTTTGCTAAGAGGCTCATTTGTACCTGTTGCAGCCTGGAGTTTCATCAGCCAGATGCTCTCCCAGTGCACATTTCTGTCTTCCTCATCACTTGGCTCTCTGCTAGAGCAGGATTCAAGCTTTTTCTCCTTCACCCTAGGATTGTGTATCCTGTGTTTGCAGGTTATCCACGGGACCCTGAGGACAAGGAGTACATGCTGGTGAATAACAAGTGTAAGTGTGTAACAGTGACCTCAAAGTTTGTCCCCTCCAAGGAAAATCCTGATGAAGAAATCCTGGTGAGAAACATACGCATCATGTAAGTGGCAGACAAGTGTAACACTTCCCCTCCTGCTCACCTCTGTGGAACAGGACTTCCCTTTCCCCTGCTTCCCATCTCCTGACCAACTGAACTGCTTTTCCCCTGGGCTGGTTCCAATGGGGGCCTGGAATGTTTCTTTTTGCTTTGTTTTTGGAGCTGACATGAAGCTATCTGGTGTTTGTCCTCTGGATACAAAAACCCATTTCCATGTTTTAAGCAGTGCAGCAGTATCTTAATGAGGCTGGGGAAGTAGAGTATAACTTTTACAGAGCTGATCTAATCTGAAACCAAACTGTCTCCATGACACTGGTCTCATTTACCAATCCTATAGCAAGCCTGCTGTTTTATAGGAAATAAACCAATTAATGCCTAAAATATCAGAAAAGGTTAAGCCTATGAGGTATCTCTGAGTTCAAGAGTAGGATTTTGTCCTCTTTATTCCCCCAGGGTCAGTGCTGCAGTTCTGGTAGAACTCACAAGGGGAGGAACACTGATAAAACATTCATGGTGAGGGCTGAGAATTGCTCACAGCAGAGTAGTCCCCTGTTTAATAAGCAGTTTTCTCTTCACTCCTTTGCAGAGTCCCCCTGAAGGCTCGAGAGAACATCTCTGACCCCATATCCCCACTCAGAACCAAGTTTGTCTACCACATGAGTGACCTGTAAGTAGTTCTGTTTGCCAAGTTCATTTCCTAAGACTTCACCTCTCCTGCAGCATTGCCCACAACAACTCAAAAACCTGCTTTAGGCCAGGACAGAAGTTGAGGTGGGGTGATAGGGGAAGGTTTTCCCCACAGAGCAACTTTCAGAGCTTGTTGTGAGATCAGAAATTTTAATCTCTGGGATTAATTCAAATTAAAAGGTCTCACATTTACAGGGAATGTTTTGTTCTCCCTCCTGTTGCTCTCAAATGTCTCCCATGTAAGTAAATTAAACACTGGATGTTTAAGGCTCCCATTCAGGGTCAGTTTGGCCAATTGGGGTTTGGATGGGAGTTCCTGTGGAAAGCCCAACAAGGCCACAGAACTGTCCTGGCTACATCTGCAGATCCCCAAGGGGATTTTGGCATCTTTTCATCCCAACCCGTAACACTCCCTCTATTCTGTCTCTTCCAGCTGCAAAAAGTGTGACCCCATAGAAGTTAATCTGGGTGGTGAGAGCTACCAGAGCCAGCCAAGCAGCTCCTGCAGTGCCCCTGAGACCTGCTACACCTACAACAGGGACAAGTGCTACACCACAACCCTCCCATTCCTCTACCACGGGGAGGTTAAAAACGTTCCAGTAGCTCTGACCCCCACCTCCTGCTATGCTGACTAGCTCAGCCCACTGCTGTGCCCATGCCCATCCAAAACACACCTGTAGCACCCTAGCACCCAGCCAGCAGTGCCCAAAGCATCAGCTCCCAGAGTACTGCCAGCTTGCTGCTTTGTAACGTAGCCCCCAGCAGACCAGGAGCAGCTCCCAGGAGCTGGTTGTTAGAGGCTGATCTCCTCTCCCTGGCACACTCCTCCAGTGCTGCTGTTGTACATCTGGGCTGCTGGCACCATGCAGACCAGCTGTATCTGAGGGATTCCCTGGAAATCAAGGGGACTCCATCCATTTACATCACTGGGCAACCTGCCTTGGAGTCTCCCAGCAGTCTCCAGCTGCCATGGGGGGCTGTGTACTTCCCTCCCCCAGCAGCCTAAAGCAAACCTTTGCACAACCTTTACACCAGACCCTGGGGTTACGTTGCCAGAGTCTGTGCCATCAGATTTCAGAGAAAAGATGAGGGATGGGACTGAGTTCAGTTTTCAAAATGAATTTACAATTGGATATTCTAGACCCTTCTGGCACTTACACCGTTGCAAGCTTCTAGTTTTCAAGTACATTTAGGAGATCAAAAGATGCTTCTGCCCTGAAGTGCTTTGCAAGGCTGCCAGGACCTCAGCTGTACCAGGAATAGTAAGCTCTCCTAGGATGTGGTAGGAATTTCACTTGCCATGCTTACTGATATTGCTGCCTTCGTTCAGCCCTGCTCTCAGTTGAATGGATGAAAAAAAAATCCCATCTCAGCTCAAATTTCTGTTCTTATTCTTCATTTTGCCTTTAAAATCTCAAGAAATTCTATGAAGGTGACTCAATTGCTAGAGCAGAGCCCTAGTTAGGGATTCCTTCCTTCTTCAAACCTTTTTTCTTCCTGCAGGAAACCCTCACCAAATAAAGGAGCTGATGCTGTATTACACCTTACACTGAAATGCATGACACTCTTGTCCATAGAAACATCACATACATTGCAGTTGGGATGGGCTGGTATGTTTCTCACTCTTGTCAGAAGTTGATTGTAAGGCCCTAGGCTGTTCTGAAAAGACCTTATCTGGACTGAGAAATATAATTGGACTACAAAACCAGAAAAAAACCCCAACACCCAGACCCCCCCCCCCCCCACCTTACTGCCATAATTGTAGCTTTGTTAGTGAAACATTAAATCAACTTTTTTTCTGCAGCAGTCTGTGTGTTGTATTCCAGCTCAAGAACTCATAAGAAAAATGCCAGTTTTATAATCATATTCTTCCCTCCTTCACAGTGAAGTAAGCAGCTGGCCCTAAATAACTGCTTGTATCTCCAGGCAAAGCCTCCTGAAATACCAGGACAGAAATAATGACAGATTGAGGCTGAACTGGTTTATGATTTTAGGATCAGCTCTGCGTCACTGAGCTGCTCCAAGGCCCTGAGTCAGTGCAGCATCAGAGTCTAAAAATCCAAATATTGCCTAAATCTCTTGAAATGGCAATGCACAGAATTGTCCCTCACCACTGAAAATGTGCCTTTAAGACAGGAACGTTGAGGGTGTCTGTTCTAAATTAAAAACTGTCTTTTAGAAGCCAAATTAATTTTGTCTCAGGCTTGTAGGAACACATTTCTATTTCATCTCCTCACAGACTCCTTCTAGACTTAAATATGCCTGTCCTCCTCATCTAAGTACTCTGCCTATGCAGAGTTAAGGAAGGATTTCTGACTAGTTTTTCTTAGAAGTCTTTTAAAGCCTGGGGATTTATTCTCACAATCCAGTTTGCAGTTTGACCAAAAAGTTCACTTGCTAGCAGCAACTACAGCATGTACCAAAACTGAGCAAACCAAACTGCTGAGCCCAAAGACACTGTTTTGCTGTAGAGAACTGAGCAAGGAAAGCAGTTTATAACCATAACCAACCATGTAAAGCTGCAGTTGCACCCACAAATAGGCCAGGGCAGCCCAGCTGGGACCCAGCCTGCAGGCAGTGATGCCTGAGAGAACTGAGAGCACTTCTTTATAGTCTGTATAGAATATATATATATTCTGTAAAGCTGGGGGCACAATGTGGGTGTTAACAAGCAGCAGGTTGTTGGTGGGTTAGGATTTTTGAGGCAGTGTTACAGCTCAAGCCTTCCTCAGTGCCTTCCAGACAAGCCCAAGCGGTGCTGAGCTAGCCAAGTGGTTTGTGTCTGGGATCTGGTAGTCCAAATCCTCCCTTCCAACTACCTGGCCATTTCAGAATACCAAAACTACAAGTTTATTCTAATGGAGGATTGTTTCTTAGGAACAGCTCAGCAAGCAGTTTCTGTTCATTTTAAGATAATTTATAAATTAGTGTTAACTCATGTAAGAACCTTGCCTTATTTTGTCATATCTCTAGAGATTTCCTTGCAAGCTTGGGATGTCTCCTCTAGAGGCTCTGTTATAATTTCCCCCAGGCAGCATTTTCAGAAGGAACTAAAAAGTTGAAAGATAATCCCCTCTGGATGGGGCATGGCTTTAGTGCCATCCAGCTCCTGGTTTTGCCTTTGGAAGGGCTGCCCTCTAGAGCAGGAACAAAGCCTGTTCTCTTTTGTCTGGATGTTGAGCATCATCACTTTTACAAATTTTTTTTTTTAATATATATATCCCAGGACTACAACAGAAAAACCTAAGGGACTCTCTTTGAGCTGTAAAAATTGAATTGCAGGCTCAGTCCTCCCTTCAGCTGATGAAACCAGTGCTAAGCCCTGTGGTGCTGCACAGATTGCTTCCCAGCAGCAGAATCCCCTGGGATTGGTATTATCCCACTGGAGCTGCAAGTGAGTGAGCATTCATCCAGGCTGTTCCTGGAACATCCCCCTCCTCTGCTGAACAAGAGACAGCTACCAGGTCTCAGGTTGCAAATAATTGATGAGTCTGTAACAAGATCCAAAAAACAAATATTTGTGTGGGGCTTTGAGACTTGCTTCTTTTTCCTGAAGGAAGGGAGAGAGCCCTGACTCTCCTCCGAGTAACAAAAAATGCAATTATTAACTCCAGGAAAACCAACTCCTTGCCACAAGGGAAGGCCAGGAATTCAAAGGGAATTGAAATGAGAAGTGAGCCAGCAAATATACCACAGGGATGCAAGCAAAGCTTCCAAAACATTCTGAAAACTCATCTCTGAATTCCCAGCCTGTAACTACAGGGAATTTTATCCCATCCATGAACACCACCAAAACATGCTTAATGGGTTAAAGAAACCAGGGAAACACCTGCAGTGGAACATCTCAGTGCCTTAACACTCACCTAGGTAAGATCTTTCCTCCTCTGCTTTAGTTTCCAATGGAATCTGATTTCCTGATTTACCATAAGAACAGAAAACACTAAAGTGAAAGTGTTTTGGATTTATCTTTTTAGGGCATACTTAACCCCTGCATCAACTAAAAAAGGAAAGCTGCTCAAAAAATAGCATAGCACTTTTTGTTTATCATAAGCTTTCCAAATATTTTTCCATACTTATAAAGACTTTAAGGGAAAAGAAAGGAAGAAAACCAAAGCTTGTTCTCTACAATCTCCATAGCACTTACATTCTTTGTACAAAATACTACATTTTTTAAACAAATATTTCTTTACCTTATCTTTAACATAAGCCACATAAAAAACTTCAGCTCAGTCATCAGAAAGAAAAACTAAAGCTTAACAAATACACACATAGCTCAGAAAATAACTCAAACTAGAGAAAATAATTGTTCATGATTTAATCATACCAAGAAGCTACTTTAGAAGAATTCCTTAAGTTTTCAACAAAGGGGTTCTACTTACAGCAAATATGTTTTTGAGTCCATAGCTTCCTCCCAAAAAGCCACAGAAAAAAATTTCCATTCTTCCTTCTGTTTTACAAACAACCTGCTTCAGTAAAGAAAAAAAAAAAAAGCACAAAGTTTTTTCCCCAGTGAATTTAAGCATTCCTGGCTTGATTAGCTCATTGCAATCAGACCAATGAGTGTGCAGGAGGAAAAGGGGCTTAGGGTATAAATACTCAAATTGAGGAGTTTGCACTTTGTTTTTTTGGAAGCACCCAGGCTAGTTCTACAGTAGTGGGTTTTGCTTTAATACAAATGCTTTTGTGAAGTTTTTCTTAATGTTGATAGGAGGCAAATTCAGGTAAAGTTTTTTAGATGTTTTATGTTTTTGTGAAGTAACTGTAAAGCAGCAAAATATTGATATTTATAGCTACTTCAAGCAATCAAGTTTCTTATAAAAGAGGGGTAGAGTAATTTTTCCCAAAGACACAAGAAAATATTTTTTCTATTATATGGTAGCTGCTTAAGGACAAGTGGTAATAGGGAAAGTGACTGAGGTATGAATAATAAATCTTATAATTAGTGTAAGTTTATGTATTGGTTGTCAACTGAAAAAGTGTAGGTTCTTTTTAATTTCTCTAGTCCTCTGCAGGAGCTGTTGCCTTTGTACAAATAAAAGCCATAGTTCTGTTACTACATCGGCAGAGGGCTGCTGTGTTTGTGAAGGGTTTATTTTGTGACTTTACAGCAGCTGTGAGTAAATCAGAGTAAATCAGAGTAAATCAGGCTGTTCCTGCCAGCATGCCTGCTCTCCAGCTCCACTGACGCTTTCCCCTTTATTCCTGGCTTAGAGAAGCTTAGTGTGAAGCACGCCTGGTTTTGTCATTAGCAGTTTAAGGAGCAGCTGTGTATTCCCACTTTGTTTTCCCAAAGCAAAGGCACAAAGTGGGGGGGGCCGGGTTTGCCAGGGAAAAGCCCAGCTGCTCCGGGGGTGCCGGGGCCGAGCGCCTCGCACAAGTTTGTCCCTGGGCGGCGGCGGTGGGAGGGGGCGGCCCAAGATGGCGGCGCCCAGCTGGTAGCTCACGTGTCCCGGGCCGAAGAGGCGGCGGTTCGGCTGGACCGGGTCAGGAGTCGCCATGTCGGGCCGCCAGGGAAACAAACTGCCCAGCAACCTGCCCCAGCTGCAGAACCTCATCAAGCGGGACCCAACCTCCTACACCGAGGAGGTAGGGAGCCCAGCGGGCCGGGGGAACCGGGAGCGGGACCGGGCCGGGGGGGGTGGTACCGCGGGGTTGGTGGTGGTACCGGGTGGGGGCTGGTGGTAGTACCGGGTGGGGGCTGGTGGTAGTACCGGGTGGGGGTTGGTGGTACCGAGGGGTGGTGGTGGTACCGGGAGGTGGTACCGGGGGGTTGGTGGTACCGGGGGGTACCGCTTTGAGGTGGCGCCGCTGACCGTCGCCGGGCCTGTGTGTGCTCAGTTCCTCCAGCAGTACCACCACTACCAGTCCCATGTGGAGATCTTCACCTTCCAGCCCGACAAGCCCAGTAAGGAACTGGCGGAACTGGTGATGTTCCTGGCGCAGGTGAGGGCCCCGCTGCCTTTGTCCCCAGCGGGGGGCTCGGTCCCACCTCCCCGGGGTCAGAGGTGACCCGGAGGGTTGGGCGGGTTCTCTCTCTGCCCAGGTTGCCCACTGCTACCCCGAGCCCATGGCCAGCTTTCCCCAGCAGCTGAAGGACCTGCTCTCCTACCACCACACGGTGCTGGACGCGGAGCTGCGCATGGTGAGACCCCAGCCCTTGCTTGGCAGTTCGGGGGCGTTTTTAAAAAATAGAGATAAAAGCGAGAGGAGGAGGGTTCTGAAACGTCGGTTCCGATTCCCTGGTTCTCTCTTCCAGACGTTCTGTAAGGCTTTGATGTTGCTGAGGAACAAGAACCTGATAAGTCCAACGAGTCTGCTGGAGCTGTTCTTCCAGCTGCTGCGGTGCCACGATAAGCTCCTGCGCAAAGTAAGCTCTGCCCCCCCCCCGGGACACTGCCCCCCCCCCCCCCCCCGGGACACTGCCCCCCCCCCCCCCCCCCCCGGGACACTGCCCCCCACCTCTGCTGCCAGGAAAACGCCTCCTGCTTAAAGCTCAGCTTCACAGGATTTGCCTTGAAAGCCAAAATGTTTGCTCTCCGTGCCGGGAAGGAACAGGGGGTGTTTGTAAACTCAGCTTCAGAGCTCCTCATTTTCCTGCCTTTCTGTTTGTGTGGTAAATTAAGCACGTTTTGTGAATGCATAAAAACAAAGTGTATTTTTACAACTAACTTGAAGCAGAGAAAAGTGGTGTCAGTGGTGTGTGGCTTGGTCCCTCATTTTAGGACTAGCAGTGTGCCTGCAGTGGTCCCTGCGTGGCTCCCAGGGCTCACTCCTCTCATCTCCCCCTTCACAGACTCTGTACACTCACATTGTCTCAGACATCAAGAACATCAATGCCAAACACAAGAACAACAAAGTAAACACAGTAAGTGTTCCAGCTCCTGGTTCTGCTGTCCTTTAGCCCCTTGATGTTGTCAAAGACTTGCAATAGATGATTCCAAACTTTGTTTCCCCTTGCAGACATTGCAGAACTTCATGTATACCATGCTGAGGGACAGCAACCCCACTGCTGCCAAGATCTCCCTGGATGTGATGATTGAACTTTACACAAGGAATATTTGGTAGGTGTGGCAGCTGATTCCCCATCCTTCCTGGCTGCGAGGAGGCATGTTTCATGGGACTTCATTTTCTGAGCCATTATGTGAAACTGCCAGACTTCAGGGAAAAGCTAATGTTTTATTTCCTTCAGGAATGATGCCAAAACAGTGAATGTCATCACAACTGCCTGCTTTTCCAAAGTAACAAAGGTGAGAAATCACTTGATGAAACTGGCTGTTGCCTAAGCTATGTTTTTCCTGTGGTATTTAATTGCTAACAAGCTTCAGGGATGATCTGTGTCCTGAGAGCTTGTGTAAGTTGTGAGTGTAGGGCTGTTTGTCCTGTCCTATAAGCTTACACTCTCATTTCAGGTATTAGTTGCGGGCTTGAAGTTCTTTCTTGGGAAAGATGAAGATGAGAAACAAGACAGTGAGTCAGAATCTGAGGTGGGTGTGGTGTTAAATCATATCTTCTCTGTTTTTCAAATTCTCGTATCTGCCATCCTAGTGACCAATCTGGCTCTACCAATCTGCTTCTGTGTGATTTAGTTTTCCATCTTGTTTGCTTCAGGCATTTCTAGGCTCTGCAGCTGGCCCCAGCTGATAGCAGGATGCTTTTGCTGTCTGTCTGAAAACTTGTGCTAAAAGCTCCTTTGCTTTCCTTTTCTTGTAAAGGAAGCAGTTCACTCTAAAGACCTAAGCAGGGGCTGCTCAGTCTAGTTGATGGGACAGGAACTGCTAGATGTGTCATGCAGTTGTGGGAAGAGGCTTTCACCTAATGCATTAGAAGCTTGTCTGAGTTTTTAGCAGTCTGCTTTGTCATCAGTTTTTCCTCTACTTTCTGTTTACATTCTAAGAAATGTAATCCAGTTACCTTGAAGGCTGATAACCTAACAGGAAACCAGTTAATCCTAACACAGGATATCACTATTTGTGAGTGAACAGTTCTTTAATTAACCTGATTTATAAACTGCTGTAATGAAGTTCTTGATGAAATGTTTCAATCTATCATGCATGTAGGTATGTCTCAGGTTTTGGATTTTAAATGCTGCTGTTGCTCTATGATTTGTTGTGAGGCACAGTTTTCAATTAAAGTACATAATCCTACAAAGATAAATACTTTCCCTCTGATTTCCATTTGAGGCTTGTTTCCCTTGCATTCTTTGAGCAGGATGATGCTCCCACAGCCAGGGATCTGATGATGCGCTACGCGACCAACAAGAAAAGCACCAAGCGCAAGAAGAAGCTGGAGAAAGCCCTGAAGGTCCTCAAGGTGAGGAGAGGGACAGCTCTGCTTAGTGTTGTCCTGCAAGAGCTGAAATCCTCTTGACTTGGCTGCCTTAGGTCATCTCTGCTAGGCCAAGGGCCTCAGCTGCTCCAGCACCCCCTGCCCAGGCACAGGGCAGTGTTTGATGTTTTAGGGTGCAGGTGGTGGCTTTAGTTCTGCCCTGGGTACCTTTGTGTGGGCCCCAGCTTTAAGTATGTGGTGTCTGGGTAAGGGACTTCTGAATGCAGGTCCTGGTGTCTTGGGTCAGCTGTCAGGAAACCCTCTGCAGCTAAGGAGTGACAGGTTACTTGTTAAACTGCCCCTTTCAAGAGATGAAGGGTAAGGAGCAGCTTTTAACAGCAGCCTGCAACAGAAGCACCTGCAGCTTCTTCATGGGAAGAAAATAAAATTTCTTACTCTTCTTGCCATGCAGAAACAGAAGAAGAAGAGCAGGCCAGAGGTGTTCAACTTCTCTGCTATTCACTTGATTCATGACCCCCAAGGTAAGCAGGTATTATATTTTCTTTCTTCAGGTACTGACATTTAAGAAGCAACTCTGCCAGGAGAATGCAGTGACAAATAGATACAAGTGTGATGTAGATGCAAAGTGATAAAATGTGACCACTACTGTGCTATATCCTAGGCTTCTGTAGCACTTCAGAGAAGTGTTATCCATCCTGATGGGCTTTTGATAATTAAATGCTTGCAGATAGACAAGGAGGAGGCAGTATTTTATCATCTACCTGGTTGCTGCAGCTGGGGATGTGGCTCTATATCTCCTCTTATGTGTGAAGGCCATAATTTGTGTGAACAGGAAGGAATCTATCTCCTACAGCTTCCTTGGCTTAGCCCCTTCAAAACTTTGTTATTACTCTAGTCTCTTTGTCTCATCTCACTTAACTTGATCTTTGTCTGATCTAGTGAACTTCCAGGAATTTTGTTGTTCAGATGAATGTGAAAATGTGTCTAAAACAGCTGAGCTTAAGATACTGCCCCTGTGCTTAGGATGTTGTGGAACTTGTGCTAGTTTTCCTCTCTGCTAAACCTGTGCACAGCTTTACACCTTCTAGGCATGTGAGAAGAAAAGTAACCCACTGGGAGAAGTGCTCTGGCTGCCTTTAATTTCTTCTCTGCAAGGGCCCTGAGGCTTAAACCCAAACCCAACTGACTGCCTCTTTTAGCATAATCCCAGCTGAGTTCTGTACATGCTGTTTTAAGCCTATCACCAATCTATGACTTCTTCTAGACTTTGCAGAGAAACTGCTGAAGCAGCTGGAGAGCTGTAAGGAACGATTTGAAGTGAAGATGATGTTCATGGACCTAATCTCCAGGCTGGTGGGAATTCATGAGGTACATGCTCTGATTAATTTTAGGATTTGATGGTAGCCAGCCTAGCTTGGGTGTTGGACTTGTGTGGTACTGAGCTCAGCTAGAGAAAGCTGTTGGTCTGGAATAGCTGAGCTCTCCTCATTAGAGAGGAGAATGTGTTCTCCAAGGCCTGTGTGCTCCTTGGGAGGCTCTTCAGAGGAGTCCAGAATTCCTCATGGGGGGCACTCAGGTACAGATCAAAATGACTGGAATGTCTTTCTGTTTGGGAGAGAAGACTGTCCCTGAGGCAAAGGGAAGTGCCACATTGCAGGGTTGTGCAGCAGACTACCCTAATTTGAGTTCTGCAGTCTTAACAAGAGCCACTCTGGGTTTCACAGAGTTTACTTTTTCCTTTGTAGAAGTAATTTCCCTGTCTCCCCATGTGCCAAGAAAAGAACACATGCCATGTAATAAAATCCAAGGCATTTGGAGAGCAAACTGTATAGAATTAGTGCTTTGCTTTACAGCACATCAGCTGGTGAAGGTCATCTCGAGTTAAAGAGATGAGAAGCTAATTTATTAATTGTTTTTCTTGCAGCTTTTTCTTTTTAATTTCTACCCCTTCATTCAGAGATTCCTCCAGCCCCATCAGAGAGGTAGGTAGCTGCTAGCACACAACCCATCTAGTAGCACAGCATGTCCCAGGTACAGTCAGCTTTTAGAGGTGCTGTAAATTCCTGGGTAGCAGTGGCTTAGCAGGAAGGAGCAGCAGTCCAGAGGGTGTGGATGAAGGACATAAAATGCCCTTGTTGCCAGAAGTGTAAAGCATTTTGGACTTGCATGGGATCTGTGTGCACTTTATTGCTCCTTACCTGAGCATTTGAGATGCTCAGCAATGGAATAAAATGAATCTGTTGAGTCCCTAGTTCTCTGCAAATCCTGACTAGCTGAGGAAAGCAACACTGGTTTTTGCTGCTTGGTTTTATTGGTGCTTCACTGTAGCTCTAGAGCATTTCTTCTTGTCTTGACTGGCTGTTGAGGGTCTGCACTGCTGCTGGAGTGGAGCCCAGGTGTGTTCCTAATGCTTGGTGGGAGAGGAAAAATGGATAATTTTCAGTCCCAAAGAACTTCAGACTGAAACAACTTTGAGACTTGAACTGAGCTGCTTGTTGAGTTAGCTCTTTTAAATGCCTTTATTGGCCAGACTGAACTGCAGCAATATACACTGACATCATCTTCCCACTGTTCTGCCAGAGGTGACAAGGATCCTGCTGTTTGCTGCACAAGCTTCCCATCAGCTGGTGCCACCCGAGGTCAGTACTTCACCTGCCTGTGGTGTGCAAAGGGACAGTGGGCCAGAGAGGAGATATAACTGAGTGGAGTTGTGAGCAGGGGGAAAAGGGAATCCGGTCAGACTATGAGGTTTTAAAAGCTTATGGTACATTGGGATATTTCTGCAAATTACAAGGGTTTGTTTTCTGTAAGGGGAGAAAAAAATCCTGTCTTGATTTCTGCATGAGAGTTTGTTTAGGAAGTATTTGCAGGCTCTAGAAACAAGTCCTGAGCTCTGCTTTTCTGTGAAAAGGCCTCTGTTAATATGTAATTGTTTCCACCATTTTATTAAATGGGCATTAAATTTCTTTAACCTTTTTTCTTCCTTTCAGATTATCCAGTCAGTGTTAATGACCATTGCCAACAACTTTGTCACTGACAAGAATTCTGGGGAGGTCATGACTGTAGGGTAGGTACAGAATCTTAGAAAAACTGTGGAACTCTCTCTGAACATGGAAAAACATTTTCCTCTTCTAAACCACTTTCAGCTTTCTCCTGTCGTTGATACTGTGCTTTGGAGAACCACTGCATTGCTTCTCATATTCTCCTCTATTTTGCTAAATGTATAAGTGTTTGTCAAGGCTTTTCAACTCCCAGATAATCCAGTCTATTCCTGGGCCAGTGGGAGTCTCTTCCAACTGAGCTGTTCAGAACATAACTTTTCCAATTTTCTAGGATCAATGCAATAAAAGAAATCACAGCAAGATGTCCTTTAGCCATGACTGAAGATCTGCTCCATGACCTTGTTCAGTACAAGAATCACAAAAATAAAAGTAAGTGTCTTAGATGGATATGACTTTTTTCCTCCTGTATCATCTGGTCCTCCATTTCTGTAGCTTCCAGAATAGTAATATCTTGGCTGTTTTTGGGGGGGCTTGGGTATTGCTTTCAGTATGTCTGAGTTCCTCCATTCTGAGTGTATATACACAGGAGACAAAACAGTCAAGGGTAGTTAGGGCAGGGGAACTAACTGACAGAACTGAAGAAGGGAAACTGCTAGTAAAGACTTAGCCCTGTAGAAGAGCTGGATCCTTACTGGATGAATCTGAGGCAGGTGTAACTTCAGAAGAGGGTTGGGCAGGTTGTAAATAATCATTATCTGAGTGGGCTTTAAGTTTGCTCAGAATTCTGGTTTTCTGTACTTATTCTTGCCTCTGTTTCTGGTTAGATGTGATGATGTCTGCAAGAACTCTGATACACCTCTTCCGTTCTCTGAACCCAGAGATGCTGCAGAAGAAGTTCAGAGTGAGTGGTTTTGTGCATTGCATTTGCTACAAACATAGGCTTGTGCTCAAAAACTGAAGTTGTGCCATAGCCTCTTGAGAAGGAGGTGGAATCATGCCTGTGTTCTTTCCCTTGCTACATTTGATGTCATGTACTCTTACTTCAAGAGTCCCTTAATTCAGATTTATCAGACTTGGTAGCAGAAGGATGATGCTACAGAAGCTTTGCTTGTCTTCCTAGAATTTGTTTAACTTTTTAATAATTAAAGATCTTGCCTTACTTCATCAGGCAGAACTTGTGTTCTACCTGCACCCATCCTCTCCCCCTTTTTTTTCTTTCTGTGGATCTGTGAGCATTAAAACTGTACTCTGCTTAGCATTGTTATGTTAACTTGCAGGGCAAGCCTACTGAGGCCTCATTGGAAGCCAGAATTCATGAATATGGAGAACTGGATGCCAAAGATTATATTCCAGGAGCAGAAGTACTGGAAATTGAGAGTCAAAAGGAAAAGGGAGGAGCCCAAGAGGAAGGTTGGTCTTTTTCTCTTTACCACTTCTGAGCATTACTGTCACCAAAAATTTATTTGGAAATGAAACTTGGTGTTTGTGCATTTCATTTGCTGCTGTCACACGTTGGGTGGCTTGCACATGTCTTTTCCATTGTCACAAATGTATCCTTGAATTAGAGCAGCTTATCCAGTGGAGTTTGTTACTGGGTGTTGCTTTGTCTGCCTGATAGACACTGAGGGACAGGAAAGCAGAGGGACAAGCACTGCAGCTATGGAACTTTGTTGTAGCCCTTCCTAAAGAAAAGGTTTTGTGTATTACAAAGCACGTTATATTGAACTGCTTTAATTAACTTCCTCTGTAAATGCTTCACACAGCCTGGAAGCCCTGCCTGACCAGGAAAAAAGATGTGGTGGGATTTAATTTTCAAGGCTGAAGAGTTTGGCAAATGAAGCCTGAGGGCACTGGGAATATTGCAGTGGAGGTGTGCTGGAGGAATAAACACCCAGATATGTCATGCTGCCCAGGCATGTGAACACAGTGACTAGTAAACAGCCTCTAGAAAGTAACTCAGCTATAAATTGCATTGCTTCCCTCTTGGTTTGGATGGCAGGGAGTGGGGAAAGCCACTGCTGAACAGTGTAATAAGGATTAGCACCTGTAAACTACCCTGTTTCCTCAGTCTGTCCCAAATGCACTTTGTTTTGAGGATCTTTAACACCAGATGAGACTTGAGCTTTGCAAAGCACAGCACTGGGACACTGACTTGTTGCAGGCTGCTTTGGGTATTTTCTATGGCTGGCTTGGTTTTGAGTGAATAGATTTACACTGATAGATTTCTTGTACAGGCTCTGATCACCAGTGTTCCAGGTTTGTTGAAAGCTCAAGATAAATAAATGGATTAAGGCAACTGCAGCTCACAGTAATGGCAAAATATACTAGGTGCTTGAAGCAGCCTGCTGCAGGGGTGTATGTGTGTTTACAAAAACCTCACACTGCCATGTGCAGTTATCACTATAAAAAAAGCAGTATCTGTAGCTGACTGCATGTGATGTGGGTGTGCTAAGACATCAAAGCTGAGTTTTGCACAGCTCCAAATCATTTTCAGGCCAATTTGGTTGCTGAACTTGCCAGTGGGAAAGCATGGGAGCTGCTGGTGTTCTCAGCTGTGTATGTCTTAATGATTAACAAATACCAGTGGGGTGTGTAAAGTAACTTTTGTCTTTGCAGTTCTAAGGCTGAGATGCTGAGAACCCAGAGCTTGCCTTGTTTGGTGACCATGTCCCTGGGCATAAGAGCTGATAGCTAATCAGAGGTGTGATGGGAGTATTTGATGCAATCAGAAATTATTTCTACCCCTGTATTAACATCCCTGTGCACTTCTTCCCCTGAGCAGATGGATGGGAAAGTGCAAGTCTGAGTGAGGAAGAAGACAATGAAGATGGAGAATGGATTGATGTGCCTCACTCCTCAGATGAGGAGCAGCAAGAAGTGGTGAGTGGTAAAAGTTTTCTACCCCAAGGACAAATAAGTCTTGTTAATAGCAGACCAAATTCTGTTGCTCTGTTCCTTCATGTGGCTTCACCAGGATCACTGAGGTTGCAGTGCTATTGAACCATTGTGCTGCAGTCTGCATGCTCTTAGGGTGAGGGGGAGAGGTGAGGGAATTCTGTCCCTGTGCTAAATTCCTTCAGAATCTTGATACTTAAGACTGCTTTTTTGAGCTCTGAAATACTGTCGAGATGTCCTGCTCTGTCCTAATACTGCATGTTGGATAGAAAGAATCCCAACAGCTGATTTGTAGCATTTCCCAACAATATATTGCCCCTACCATAGCTATTTGGGGGGCAGAGGCTGTGGATTATGGCACAGGAATGGTTTGCAAAGCTCTGACTCTTCTTTTTGTAATTTTTTCAAAAGGCAGAGAAAGTGAAAAGCATGCCTGTGGAGGAAAGAAAAGCCAAAGCTGCAGCAGTCAGTACCAGCAGGCTGCTGACCCAGGAGGAGTTCCACAAAATACGCCTTGCTCAGCTCTCCAAAGAACTTAATGCAGCACCTGGCAAAGGTGCCAAAAGGAAAAATATTGAAATAGATGATGAAGAGGAAGAGGGCAGGTAGGGTATGGACTCCTGATGAGTGTTTTCTTCGTAATCTGGTGATACAGCTTTTAATTGCAACAGGGCACAGATCTCTGCTGTTTGTCAGTATTCCTTGGTGGCAGGTGTCAAACAGCCACCCAGCCTAGAAGGGCTCATGTGAGGTGTGGCTTTTGGGTTTTTTGGTTTTTTGTTTGTTTGGTTCAGTGGTTTTTTGTTTTTGGTTTGGTTTTTTTTGTGGCAGTAGTAGCATGGCTGTATCTCCAGAGTTTTTTAAACTTTGTGTATAAAGCAGGACTTGAAGAGCAGTACTGAGAAACTTCTGTAGGGCTTGTCCCAAGGGGATTCACCTCAAAGAACAAGAAGCACTTGAGTTAAAGTATGTAGGAAAAGAAAGGTTTAAGGTGACTGAGAGGCAAAGGGTCTGGAGAGCATCTTGGTTTTCCTGCTAGATGAAGTGTAGTGTGTGATGGCCTTCTGTTGCATTTTTGTGTGTGTAGGGGAGAGTTGCTTTCACTCAGAGATATTGAACATCTGCATAAGAAGCCGAAATCTGACAAGGAGACCAGACTGGCAACTGCAATGGTGAGGAACTGGGCATTTTTTATCTGTCTTTCTAGATTTGGGTGTGTGTGTTTGTCTCCTGCAGGAGGAGGTGGTGGGATTGTATCTAAGATGGGTCCTCAGCTGCTGTCTGATTTTTGAGAAGTGTCTTCTGTAGTGTGTTGTTGCATCTTGTCTGTGACAAAGAGCTTCTTGGTGGTCACAGGTGACAATGAAAATACACACAGAGTGTTCAGTGTAACTTAAGAAATACAGCCAGCATGGAAGAATGTATTTAACATCCACAGAAAGTTATACTGAACCTGGATGTTTTGCTCCTTCCATAAAACATCTTGCTTCAGCAGCTGATGTGAACTTTAAGGAAAGGAAAATGACCCTTTGTTTTAAATTACATTGTCTATTCTAGGCTGGAAAAACAGACAGAAAAGAATTTGTGAGAAAGAAAACAAAAATTAACCCATTTGCCAGCTCTTCCAACAAAGAAAAGAAGAAGCACAAGAACTTCATGATGATGAGATACAGCAATACTGTCCGGACAAAAACCAAGCGTTCTTTCAGGGAAAAACAGGTAATCTGGAATGCTGAAAACAGTCTGAGCACTAAACTTGATAATGTAGGTGAAATGCTGCCTGTCCTGTGCACCAAGTTGTTCTTCACTTTGTTTCCATTGTTGGAAAGGATTAAGCTAAGTGGCTTCCTTTGGATCCTGCCCCAGAGAAGGTACATCAGGATTTGTGGTGGTGAAGAATGTTTTTGTCAGTCTCTAATGTACACCAAGGCTTGCTGCAAAGGCATGTGTAGATTAGGAAGGCAATGATCTGTTTTCCTTTCTATAAAGTCAAGAATATCATTCTAGAATCCTAACTATAATCCTGTGATAGAGCAATGTTTCACTGATATGGAGTAGTTTTTTCAGGACAGGATTTTGGTGTTTCTTCACCCTCATTATTATTTCTTTGACCTTTTTCCTCTTACTGGCATTTTATGGACCTGCCTGTCCTGGCCTTGAGGTCATCTAACAGCTTGTCACAGATGTACTTCAAGCACAGGCATAAAAAGTTAGTTATTACCTATTTGAAACTGCTTAGAAAAAATAAATGGCTTCAGTTCAGCCTGTGACAGGAGCTTCACAATATGGTGCTCATGGTGGTGAAAGCCCTGCCCTCTGCTGTGTCCTCAGGGCTGGAAGGGGATTCAGGACAGCCCTTGTGAAAGGATATGTGTTTGTGTTGGGCAATCCAGTTACTCCATGTCCCTGCAGGCAGCTGTGCCAAGGGTAGCTGAAGGGATAGCTAAAAGGCAAGGCAGGAACTTGAGGAGGTGACTTTGAAGGCAGTGGGCAGGGAGCCCTGGGCTCTGGGGGTGATGCCTGACCTGTGCCAGCTGTGGGCAGGGACATTGCTCTGCTGGGTGTCACCTTGGCAGGCTGAGGCTGTGCTAGCTACAAAAGAGCCTTTAAAATCCTTTCATCTAACATCCTGGTGGCCAGTGTAAGCTTTTACAGGGTGTTATAAAATGGAATTTCTTTGAACACTGGAATTATGCAGTGATCTCATTTCTGTGTAGTGTTGTGTTTTCTTGCTAAGTTTTTGTGCTAGAGTGCATTCAATGCTTTCTTTACAAACTCTCCTTTGAGTTGTTTCCAGGATCATGTTGTTAGGATAATGTGTATTTGTCTGCAGTTTGCTTTCAGAGCAGCAAGACTGAAACTGGACTAATATCCTGTAGTCTTTTTATTTGCTATTGTTCTGCCTCCTCTCAAATGAGGCTGACCACATGAACCCAGCTCTCAACACACACCAAAAGTTGCAAACAAACAATCCAGCTACTTTTAGGAAACTGCCTTTTACAATGATTCTTACACTTGGCTCACTTCTTCAAACAAACCATCTTGAATGGTTTCAGTCCTTACTCCCAATTGATGTTCTGTGTGGAAATGTTACATCTAAAAAACAAAACTTTTTTTTCATACTTTTTTCACTGAAGTTGGGCCACAGCATCAGTTCTCTTGACCATGATTTGGTCACTTTATAGAAATGGTTTTTGAAGTACTATGTTCTGCTGCCTTTGGTAGAATAAAATGGACTGTTCTCTATATCTAGAGCTAAACCTCTTACCAACTAAAACATGTCTGAAATACACAATGAAGATTCTTTAGTCATATGGAACTTGTAAAAATTCTAGCATCCCCTTTTTCCCCTCATTGAAAAGCAGCTTTGTAATCCTCTTGTAGAAAATGCTATTTAATATAACTTACCTCTTAGCTGAAGTTTTTTCTTGATCTCTTTTAGCTGAATACAAGTCAGTGGAAGAAGAGTTTGTTTCTCTAATATTTTTCTTGATACAGAATCAGCTAATGATGTACTGGAACTTTCTTTTAAGCCCAAATCTTTAGTTGTACTATTGAATTATGGTAAATAACCACTGCAGTTGTTAGCATTTGCCAGTTACTGTGCCCAGTTCTAGCTGATAACTAGTATTTTTTTCTGAGGTTGAAGCAATTGAAACGGGCTGTTGATGTGACAGTGTTGCTAACCCTTTACTTAATGTTCTCCTTACCTGCCTGTCCCACTCTTCCTATTCAGCTGGCTCTTCGAGATGCACTTCTGAAAAAGAGGAGACGGCTGCTGAAGTAACAGCACAGCAATGGAGTTCTTAATCACCAGTGAAGAAGCAGCCCTAGAAAAGTGCTTGTTTCCATGAACCATCATTCCAAAGGAAAAAAGGGACTGCAGTGCCCTGTGGGTTTATCTGCTGTGTTCATAACTGCAGGTTGCACACTTCCAAGTTGTTGGATATTGTATCTACAGGATGGACAGAGGCAGAATTTTGATTTCTTTTGATTCTAGGGAAGAAAGCAATTATCTTCAATTGAATATAATTTACTTTCAGACAGCTTTGTATGTGTAAGTATTAAAGCATATAGCCTTACTGTAAAAAGTATTTTCCTTGAAGGAACTCATGAATAGGTAATTGGAAGGGAAAAGAGTACTCTGGGTCATTGTATAATGTATATAATGTCTTTGCCTGCCTTAAGGCTGTGATTTTACAGACAGAGTAAACTACTTTCTAAGCAGTTTTTTTTTTTTTACCCATTTACTAATAAATCCAAGTTCTGGTAATACAAGTAAGTCCAAGTGAACAGCTGCTAGGAAGTAAAGTCAATATGACCATTGGGTTCTTAGTATCCTTGCCCAGGCACCTGTTTTAGTGAAAACTTGAGGGAGTTAGTGATACCACCCTGTTGTCAAATTCTGTAGGAAATGGATTTCCTTCTGGGGCAGGAGATGCCACATGCACAGTATAAAGGAAGAGTAGTTGGTGAGGCTTCTCTTCCCTATGAAGAAACCAAGCTAATGTTTATATCCTACATGGGAATTCACCCACCTTAGGCATGTCTATGTTGAATATACAGTTGTATTCACTTAATTCCTTTAGAGAGGCTTCAGGGAGATAGAAAACAATGGCCTTGAATGTTCTCTTCAGATTCAGAGGGGCTGCCACTTGGGAATGACAGGAGGGAGGTGGGGTTTGGCAGATGGGTGCAGAGGAGCCTTAATGGCATGAGGAGGGAGTGGAGCAGGAGGCTGAAGAGACCACAGTGAGGGGAGCAGTTGGAGAGTACAAAGCTGTATAAAACACTTTTTGACATTTTTTTCACCTGTTATGAGTGCAAAAACTTTCTGAGGCTGAAATTTTTTGTGGCCTGAGGTGTGAACTAGTGTGCAGTCTGCCCTTTTTCTCCCTTGTTTGTAGCCCAGCAGCTCCCTTCTATCCTATGTAAAATTGGAGCAGCCTTTTGTAAACTCTTCGCTAGAACACCGGGGAAATTAAATATACAAGGGGAAAAGGGCTGTTGGGGGGGATAGCTGGGAGTTAAGATGTCTTAATTCCTTTATGTCCTACCTCTCCGGCAGCACTGAGGGGACGGGCGGTGTCAGGAGGGAGAGGAGAAGGAGGTGTCGGTTCGCTCCCTGAGGTACCGCCTCGGGGCGGGCGCCTGAGGAGCGCGGTTCCCGCCCGCGGCCATCGGGGCCTTCCCGGTGTCCCGGCTCTTTCCCTGCCTTCTTCCCTTCCTTCTGCGGCTGCCGGGAGAGGAGGAGGCGGCCCGGGGCTGGGCTGCCATGGGGTGGCGGCTGTGGGGGCTACTGGTGCTGGTGTGTGGGGCGGTAGCGTTGTCGCCGTCCCCCCCCGTCGCCCCGCTGCTGTGTAACGTCAGCCTGGACAGCCCGCCCGAGGAGCGCTGGCTCCCGCTGCTCCGACATTTCGAGCCCGGCTTCTTGCGAGCTGCCGTGGCACGGATCATCGGGTGAGTGCGGGGCCTGGAGAACCCTTCGAGGGACCGGGGTGACAAGTGCCGTGTCCTTCGGACAGCCCCTTCCTCCCCCGGGGGAGCGGCGTCAGGGGCAGCCCCGCTCCGCTTGGGGTCGGGTTGGCCGCGGAGCCGGTGCCGCGGGGCCTGAGGGAGGAGGGCGCAGGGATGCGGCACGGCTCCTCCGGGTCGGGAATTCGGAGGGTCCGGGGGCTGGGGGGGCTTGCTTGGATTTGGTTTGTTGGCTTTTTTGGGGGGGGGGGGGTGTTGGGTTTTTTGGGGGGTTTCTTGGGGAGTTCTGGGATTTTTGGGGGCTTAGGGTTTTTTAGGGTTTAGTTGGTTTGTTTTTTTTTTTTTGAGAGGTTAGGTTTTTTGGGGGGATTAGGGTTGTTTTAGGGGAGGGGTTTAGGGTTTTTTTGGGGGGGTAAGTTTTTAGGGTTGTTTTGGGGGTTTTTTGGGGGAGGGGTGTTTGGGTAGGCTTTTTCTGGGGTGGGAGTTTTGGTTGTGTGGTGGTTGTTTTTTTGTTGTTGTTGTTTTGCTTTTTTTTATGTGTTACTGCATTTTTGCATGCCCTGGGGAAGCCGGCAGATCCCTGGATCTGTCCGCAGAGCTCTGTGTCTCTCAGCTGAGGCAGTGAACATGTTTTGCAGTGAAACTGTACCCAAATGGGTCCACCAAGTTATTCGGCCGCTAGCCGCAGAACTGAAGCTGTTCATGCCTCAGCCTTTCATGGGGGAAATCCTGGGGCTGTGCCAAGCGCTGGGAATAAGCCTGGGAGATGGAGTCCTCCTGAACCTCGCCTATGAATCCACAGCGTGAGTGTCCTGGACTTACCCAGCCTGGTGGGAAGGGGGGGAGACTCCTTCCTTCGGCCCAAGAAAAGGAGGTGAAGACATGTGGCAGGGCATTGGCACTGTCCTTTCAGTGCCACCTTCTCACACCCTCATCTGGACAGTTTAATTCTCCTCGGGCTCTTTGTGTCCTGTGTTGAACAACAAACATAGCAGTAGTTTATTAATAAAGGTATCCTGTAGCTGTAATGCTGTTGTAGATGTATATCTGCATAAAAGTATACAAATAACTTCGTATAAGGAAGGGCCATTCATCCCAAGTATTAATTTATCTTTGAAGATCATGTAACCTATCTTTCTGTTGTTTAAATTGCTCTCTTTGATCAAAACAGAAAGCAGAAGGAGTAGTTGCAATCTACTTGTTTTAATCATCCGTATGAGAACATTGCTTTTAAACCATCCTCTGGGTGAATGTTCCCAATGACTGTATAATATAACTTATTTGCACAATATAAATTGAATATATCTTTATGACAGCAAACAAAACCTTCAGTGGAAAAAAATCTTCCATTTAATTTTTTTCCCCCTACAAGTTTGAGCAGGAGAATAATGAACACTTGGTGTTGCCTGTAAGAATCCTAAAATGCATGTTTCCATACAGGTGTGTGCATCTCCTTGTACGTTATTTTTCTTAACCTGTGCTACTCAACTCAAGTGATCTGTTTAATAAGGATTAATACCAGATAAGGTAGTCATTTAAGTGCTGTTTTTGTTAGTATTTCAGAGGACACTTACCATGGGGAGCCCTGGTAAGGCCCATAAAATTCTAAGTTTCTCAATTTTAATGATACCAAAAAAAATGAACCGGGAACAAACTGCTTATCAGCAAAACTTCCTGCCTTGACAGTTACAAAAGACACTGCCATGCATCACTAGAATGACAAACTCGTAACTCCAGAGAAAAGGAATTTTTTGTTCCCTGCCAATTCAATACAAAAGTCAGTTTCAGTGAAACTGATATTAAAAATGGAATTTCAGTTAATACAATAAATACTTGCTCTTCTAGAGAACAGGTTTAGACTATTATTGAAATGGCTGACCCTTTAATGACAGGTTTTAATTTTAAAAGGCCTTTGTTGAACTTATCTAGTTGTGATTAAAAACATAAATGTGGGACAAATTGGAATGAAGTAATCTATAGCTGTCAAAAGCCAGAAAGTCTGACTGATCCTTTGTTTATATTTTTAGATGTCAGCTTTTCATCTCAATTTAGAAAAGTAAAATGAAAGGCTGGAATTTTTCCAAAGTGGAAGTGCAGCTTCCTACTTGGTCTGTATTATCTGCTGTTCTGCTGTGCAGTTGTGCAGAGCTACAGTCAAATTTATTTTTTACAATTTTTGATTAAAACAAGGTGGAGGATGAGACTGGGAAGCATAAGTATTAACAATATAATGCAAACTGTTATTTGTATGCTTACATTAATACTTTGCAGAAGATAAACTCAGATTTTCCTTCTGACATGCTGAGCTTGTTCAAGTAGACTGCAGTATTGAAAGGGTTGTCACAGCTTTTTCTAAATAATTTTCTTTTTTGTTTTTGCAGGTTCTGTACTAGTATTGTTGCTCAGGATGACAAAGGAAACATCTACCATGGTCGGAACCTGGATTATGATTTTGTTGATATACTGCACAAGATTACAATTGATGTGCAGTTTATCAAAAGTGGGCAGGTAGGATCCATGGCTGGCATGGCTGGGGGGGTATTTAGTGTAGCAATGTGTTTCCCAGCCTAAATTTGTTGGATTATTAGTGCACCACACTCACGCTCTAGGAATGTGGGATGAATGCTGGTTTTCTTTGCTTTCTGGACATCCAGTTTGTGGTGATAAACCAGGAAAAAATAGAGCAGCATAATCTGGTATCTCAAGATGACTATTTGGGAAGGAAATAATGAAATAAGGAGGTCTTAGAAGATAAAGAAAATAAAGAATATAGGAAAGATGAGTTTTGTCTGGGACCAATTCTAAGGCTTTTATTCTAAGATCTTGTTAATGTTGATGGCCAGTGTGCATGTGTTGGATGAAAATTTCCAAAAATTCCCTTGTGCAGTCCTCATTAGTATGATTTTCTTGATATGCATTAGTTTGTTTTGCAGATGGAGAGATTGTTTGCTGCTTGGCTACTCACTAACTTGAGCAACACTTTTGTAGCAGTTGGAGACTTAACAAATTTTGGTTCTTAAAGTCTCATAATTGGTTTTGCAATTCTTACTGTAACATAGAGTTCTATTGCAACCTATGTATGAAAGTCACAGAAAAAGTACTGCTGCTTTACAATGTCACTTATCTTAAGTACTGTTCTGTCCCAGAATGCTAAAATCCTGCATGTTTCCTGGTTTCAGGTAGCATATCAAGGCACCACGTTTTTTGGTTACGTAGGTTTATGGACTGGACAAAGCCCTCACAAGTTCACAGTCTCTGGTGATGAACGAGGTAAAATATATCTGTCTTCCACACTTAATGTCACATACAGCCCTGCAGTTGGTTGTTGTCTGCTCTGACCCTTCTCTTGTATTTCCCAGAGGGAAAAGTACACTCAAGGGTGCCAGGAAGGAGCTGGAATGTCATGGCTTCTCAGGCCCTGGAGGGGTGAAAGCACACATGTTGACAGTTTTTGGCTGCTGCATAGGAGAGAGGCATTTGTTTATCAGCACAGTGTCATCTGAGCTTGGCAAAGGAGACAGAACCCTGGAGAAAGCCAGGAAGGACAAATCAGTCTGGTCTGTTCAAGATACACAATTGGAGATGGCAGAGTAGGTGCAAGAGAAAAAGATAGTTGTGTATAGCAAATAAACAGCTGGTTTTTTAGCTCTCTGTCCCTGTAAAGCAGCTTTGAAGGAGAGGTGAGAAGAAAAACCTAGGACTGAGATCTAGAAGAAAGGCAGCAGGGCCTGAGAGAATGCATGGAATTACTGGAAAGGCAGCTGAGGAGAAATCCAAAAGTAGAGGAAAGCTGAGGTGTCACTACAGAACTGAAACTGGACAACAGAAGGCTGGCCAGCAGTCAGGAAGGGTTACATCAATCCTTAGTTTTCTCAGCTATTGATAGGTACATCCAACTCAGAGCTTTGGTTTGCTTCTTCCATTTCATTCTCTTCCTCTTTTTTAAAATCTTTTAAGCAGAATATTTTGCTTTTCTTTATTAGCTGTTTGTAACTGGAAGCCCTGTAGTCTGAGTTAGACCAGAATCTACAGTAAATGTTTATTTTTCACATGATGGTGGTAAGAAATTCTTACTTTTTAATAAGACAGTCTGCTGTTTTCAAGTTTTTTTGCATGTTCCACAAACACTACTCACTGTATATGTTATTCATTATATTTAGGAGGAGGGATTCTGCTGCAGAACACATACACCTTTTGATTTCTGTGTCCTTTGTTAATATGGCTTTGTTGCATTCACTAGATTCTTGCCATAGTTGGAACTCATTTCTTTAAGAGCCTGCTTCTCCTGCCAGGGCAGTTATTCAGTCCTTTCAAAACTGGAGTGTCCTGGGCTGATACTCAGATGCCAGCTGCTTTTCATACTAACAGCAGCTTGGAAATAAAGTGCAGAGTCTTAGGAAGAGTCTTGCTTTAGACAATCTTGCAAACCAAAGTCCTGCATCTGAGTGGGCACAATCTGGGACAAAATTAGTGCTGTTGTGTTCTCCTGCTGTTTCTCAGCTGTGTGCCTCCTCCCTGAGTATTAGGATTATTTGAGACAACAGAGGGGTGTTTTAGTGGGTGCAACACCCAGTTCTGACAGAGGGATCCAGTACTGCTGTGTGCAGTAGCCCCTCTGCCAGGCAGGAGCTGATGTGCTGTCACCCACCCATGTGCAACTGCACTGAAAGTTTAGGGAAGGGAGGATGGGAACTACAGCTGGAGAGGGGATGACTTGAAATTAGGGTGAAGGAATATCAGGTGACAAGTATGTTGTTCCTCCTGGCTTTTTCTGGGTTCGGCAGATGAATAATTATAAACTTCTGTTTTCCTTAGTTCCCCTAATTGTCTCCGGAAATGTCATTTTTTTAGCTGCTTTGTGATTTCCATGTAGTTCTTCTTTTTTCAGAAGATGACTAATGAGGTGATTAATACTAATATCTGAGCTGGCAGATGTAGAGTACCATCTCTGAACAGACTGACCTGCAGTCCTTTTGGAAATGCCTTACAAAGTGCTAGTCCCTGTTACAGTCACATCTGACTATTCATTGCTTATCATTCAGCTATGAATAAAAGTGGTTTAAAAACTTAGCAGGCTGCAAGTTACAAATAATTAAAGGAATGCAGTAGTTTTTGCTTGAAGTGTCACTGCACTGGCAGCTTGAGATGCTGTGTATTCTCTGCATGGTGCTGAACACTGTTGCCCTTACTGTCTGCCATACCTCATTTGGTGGCACCCTGGCACTGGAGGCAGAAATATTCTACCTTTGAGAGGATGCCAAAATAATCACTCCTGTCTGAGATGGTTTCTGGAAAGCAGAAGTATTAATCCAGCTGCCCTGGTGGAACTTCAGTTGGGATTGTGTTGTCTGTATTGCCCCCCAACTCTCCCTGGCTGTTAGGCTGTTACTGCCCCCCCTCAGGACATGTTTGTGCTTCATGCTGATTTATAGCTGGCTGGTTTCACTCAGGGTTTAGCTTTCTGCAGGGCTTCAATATCTAAACCTAACTACACAGAAAACTGAGCATTTGGAAGCCAACTGAGGCCTTGCCAGGGTGTGTTAGCCTGGTTATGCAGCACATCCTATTTTATATATAGGTATCAGTAGAAACAGAAGAAAAAGAGCATTATCAGCACTCTGTTCTAAGCAGTAGTAATAAGCTTAAGATGGTACAGAGGCTCCATTTGCTTTCATGTGGTGTGTGCATTGTCAGGTTGGTACAAACTGCCTAAATTTGATGGCTTTGATAATCGTATAGTTAGAGAATGAAATGTATTGCCTTTTGTAATGCAGTAGAGGGAAAGGTTGCAGACCTAGAAGTGGGATTTGGAGAAGAAAGGACGGTGAGAAAATAGATTTCAGTGTATGTAACATGCACATAAAGTAATTTTGTTTGGTATTTTGTTTCCAGCAGGTGGTAGATGGTGGGAAAATGCAGTAGCTGCCTTTCTGAACCGGAATTACCCTGTCAGCTGGCTTGTCAGAGATGTAAGTGCACAGAGGGGTCTGCTCATATTGCAGTGATCTCACTTCTACTTCCAAACTCCTGGTAAATCTCATGTTGCAGCTATTTGTTTCACAGAAAATTCAATAAATTAATCAGTATGTACAATTCCTGAGGGGGACAGACATTGTCCTGAACTGGTCAGAGATGTGTGTAAGAGGCAATTGCAGTCCCTCAGGGGGGCAATCTCCAATCAATGCCCTAAGTGCAAAAACTTCCTCCTTGGGGAGGATTTCAGTATTTCAGGTAGCTGTGATTTGTAATTCATCAAACTGTGGCAACTTCTCTCTTAGATGGTTAGTATCTGACCCAGTGTTTGGCACTGCAGTTATGTTCCATACTAAAAATGCAGAGCTCACTGGTAAGCTGCAGGAGTTAGACTGCTATTTTGTGTAGTACATTTTATTCATCTTAGGGTACTACTGAGATACAACAGGTCTGCTGCTTGTCAGATTGATGAATTACAGTGCACATGAGTGATAGGATTTGTAGGCAAACTCTCTGCAGAATTAGACTTTATTCATTTTTTTGAGTCTGAGATGTGACTTGAGGCTGTGACTCAAAACTACTAGCTGTGGTGCTGCTGTTAGAATTAATTTTTCTCCAGGGCTTTCCCCACCTTCCTGAACAATTTTACTTGATCCATGTTCTCCGTATTTCTTTAGTTTTTAAAGATATACTTCAGTTGTTTGTTTCACTGTGCCTGGAAACAGTAGTTTGTTGGCTGCAGTGTAACTGTTTATGCCAAGGTTGTCACCTGGTTATGGCAGGAGGAGCTAGGCTGTAGGCAACCCTCTGCCTTACACCTTTGTTACCTAAGTCTTCTTAAACCTCTGGCAAGACAAAGACATGGAGTAGTTGTTTTCCCCTTTACCCCCTTTCATCTCTCCCATTGTTCACACTGAAAGACTGCTGAGGGCTGAATGTGCAGTGTGGACATGCTGCTCTCTTTTGAATGGCTCTTTGCACTTTTCACCCTAGGTGTGTGTGTGTGTTTTCTTGGCCTATTTACCAAGCTGGGATTAATGAGTTCCTTTAGTAGTCATATGCATCTCATGTCTGGAAAACTGAGAAGTATTTTCAGGCCACACTTTAGAGTCACTTTCAAGAAAAAAAAAACTGCACGTTTTCAACTTTTCAAAATGTCCCAGTGGTTTTTTTCATGCTTGACTGTGCTCTGTGATCTTTATTTCACTGTGATCTCTTTTTTTGCTTTAGACCCTGAGCAGAGCAGAGGACTTTCAGTCAGCTGTTCTCAGACTAGCAGGGATTCCTATCATTGCTGAAGTTTACTATATTGTAGGAGGTGTCTTGCCCAAAGAAGGCATGGTCATAACAAGGAACAGAAGAGGCCCAGCAGATCTCTGGCCTCTGGATCCATTAAGTGGAGCGTAAGTAGAAAAGTTTTGTTTGTTTTATATTCCCTCCTGAGAGACAGGCAGAGTTAGTGACAAAGCTTTCTTGAGAGGTTCATCTCTTACAAAGGCCTATAGCTGGACAGAGGAAGCTTGAAAGCCTCAAGGGAACCCTTTCTCTTTGAGAAAGGTGGAAAAGGCATCTGTAGGTGTTAATTTTTCAGCCATATTCCAAAGGTGACAAGACTTGAGGGCTTTTCCTGTCTGTCTGACAAGTATTGCACCAGTGAGTTCAACACTTGCAGATGAAGGAGATATGAAATAGTTCCCCTGTGGTGAGAAAGAGCACTTTAATGACTGCAGTCAGGTGGTAACCATTGGCTTGGCAACAGCCAGCCAGCCTGCTGGCTCCTGCACTCCCTACTGTGAGCACTGCAGGCTCTATCACACACATGCCCATAGTGGTTTCTTTGTTCATCTCTGCAATGCTTTGAGATGCCTTTTATTGTAGTCAGTAGTAACTTTGCCACTGGTTCAGAGGTTGTTTTTCATTTGTGTTGAGTAATTAGTGGTAAAGGCTGCCATCTATATCACCACAGGACCCCTTGGGTTTGCAAGGGACACAAGAAAGGGGCTTTTGAGCCTTGTGCCCATGCAGAAGTAACAATTCTTGGCCTTTAATTACCTGTTGATTTGCCTTTGGTTTGCTTTTATGTTTGTGCTGCTAACAGGTGGTTTCGTGTGGAGACCAACTATGACCATTGGACTACCCCTCCTCCTTTTGATGACCGAAGGTAAACTTAGTTTGGAGCTCTGTGCTGAGAACACTTTCATTTTGGAGATGCTTAGACTCGGGCATTTTCTTCTCCCAGCATGTTAGTTCACTGAGCAGGTAGCTTGTTCACTTTCTGTAATGGGAAACAGGGAAAGGGAAGAGAGAAGGAATGATATTAGTACGTGCCAGAGGAAAGTCTGCATGGCATTGAATGGCTTAAAAAATGAGAAATTGCAAGGATTAAGGCATGTACCAAAATTTTCTGTATGAAGCAAAGTCGAGTAAGAGTTAAAGGATTTAGATTGACAGTGAAAAAATATTTGATGGCATTGCAGACATGATACAATCTTTAGTGTAGTATGCAGAACACTGGCAGATTCCTTATTGGTCCCCACTCAGTAACAGAGTAGCTTCAGTGATGTGACACTAGATTGTCACACAGCTCAGGAGTATTTTAGGCCAAAGTAAAGATGCAAAGGCATTTAGTGAGAAATTTTTCCTGCTGGTGCTTTGTAGCCTTTGGAACGTGTTGTGTTAATGGCACTGTTTGTTTTCTGGCAGAACTGCAGCCACCAAAGCTCTGAATGCTACTGGACAACAGAACATAAATTTTGATACACTCTTCAAGGTATCCCTTTTAAATTATGTATATGTACACTTGGACTGAAAATTCTTTTCCAAGCAGAAGTGCAGTTGCATTTTTGTCAGGTATTGAAAAGCTATGCAAGGAAGGCATGGTGGAAAAGGTGTACTGCACAGCTGTGTCTGGAGAGTTTAACTCTCCTAACTTTGGGTAAATGTTTCTGACCTGCTTAGCACCACACTTGATAGTAGTCTAACAGTCCAAGTGGAACGTGCAAGAGGTGAATCCCATTGCCATCATCTTTGTGCAGTTCCTTATTCAAGTACAATTGTAAATATTTCAGCAGGCAGATCAAGCATTAGACATGAATGATAATTAACAGTCAGCTTTGAGAACTTAAATATTGTGTATTTCAGAGGGCTTTAAAAATATTTTCATAAAATGGTCAGATGCTTAAAGCAGCGAGAGAAATCTTTGACTTTGCATAATTCCTTTGCATAACTTCATTCTACTGCTGTTTCTCAATAGCCTTTTAATTCCTTCTTCATTTAAAAAATGACAACTCTTCAAACTTTCTGTACAGGTGTTGTCAGTGAAGCCAGTCTTAAACAAGTAAGTATTAGATTCAGAGAGGTTAACTAGTTCCTCCTGCCATGCCATGCCTCTGGCCACTTAGAAGTTAATCACAAGCTTCCTTAGGATCTTCCTCTGTGTCTGTCTGAATTTGGTTTCCAGCTTAGATTTCTGCTTTTTACACATGGCACTCTGTCTTCACTTCCACACCACCCTTCCTCTTTGGTCTGCCACTCTAGCCAAGGAATTGCACTTTGTTAGGCTCAGTCTGTTAAGGGGAAGTTTCTTTGCAGAAGGGAAACAAATCATTGCTTAGGGGAGCAGCTGGACTTTGAGTCCCTTGTGCCTTTGGAATGTTTGGTTTTGTAATAACACCACATATGGCTGCTTTACTGTACTGGGGAAAGAAAAACAAATTGTGCCAGCAGCTTTCAATTTTATCAGTCTCTTTCCTACTTCTAACCCGTCTGTTCCTAAGCAGAACATTTATTTCCAATGAAGTTTGTTCTGCTGCTTTGCTAGTCTTAATAAATAAATCTTCTTGCCTTTGGAATGTCACTTGCTCAGTCTTTTCCTCTTTCCCTCCCAGTAACACAGTGTATACCACAGTGATGAGTGCTGCACTTCCAGAGAAGTACCAGACCTGGATCAGAACTGAGATGTGAAGAGCTGTAAGTAGCATGCTGGTATGTCAGCTGAAGAGTCACTGGGGAATAAAGCTGTGACCTTGGGTAAAGACCTTCCCTTGGTATTTTAGTGGTAAGAGTTAAGTATTGACTTTCTTTGCAAAACTCATGGATGTTATCTTGGTAGAAGTGCTTTATCAGAGCAGAAGGGGGGTGGGTGTTCTGACCTAAAGGCAGAGAGGTTCTTTCTGTGAATGTTTTAGCTCTCATTTTCACCAGGACACCACTGTGATGTGTCTCATGGCTCCAGGTGGTTGACTATGACAGAAGTCCCACCAGAGTGACTGAATCCCAGCAGGAAGGGATGGTGCTCCGGGCACCCAGAAGGATCAGCTTAATGTGACAACTGTTCACAGGCCCCTGAAAATAAAGAACCTTTGAGGGGTTTGTGTTGTCAACTTGCTGAAAAAGTCAATGTGCTTGAACTCACAAGGTGTCTCACACTGTAGTTATAATGTGTTCAAAGAAAGATCCTAAGTTATGTTTATTACCAAAAAACTCTGGTTTCTTGATCTTGCCAGGAGCACAAGAAGCTGCATTCCAGTTTGAATAGATTTTAAAACTTTTAGTATTATATTTGTAGCAGTTAATTGGATATTTAATTTTAGCATGAGTAGTTTATCTTGATTCTGAAGAATGTTTCATTCTCTGCACAAACCTGTGCGCTCTCATTTATATATTTCTATTTCAACAGACAAGGAGTGAGAAGCTGAAGCTTTCCAAGGCTACATTACATATGCTTTTAAAGTCACTCACAGGCAGTCCACTTCCTTCAGCTCAGGAAATAACTTGTTAGTTCTTTGAAATGTTTCAGGTGATACTGTTAATTAACTAATGAGTGTTTGGTTGATTTTATTGTAATTACATTGATGTTCTATCATGTTGGTGGTTAAAAATTGCTTATACTGTTTTTGGAAAGTTGTGCAACTCGAATGTATTTCTATGCTGACTAATAAAAAATATATTTTTGTGTAGCCTGTAGGTCTGAATATAATAAAAATATACAGTTAACTTGGTTGATTTATGAAAACCAGTGGTGTTATTCCTATCATTGTGCTTTTCCCTGGGCTGTTGAGGGGCTTGTGAGGGTGAGATGAGAGCCCAGAGAGGACTGGGCTGAGGCTTATTGCAGACCAGGGTCACCATAGGTCCTGGTACCATTTCAGCCTTTGAACCACATAAGCTTGGTTGTCCTGTCCTGAGAGGTTCTGTGGGACCTTCATCAACACCAGGATGAGTGTCAGTGCAGAGGACTGTGAATCCCCCTGCAGCTGGGGTTCTCTGGTGCCCAGGCTGTTCAGCTGCTGCTGGTAGCTTTATGGAGGGTGGCAGTTCTGGAATAGAATCATATTTCAGTGGGAAGGACCTGCAGCACTCCCCTGGTGCAACTGCCTTATTCATGGCATTGTCCAAAGGCCTCCTCCCTGCTGCCAGCCTGGAAGCATCATCCCCCTCTCCAGGAAGTCAGTTCTGGGGTCTGACCACTGTTTCCTGTGGTGTTTGTGCATGGGTTATGCAAACTGCTCCTGAGAGCCCTTTCAGGAGCTGGGGGCCCTTTATCTCCTTGTGCTGAGGCTGGCTAAGTGTCATAACCTACTTACCTGCATCCTCTGCTTTTGCCTGGATAAATTCACTGCAAGCTGTGCTGTGACCCAGTTTGTACAATGATGTTGGCAGTTGTATGCCAGAGAGAGGAATTTAAAAAGTAAGAGTTCCTGGAGGAAGATGTAAATAACAGTGGTCGTGGTATCTTTGAGATTTCACAATGACATTGCTTTAAGTTACAGAGTGGGCACTGACACCTGATCCTAGCAGGTTATTTATGTAACAGTAGGTTACATAAAATACAGCAAGGTGCACCTGCAAGTAACAGGAAAAAGATTCTTACAGGTGTCATTTTGCATAATCTTGACCTCAGCAGTGTTAGGCTGATGATGATCTGGCAGTGGGGTGCCTGGGTTCTCAGCAGTATATAAATGCAATCAGATCCATTTGTTTCAATGTATACAGACACATCTGGAGTGTAAAAAATACTTGGTATAATGAAAAGGAAACAAGTGTGTTCTCTCCTCATCTGTTCAGAAGTTGCCCAGCTCTACAGACCACATTACTGAAATTGTAGGGGCTTCTTCTGAGCTTTAAACAAGAAAGGAAACTTGGTTTGAAGAAGTCTAATTATATTTAATCTGTTTATAAACATTCAAGCATTCTGTTTGCCAGAAACATAAAGCCTCTACTTGTTTTTTTTTCCTGACTGCAAGGATCCATAACTTTCTGGCTTAAGTTTGATGACATGCTAAAAATGCAAACAGAGTGGGAAATGGCATGTCTTACAAACTAGATGATTTGACCTGTGTAGTGTGTTGAGATGCTTTTGTGTAAGAAATGAAATTTGATAGAAATGTGGAGAGACAGGATTGTACCATCTTAACAATGCTGGCAACATTAAAATGTAGGGCTGGTTGGGTTTAGGGGGTTTGGGTGTTGGGTGAGATCTTGTCTCCTTTTTGAAATAGGAAGATCTCTTGTTGTTTAAATTGCTTAATAATCATCCTGTTTCAGATTTCACCTGCTTTGTATGTCTGCTTTAAGGACTGAGAAATAAAGCAGTTTTTTTTCTTTCTCAAGTTTCTCAAGCCCAGTCAGTTGTTAACTAATAAAATAAGTTAAATACATTATCCTTTCTGCTTCTATGCTTTTGTTTCTGCTGGACCCATCCCTTAGCTACAAGATTTTTCAGCCCACCACAGGGAATGGGTGAAACCTTTAACTCTTCATGAGTCTGTATTTAGCAAGAGGCAACTTGAAAGCCTGTAAGAGCTGACTCTTAAGGTAAGAGAGGCAAACATTTTGCATTTCTTGTTTATAATCCTCTTCAGTAATCCTAATCCATTGCAGCTCTGTAGCCTTTCTTAAGCATCACATGAGCGAGGATTCTTAAGGCTGCTCAGAACCACTGTGCAGTAAGTAAATCAAAGGCTTTGCACTTGTTGCAGGGCAGCACACAGGTTCTACACTGCAGGTTCTGAAAGACATGGCCCTTCCTGCTGCAGGCCCAATTGTTTACATGCTGAGGAGAAGTTTCTGAATTTGTAATCTAGCAAATCCTTTCAGAGACTATTGATTGCTTTAGGTACTGAGTAGAAAAAAAAAATCTAAAAAGTGGAGAGCTTTGATTGTGTTTATCCTAATAAATCCAAAAGTTAGCAATCTGTGGCAAGGTAAGTTGCATTTTTCATTTTATTTCTCTGTAATAATGTTTTGTGTTTAGTAGTAGTTACTTGGCAACTGGAGTTTGAGTATCCTTTTTATCTGCCAAACCCTATAAAAATGCAGCTGGGAGTTTTCTATCTGAAATTCTCCATGTTGGCACTGCAGTCACTGTGCAGGTGCAGAGCTCAGTGCAGATGTGAAATAGAACAAGCTTCACCATCCTGTTTCCAGGGATGAGATTTGGGGAGTGTAATGTCCAGATGGGACACGTGTAGTATTTACTCTAGGAGGGCAGACTAGTCCAATGACATCCTGGCTGTCCTCAAAGTGAGAGATTTCAGAATACGACTGATCCTAAAATATAATTTAAAATATCTTAAAATAGGAACCATTTGCTCTGTCCAGGGCATTCTGCAGCAGTAATGTTACAGAAGTCTGGCTGTACTGTCCTTTTATCCTGGCCAAGATCTAAAAAACTGTTGGTGTAATGTGCTCCCACACTTGGGCAGACCCCCAAGGTGAAGGAAAGCTGTGTTTAACAAAGCTGGTTATTTTTTTATGATAGCTCAATATTATTTTAGATTTATCTCACTTCTAGCTGTGGTACTGCAAATAGATTTAAATACCATTTGTGTGTTCATCAGCCATGAGAGTTATCCCCCCCAGATGGCTATATGTGTGAATATTTGCCTGTATACACTGATTGTTAATGAATCAACTGAATGATTTTTCATTGGAAAACAATTTTTTTTCCTTTTCTCTACAGTGCACAACTGCTTCCTGCATGCAGTCATGTAGTGTTTTAGCACCTTCATCCAGGTGCTTCAGCTGTGCATGAGGAAGGGGGGGAGGTAGCACGAGGATTTACAGATGGAGTTAGCTCTCAAAGCTTCATCAGTTATTTTATTATAGCTCCTGAAATGAAGGCTCAAGTCAAAGCCTGCCACATTGCTAAAAGATAGAAGCCTGAAATTAGGCTCGTGAAGCACTGTGAGAGTACATGAATGCCTGATTTATACATCTATAAAATTACAGTACCTAGATCTGCAATCTCTGCTATTCATATACAATAGGAAAGGTGCTGAAATGATTCCTATTTATATAGCTAGCTTGAAAGCTGAAACAGTGAGACAGAAACTTACTGTGCAGAAGACAACAAAGTAGCTGGAAAAACCTGGAAGTGGAGGATGTACTTGGTCCCAAGACAGGTCATCATCATTGAGTTTAAGAGTTAATATATTTAATTATAGATTCTCAGCACTGTGGGATGTTGCAGCTGTTTTGCTTCTGACCAAATGGTCTTTCCTGCACCTCTTTTGTGGTTGTGGTGATACTGGGCCACTCTGCAACTTTTTAGGAGCACTGGCTGGAGAACATGGGATCTGGGAGTTCTGTAAATGCCAACTATAAGGACTCCCTGCAGAAGTCTGAAAATGGTGAGTGATTCTTTGAAAAATAATCTTTCCCTGTCTCCTCATGCACATGCCATTGAGAGGCTGCAGTGGATGTGTGTCTTTTCAGAGATACCTGGTTTGCTGGAGGTTGAGGTTATGTATCCCAGATGTCAGACAGAATACCAGCAGGCTTGAGAAAATAACAGCCATTGAGACCAGGACTAGATCCAAATCCACCCAAATCCTGACCAGAAATGAAGCAGCAAAAAGCAGTTCTGTTGGATGGATTAATAAATTGCTAGCTAATGTGTTATGTGCTGACAGTGAGAGATGGTATCACCCTGCTGCTCCTGGTGGACTCTCTTTTTAAAGACCATGCTAGTAGTGCAGGACTGATAAAGCAGAAGCATTAGCAAAGCCAAATTAAGTCTAGTTCTTAAGATAGTAGAAAAGCTGAAAAGCAAAAAGTGTGCTTTTCTCTCAGTTACATCAGTGTAGTGTTCTTAATCTCTGTTAACAGTCTAGGCCTTTTTATGGCTCTTATGGCTGTAATGATTTATATTTATGAAGTCTTCTGTATATGATAGTATCAATTCTCTGGATGTGTGTGCTTAGGTCTGCTATGGAACAAAGGGAGTTTATGAGGGAGACTTTACACATGAGGAAGTGTGAAAAATAAACAGATCCCTTTGTTGCCCCAATCATTCTGTCATCAGCACTGGCAGAAGAGTGGTATGGTGCAAACTGTTTGCCATTGCTTTGAAAACCAAAATACTGATTGCATTTAGAAACTACAAAAGCAGGGATACCATTGTGACTCAGTCTTTGGTTTGTAATTTGTTTGTGGAACTCAGGGTTTTGTCTGTAATTTTACTTTGTTGATAAGCTCCACCTTTTTAAAAAATCAGTTAAGCCTTGTCTATTGCTGTAGCACCAGAGAGCCACTGACTTTCCCAAAAAGCTTCAGTGCTATTTTATGATAATGGATTGTCTATAACAAAGTGTGACATAAAACTTGTTACTTATTTGAAACTGCGTAAGATCTGATACCTCACCAACAGTTTCCCATGACAGTAAAACCTCTCTGAATTTCTTGCCTGTGGTTCTCAAAACCCTTCAGATTTGCTGATCTGCAGATGTGGAGCTGCTTAGGATTTTCCACCCAAGTATAATGTGCCAGGCTCTGCTCTCATGTCCTGTTCCCCCTGTACCAGCCCCAGAGGCTGCTCCTTGTGGAAAGCACAGCCAGCAGGCTCTGTTAAACCAGCTCTGCACCTGAGTGAGGAAGGGGATGGGGAAGGGGAAGTGAAGAAGGTGCAGAGTCCCTTCTGTACGCTGGTTTGTGACCTGTACTGCTAGCACCAACAGGCAGGTTTTAGTTCGAGAGCTGCCCCTTTGGCATGCTTTCAGTAACTTATACAAGGATGTCTGGTTTGGTTTACTGCTTGGATCCTCATAAAATGTGGATAAATCTCTTTCTCTTCCCTTTTTTATTATTTTTTTTCCTAAACTAGTACAAACACTGCCAGAAGAAAGTCATCCAGGTAAGCTAGTTAATTAGAATACCTGGCTTGCAGAGTCAGACTCTGTATAAGTACCATAAAAACCCCATGCCTTGCCCATTTGAAGCTTAAAATGCTGTGGGTGGTGGTATATATGCTCACCATGTGCTTGACAACAAGTCTTGTGTATATTTTTAATTTTTTAAACAATTTAGTTTTCATTGGTATCTGTAGTGTCGTAACTGTGAATTTCTGCTTGGGATTCAGATGAAATCCACCTAACTCCCACTGCAGCGATTGAGCATTTAGCCACTGTAGTAATTTATTTTAGAGAGTAATTGTGACTGTGGTTCTGGTTACATGCCAGGCAAATGACTGTACAGGGAGGAAGGCAGCTAGTGTGGGGTCTGTTGTAAAAGAGGCTTGAAGAGGGTATATCAGGAGCACCAAACTGCAGAAAAAGTCAACCTTTTTTGCCTTCCCGTAGCCCAACTGATCAGGAAGCATTTTCTCAACAATGCATAAGGTTCAGGCAAAGAACAGAGAAGTCATTCTTGAAGTAAAGCTAGCCAAGTCTTACCTTTTTGCCCATGACTTCCCTGTGACTCAGTTCCCCAGCTGCACAACAGCAACAGCTCTTCCCTTTTTGAGCTCTGCAGCTCCTGGTGCTGTAACAGTAACATAATTTGAAGGATTATTATTCTCAATACCTAAGCCTATAGCTTCTTTAGGTAAAGGTTGATGTTTCTTGCTGCAGTACATGGAAGTGGTTTATGTTACATAACTAATGCAAAATCACATAACTGAATTAGTGTGATTTCTTTGTCTCAAGGGGGATTTTCTTCTGTTTACTAAAGCTTTTCCACCCCATGTTCTCCACTGCTCTCCCTGCTTTGGTGTAAAGGGCAGTGCTCTTACACAAACCAGATGCCAAGGGAATATAAGCTTCTGCAGCTTATATTCTTCTGCACCCAGAAATCCTTGCCATTTTGTTCCTTCTATGTCAGTAAGAGGCTAAAGATCTATTTTCCTCTTTTTCCTGTGGATGTTGGTTTTGCCCTCATTTATTCCAAGGTAATGGTACAGTAACATTTCTGCTAGAATAGATCCCTTCTTAAGTTTGTCCAGAACTGCAAAAGCTGAGGTATTTACTTGGATTAAAGGAAGGCAGACAAACCCCATATTTTTTAAGATTCTGGAAAAGGGACTCAGTGTCTTTGTTTTCCCCCAACTCTTTGTGTGGCCTCAGTTGAATCTCTGGTTTCCTGAAGCCCCTGTATATGTAGACTGTACGCCAGACATTAAAATGATCAAGACAGAGAGAAAGGTATGAAATTATTAATACGTAAGAACATGACTGGACCTTTAGGCCCTGATGAGCTGCTGTTAAAGCTGAGGAGCCAGCAGAGATGGTTAGAATTGCTTCAGAGCTCTCTGGTCAGGCATGGTCAGATGAAGCTCTTGCGATGCAGCAAAAAGAAGCGGGTGTGTTGTTATCCTTATCAGTCAGGCATCAGAACACCTTTCCTGGAAACTTGCTCCTGAAAAAAGAAAGGCCCCTTTTAAATTTTCAGAGTCAGGGATAGCAGGGTACCTCAGCTGCAGCCACTGCTCAGCAGGCTGGCTCTGCTTTTGTCCCCCAGCTTTCAAGGCAGCCGTGCTGATCCAGCGGTGGTACCGGCGCCACGTCGCTCGGCTGGAAATGCGCCGGCGCTGCACCTGGAGAATCTTCCAGTCCATCGAGTATGCCTGTGAGCAGGACCAGAGCAAGGTGAGGTGCCAAGGAAAAAGCACGCAGGAAAATACAGCATGCAGGGGGGTTTCTGTGCCACAGACTCAGGTTTTATTTCTGCCTACTGGCTGGCAACACTGTAAGTGCTGCAGCAGGGTGAGGACTGGGTGTCCTGCCCCTTTTTAATTTCCTGCCTGCTCATGTCTCAAAACCCCTAAATACTGAGTCTTGAAAGAAAGCCAGAAAGGCCATTTGACATTGGTTTTCCCTACTCCGAGCACAACAGGCAAGCCTAACTAGTTTGTTATGCTTAACTTGAATTAATACTCTTCTTATGGTTGCCTTGCTGCCAGGCAGGGAGAGGAAGGGCTTATAGGTGGACTTCTGCTGCATGGCTGAAGGTAAAGCCATAAGATACTCAACATGAGAATTGGTATAGTGTGATCTGCTGTACATACCAGACAACAATGAGAAGGGCACAGATGCTTCTAGAAAGAAGATGATGTTAAGTTGCCACTCTGCAGAACTTCCTTCAAGGGTGAATGATGATGGGCTCTTCTTGCAGCTTCACAACTTCTTCAGTTACCTCATGGACCACTTCACGCCAAGCAGCAATAAAGAGAGTAAGTTTCTGTCTGCTGTTTGTAGGTGTGGCACCAGCAGCTCAGAAGGTTGTACCCTGTACTGATTCACTTCTGAAGAGTGATGACATCAGGAATATGGTCAGGGAGTCTGGAAGTTGTCAGAGTGAGGGATGTGGGGCAATTCCTGCTCCTTAGCAGCTATAAGAGGGAATAGAAGCTTGGTATGTTTTCTAGGACCAGCATTAGAAATCTGTTTTCAGTGAGCCCAGACTTTTGCAGAGTACATTTCTGAGGTGGGAGAATTCATCTTAGGGAACTGTGCTCCAGGATATATACTTTATATTTAGTCTCTCACTTAGAATGGGGAGGGGCTGTGGGAACCATTACAGTGTCTTCCCGAGTTTGCAGAGAGCATTGTGTGTTCCTTCTTAGTGCTTAACTCTTGCAAGCTGATTGTAGTAAGTAAAAATCAACTATCTGCTTTGCTGACCAGAACCTGCTGAAGTCCTCACTACTTCCTTTCACACTGCCACCCTTTTCCTCACGACCACCCTGCACATTTTACAGCAAAGCTCTGCTGACCTCTGTTTTATTGTACAATTTGCTTTTGCATGTCATTGAGGATAAGATTTCAGTTAGCCACACTGACCAACATCCATCAGGCTCTGCCAGAGAGTGTTACAGTGCTGCCTGACACCCAGCACAGGGAACCTTGTCCCTACAGCTTCATCCCCACTGCAAATTCTGCAAGAGTGTCAAAATAAGACATTAATGGCTGCTGCCATTGCTCATAAGCACTAGCCTAGGAAAACACCTTTTCTTTAGCCAATTAATGGACTGGTGCATTGAGCAAACTTAACTTTCTCTTGTCTCTTTCTCTTTTTTTTTTTTTTTTTTTTTTTTTTTTTTTTTTTTTTTTTTTTTTTAAAAAAAAAAAAACAAAACAACAATCTACCATCCAGGGGATTTTATCAGTCGCATGTTTGTAACTGGGGAAAGCTTCAAAGAGGCAGAGCTGGAAAAATACTGTGATTATGAATCAATCAAGGTGCCAGACTCCTACACTGGACCCCATCTCTCTTTCCCACTCCTTCCGGACCATGCGACTGCCTTGCTGGAAGCTTTCAAACAGAAAAAAGTAAGGATCCAAAACTAACCATGCTTTTCCTTCTCCATGCAAGGGTGTAGGATAGATAACTAGGTTTTATTCTTCCTGGCAAGATAAGCTGATTGGAGTAGAATGAGCTGGCAGGCTGTTAAGCAAAGGGGGATGGAAATGATACGGTATCTCCCCCACCATAGGAATGTTTATCATTTCTGAAAATGCAGTTCTGACAAAACTGAAGACTTTTTGGAGGTGGGCACCCATATTAACTTGAATTTAATTTTAAAATTAAAAAACCCCACACACACCAAAACAGTCCATGTTAAAACACTGTCATATTTTATGCTGTAATTCCTCAATTTGTAAAAAAGCATCGGACAGCCCAGATGAAAACAGCTGATTAAAATTAAGTTTTGTGCCATGCAACTCTGACTGGTATTTAAAATGTGACCAGTAAGGATTTTGGTGAGGTCTGTTGCCTATTCAGCAGCATTAACAAGGTCAGTCCTCCTACAATTGCAGTGTTCTGCTGCCATCTCTCAGGCGAGGGCCTGAACTGCAAAATAGGCTAAAACATCCCTTCTGCAAACAAAACTTCTGAAATAAAGATCTCCAAGTGTCCTGAGTACTATCAAGCACTGACACCCTGGTTTTGAGCAAACATATTTCTGCAGGATAGACACAGCTCAGGGCCTGGCTTAACATGCAGCCTGCTAGGAAGGATGTAGAGGAGCAGCTTCTTACCTGTGACACTGAGCTGGAATTTGTGCTGCTCTATAGTGAGAGTTTCTGCCATCCAGGCTGTGGTGGTGGCTCCTTAGGGCCTGTGCAGCCAGAGCTGAGTTGCTGCTCAGAGGTCACTGATTTCCTGCTTTTAATCCCTTCACTTTCTCCTAGTAGCAGCTCCATGCTCGCTATGTCTTAAACCTTCTGAATGAGACCAGGAAGCACCTCAAGCAGTTGCCAAACATCACTCATGTCTCCACCTGCTATAGTGAGGAGGTCACCGTGTGTGGTATGTCCTGGTGGGGAGGTGGAAGGGGTGGGAAAGGTAGGAATGCTCTCCCCTCTACTGAGTGAGGAATGCAAACACAGTCCAAAAGCAAAACACCAAGATTTAAGGAATTTTTCAACTGGAATCTAATTTGTCTTGGTTTTGTCACCCCAAATTAAAGAGTCCTTTTTCTAGAGCACAGCAACTGCACCCAGATGTGGAATAGCCTCAAAACTCAGTCATTTTTTGTCCTGTTCTGTGACCTGGGATTATTTAAACAACCAAGTCCTGGAGCTGTTTTGGCTGGGTCTTCATTAGCAGCAGCATATGCATTCAGACACAGAATACTGACATGTATTATTTTCCTACTTTAGGATTAATGTACTTAGCACAGACGTCTGCAATACAGCCAGCTTCTGGAAAACAAACCTCTCTCTCCAGTATCATGTTAAATGAGAATTTAGATTTACTTTTATTTTCTATGAAAAGCTTTCTCCCATGTAGTGATCAAAGTCAAACAGTTCTGTGCCATGCTGTGTCATTGTAAGACTCTGAATCAGTCTTCAGAAGCTGGTGTAGTTTTTTTGCTGTCCTCAGGCTTCAGCTCAAGCCTTTACATCATGTCCTTTTCTTTTGGGCACAGTGAAACCTCTACCTTGAACTTCCCAAAATATGTCAGTGGTCATTTTTTATAGAAGGGATACTTTGTAGGAAGTTGTTAATTGGTGTTTTTTAAAGCTAGACATACTGTGACTTGTCTTTTTGTGCCTGTCAGGAGACCTGCATGGCCAGCTGGATGACTTGTTCCTCATATTTTATAAGGTAGGCACTGTGTTTGGAGAGGGAGGCTGGGCAAGCATTGTGAGAGGTGTTGTGTGGCTCATGCTGAGAACTGTTTGTAAAACTGAGCCCTTCACATGTGATCTTCCACATCAGCTGGTTTGAAATGGATTCACAAAGCAGCAGCTCGTTTCCCTGCTGACTTGGAACTCTGTAACACAGACATTTGGGAAGTGCCAGTGGACACTTCCTGTAAGTGCTGATACCAGTGGCAACCCTTCCTGACTGCCAGCTCTCACTTTTCAGTCAGTTTGCCACTGGGAGCCTACATGATAAAGATATGTCAGGATCTATTGTATGAGAGAGGATGGGACAGGAGAGAGAATCACAGAATCACAGAATGGTTGGGTTGGAAGAGACCTCCAAGCTCATCCAGTCCAACCTTGGACTAACACCACAGTCAACTACTGAACCACATGAAGGTGCAGCTGGTGGTGGGGAGGTACAGGTAGCTCATGGGGAGGCCTTTCTTGTAACATCCACTTCTTCCTTGCTTTTACAGAATGGCCTTCCCTCCCCTTCCAAATCTTACGTGTTCAATGGGGACTTTGTAGACAGAGGCAAACACTCCCTGGAGATCCTCATCATCCTCTTTGCCTTCCTCTTGATCTACCCAAAGGAGGTTCACCTCAACCGTGGGAACCACGAGGACCACATGGTCAACTTACGGTAGGGCTCCATGTGGAGCTGATTGCTGTGGCAAAGGTGTTGCTGCACACACCCACTGACTCCTTTCTCCTGTTCCTTTAGCTATGGCTTCACCAAGGAAGTAATGCAGAAATACAAGGTAAGCATCTGTTTCAGTCTCCTTTACCACACAAGACATGGACTTTGAAGGCCTGGTGCTTCATCTTTTCCTTTCTGACTGCTCCCCTAGGTGCATGGAAAGAAAATCTTGAAGATGATTCATAATGTCTTCTGCTGGCTGCCTCTTGCCACCCTGATTGATCAGAAAGTCCTCATTATACATGGGGGCATCTCTGACACCACTGACCTGGACATGCTTGAGAAAATTAAAAGGAACAAAGTAAGTTTTATTTCCTAGACATTGTGAGACAACAGTGTTGCTGATCTGTGGTGAGGAGCTTATGTCTATGCATCAACCTGCCTGTGATGAGACAAGTCTAAAGAATGGTCTTCTTAGACAAACTGTGCTTTGGTACAGTGGATGGCCTGGAGTGCATCACTTTGGTTTAACAGTGTGTGTGCAGGAGGTGTGAAGGGAAGAAGCATTATTGGCTTCTGGAAGATGTAAGGACTGTAGCCAGGGAAGTGGTGGGTAATGGCACAGGTAAATAGATGGGCTGGTGCTGACTATAAAACCACAGTGATAATGAGACTTTGTCCCACAGTTTCTTAGCCTGTATTTCCTCCTAGATTTCCAGCAGGGTTTTGGTATCTACCTCTCTTCCTAGCTGAGAAATTCTACTTCTCCAAACATAACAGCGAACATTGTTATTCATCCTTCCCTAATTCTGCTGCCTATTTCCCATTGCAGATTAAATCCATGTACTCTTATCTTTTGTGAAATGTCTGAGCAGCATACAGTCATGAAGAAGAGACAAATCTGTAGTCAGGATGGATGTGGCCCCCCAGCTGTACACCAAGAATGGCACATCTGTGAGGATGGCATTAATAATCTTCCACAATTAACTTGATTTGATGGCTGCAAGGGGGAATTGAGGTTTGGAGGTATAGGTCACTTGACAGTCTGCCAGTGGAAGATGCCACAGCTGGAGGTGTAGGTTTCCCAGGAGTGTGACCATGGCTCTTTTCTCTCTGACCTCTTCCAGTTTATGTCCGTATTAAGAGGAAAGAAAAGAAAGGAATCAAATAGAAATGTTGAAGTACAGGAAATAATTGAGAAGAGCAAAGCAGAGGCTGATCCAGCAGCAAACAAGGCAGAGCCCAGCCTACCTCTGCAGCCCCAGCCAGCTCAGGCTCCCAGCATGGCCAACAAGCTGGAGTTCTCCAGGTGGGTCCGGCAGACGGTGCAGGAGCAAATGGAATGGTGTCGGCGGCTGGTGGACATCAGTGAGTCCGAGGAGGATGAGCCCACCTATTCCAGCATGGTCTCCCTGGAAGATGGGGATAGGCCACGTTGGACTCACCAGGAGGAGTGGAAGCAGGTGAGCAGTCTGAGCAGAGCTCTGAGCTTGGTGGGCTGTGGGTGTCTGCTGAAAGTTTGTTCTGTGATGAGGAATCTCAGTACAAAACACATGGGTCAGTCAGACCCCTCTTACCTCACTTCATGTTCAGTGTCAGCACTGCACACCTGATCAGCAGCCACTTAGATATTGAGGTCAGGGTTAAAGACATTAAACTGTAATCCAAATAGTGGTTACTGAGTCAGCTTACATTAGGGGAGGCTGCAGATTGTCCTGGCTAGAGAGCAAAGGAGTTTAATACTAAGCCTGCTCATGGCCTGGGGTCTGCTGAGTGTTCTTGCCTTGAGACCTGTGTTTTGGGACAGAGGAGGACAGGCAAGGCTCTTTGAAAACTTGAGGCACCAAAGGAAAGCTTTTATCAGGCCTTATTTATGGACACCCCTCTTCCCCCAGGCACTCTGGGTGTGCCTGTAGCTCCAGGCCAATCATGTTGTCACCTCTGTGACAGTCCCATGGAAGAGCACGGTGGTTCAGCTGGGATGCAGGAATCATCTCAGTTGCCCTGCCCTGTGGTAACAGCAGCAGTCTAGGGAGGGATTCAGAGACTGAGCTGTCTTTGCTTAGGAAAGCTAAATGGGTGATCTCTGCCAGGTACCCTTCATTCAGTGAACTTTCCCAATCCTTTCAGATTTTAGACATTCTCTGGAGTGACCCCATGCCTCAGGAGGGCTGCAGAGTAAATACTGTACGAGGTGGTGGCTGCTACTTTGGGCCTGATGTGACAGGGAAGATCCTTGAGAAGTACAACCTGCAGTTCCTCATCCGCTCCCACGAGTGCAAGCAAGAGGGCTACGAGTTCTGTCACAACAGGAAGGTTGGTGAGAGGGGCAGGTGGGAGTTTTTGGTGAAGGATACTTAGAGCTTCCGTGGTGGCTTGTCTCAGCACAGGGCTTTGTTAGGTACTCACAGCCTTGTTGGGAGCTGCTGAGGTGTGTTTCCAGATGAGGTCCTAGGTCTTCAATCTGAAGCCACCTACTCCACTGGGGGCATCTGTTGTGCAGGCAAAGCACGTTGTTGTGTGTGGCAGCTGAGAAAAGGTCTGAACCAATTTGTGCCATTGTCCCTGCTTGATGCAGCTGCTTCTGAAGATGATGTACAAAAGGGTGTTACCAAGCTGCTGCAGCAAAGTTTTGCTCTCAGAAGATTCAGGGACACTTCAGTGACTTCAACAGGGCAACTGTCAACTGCTCACAGCAGTGGAGAGTGGAAGGTTTTTGGGAGAGCAGAGTGAAATTGCAGAAGCCCAGTGTGTGGCCAGATTCATGTGAGACCAGTGCTGTCCTCAAGGAACTTGTAAGGCTTCTAGGACTGCTCCCATTTTGCTCTTCCTTTTCCATATAAAACATGTTGCTTTCACAGCCTGTTGACTGCAGATGGGATCAGCTCTGCTGGTTTTGCTGCTGCAAGCATATATAACAGAGGATGTATACTGATATGAAATGTCTCTCTTTTGGAGTTAGGTGCTGACCATATTTTCAGCCTCGAACTACTATGAGATTGGCAGCAACAGGGGAGCCTATGTGAAGCTGGGACCAGACCTTGTCCCCCATTTTGTTCAGTACCAAGCAAACAAGACAGCCCACACTCTCACTATGACCCAAAGGCAAGGCTTTCCAGTTGCTCGGTGTTCACCACGTTAAAATTCCAAAAGGGAAAATTTTGGGAGCTTTAAGAAAATTTGATTTGGGAGCTGAGCTTTCACAGCTCGATTTACTAAATAACAAAGCTGAAGGGGGATTCAAACTTTGTGCAGAAATTGGTGAGGGAGGTTCAAGGGTTGAGGATGGAGCGCAACAAAGTCAGGAGGAGACTTTTTTTTTTTTAGAGCCTGATTTTCCAGCTTTTCTTTTCAATGTCCAGTTTTAACTTTTCACCCTCACTAAGGTTCCCTTCTTTATTACTTCACAAATTGATGCAGGGATTCACTGCATCAGCTGTGGGGAACTGGGCTCCAGAAAATGCTCCTTTCTCAGTAGTCAGCCAGTCAGCTGTAGCTGCACAGATTTGGGCACGCCATGCACTAGCCAGAGTCCTGGCAAGGTGCAACTTCTCCTGTGCTTCATGGCAAGTCCCTCATGTGCTTCTCCCTGTTCTGCCTCCTCCAGAATCAGCAGAGTGGAGGAGTCAGCCTTCCGAGCCCTGCGGGAAAAGCTCTTTGCTCACACCTCAGCCCTCATCAGCGCCTTCAAGGCCTACGATAAGGACAGCACAGGTACAGCTGAGCTGGGGGGCACAAGGGTTAATTCCTGCCTAGGACAAGGTTGGTGTGGCTAGGACAAGTTGATGTGGCTAGGACAAACGTGTGGCTGGCTGGGGGAGTCCCCACTGATAGCTGTCAGTGAGTGTCAGCCGGGGGGGCTGTGTCAGACCTTGCCAGGGTGTTGGTTCCATGTGCTGGTTTCCAGTGTCTGTGTTGGGAACCTGTTAATGGCTCAGAGTGGTGTTACACTGAGAGGGTGTTGGAGAAGCAAGAGCTGACCAACCTGGTATGTAGCAACTTAGGTTTGGTACAAGGAGAAGCCTTTGGGACAGGGGTATTGCTGAAGCATTGGGAAAGATGACCTGGAACATGTCTGCCATGTGGGTAAGGCTGGGTGGTCTGCAGAGCCCCTTCATCTCTGGAGTCCTGGGAGAGATTTTAATCTCTAGGAAGAAGAAAGGGAGGGATGTCCTCCATGGGAGCTGCCTCTGCTAGAGGTGTAAGGAGCTGTAAGTTCATCACACTCTGGCTGCTCTGCTGGTGCAGCAACCCAGACATGTTGCTGAGATCTGTTTGTGGGCTGAGAGAGAAAAGGGACACAGTGGTTGGCAGAACTGCTTTCTTGTAGGTGGAACTGCTTTCTTGCTTTCTTCCCTGGCAGCAAAATTGTACATGAAAGTCCAGTTCAACTGTTACAGCAGCTCCTGAACGAGGGGCTTTTCCATGTTCCTGGGTGACTGAGGAGTGCAGTTGTGTAGGCTGTGATCTGCAGGGTGAGCCTGGCTGTAGGACACAAACTTATAATGAAATACCCGAAGTTTAGTGTCTTCCTGTTGTTCAGATGTTTCACAACCCTGATTTCTTTCAATAATCAAAAGCTTGCTGAGGCTGGGGGGAGCAGAAAGTGCACTTGTGCCTGCAGTGGCTGATGTTCATACAGCCACATAGGGTCTTTTCCTGTACCAAAGTGCTCAAGTATGCAGTTGTAGCTGTCAGCAGCATGGTAGACTGGAGACGTGTGCTGCTCTCAGCTTTTTATTTTGCCATCGTGTGCTTTCAGCTGCCCATCTGGCAGAGGTCTCCATGGCTCTCCTTCCCTCACAGGAAGGATCACCCTGAGCAACTGGGCAATGGCAGTGGAGTCAGTCCTGCAGCTGGGGCTGCCCTGGCGGATGCTGAGGCCGCAGCTGGTGCGCAGCACAGCGGGTGGAATGCTGGAGTACAGGTCCTGGCTCGATGACTTGGCCATGGAGCAGAGGAGCCAAGAGGTGAGGACTCATCCCCTCCCATCAAAGCAACCAGAGAAGCTCATAGGAACCCCCCAGCACGTGGAAAGGTTTGAAAGGAGAGCGGGTGGTTCTGGTTCCTGTATAACCCCAAATCACACTGAAGCTGATGGAAAAGCTTTCAGGAATTCAAGCAGTCCAGAGGTGTTCAGTCCATTGTGTAGACAGACGATGCACCTCCCATCAAAACCCAGAGGTAGTTTCAGATGCAGGCTTTTATGTAGAGCTACATTCCATTCTGAGCTGACCTTTCTTAATTACACCCAGCAAGACCAATTCTGTGAAGGCCCAAAAGCACAGCTCAAGCCACTGTCTTCTCTGTTACCCCAGAAAAGCTCCATCTGGCAGTGCCAGGCTGCTGCTGTGCTGTAATGCAGAGCTGCAGAAGGCCACGCATCACCAACCTGTTTCACAAGCCACACACAGTGATGTGAAGTACATTGCTGGCAAACTGACAGCAGCAGTAAACATTTTTATTTGTGGGAAGGTCTGAAGTGACTGTTCAGAGAAAGCAGAGAGTTGTCAGAAGGAATCACAGAATCATCATGGTTGGAAAGGATCTTCAGGATCATGGAGTCCAACTGTCAGTCCTACACCATCTCAATGTGACCATGTTGTCTTTCAGCACATCCAGTCGAGCTTGCTGGAAGTCATTTATCGAAACAGATCCAACCTGGAGACCATCTTCAGGATCATAGACAGAGATCATTCAGGTAAGCAGGGGTCTTGGTCACTGCATTGTATTCCATTCTACTTCTGGGTTCCCTTTACTATGGATGAAAGCATTTGGATATCATGGTTTAAGGCTTGGATCTTTCTCCTCTCTCCATTGGGGCTATTGTCTCAAGAGCTTCTGAAATGTCAGTTCCACAACCAGGATGCATTTTGATGGAGGGCATGCAGTCCAGGCAGAGAATTAATGATTTGTTCCAGAGGGGTTCAGCAGAATAAAAACTGTGATGAAAGCAATTACAGTAATGCAGTGTACTCAGGATCTTGAATTACTTGTTTTCAGTTATTTGCAGTCATCTTCACCAAACCACTTTGATAAAGTCCAATAGTCTTTGCCTTGGTTTGTTCTCCCAACTGTATGATGTCTCCTTTTTGCTTTAAGCTGTATTTTAGCCCACGTTCTGTGCACTAGAAAATGTAGTTGCAGCATGCAAAATGTAGATGATGAGTGACTTCTGTCCTTCCTTTCAGGTATGCAGGCAGCAGGGGTGGGAGGAGGGATCAACCTGAGCAGGGCTCCCTCCTTGCAGTCTGAGTGCCGTGGTGACCTTGCGCTGAGGCGGCTCTGCCTTCCTTCTCCACAGGTCTGATCTCATTTGAAGAATTCCACCAAACCTGGAAGTTGTTCAGCTCCCACATGAACAGTGACCTCAGGGAGGATGGCATCAACGACTTAGTTCGCAGCATTGATTTCAATAAGGATGGAAACATTGACTTCAACGAGTTCCTCGAGGCCTTCCGCCTCGTCAAGCAGTCAGAGTAGTGGGAGCTGGGGGAGGGCTGCCACACAGGCTCTACCATCCTCAGGAGCTATTTCCATTTTTCTACCTTTCAAATGTTATGAATGGATTTTGTTTTTTGGGTTTTTTGGTGGCTAACAAACAAAATTATTCTGTCTGTACAGTGTTTGAGTTGTTTCTGCTGTACAAACTCCTATTGCAGAGACTGATGTATTTTTGTTTGTTATTTTCATTGACTTCTGTAGTGAGGAAAAAAAGGCAATGTGGGGAGGGAAACTGTCTCTCCAGTATCTGTAACCATAGGATATTTGGGTTGGAAGGGACCTCTCAGTGTCACCCAGTCCAAGCCCCTGCAGTATCAGGGACACCCTCACCCAGATCAGGTTGCTCAGAGCCTTCTCAAGCCTCACCTTGAACATCTCCAGGGATGAGGCCTCAACCTGGGCAACCTGGGCCATTGTTCCACTGCCCTCATGGGGAAGAACTTGTTTCTGACACCCAAGCTAAATCCACTCTTCTCTAATTTAAACCCACTGCCCCTCATCCTATCCCTCCAGGCCCTTGCACACAGTCCCTCTCAGCCTTCCTGCAGCCCCTGGAAGGTCACTGTTAGGTGTCCCCAGGCTGAACACCCCCAGCTCCCTCAGCCTGCCTTCACAGGAGAGGGGTTCCAGCCCCCCCAGTCATTTTCATACCCCTCCTCTGGACCCACTCCCTCAGGTCCATGTCCTTCCTAATAAGGGAAGTGACCTTTTATTTTAGTTTGGGGACTGAGGCAGCTAAGTAGCTGTGTGGTGTGGGGGTTTGCTAGCCTGTTACCTGCAGTGCCTGGAGGAGAGGGAGGTGCATTAACTTGGAGCTGTTGGCAGTTCCACTGCTTGCTGATGTAGCTGAGAAAGAGCCAACACCATGCACAAGTTATTACAAAGTCAGACTGAATTTATTATTCTCCAATTAAAAAAAGGCAGAAAACAATGTCTAGACATTCTGTCTTTACTTGAGGGGCAGCAAAGCTTGGAATAATTCACATATGTAAAGAGAGAAAAACATAAACTTCAGATCCTTGTGGTCCAAAGGAAGGACAGAAACTGGAAATCAAATTCCTGCAGCTTGCCCCAGTAAACTACTGGCATTACGGAGACTGACATAGTTACAGCAACATACATATCTCTCATGATTGAAATTACTGTTTACAGAATGATGTTACTTGACTGTTTTGACAAAAACATGGAAGAGGGCTAAACTTTCCACAAACCAAGTCACAAGTGGAACAGTTCCCCTCCATTTCTAAGACAATGCAGTTGTAAAAAAAGGAAAAAAGAAAAAAAATGTACAATAGTACATATAGTTTTATCATAAAACAGTATCTGAACAGATTCAGTTTTCCTTCTTTTATTAAAGCATATATAGCTTTATAAAATATAAACCTTCCAAAGGTCAAGTTCAAAAGCTTAGAGGAGGCTTTGCTAATTCTAAAGATAACCAGAATACCACTGCTCCTAGAAGATACGTGCTTTATTTACCTCAACAGTTTTAGCCTTGGAAGGTGAACCATGAACTCGAGTGACATGATCTGTGTAAGCCCAGCACCACCCACCATGTCAACTGAAGACTCCTCCTCTGATGGGAATGCTCTCATTCAGCCCATGTTCTATAAGTTTGATGTCCTCCAAGTCATCCTTAATGATGCTAATTAGGTGACTCAGGCCTTCTTGCTGCTGCTTCAGATGCTGCAGATAGTTTAAAAAAACACAATGAGCACAGTTCAACTTCACAGATTTTAAGTAATACTCTTCAGAGGTGCCATGACTGATGGCCTTGGCACATTGAAAAGCCTGGTATAATTTCTTTGGAAAAAAAGGTAAAAAAATAAATTTCTCCACTTATACCCTAACTGCATAGAGGGGCTTTGCACAACAGCTTGATGAACTGTCACTGAGAACAACAAAAAGGACTTAATTATCAAATGGTGACAAAACTGGCATTTTAGATATATTTCCAAAGTCAGTGCATAGATGGCTTAAATTGTGAAGTTCAGAGAGTATCCCAGGATGCTCCTCAGCAGTACTTACCTGCTTGATCTCCCTTAAGAGGTCTGCATTGATGTAGTAGCGCTCTTCAGCCCGCACTGCTCCAAAGTGGTTTTGCATCCTGATTTGGGACATGAGTTCATTCAGTCTGCCCTGGGAAGTGAAACAGGCTTGTGTCAAACACAACTCATTTACTTCTGTCAGAGCTCAAGCTTGTACCACTCCTTGAGTCAGCAGGGCAGGAGGAGGCAGTGCTGTTTATTCCATTTTAGATTATTTTGTTTGGAAGACAAGCAACTCCACTTCTAAAAACTCAAAAATACATTTATAGCTATCAGTGATGCAGCAAAGAGATTGATGCTACAACCTAGAAACACGGATGGACTTCTCTTCCAAAAGCTTTTCACAACAAATATATATACACATGGTTTGGAAAATTTATGGTTTTTTGTGAAGAAAAACCAGTTTGTGGCAAAGTTCTATTAAGTGCTCACCTTGAACTGTGTAGGTGCATTGAGTTCACACTGAATTGTATCCAGCTGTACCCGAAGCTGCTCTTCATCTGCTTGAATGGCATACCCACTCTTCCTTTGGATCTCCTGCTTTATTAACACCTACAAAAGAAGCCTTTGAGGCTCATTAGAGAAGACTTTGCCCACTTTTGCCCCAACTCACCCATCCGTGCATCTTTCTGCCCTCCCTCCAGCACATCTCTCATCAGATTTGTTCTCCCATTCAGCCTCAGGGCAATCCCATGACTCCTGAGTAAGTTCAGAGAGAATGTTCCCACACCACTAAGACACACTGCACACCTGCAGCTTTCCCTGACAGCTCTGCCTGTTCCTTACAGCAACAACATTTAGATGAAGTCACAATTTCCTTTTTCAGCACTGGCCCTGCACAAGACTGCACCAGGTCATCCTGCCCCCTCTCAGCTTGTCTTCTGGCACTGAACTGTGTGCCAGCACGAGCTGCATAGAGTGTCCATGTTACCTGTAGTGTTCTGTGAGAAAGTGCCATCAGCTTCCTTTTGTACTGTGCAATTTTTGCCATAGTTGTAGTTTGGTTTTTCTGCAGCTCACTGATATCTTCTGATATTATCTGCAGAGGAGATGGAGTCAGTTGGAAATCATGAAGAGTTTCTGGTAACATGTGAAGCCATGCATTTCAAAACAGTACTCAGCCCAGCAACTTAGTGTCCCTGCCAAAGATGCTTTCAGAAAGCTTGTTGCTAGACTTCTGCTCTTCTGATTTCTATACATTTTCATATACAATTGGGATTTTCAGAAGGTAACAGAAAAATGGGTGTCCAAATGAGAACCTGTGCTACTACAACCTAATTCAGGTGTTTTAAGCTAGCCTGTAACAACACTGCGGGCTTGAACCTGAACAAAAATGAAAGCCAAAATGTACTGCTCTCTTTTTGGCCAAAGGATGTAAGCAAGCAGTGTATTAGGAAATAAAGAGTTGCAGCCCCATGCAGAAAACCCCAGTTTCAGGTGTTAACACAGACTGCACAGAGGGAGGCTGATTTAATAGCACATCCTTTCTCAACAGCAAGCAGTCATGATAAAAATGAGAAACCTTACATCTAATCGAGTTTGATGCTGTTTGGTCATCTGATCTTGGACCTTCAATCTTCTCAACAGTTCCTTGAAACCCACCATTGGTACAGGAATAAGCCTGCATGCATAGAAATATTTTTTACAACACATTTTTATATTCAACATGTGGTGTGCATTAGTAATCCTGAATATAATCTAAAGCTACAGATGATCTTGGCCTAAAATAATATATTAAATCAATAATTAAAATAATACAGAACTATTTCTTGTTTTGTTAAGATCTACAGTCCTCACTATTCCTAATCACCTGTTCCTTTTCATAAAGAAATCAGCCTAAATTATCTGCAGCCACTGGAAGTTACAAGGGTACAGCACTTTCAGCTGCAAGAATAAAGAAAAAAACCCAACATAGTGGTTGCAAAAAAAGGCCACAATAACCAGTCCGTATAATGGAGGCCACCACTACTCACAACAATTTATCCTGACTACCCTTAAGCACCTAAAGAGTAAAGGGATTAGACAGGCATTTCTAGTAATCCTCCCTCTTTGACATCAGCACTTGACAAAGTTATTCCCTAGTAAGTTTCTTACAAGGTACCTGAAGGGTACTACACAGTATTATATATTTCTCTGCTTTCCAAATCTTTTTTTTTACTACTCTGACAAACTATTAAGACTTACTTTTCGGGATCAGGATTATCAACTTTGGCTTGTTCCCATATAATAGGATCAACACCTTAAGAAAGCCAAAAAAAAAAAGTTCTTAGTATGGATATACCCAAAGAGATATCACATCTTACAGCTGTTAAATGGGAAAACAACTAGGAAATACACAAACCCTGTGAATTATGCCAACCTGAATTAGTGTTAGACAAATTAAGGTTAATTAAACAATGGTAGTTCTTAAAAATCTTGGTCCTGGACTGTGGCAGTAAGTTCAGTCCAAAAGGCTGTCACACACTTCTACTGGTTTCAAAGCACAGGAAAAATATCCCACAGGCGATCAAATGGAAAAAAAAAATCCAGGGGAAAATTCCTATGGTTTCCACTGTTTGCTACACTTGGGTCAACATTCCTCTTTGAGATGCTTATCATAATTTTGTAAAGAATAATTTAAGAAATCATTAATTGAAGCGTCTAAGTACCAAGCTAGTTGGCAAAATAATCCAAGTAGGTATTATGATGGTTCCAAAAAGGATTTGTCTGAAGATTTTATCTGTTGCCAGCACAGTTGCTTGTTTTACCATGAACTGCTTCATCCAGAAATATATAGAATAAAAGCGTCCTAACTGTACATGTATATCAGCTTCATGATAATTACTACATTCTCCAAACCTCACTGCAAATCAGGTCAGGGTATGTTATCCATAACATTCTTCACTGTACAACACTCCAGGTTGTTCCTCATAAAACATATTATCTTCAGACCAAAGCTCATCTCTCGAGGTGTGGCTGCTTCTCTTGAGCTCAGCACTAACACTCCTTGCACACCTTACTGCTTGAGCAGCCAGCCTACAAACCCAGCTTCCTATGGAATATGACTACGCTGTACAGGGGGAAAACTATTATTCAAATCACTACATTAGCATGCTGGAACACCTTGGAAACAAAACCTTGTTTTTAAAAGCTGTTTTCCAGTGTGCTTGTACACTTGTACTTTTCCCAGAGACCCAAAAGAGCTCCCGAGCATCCCCAGCCAACATACCAGCAGGAGGGTTCTGCAGGAGCTGTTTGACTTGTGCTGGGGAAAGCTCTGTTCTGGCCATGGAGAGGCTGACCCCCAGCTGCTGCAGGGAGGACTTTATGTTGGCTTGTTCAAAGTGGGCGTAGAGGGTGGTTGCAGGGACTCTCCTGGAGGTGCCGTTGGGTGAGCGCTCAACAACGTAAATGATCACTTCTGTCCTGAAACAGACACAACGGGGCCTCTCAGAGGGCTGGGAGCATACAGAAACCAACACAAGAAATAACAACCCTCAAGCAAAGTTACCATTTCTTCCAGCTGACTGGAAGTACCAGTAGCTCTAGGGTTTAATACCCCAAGGCAGAAAGAGGGAAGCTGTAAATTCCATACAAAATTACATTCTTCCCCCATCAAGTTTTAACAATTGTGTTATATGGTGATACATAAAAAATAACCTAAAAACTTTGCTTTTTACAAAAGAATGAACAAACTGTGGGGAAAGTAAGAAGCAGAGATGTCAATCTACATAAAACAGGCAGACTGACCCACCAAAACAAACATTTGCTCTATGAAACACTGCAAAGACCCCAGTACCATACACCTCAGTCCTACCACCCTACATATGGCCAAGTGAAGAGTAACTCACAGCTCCTCAGATACTAAGTATTTATTGGTTAGCACCCTCATCTCCAAGTTTTGCTGCTGAGCAGGGTTTGCAGAAAGACCTCTTTCCTGGCCTGAGGTCCTCAGCTCTGCACTCCAGCAAAAAAGTGAGCAACATATATGGGAAAAGATACTGCATTTAACACCTCAAGGAAAAGCAGCATGAAGGAATGAGAGACACAAAATCAAACTCAAGATGAAGAGACCTAAAATCAAGGAGAAAGGAAGACAGAGAAGACTAAGCACCAACCCTTTCTAACATGCAATACCCCACATAAAAAGGCAACAGCACTGGTTCACATACTGGTCATCTGGCATTGTTTTAACACCTTCTACATTGACAGTGAGGGTCTGGTTTCCTCCCAGAATTTTGTGTAGTGATTCCACAAGCTGCTGCTGCTGACTTCGAATATCTGTTTCTTTTCTGTTAAAGACCAAGACCACGAGGCCATCTTCATCTTTGTTGTTGGGCATTAAACTGTAACCCACAGCCTGCAAGTAAACAAAAAGTGGTGACATCTCACCAAAGCTTATCTATATGGAACCAGAGGACCAGATTTTAAATTTTTACATTTTGTAAGAATTCTACAATGTTACATTTCCAGATGTCTGAACAAAAGCCAGTTACTGACATAACCTGAAAGATAAGCCAACTGTAAATATGGATTTCCTAGCACTTTCTTACTGCAGATCTGGACTGTTTGCCTGTCAGTAGAAGACAAAAAAATGGCTACAGAATATTTCTACTAACAAAGACATGCATCAAGTTATGACACTAGGATTTGGGACAGACACTTTTCTTTGTGGTAGCAAGTGTCATGGGCTCTTTGTACAATTATGTAGCAGGGTTAGATGGTTAGTTCAATACCATAATCTAAAACAGGAACACTTTTGTAACAGTGTGCTGAAAAAAACACCCTATCTGCTGCAGTGTAAACTCCACGTGATTTGTAAAAAAAGTAGTAAGCTGTAAGAGTTTTCATCTTGTCTTGCCTCTGAACTGGTGACATGTTGGTCAGTGGCTGCTTTTTATGCAGTGAGTGTGGCAGAATCAGCCTTCTTCAGCTGGGCTGTCCTGTCATGGAGCACAACAGCTAAGGAAGAATTTGGTTCTGTAAGGACAGAGCCTGAGCCTGAGGGAAACCTCATATTTTTAAGGAAAGAGATGTCTAAGGGACAGGCCTTACACCTGTCCCTGATTTAACCTATCGATTCCTCCTGAGGCCTCAGAAGAAAAGCAGACATCAAAACTACCCCAAGCAATCCAACCTTCACACAATCACCTACTGGGTTTTAAGCACATCCCTTTCACCTTCATAGCTGTGAAAAAGGCCCAGCCAGAGGGAAAAGACTTCCCAGTTCATGGAAGAATAAACCTCATTTTGTGTAAGGTAGTACTAAGAACACACCCACATTAATCCTCTGGCATTTGTGTCTAGAAAAAAATAATCTTCTGTGATTTCTTTATGAAACCAAGTATTTTTAAACTGCAACAGTTTTTTGCAGAACTTATGCTTCACAATTTTTGAAATTCCAGGAAGCAATAAAGCCATTTTATTCAACAACTTACATAAAAGCAAGCTTTCAAATGTGTTATCAACAAAATATTCAAATAACACCTAAAAAGGTGACAAAAGCCATACACCTGTTGTGTAGGCACTCAGCTGTTGCAAAGCTTTCATAAAAGTGTCACAGTGTGCATAATCAAAATTAGTCTTAATTAGGTATTAACCTACATTCAGGTTAGAAAGTTTGCACTTCAAAGAATCAGCTTGGGAAAGAAGGGTATCACCATGCCTGACCCAAATCCACTTTCAAGCCTGAAGCTTAGCAAGAAAGTCAGCAGAAGCAAGATTTTCAGAGGATGAAGATCTGCATACTCCTGGTTGACAGGAGATACAAGATCTGGAACTGCTGATGTTATTCTACAGGAAGGGAGTCAGCTTGGGCACTGGCAAGGACAAAGGCAGAGGAAGGCTGGTGGATTTAAAGTGGGATGTGGGGGCCAGGTTCAGAGAGGGGTTTACTAATGTAGGCAAAGCAATGAACAAAGACCCCAATGTTCCTGCTCTGGATGTTAACAGTTTCTTTCAGATCTGAAGGTTGTTTTAAATAGTTTCTCTAATGGTATAACCTAGAGAAATACACTTCAAAAGTGATTTTTAGAGATTTGTTCCAAACACACACATACTAAACTGAATGCTATCGCAAGACAAGCTCAGATTCAAGATCCACATTTGCACTCCTTATCTCAACAACACCCAGATTTCCATCATCTGTACATCTCCAAATCTATACATCTTCCAATTAACATGCATCGGAATTGTGTACATTACCTGGAAAAATACTGCTTCAGAATACTCTTAACAGCAACAAAACCTGATTGAACACTCATGAGACGCCCAGCAAGCAGAGCAACTGCTTCAGAACTGTTTGTGGGCAGCTGAACAATCCCTACCTTAAACCTGCAGAAAGGGTTTTCCTGTGTGAACTCCACGGGAGCGATGTTATTGTTGAAGTACCCTTTGCCTGTTCCCCAGAAAGCCTGAAGCTGGTTCCATTTTGCCAAAATAGCATCTCTCTCATCACCCAGGAGTGTGGGAGCTGAGAGGGCACTGGCTGTATTGATGAGCTGGTTTGACTGGGCAGGTGTCTGAGCAGGCTGGCTGAACAAGCCACCTCCTAGTGCTGTGTTGGATGAAGAAAAACAAATTCAGTTGTTTACCAAACAGGACAAATGTGCTCACTAACATGTACCATCTACCTATCATTGGCATCATGTCTTCTCACACTTTGAGAAGCAAAATAAATGCACAGAATAAGTAAATCAGGATCAGATGGTTTTAAAAGTGTTTTTTTTACATCAAATCTGTATCACTAACAGAAGCTCCTGAATGCTGTTAGAAGACTTAGTATTTTTTTCTTTAGAAGTGATGTCTATATTGACCCATGACATTGTCTGGCCCCTTTGATATCTAAATCTGAATTTATTACAACAGATTTGTTATTTAGTGGACTCCCAGCCTGCAGCTGGTCATTATCCAGCTCATATTTAAACTAAAATCACCACTGCTTTTCTCCCCTTTCTAGTAACACCATGACTGCCCACAGCAGTTTTGTACCTTTCTTTTGCTGCCAGACCAGAAGGGTGAATATTATATTGAATAAACTTAAGATTAAAGCTCAGAAATATGCTCGAGGTCCAGCGTAAGAAAAAGACAATGGCTGAAGATGTAGGCACTTCAAAACCCAAATTTCTGAGAAGCTTCCATGTTATCAAGGGCTAAGGCTAACAGCCTCCTGTTACACTGTACTTCTGTCCCAGTACTTGTGCTCCTGTTGCAGCCTTATGCTCCCTTGCTTAGGCAGGGGTGAATCAAGAGCCCATACTTACTGCTCTGCTGCTGCTGGGTACCAAAGCCTCCGAATCCTAGCCCAGTTCCCAACCCACTGCCCAAGCCAGTTCCAGTGCCTGTGCCAAAAGTCGTGCCAAATCCAAAGCCTTTGTTCTGGGTAGCACCAAAGAGTCCTGGGGAAATAAGGAAAGAGAAGACAATAGTACCTGTGACATGCAAAACATTACTGTGAAGGGCTGATGCCCTACTGGACATTCTAAAACAAGTCATACTTTCAGACTTGTGCTCTCTTACCGCTGGTGCCTGTGTTGGTGGGAGCAGAAAAACTAAATGCTGGTGCTGCAGTGGTGGTGGTTGTCCCAAATCCTCCAAATGCACCTATCAAACAAAGTTGGCAAGTCAGGCAGAGACCAATTGTGAGTGGCAGCTGCCCACAAGATGACAGTAAAAGGCACGCTTCAAGGGGGGGTATGAGAAGAGATGTTGACAGATGGATGCAATATGTTTCAAGCATGTAGTTCACACTGATCATGGGTATCAAGCTCATTGTCTGAGGAAATGGGGGAGGACACATGAACTAGAAAGCCAACACATCTATGGTATGTCAAGAAAGTAAATAAAAAAGCAGCAGGTAACTAACATCCTGTTCCTTCACCAGCACCATGTGCTTTCCATAATGACAGACACAACTAATAGCAAGATTTCTTACCTATGCTCCCTGCAACACTTCTAGTCAATGTTGTTGCTATGTGTTTAGTAACAGAGCTGTTGTTCTGTGAGCTTTTCCAACATTCCTAACCTCTTAAAGAGTAAAAAAAGAAATTAACAAATAATAACAAATTAAGTAAATCCTGAGGCTAGGGTGTACACAACTGCTCTACTTACATACATCAACTATTTCTTTCTACATACAGGTAAAATTCTAAAAAGTTTTGTTTTAAGCCTAGTTTGCCTATTATCCTCCCCATTAAATCTCATTTTGAGGTTCAAGCACTCTCAGAGAAGACAGATGCAAAAGCAATCAACCTTCTGCAGATTTTCAGGAACACCAGTCACTGGTTAGCAGGTGGACACCTGAGTGAGGGCCTGAGCTCCCCTGTGCCAGAGAAACCCACACTCCCATTTTCCCCCTTAGACACAGGGCAGCTGTGCAGAGAGGTGCATGAGGCTGCCCATGTGCTGGATGTCACCACACCATTGCTTTGCACCACTGGCCCAAGGTGCAGCCTGTGGACACCTGACTAGCCCTGGAGATCCAAGCCTCTCCATTTCCAACTGTTTTTACATGCACTCAAATGAAGACAGCCTGCTACAAAGGGTAATATGTCAATAACAACAAAAAAAATCTCTTTAGATCTATTACCCTACTACACAACAAAAAAAAAGCTTAAGCCAGAGTTGCCAAGCAATCACATTTTATTTGCATTCAGCAAACATCTTAATGTGAGTGGGTATAGTAAGTTTTTCCCTGTAACATTCTGAGTTTCAGTCCTACAAGTGAGTGAGAAACCCCAGGCTACAAAAATTTTAGGCAGCTTTGTACTCCCAGCAATCTAGTTATCCTTTCTTGAAAAAAGATCTCCAGAGTGCAAACTGCTAAACAAAATTAAGCATCCCAACTCTCTTCTGGAGTAGTTAAAATTCAGCTAAAGAAATACCATCCAATTACCTCCATATAAAATAAACCCAACAAACCAAAATCAGATCCCTTGAGAGCACAAAACAGGTCAGAGTAAGCTTACACAGGGAGCAGCTACACTGTGGAATGAATGTAAGTCCTATACGAGCAGCGGCAATGAGGCCCCGTGGGCTAATTCAGCAGGAGTAGAGGCACTGGAACTCCAGCCAGTCAAGCATTTTTATATGAAATGGCAGAGGTTTAACTTGCAGTTATATCAGCTGATGGCTCAGAACTGATGGATCTCCATGGAACGGGCTTCTTAATCGAAACCCAGCACACACAAGAGGCAGGAGAGCCTCCCAGGAGCAGGGATAACCTCTTAAGCAGCCCCTGGGAGGGGTGGTGTTTCAGGGTGTAGAACAGCCCTTGAGAACCAGAGACAACAGGCAGGGCTGTTCATTTTGTGCTGATCGTATAAAATCTGTTTCTCCACAGAAACCATCTGAGGTGTAGTGCACTGATGAGAGCCCAGGGAAGGCCAATGAGGAGACAGAGGGGAAGATGAAACACATGACTGCAGTAGTCCAAGAATCTCACGTTGGGAACTGTGGTGTTGGGATCCAACCGGGGAACTGAGGCTGCTGTTTTGTGAGGTAATCGAGGATCAGCTTTAGACTGGGTCAAGCTGACAGGTTACCACAACTCATTGCTGCTTCAGAGACTGAGCATTTTTTCTATTTTGTACATGGCTATTTTTTCCTCAACAGCTATTTCTTGAGAATTTAATAGGCAAAACCCATGACAAGCCTATGGTTCTCAAACCCATTCCACTTCCAGAGCTTTTGTCTCCAGTCTTCACTGGATATGAAGTTTAGAACTTTGGCCGATTCTTGGTCAGGAATGTAATTCTTGGACCCCTGCTATTAACATTTATTACACAACAAGTATTTATGCATTATCTACCTGCACTTGCCAGACTGTTACCAAAATTGAATGGTGGAGTTGAGGTAGTGGAAACACCGAAATTCCCAATATTAAAATTCACTGCAGGATTAGCAGTTAATCCGAAACCCCCAAAATTAAACCCACTGGCAGTGGAGTTTGTAGTTTCAAGCCCACCAAATCCTGACAAGCGGGAAGCAGAAAAAGAGCAAGGTAACATTAGTTCTAAGTGAAAGGTAGGTCCAGGGGACAAGACAGGCACAGTTAAAAACAACAGTAAGGTATTAATTGGCATTAAACATTCTTTATTGCACACAAGGAGGGCAGCTGAAAACTTCCAAATGTTTAACCCCTTCTCCCTACATCATTGCTGTAAGAATGTTATTTTTCAGCTACACTGCTTACAAAGCAGCTATCATTTTACCCACCTTATTTCAAAGCTATACACAAAATCATCCATGTGATTGAACATTCCAATTAAGAGCAATTTTAACAGCTTAAGACAGAGCTGGATAGTTGCAGAAGTGTAACTGACAGCAGCACACTTATTTCAGGAGTTATCAGAAAAACAAACATTCTTCATGCTTATACCATAGCCACGTAAGAGCAGTGACAGCAGAATAACCACAAAATACAAGTCCAGCACCTGAGGCACCACATGTCACAGATAATCCAGGGCAGCCTTATTCAAGTTATATTCTCAGCACCTGTGCACTCCAGCGCTTCCTGGTGCCTTACCTGATGCATCCAGGTTTTCCAGCACTAAGAAAAACAGGCTGTCTCAGCAGATTCCCCATTCCCTCCCCAGGAATAGCTGGGAACAGGCTAGTGCTAGGCAGGCAGTGACAAGTCCTGGGGTCTGATCCCAGAATTCCCACTAATATTGGTCTGTGAGCACAATAAACCTTCTAACAGTCTACAAGTTGTACAAGATTATATTTTAGTGTAAGATGGTGCAAGTCTGTGTTTAAAGGCGAGTGAAAGCCCACAGAACACAGCCCAGGATAACTGCAGCAAAGATGAGCCCTGTCCAAAGGGCTTATTCAGTGACTACTCTTAAGAGTCAACAAAGAGTTATTTTAGCAAGCGAGAGTACAGAAGGCTCTGGCTTGCATTTCACCCAAACTGAGCCAATGAACAGCATCAAAACAGAAAGAGTGCAAACGTCTTTATTGAAGCTAAGCACTCTCTTTTACTCTGCTCACAAATTAACTTCCAAGAGCATCCTGAAGTGATGATCTGAGCCACTTGGCAGCGTTAAGGGGACATCACCTCCCTCACTGCATCACAAACGCCCCAAGAACAACCGCAGCTGCTCATGCAAGGGGAATAAAAAAACCAAACCAAACCAAACCCCCAAACTGGACAAAATTCGGCCGGTACAACGTCTGGCCGTAGGTGGTCATAAAAAAGCAGCGAGTCGCACGCATCTCACCGGTTCCGCCCAGAAAGAGAGGAGACTGACACACCTGGTCCTGTCACAGCCCCGCACCGACGGGCCCACCCTGAACGGGGAACCGGGACCGGCTCTGAGGGGCTGCGGGCCGCCCTGAGGGGGAAGCGGTACCGGTACCGGCTCTGAGGGGCTGCGGGCTGCCCTAAGGGGGAAGCGGTACCGGTACCGGCTCTGAGGGGCTGCGGGCCGCCCTGAGGGGGAAGCGGTACCGGTACCGGCTCTGAGGGGCTGCGGGCCGCCCTAAGGGGGAAGCGGTACCGGTACCGGCTCTGAGGGGCTGCGGGCCGCCCTAAGAGGGAAGCGGTACCGGTACCGGCTCTGAGGGGCTGCGGGCCGCCCTAAGAGGGAAGCGGTACCGGTACCGGCTCTGAGGGGCTGCGGGCCGCCCTAAGAGGGAAGCGGTACCGGTACCGGCTCTGAGGGGCTGCGGGCTGCCCTAAGGGGGAAGCGGTACCGGTACCGGCTCTGAGGGGCTGCGGGCTGCCCTGAGGAGAAGGCGCGCGCGTCGCGGGGCCGGGGTCTCATTGGTGGAGAGGCCGGGGAGACACGCGCGCGCCTCGTGACGGCCGCGAGAGGGAGGCGGGGGTGTCGCGCGGGGCGGTGGGCGCGCGCTCCCGGGGCCGCTGGGACTGAGCGACCGCGGCGGGACGGGACGGGACGGGGAGGGAAAGCGCTCACCGGTGGGATTGGCGGCCCCGGCGCCCGCCGTTCCCCCGAAGTTGAAGGCCATGAGCTTGTTCGGCGTGCAGCACCGGGCGGGTCCGACCAGAAACAAACCGCTACCGGTTTCCGGCCGCCGCGCCGAGCGCTTCCGGGTGGCGCGGCCTTAACCTCCTCCCCCCATTCCCCTTCCCCGCCCCCTCCGGTAAGCGAGCGCCCCCTAGCGGCCCCGGTGGGGCAGTGCCGGGGGCTGTACCACTGCCCCGCCAAGGCGGGGGGGGACGGGCGGGACGGTCCCACCCAGGCTGCGGGGGGTGGGTACGGCCCAGCAAAGGCCTGAGGGGGCTCCCAGAATGGTTCCCATGGGAAAAGCCCTCCCGGCCCCGGGATCACAGCACCGGCTGGGCTGGAAGGGACCTCAGAGCTCATCAAGTCCAACCCTTGATCCACTCCCCCTGTGGTTCCCAGCCCATGGCACTGAGTGCCACATCCAGGCTCTTTTGAAATATCTCCAGGGATGGAGAATCCACTGCTTCCCTGGGCAGCCCATTCCAATGGCTGATCACCCTCTCCGTGAAGAAATTCTTTCTAATATCCAACCTAAACCTCCCCTGGCACAACTTAAGTCCATGCCCTCTTGTCTTGTTGAAAGTTGCCTGGGAGCAGAGCCCAACCCCCCCTGGCTCCAGCCTCCTTTCAGGGAGTTGTAGAGAGCGATGAGGTCTCCCCTGAGCCTCCTCTTCTCCAGGCTGAACACCCCCAGCTCCCTCAGCCTCTCCTCACAGGACTGGTGCAGGTTCTGAACAGCAGCGGGTGAGGGAAGGGCAAAAGCAGCAAAAGAAAGGTGGGTGTAAGTCCCAGCAGCGTATGGAACATCCCCAGCACAGCCAGAGCAGCATCTGGGAAGGAGGAGAGCAAAGGGAATTCCCAAAGTGCTTCCACACGGTGGTACTGTCAGCCTGGACACCCTGAAAGCAACAGTGTGGGGGTGTGTGGAGAGAAGGTGACAATTTCAGGCCTTGGTGTCAAATAAAGAAGGTGCTCCAAGACATCTCCTTGGAGGTGATCACTTATGGAAAGCTGGGATGAGTTTCTCTTTCCCTGAGCTTGCAGTTCTCAAGGCCACAAGGCAGGGAGATGTCTGACCAGAGCCCTCCTGCCCAGGTGTAGGATACCAGCTCTGCCCTTCTGGGAGGAACCACAGCTGCAATGCTGTGAGGACACTGGGCTGTGGCTTTTGGCTACAAAAGTTCATAAATAATTGCAGTCCTCATCCTCCAGATGAACAAAACTGCTGAACATATGACCAGCTAGGAAAAAAAAAACAACCAGCAACAAACCAAAACAATACAAAAACCAATGCCTCTATTTAGAAGACAATAATACATTTTAAAAATACATTTTACTATCCAGATCCAATGGAAATAGTTCTCAAGCAGAATATTCTTTTCATTGGGGAAAAAAAAATACTTTTGTGATTTTTAAAACAAGTTTCACTTGACCAGTTAAAAAAGTGTAAGGGCTTCTCAAGGCCCCACACATACTGTAACATGGAGCTGTGCTTTTATCCTGAACAGTGACTGCCAAGCGTGCATTTGCATTAAACCACACAGCTGGTAACTCTGACACACACACCAGAAAAAAAAGAACACCAGTTTTGTACCCTCCACCATCAAGAACAACATTGTGTTTTGTTTTTTAAGTTAAAGGGAAAAAAACCCACCCCAAAACCTGAAGGATAAATGCACGGCTGACATGCAACAGGATGCTGTGCAGAATTAGAACAGTTAAGGTGTCTGTAAGGAAAAATCATTGGCTTCTTTTTATCTGGTTTCTACAGATGCTCCACCAAGTTTCAGTCAAGTGTTTTGGATTAGTTGCAGAAGTCAGTTTTGTGAAAGGACCAAGGATCATGCCCAGTCAGTGCATACTGGCAGTAAGCAGCGCGCAACACTTGACAGAAAAGCCAAGACCAGGCCTGCAGAAGTCTCTGTTGTTGCTGGGTGATGCAGCAGCCTGCTCTTGTTTCTAGAATGTACTTTGCAGCCCACACTCCTAAGGCCATTTTCAAATTTTACCCGTGTCATTCCTCTGGTGAGCCAGGCTGTTTCACTTTCACTGATCAAGTGGTTATGTTCCTCTATGGCTGTCAGTGCAGGTACAGAGAGTGTGGGGTTGATAAAAGCAGGATCTCAAGCAGCTTTCAAGTGTAGCTTCAAAGCTGTAACTCAGTTGGTAAGAAAAGTCTCCTCCTTGATGACAGTGCAGATTTCTCTTCCATCTCTATCCCACAAAAAGTTATACTTGACACCATCGTTTCTCCACAGTGGACAATGCTGGGGAGTAGTAGTTGGTATTAGGTCAGCTCTAACAGTTTATTCTCCAAGCTCACATGTTAAAAGAAAATCTACTAAGATGTCCTTATGAGTGGGGACCTTTCATCTTCAGTACTCTGAAAGAAAAGAAAATGACAACACAAAGTTAAATGTGGCACATTAGAGGGTTCCGTGGTGGGGAAGCAGAGTGACCAGACTCCAAACAGGAAAGGAAAATGCTTTTGGTTCCTACTTCTAAGTACAGTTCCCTGAAAGAGAACCAGTACTGCACTGAGAAATTCCAGAAGGTGGCTGGAAGGCTGGGCAGGGGCTCACTGCAGCACCTTCCAGATGGGAAGTGCTTCATAACCCCCCTGGTGGGAGGGGGTCACAAGGAAAGCTGTAACCAGCTGACTGAACTGCTTCTGTTTGCAGGGAAAGCAACAACAGCAATACAGAGCACATGGGATTTAGGTGTCCCTTTGTCATTTTAAACCCCCTGCAGTGTTCAGGAACGTTCAGGAGAGCTGGTCTGAAGCTGTACATGCCAGGTGGGGACAGGGCAAGGGGACAGTTTAGACTCTCTAGCTGAACCTGGCAGTGACAGAGGCAAGCTCAACAACTCCAAGGAAAAAGTACCAGTCTGCCTTGTAAAGGAACCTGAAGCACAGTCCTGAGAGTGGCTGCTCATGAAACTCCTCCTGGGTGGGGAACCCAGAGAGAAAATTAAAAGAATGAAGCCCAGGGAGCCAAATACCTGCTGCTGAGAGCCACTGCTGGAGGAAAGGAGGCTGCAGACCTCACCACCAAAGTGCCACCACTGCTGCCACACCTCTAGTCCCCCTGGAGATGTGACAGGAGCAGGACCCACTAACACAAAGCATATGCAGGGTGTGGCAGGGGTGAGGGTGCTTTCTCACACTGCTAGAAAGCATTTAGGAAACATCATGCAAGCAAGACCACACTAAGACCACAACATCTACAAGGAGAAAACAGCCCATTAGAGTACCCAGTCTAGTTCTCTCACCATTGACCCCCAGTTTGTCTCTTCTGAACCTGACTGCCTTGCCTACCAGGGTGAAATTTGGGGATCAGTTTTCAAAATGACTGACAGCTTGAATGCCAACATGCCATGACAGAACTTTTCAGCCATAGAGGTAGAAATTAGCACTGTCTGGATGAAACTTCTGCAGGCTGCTGGCTGCAAAATTCATCCCATCTCTGGTCATAAATTTGCATTACGATTCTGAAAAATAACTGGCACAACACAATTGTTCTGAGAACACTGCCAGATTGTCTCTGGCTAAATCTGTCTGTCAAATATGGTGGACTTCTGCATCTTATGCTTCAGGGTCCTCTAGACAGGCTGATTTATTTTTTTTACTACTGTTGGCAAGGGAATTAGGCACAGAAGATACAACCTGCCTTACCATTTTTCTTATATGAGCTCCATTCCTTTGTTTTGGTGCATTTATTCTGAGTCTATTAAAACTTCCCCTCCCTAGAAAGGTCATTTTAAACAAAAACAACATATAAAAAAAGTTTGCATGCAGAAAGACATTGAAAAGGCAAAATCAACAACAAGAAAATCCAATAGAGGCAGACATACAGTAAGCAAGGCCAAATCCACATGCTGCTTACCTCTTCACTTATTCCCCGGGACCTGCACACAAGCACAACAAAAACAATCCCAAAAACAATTCCCAGTGCCATGATTACAAAGGGGATTCCAGTTACTACACTGGCTTCCAGCAGGACATGCTTGAGTTTGTTGGCAGATTCTTCATCAATCAGAACACTCTGGAGAAGAGAGAGATGGGAAAAAAAAAGTTTATTTCTGGTTTTGTGAGGGGTAGGGAAACACTGCCCCTGCTCTCCACCTCTGCTTCATTGCTTGATATACTTTCCCTCTAAGAATTCTCAGCTCTCTCTCTGTGGCCAGAGGGATCATCTACTCTGCACTTCAAAAGAAAACAGTGATTTTTTAACTCTCAGTTTAGGAATGTTATACAGGCTTGGAATAATGGTGTGTACCATTTAAACCTCTCCTCTGGAGTCCTCCCTGGACCCAGCCAATCCAACTACAGCCTAGGAATATTCACTAAAGACTACTCAAAAAATAAAGATGTGATCTTGTGAACTCCTGCCACTTCATCTGAGCAGACATTTTCCTCATGGCCAATACCTTTGAAATTAAAAGGAGTGTCTGGCTGAGAGTCTTTTGCAGGGCTGAACTTAATGCTATGGTCAACAGGAAGCAGGAGGATTGTAGTTAAGAAACAGCAACAGCTTCCTACCTACCACTGTATAAAACAAGAAAAACAGCATTTTCTTTTCTGGTTAGCTCAAACTCACCATTTTTGCAAGCATAAACGAATCATGATGCTGCATAAAAAAAAAAAAAATTACCTCATTTATATACATCACTGGGAAAATCAGTGTTCGGATGTTGCCTGTTTCACTGTGTAAAAAAAAGCAACTATTAAATATCTTGGGTTTGTAACTTTTAAACTTTTTGAGCATTTTGAAGACATTATAATAGAACAAAGAGCAGGGAGGCTGTCCCTAAAAACCTCCGGGCTGCTCCTTTTTACTACAAATTTCCACCTCTCTGTTGAAGCAGAACAATCTCAATCTCTAAGATGAATAATAAATTCTCTTTTGGGAGCAATGGCATATTTTGGGACTCGACAGGAGAGAAAGAGAAGGGTCCATAAGAGGCTCATTAATAACTGCCTGAATGACAGATTTGTGCCAATCAGCAGGAATGTTAAGCTTAGCTGATGTTGAAGGTTACTCATATTTGGAAGACAAAGAAACTATTGTCCAAGCAACATGTGTGTAGCAGCAAAACCCCCTCAACTTTTGGCATGGATGAAATAACAGCTTACTCCTCAGTAGTGCTAATGCAGCAACTCCTGGGCACTAGAAAACAAGGTGGTGCTATGCTGGAGAAACATCACCAGCCCTCCCAAGAGGACTGGGCAGATAAAATACTTCTTTTTTACTTGTAATATATTGTAAGTGGTGACAAAAAAAAATAATCAGCTCAGAAGATGATTTTGAAGAACAGCTATCACACAACATTGGTGATGAGTAAATCAGTGTGCCAGAATGGCACGAGATGAAGGCATTGGTAGCTCTGTACAACTGGGCTGAAGCTTGGGGACTTCCCCCTCAAACTGGGACACCTAAAAAACCTGGCAGAATCCACTTGGAACAAAGAAATGGGGCATTTTACTCACACATGACTTGGGCCTGCACATTGCTCCCATCTGCAGGGCTATACTGACTGCCAAAGCTGCAGAACAAGGAATTCTCTTTATCATACCAGTGCAGCCACAAGCAGGGTACTTCCCTTCAGCTGATTTAGGGTGCCCTCCCTCCTTGTTCTCTCCAACCAACATTCCATGCAGACAAATTAATTTTGAATATTAAATCAGATCTGAGATACCTAAGTGGCAACAGAGAACACTTACAAAAATTCTGGTAGCTTCCTGACATGAACGTTGATTTGCATCCTCTTGGCTGCTCGCAGGACAAGCCCTGTCAGCTGGGGCAGAGAAGAAACCAGGGTGTCAAAATAAAAAAAGAAGAAAAGTGAAATAATGGGAACTGGGAAGATAAAACTAGTATTTACACTGGTGTGGACTTAACGAGGCAAGGCAAGACCCACTTGTTGTTCCCTGAGAGATCCCTTCCCTCCTCCCCTCCCTCAGAGAGGAATGGTGCAATCTCCTCCCACATCAGCTACACAGAACCATGTGATGAGGCTGACTACTCTCTTGCTGCACACTGGGCAGGTGATGTTTTTGCTCTTTCCCTCAACCTGCATTCCTTGTGTGATGTAAATATCAGCAGTGCCCTGGTTTTTGCTGGGATAGAATTAATTTTCCTCATGGTAGCTGGTATCAGGCTATGGTTTGGAACTGTGATGGAAACAGTGTTGATAACATTTGGATGTTTTAGTTACTGATGAGCAGTGCTTACACAGCCTCATGGCCCTGTCTGATTCTGATGCTGCTCTGCCAGTGTGCAGGCTGCAAGGTGAGCAGGAGGCTAGGAGGGGACACAGGCTGGACAGGTGACCCAAACTGGCCAGAGGGATATCCCACACTGTATGCCATCATGTTCAGGGATGGAAAACCAAAGGGGAAGTCTGACAGGGCTCCTGTTGCTCAAGGACTGGCTGGTGATTTTTTTGCATCACTTATTTTTCTTGGGTTTATCTTTCTTTTTTGTTTTTTTTCTTTTTGTAACCTATCAAAGAATCTTTATCTCAACCTGAGGTTTTTGTGGTGCTTAGCTGCCTGCCAGGGTTAAACCACCAAGTGCAAACCACAGATCATCAGCTGCAAGCTCCTTTCATTTCTGACATTTCGTGGTGTGAATGCCAACAACTCTGTGAACTTCCATGAAAGATATAATCACCACACTTCTGCATCTCTCCCATGCTATCCAAACCAAGCCCAGCAACCACTGAATCTTTATTGATATAATCTCTTTTACAAAGGCTGCACTTACAGGATTGATGTCCAGAAATGTCTCATGATATTCCTTTTTTGGATGCATACCCTCTATGTCCTTTATAAACTTTGGATCTGCTTGGTAAAAATGTGGAGCTGATATAAATATTGGAGCACCTGGAATGTGAAAACAGAGCAAGTCACCACCTAAAAAGGCAGAGCAGGATTTGAGGAAGTTTTTGAGGACCTTGAAACTCTCCCCACTGTGCTATTTACAGTGAAAGAGAAAGTCCATTCTGGAGCTACAGATTCAACACTTTGACTCTCCACCTTCAGAACAAGAAAATTTTCCTGTGTGCAGCATCAGCACAGCTTCATGTCTCAAGCTTGTAAGCTTTTGCACTGTTTTTATTTAACTACTTGGATGTGACAGCTGCCTGGATAAAAGCAGAGGATAATGGCCCAAGCTGTTCAGTATGGATCCTGGCACTTCCTTCTGAGTCCTTGATTAAAGCAGTTGCTGGAGCACAGAGCACCTGCCAGAAACATCCCCTCAGATGCCTACTGCATTTTACACCCAAACAACCACTTGTTGGTGGCAGATTTCACTGAGCACAGTCACAACCCTACAGGCCTCACCAAACTGTCCTCCTATATTTCAGACAGAAAAGAGAAATATGTCCCTCAGTGATGTCCTTCCAGCACCTGGTAACATACCTTGCTTGCAGATGCTGACGTTGAGGACACCAGTGCCAGGGCAGTTTCCTGGTGGCACACAGAATCCAGCATTGTCTGGGTTCACTGTTGTGTTGGCAAACACCATGGCAGAGGGCACAAAGCGGTAGGTTGGGATGTCTGCCACAGCTCCTGAGCTGTCATACACCAGGTACAGAGATCTGCATGGAAGAAAAGCCAGACCTGCATTTGTTAGTCTTGAGAACACACTAATACCTGCTGCAGATGTGTGTTGATTTCAACAGAGAATTTCAGATTGGTTTTCTTCTTCACAGACAGCAAAATGGCCAAGGGAAGAGACAAGCTGGAGGGAAGCACAAAGATATTCTGCATCTTGTTGCATTTCAAACAGCATTTGTCAAGTCATGAATGTCTGAAGAGGGCAATCCGAGCTCTCCAAAAAAGCGGGGTACAGAGGAAGATGTTGGAGGGAAGAAGCCTTGGGCAAGGTTCACATGAAACTTTCCACCCCTCCCTTTCACTAGCCCTACAGGGCAGACCAGTCTCTTTCCAGTCATCTTGCAGTTTTTTTTCTTTATTGTGAAATAGCACAACCTTAACTTGATACAGATTAGTTTGGGATTTTTTGCTATCACTCTCTCATCCTTCATCCTGTGAATACATGCAGAACACTCATACTGTTAAATAAAATCACAGGAGGAAAACCACCAGCCTAGCATGAAAGTTCAAGAGGAATGAACATAAATACTCTGATTTCAAGTCTGAGTGACATTTTCTTCTCCTTACCTGCAAAAATCTGAAGAAAAGATGTAAATGTTCTCATCTTTGCTAATCAGTGGGTGAAAGGCTGTCCCATCTGTTCCATTGATCATGTTACATGCCTCTGTTGTCCACCAGCTCAATGATCTGAAGAAAACCAAGCACACAGAGTAAGGATTAAAAGATCTTTGAGCAGTGGTCAGGCGATGCCAGCTCATGGTCTAAGCAAACAAGAATCAAACTGTACAGTGCTAAGTCCTCTTGCCTTGGCTCTGCCAACTAAAAAAGGGATTAAAATAGGGCTTATTGCATCTGTAGTCTCCTTAAACTAGTGCCAGGCAAGCAAGATGATGTCTGCAAGAGTTCCTCCCATACATGTAATTGCTGGCAGATGTTTTGTTTAATGGGAGAAGGTTGCTTTAGGTAGCTCAGCTTTGACTTCTTGGTAACACACACTGTCTGCTGAGGAAGAGTTAGATACCCAGGCACAAGATGTCCCAAGCAGTCTGCTTCTTCCTTTCATAGTTAAATGACAAAAATCAAAATATCAGGGTGCTGGTCAGAAGCTACAGATGCTACGAGCTGACACCATCCTCAGAATAAGAGGACCTTTTCCTTTTTTGTAAACTATACTTATGTTCACCCAAGATGTGGAAAGGGGCAGATTTTGACAGAGGCCAGATCACATTGAAAAACTTACTCTTTTCCTTTCCATTCCACAATCCTTGAAAAGTTGAGGTAGTCTGTTTCCCCACTTAGGAAAACATATTCTCCATCATCAGTTCCATTCATCTGTCAACAGAAAGATGAATTTTTAATCACTCATTCTGTAACACCTGGCTGGGAGCTACAACAGGGGGACAGGAGTTTAAGCTGTCATCACTTCAAATCCACCTGAGGAGATGGAGTCTTCCAGAGATAAGTGTAATTCATTTAACTACACCTTGAATATAACTGAGTGACTGGGCTTGATTCCCCAGGGAACAAGGAGTCCCTACAGCCCCAAATAACATGCAACCAGAAACACTGTGGAAGCCAGTAATGGCTCCAGCACATACTGACTAATTTTAATCATTTACTAAACAAATTGGTGAGGAAATTTTTCTAGTAGTTTGCACAGCCAGCCCCATAAAGCTCATGTTATTCCAGCAAGCAAAGGCACCAGGTTTACATCCACCCTGGGAAAGCTTATCCATAGCTGATAAAGGGCAGTCAGATAAAACACTCCCAGCTGTGCTTCCAGCCAGGGCCTGGATACAGCCAAACTGAAGAGGAAACCTCCTTTTCCTCTCCCTGCAGCCTGCCTCCTGGCCTCACCCCAAGCACATCCTCCTCAGCTGCAGCAGTGTCCCCCTTCCCCACCCAAGCAGCAGAAGCCTGGCACGGCAGTCACCTTACTGAAGAACCCAAACACTGGGTCGATCTCAGGACGCAGGAGGTGGATGGTGGACAGGAGTTTGTCTCTGTAGCCCCACAGCAATTCATGAACAGTGTGAACTGTGAACAGGGATTCCTGGTACAGAACCAGCAGCACCTCGGTGGCCAGCTGCAGAGAGGTTAACCTGCTCCACTCCATTGCAGCCTGCCAGGGGAGGAATGAAAGGAGCAGGAGTCACATTTGCTGTAGAATAAATAACAGCAGCTGCAGACAGACACAGGCACACAGACACGTTTCAGCACTGCCCCCCTTCCAACTGTAATTTCAGTTTCATTGTTTCCCCTGGGGCCAAGGATGTGCTGCCTAAGGGGTTCTTTGGCTTTTCTCTTGCAGATCAGCCCGGTGCTGGCACACAACCAGCTCAGTTCCATGCCAGCAACTGACAGAGTCCTAAGAATGGATTTAACATGAAATCTACAAAATTGCTTTCTAAACAGCCTGAAGTATTCCACAAGGATGTCACTTTGATGTGCTTTGAACTTCACCTTTAGGAAGCTATGGCATACATCTTTAAGAGTTAGCCATGTCTCCAAAATGCAAATAACATCAATATTTATTCCCTTTCTAGCTGCCAACTGATTTTACAATGTTTCTTGAAAAAAAAGAAAAAAAAAAAAAAAAAAAAAAGAAGGAAATATTCCCTGAGTGAACCAACCTGTAGTTCTTCTAGCACTGCCTGTTGCAGTACATCACAGTTAAAAGTCTGAGCCAGAGGTAATGCTTGCCATGCCTCAAATGCCCCTGAGGAACTGTAAATAGTTTGATAGTTTGCAACTTTTAGTAAACTGAGTCCTATATACAGTGTATTCATGCACTCATTCATAAAACCAGACAACACTTTTTGGAAATACTGGGGAAAATTAGAAGTTAATATACCCCAGAATTTACATCAATTAAACTAGTATGGGGAGGGGAGGCTTAGTTATACAACCAACAGGTATTTTAGTACAGTCTGACTTCCTTTGGAAGGTAGGACACCTTTAGATCTGCTTTTTCTCAGACCATCCCAAGAATAATGGTCTGCCTCTGGCCACCAAAATGAGGATTTCTTTGCAGAGTACTTTCACCTAAGACAGTTTTGGGGTGAATGTTTTAACTTCAGTTTTATTCTGAGAGCACCTTTTCATTCACCTGTAGCTGAAAACCCTCTAATTTCTACTTTAAAAAAAAACTGAGATGCAGACTTGGAGGCAATTTTTGCAATTTTGACAAGAACAACCCCAGGCATTCCAGACTTGCTCACCCAAAAGTCACAGTTCCTCCTATGCACCTGACACCACTAATTGCCTGGTTTCACTCACTGAAACCCAACAACAAGCCTGATTTCTGCTCTTCTCTGAAATGTGTGACAACTCCCAGGGCAAGAGTGAGGCACTAAGACTACAAGAGGCATAGACCCCCCCGAGCAGTCCCCCCCAAACAGTCCAAACCAGACCTGAACCCAGTATCTGCCCCAGATACAAGATGCCTCTCGGGTTCTTCAATCATGTTTATCTACCACCAGGGGACAGAGAGTCTGAAGCAACAAGCTGCTGGTTACAAAGTGGGTTAGGATGATTTCCAAGCAGAAATGAAGGAGAACTCACCACTGCAGGAATATTAACTGTTCTGATCAGGTCCACTTCAGGGTCTCCAACTGATTTCTGAGGTTCAAACACATATGTCTTTGGATTCAAAGCAGAAACCCTGGTACCATTGTCCAAAAACTGAACATGCACCCTTGGCCTGTATTCTCTGAAAAACAAGAATTTGTTCTCTAATCAAGTTAACCAAATACACATAAGATCTATTGCATTTAACTCGTGGCTATTCTACTGCTCTAGGCACATAAAGGGTAGGGCTGACAGTTCATTAGGAGAAGATCCATTTTTGCTACTGATGCTGTCAGCACCAGAACCCCCTTTGTGTCAGGGTAAGCTGAATCAGACCTCACAGGGTGCTTCCAAAAATGACACCCCCCAAATTAAATACAAGTTTTATTTTTTGCCTCATTTAAAAAAAACATCCAAGGAAAGAGAACGATTTCAGACAGTACAAGAAGGATTTAGAGAAACTTTCTTTGAAGTCCAATTTGAAAACGAAACTTTTTCCCCTTTGCTGCAGGCAAAATTCAGTCCCAGGGACAAGAGGATGTAGGCTTCATCTAAGTCTCACTAACCTGACCTGAGATCTACCAGAATCTTTCAGATGGCTTCAGAGTACTTTGCACTAGGACTTCTGGGCTTATGACCACAGAACAAGTCTTATTTTTGTTCTTATAATTCTCAGGAAGGAATCCTGGACATGACAGAAATTTAACTGAATTTTTGCTACAAACTACCCATGGCCTGGGAGCTTGATTCTGTTACTGTTTAAGCACTCAGGCAAGAAGTATAAAATCCAGGACTTCTGACAAGCAAGTGCAATTGGCAAGAAACATCAAATGCTACCTGATGAGGAGGTCAGATCTTAATTACCCTGAAAAGCATCTCATAGCCATAATTCAGTCCATTGCCATTACCCTTTTACAAACAAGAAATAGAAAAAATTCTGCAGAGCTGGCTGGAACTATTTTTGTTAGAAACCAACCATTTCTCATCTTTACACAAGCAGCCTACCTACCACCCTTCAGCAGCCCTACCCTATCACAACATTTTGGTCTGGCAACACTTCCAGCTTGATTTGGCAAGAGCCTCTAGGGCTTGACTTGAGGGGCTGGGAATGGACAGTTGTGAAGTGCTGCCCCTAAACCAGGCCAGAGTTACCCTGAGAAGCCTCTCCAGCTATAAAGGGGAGAGGAATACTCCCTGATTAGGGATATGAGCAGGAGGATTTTAGATGTTAAAGACAAAAAGCTCCAAATGGACAATATTCAAGTGTTCTCTGGGACTCAGTAGGCTTGGGCAGATAAGCAGCTTGCACTTTATAATGAAGTATTTATTATGCTGCAAATTCAGCTTCCAGGATTTAAAAACACAAGCACTGCTACATGGTTGTTACAGAATCTTCCTCTTCCTAACTGGGTTTACAATGCATGGTGCTCAAAGCTATGAACTGCAGAAACAATAGGCAGGAAGAGATTCTCTTGAGCCTTCCCACCTCCTCTCTGCTGCTCATGAGATTTTTATCTCTGCTTCTCTGGGCCACTTCACCTCCAGCCTTTCCCCCCAGTGCCCTGTTTTATAAAACTCAGCCCTGCACTTCATGCTAGGGAATTCAGGTGTTCTGCCCCATGCCAAACTGAAGTCAGACTTTAACACTTTGCTGCATGGGGGCTGTGTGACAAACTTGGTTATTTATTTTCTGGCTCCAGCATGCAGTATGTCTGCAGCATCCCTCCCTTCTCCTTTATCCTCCAAGGTGCCTCTTTTCCTCCACCCACCCCTGACTGTTTGGCACAGCCAGCAGCAACAGCTCAGCCAGGATTAAAGAATCTGCTGGAAAAGAGCTCTCCACTTCCTAACTTTCCTCCTGCTTCTCTCAGGCAGAGCAGACAGCACCAGAGACTCCTGCTCAGACATGTCAGAACTGGGCTAACCAAACAAGCCAGGAGCCAGGGAGTCAGGCAGGGCTGAACAGGCAGCCTCCCTCCCACCACAACAAACAACTTGGAGAGAGCTGCTCAGAGCCAGCCCCAGGCACAGCCCAGCCCAGACAGCTGCTCCACCAGCCCCTCCATCCCTCTCACCTCCACCAGCCCCTCCATCCCTCTCACCTCCACCAGCCCCTCCATCCCTCTCACCTCCACCAGCCCCTCCATCCCTCTCACCTCCACCAGCCTCTCCATCCCTCTCAGCTACAAAACTTATGTATCTTTCCTCCTGGTTTATCTCCTACAAGGTATTTGCCAAATTATCACATGTGGTTTGCCCAAGCTCAAGCAGACACTGTGCAGAGTACAGAGGAGATGGGGAAAAGCCTGATGGCAGAGAGGGAAGAAAAGCTGTGGTGTGAAAGAAACAGAGTGGTAATACACAGTGCAGAGACCAAGGCTCCCATAAAGGCTCTCCCTTCTATTCCAAAGTATTTTTTTCAAGCACTAAACAACAAGATTCTGGTCATTTTGCAGCTTAGGTAAAGAAAACTCTTTCTGGTGCTTGGTCTGAAGGAGCATGTGTAACCAGAAGGGAGACTGACACTGAGAAATCAACCTCTTTGCTATGGTTCTCATCCCTCTGTGACCTCAAAGAGCATAAAGCTTCCTGCCCCAGGAGTGCTGCTGCATGCAGCAGACAGAATGAAGCTCTGAAGGACAACCCAGTTGTAAAGTGACTTCACAACCTCTCCACATGCAGCAGAATCAGGTTGTTCAGCAGCCATACCACACAGAAGGAGAGTTCAGGAGGCTGGATAAGCTCCAGCACTGCAGTGGGCTCAGCAAGTCCAGCTGTCTGCAAGCAGGGTAGGTATGTCTGAAGCTAAGTCAATTTTCTAGTCAGAGCTGGCTGAGGAAGATCCCTGTAGTACCACACTCTTATCTGGTTTTCTGGCCACATTTTGATTCATGTGAATTGTGCAACTTCAGCTAGGAAGCAGTTTCTGAGGGAACATGAGTCATGCTTTATGCAACACTCCTCTCCCCAGACATCACCCAACCAGTCACTGTTTTCACTCTCATAAGACAGCAGGCTAGGATGCAAGAAACTTCCTCTGTGTTCAGCAGCTGAGGATCAGTAGCACACAAGCAAAATCTTGCCCCAGATCTGACAGAAGCCACTGGCTTAATCCAAAACTGACTGCAGGTTCTCCAGCTGTCACTGTAGTTGTACTATCTGGGTGGTGTGTGACCCTGCTGCCTTGAATACACTTCTCCTCACACACTAACATTTAGGTTTTCTCCTAGAATGGGATCCCAAGTGTTCTGGATCCCACTGTTTGGCTTCCTCACACCCAGGAGGTTTAGTGAAATAAGACAGCAAAATGTTCCTACCGGTAGGTGTAGGGCCCTATCTCCTCCACAAGAGGAGTGTCACCTTGAAGAACTTCTAAAGGATTTGTCACATTAAAGAAGTAGAACTGCATGTAGACTGGTGGAGGAGGATCCTCCCAGGCTTCAAAGGTTTCCGTGCCATTTTTCAACACTGTTCCCTGAAATGATAGAAAGACAGGTGAGCTGTTAATGATGGCTGCTCTATGGTATTTATAGGAGAGGGGAATTCATAGAATTGGCATGGAAGGGACCTCAAAGCTCCTCCAGTGCCAACCCCCTGCACGGGCAGGGACACCTCCCCCCAGCCCAGGTTGCTCCAAGCCCCATCCAACCTGGCCTTAAACATTTCCAGAGAGGAGGCAGCCACAACCTCCCTGGGCAACCCGTACCAGTGTGTTATTATCCTCATGGTGAGGATTATTTTCCTGGTATCTAACCTAAATCTCCTCTCTTTCAGTTTCAAACCATTGCCCCTTGTTCTGTCACCACCCTCTCAGGTGCAAAGCCCCTCCCCAGCTTTCCCATAGGAATTCAGTGCCCTCAGAACAAGCACAGGCAGTGGGGGTCAAGACCCCATTTCTATAAATGTTTATAAATACTTTTTTTACTTTGAAGCATCTCACTGAATAGCAACAAGATCAGACAGGTGTTACAGTGTCTTGCAGATGAGGGCCATACATTTTGTTGGGTTTGTTGTTGCACTTCCCACAAATCCTTCTGCCTGTCATTTTTCAGAGTGAAGGTTTAGCAGGTTTTTAACAGTGATCTGTGCCAGCCAAAACCCAGCCTAGGGTAAGAGCATGCAGCAGCATTGCTAAGCAGGAATGGAACCCAGCCCAGCTGGTAGCACTTTGCAGTCACTGCCTACTTCCCTCTGGAAATTTCAAACCATGTGCACATCACAAAAAATATTGTATCTCAAGCATGCTTCAGGTTTGTGCACTTCTTTGGATCTAGCAGCACCTCATATATACAATTCCCTATGCAGCCTCATGCCTGTGATCCTGTTGTCTTCTGATCTGTGCCAAGGAGGCTCACCCCTGCATTCAGACAGAGCCCTCCTGAAGTTGGTTTGTAGGGTGAGGAACAGAAACTGTCCCCAGCTCAGGCTTACCATTCCCATGATGCCACCAGAGAGGGCTGGGAGTGAGGCAGCCATGTATTTAAGACACCTACAGATGACCATGATAGTTCTTCTCCATTTGCAAATAACCACATTACAAAGCCAATTATTTGAGAGGTGGTGGTGTTCTGAACTGCTGATGTTTGCTCCTTTCCTAAGCTGTATAAAACTCCCATCTCTCAGATGCATTGAACACAGCAGGTGTGACCTTGACACAGTTAAACAGTGTGTATGTTCAACACATTGAACAGGCATTAAACAGGCATAACTCTTGCCTGTCTTGACCCTAACCATCCATACCCAGGCATCTGACCTGTTTCCTGACAGCTGCTAAGGAGAGTCAGGACACCCAGCTCTTGCTCATCCTTCTCTCATATGAAGCAACTAAACCAAGAGATTATTATTCAGTCTGAATGGGCAATGTTTGAAATAAAAACAAATGCATTCTGGTCATATTCATCCCAGTTTCAGGCTCCAGCCCATGCTTTATGACAGAGGGATCATATTTATGATGTGCAGGGAGGCCACGTCTGCTGTCTCCCTCTCCTGAGCTCGGCTGCAAACAAGAAGGTCCCCAAGGCAATGCAGCAGCCCTAAATCTAACATGGGTTTCTGCCTCACCATCTTCACACACACCTATGCACCAGATTACACCTGAGGAGCACAAGCCAGAGAGAAATGAAGGAGCTTTTCTCTGGCAGGTTGGTTTAAATACAAAGATTTGAAGTGAGATTTTGAAATCACAAGTGATGCCCTGGGAAAGGGGCTACAGAGCAAAAGGGTACTGAAACCAAGTCATCTGCTGATTTTTTTTTCCTGGATCTGCACAGCACCGTTTGTGTTTCCCACAGAAATGACATGTCTATTTATAGCTCTGTGCAGTGACAGCCCCAGTTGTAAACCCAGATCCGTGAGCTTCTGGGATGGATTCAGAGAAGAGTCCCAGGAAACTCTTGAGTAATAAACCACAGTTAGCTCTTTTCTGTTTTTCAACAAATGTTACCAGGGATATTTGGGTCTATCTCATGATATTACACAGCCTGGACCTGAGAAAAAAACATAAGCTCATATTTTTGAGCAAAACATAGGTCTGCATCCCCCAAGTTTAGCCCTGATGATCCTCCTCCATACCAGAGCAGGCTCTGATGTTACATCACTGGGACTTTTTGGGTTTTTTATCAGCTTTGGATCACTGCTAGGTTGAGATATTAGATCACTGGACTGCTCTTCAAACTGAAGTATGTGAAAGATACAGCTCCTCAGTAGTTACTGCTGCTGTGCTGCACCAGGCCAGAGCATCAGACCTTTCCTCTTGATACAATTATATGCAAGAACAAGGGACACAGAAGTATTTAGAAAGCTCAAGCCAGACACCAGTCCTGCAGCCTGGAGAAGCAGCAGGCTCAGAGCTCCTGTCCCAGAGAGATGCAAGGGTGTAGCTACAGCAAGAGCACAACCTCAGGCCAGTGTACAGTGTGATCTCCTGTCTTGACTCAGAAGCACAGCAGAGGTTCTCCTTCCCACATGGACTCCAAGCCCATTTCAAGTGTATCACAGCACCCTTCCCACTGACTTTATTTATCATGCCAGCCCTCACTCTGCAGCTGCCTCATTCTTTAGTGTTTTCCTGACTTGACCAGGCTTCACACAAAGGAAATAAAAATCAAGCTTCCCCTCCCAAACACAGCTGTCAGTGCCAGTGACAGCAGGGGTGGGAAATGGTACTGAACATATTTGTAATCTACACAGGAAATTAAATATCAGTTTTTTCCCCTGGAGCTGCAAAATGTTCTAATTCCAAGAGACAGTTTCACAAGTTAAGCTAGGACAGAACTTAACAGCAATTTTTAAGACAAGTCATGGGGCAACATTTCAAACCAACACGAGCAGATTTTCTGACCCTGCACCTTGGGAATGGTCTGCTCAGAAGGAGCATCTCAACTGATCCTTCATCTAACCCTCCACACCAAACTGTGCTGAGAGCTGTAGTATTTCACACTGAACAACAAGGAAACATCACATCAACTAAACCAAGGGACAAAATCTCCTCTGTGGCCTTTTGTGGCCTTTAAAGGCCAGAGTGCTGGGACAGCATTTCATGTCAAATGCTTTGGGCTGCAGAGAGCTGGAAAAGCTCAAGTCTTGCCACATTTCAAAGGCAAATTGAAATTTCTCTATTTGCATGAGATATTCTAAACTGCATCCATGGCTACACAAAAGACAAGCAACTTTCTAGAGCACACATAAATGAGAAGATGCTCACGTGGGGTAAAGCACAAGTGGAAAGCAGCTGAATCAGCAGAGTGAATGGGAGCACACTGCTTTGGGGCTGAAAGCTGTTCTTCTGCAGTCTGTGTGTCTGGCTCCTGGAGAAGGCCAGGAAGGAGCCAAAGGCTGGCACAGGGAGCTGGATGCCTGGTTCCATGCAATCCAGATGGACACCAGCACGAGCTGAAGAGTGGTAAGCAGAAAAAGACTGAGCTCTGGAAACTTTATCCTGCATTAGTGAAAGCTCTGCTGAGGAAATACCAACTCAGCCTTATGTAATCAACCATCAGGGGTGAGGAGAATGCAGCTAGGAGATCACACGTGTAAGGAGGATCACATCTAATTCCTCACTGTCCTACACTCCCACCAAAGCATTTATTTTTTTACTCTACTGCTCTTTTGATAAGAGCATGAAATAGACTTGAAATTAGAACTTCTGTTTATGATGCAGAAGATGAGAGACTCCTTTAGAGGAGAGACCTAGAGATCTGGGAGATGGAACTACACACACCAGTGCAATGCTGTAGTGATTTGGTTTGATTTGCACACAGCTTTGCATACATGAACACATCACTTCACACCTGGCTTTCAGACTGCCTAACAAATGACTTCAGGACAAACCCTCTATTACCCAAGCTACTCTCCAGCATGGCAGAGGCACACACCTGAGAACAGGCACTGCAGGAGGAGCTGTGTGAGCAGTTTCTGAAGAGCAGATGATGCTGGCAGGCTTATCTGATGGTAACCTTTTTTTTTTTTTGGCTATCCCCTGAAGTTTCCAGGCACGCTTCAAAGTGTCACAACTTGCTTTAAGCTATCTGCCACCCTAAAACTGCTAAGTGAAGGAGGGAAGAAGCCTCTTCTCCTTAGTAAACTGAAAGGACCAGAGGGAATGGATGGAAGCTGTGCCACAGGAGGTTTAGGCTGGATGTTAGGAAACATTTTTTCCCTGAGAGGGTTGTTAGGCCTTGGAATGGCCCAGGACAGTGGTGGAGTCCCCATCCCTGGAGGCATTTAAAAGGCATTTGGACCTGGTCCTTAAGGACATGGTTCAGTAGTTGACTGTGGTGTTAGTCAAAGGTTGAACTGGATGAGCTTGGGGGTCTCTTCCAACCCAAACGTTCTGTGATTCTGTGAAGACAATACAGCTGCTGTGTTAGGAAATGCTGCCTGTCAGTACCGCAAAGGAAAGAGCAGTACATTGGTGAGGACATCATGGGGGAACAGCAGACTTGGGTGACCAGGTAAGACAACAGCATGGGTCAAATCACTTCATTTGTTAGCCCTCTTGGCTTCTCAGTCAGAATGACAGAGAAAATTATATTCCTCAGACTAGGTAGATAAATTATTCATTTACCTGCTTTGCAGCTATTTTAAGAGAAAACAGCTAACAAGCAGCATTTCTCTTGTTAATTTTGGGACATTAACACTGAGGCAGTGACTTTCCTCACTGGATCAATGCAAAGAGCCAGGATAAGAGCAACAAAACCTTTGGCAGAGCATGAACAGCACCGGGCCCTGCATTCCTAAGAAGGCTGGGATGGGTGTCCCCAAAGCACGCTACCAACAGGCTGAGCGAACTGTTTGTCACCTCCCAGCCCCTGGCACCTCCGTCAGGACATGGAGCAGCAGAACCCGCTCCAAGAAACCCATGGGACTGCAGAGGGACAGCAGAACAGGAGGTGGGCATTAGGTGTCCCTGGCTCCCCCCCGCCTGCTGCTCCAGAGAGGCCTCCTCACCACCCCTGCTGCTCCAGGGACACCGAACCTGTCTCTTGATTCGGATTTACTCCATTTTCACCCAGCTCCGTCCAGCTGGGAGGTGCAGGGCAGGGGGGCTTCACTGCTTCACCCACAGCTGGTGCAAAGGAGACAGAAAATGCCGCCCTCCTCCCAGGATTATTCCGACAGGGAATAAACCCGTCAGGAGGGATGGGGGGGATCAGCCAGCGCTCTCACCTGCTTCACCTGCAGATCCACCACTGTCTGGAAAACGTGTGCCACCAGTAAGGAGATGCTGGCGATGAGCAGCGTCATGGCCAGGACCCCCACCGTGACGAGGCACAGAGACTTCATGGCTGCTGCTGGAGAAGGGACCAACCCCGGCACCCACACAACCTCCACCGCCAGGATCCGGGCCGGGCTGAGGGGAAGGGCGAACGCTTCGCTCCGCCTCGCCCGCCCAGGGACAGGGAGGAGCCCGGGAGGAGCCGAAAGGAGACGAGAAGAGCCGAAGGGCATCGAGGAGGAGCCCGGGCGGATCCGAAAGGAGCCGAAAGCAGCCGAAGGGCATCGGGGAGGAGCCCGGGCGGATCCGAAAGGAGCCGAAAGCAGCCGAAAGGAGCCGAAGGGCATCGGGGAGGAGCCCGGGCGGATCCGAAAGGAGCCGAAAGCAGCCGAAGGGCATCGGGGAGGAGCCCGGGCGGATCCGAAAGGAGCCGAAAGCAGCCGAAAGGAGCCGAAGGGCATCGGGGAGGAGCCCGGGCGGATCCGAAAGGAGCCGAAAGCAGCCGAAGGGCATCGGGGAGGAGCCCGGGCGGATCCGAAAGGAGCCGAAAGCAGCCGAAAGGAGCCGAAGGGCATCGGGGAGGAGCCCGGGCGGATCCGAAAGGAGCCGAAGGGCATCGGTGAGGAGCCGAAAGGAGCCGAAAGCAGCCGGAGGGCATCGGGGAGGAGCCGGCTGTGGGTCGGACGCAGCCGTTTCCCGCCCCTCCAGGTCCTTGCGGAGCCGCTTCCCGGTGTCGGGAGCCATGGGATGAGGGAGATTTTGTCCTTCCCGTCCGCTGGGGATGAGGTGGTGATAGTGTGTGTCTGTCCCTGCGGCCGGGAACTTCAAAAGGCGTTGTGGGAAGAAAAAAATAAACGAAAAAAAAAGTGGAAGAGCAGCTGTTCTTCAGCAGGATGCTGAGGGGAAACCCTGTGAGGAAAACGAGGGGCCTGGAAACTGAAGGAAGCGTCACAGGGCTCTGGTTCCACCATGGTTTAATGCAGTTCAGCTTAGGTCAGACATAAGGAAGAAATTCTTTAACTTGAGGGTGCTGAGCCCCTTGCCCAGAGAAGCTGTGGCTGCCCCATCCCTGGCAGTGTTGGGATCCGGGTGGGATGGGGCTTGGAGCCCCCTGGGATGGATGAGCTGTCAGGTCCCTTCCAACCCAAACCCTTGTGTGGCTCCGTGGGTCAGTAACAGAGTTACCCACCCCTCAGGGACACACTGATACACCCACTGCTCCTCCAACACCATGGGCACTGCTGCTCCAGCTTCCCAGCCACCAGCACCTCCTGGGGCACTGCTAGCACCAGGGAAAATCCTGCAGGAGGGAAAGATCCAGGTGGGTTTCCTGCTTGGATGGACTCAGGCATTTTTCTTTATAAATATTATTTTCTGTAACTGGAGCTGCAGTAGCAGTGTGTGCCTTTTTTCTTACGAAAATTCATGAGGCCACATTTCACAGTTGTCTGGAAAACTGTGAAAACTGTTTCGCTTTCTGGAAAACAAGAATTTTTGTGGTTCCACCCATCCATCAGGAAAAACAAAAAAACCCCCAAAAAACAAACAAAAAAAATTGATCTGGCAGTCATTTTTTGTTTAGTTTCCCATTCCAAACTGGTGTTCTTAGCTCTGTTTCATCATCATCTCTCCAGAAGGCAAGCAACAGAGTAAACAATTAGAATACATTTTTGAAGAATCCCTAATTTAACTACAGCATGAGAATTCTTTCCATCAGAAAGTTCTTCCACAGGAATTTCTCTGAAACCACAAACCTTCCTTAACACCAGAAATATTTCCTTTGGTGGGGAGCAGCTGCAGTGACAGTTTTTACAAGCAGCTGTCTCCTCCTGCAGCATATTAAATATATTTTCCAGGTCTGCTGAAGCAGTGGAGCAGAAACCTCTTTCTCATCTCACCTCACACAGTTTGACTGCTCTGTCACTTGTGCCTTCTGGGAGGATATCCCAATGAAATAGTGTCCATAAACAGCTGGCCAGGTCTGTTGGCTCTACAACAGAGATAAATACAGAAAAACAAAAATAGACAGCAATTCTCTAGCTATGCAAAGCCATTTTTATCATAACCACGTTTCACAGCCATGAAGTCTTTTTTATTAATGAAGTTAAAGAGCATGCTGTTTTAGAGCACTGAAACCCTGGAAAATCAAAAGAAAGGCAGGAATATCTAAGAGTTTCCAGCAATATTTTAAATGAGAGTTACAAAGACTAAATTTGTCTTTTTAACCCAATGGATAAAGGATTCTTACAGTCCACAGCACCACTGAAATTCTTTTAGCTGAATGCTGGTGTGATTTCTGCAGAGTTTCAGTTTTGCTTCATTCAGCCTTTTGGTTTGTTTTTTCATAAAAATCTACCTGTGTGATGCATAGAACCACATCGTTTCTCCACACTGATTTTCTAGATTCTTAGTGGGAATAATTTTCTTTTTTTGGCAAATTATTTTACCTTTGGGACTCAAGAAGCTGCTTACTAGCAACTCTAAACCAATCCTGTGAAGAGTGACTCCACCTCTGGAGTGCCCCATGGGAATGCAGTGGGTGCTCGGGGCACAACCCTGGATGATAATTACAAATCCCTGGAACAAGCAGAGGCAAATCTTCCCCTTGCAAAATCCCAGTGACATGACAAGGGGAAAAAGTAGGTAAGGCTCACATTCAGGAAAAAATGGGAATGTCTTTACCCAAAGAAGTCTTCAAGTCATTATTATTTTTCTTTTCTATTAATCTTCCCTGTCCCCATTCCTTTCACTGTTTTACTACTTAATTTGCCATTCCCAAGAATCTCTGCCACATTGTTTGTAGAAGTTCATGAAAGTTACTCTGCTCATGTGCTACACTCTTGTCTTACCTCCAACCTAAGCCCTGGAGGCATTTATTTATCTTTCTTTCCTTGTTGTAGAGAGCCCATCACAACTGGGATCCCAGCTGTGCTGGCCACTTGCACCAACACCATAAATACAGTGGGAATAACAGGCAAATCCTGCTCTGTGAAACAGCCAGCTGCCATGCTGGGACCTCAACCTACAATTACCCAAAAAGCCAAAGGGAACAGGTGACACCTGGACCAGGTTGTCCCTTCCCTGCCAAGGGCCATTCCTCCTGCTTGCTGGCAGCTGGGGCTGCATGGGTGGTACTGGGATCTTGAGGAGAGAAGCACTTTACAGTGGATGTTGGCAGCAGGTTCCCTTTGGAAATGTCAAGCTGCAAGGAGTGAAGGGCAGGTAAATCAGAGAACACTGAGCTGTTGGGGTCTGGGGAAACACAGCTGGAGGAGAATATATCAAGTGAGCCATAGAAAGCTGCTGTGCCTTGTTCTGCCCCCATCACCCACACACATTGCTGGGCTGCTCTGGGTTTTGCATGAGGAACCTTAATGGTTGGACCTGATAATCCTGTAGGTCTTCCACAACTAAAATGAGTTTCATGCTCCCAGGGGAAGAGTTTGGGGCCTCTCCTGATGATTTCCATGTGCTAAAATGACCAGAGAACCCTTTCTTAAAAACTAAGCTGTGGATTAAGTAGTCCTGTCCCATGGACTGGGAAAATCTTTACAAAATATCCAAAGTTACTCCATACTGAGTCTGTTAGTAGGCCTTCTTCAGTTTGTGTAACACCAGTTACTTGGCTCCTTGGGGTTTACAAAAGGCAGCAAAAGGCTTGTCAGGGCAAGAATTAGGAAATTATACAGCACAATATCAGCCCCATCAGAACCGATCCCAGAAATCCCTAATCCTATTCCTGCACTTCAGTAACTCTTGGTCCTTTCCAATTATTTGCTATTGGCTACAAGAGAGAGCTGGAAACAGCAGATAGGAGGGGTTGGATGTTTTTGATGGTCCCAGTGCACATCCACATCACTTCATGGATCTCTGGTCTTTGCCACCCAAGATAAGAATCATGCATGTCCTTACTTCAGGCTCCAGCACTCCAATCATCTGTCTCTGCTGACAGACCTGCTCACACCAGCTCTAACTGGATCCAAACCTTGCCTGGCTTCCCTTGGGAGCTCTGACCTGCAGGCATACAGAGACATGAAACAGCCTTTCCAAAACCAAGAACAGTTTCATCTCAACACTGAGAATGCTATTGTTACTAGAAGAGTGTTTTACTTAATAAATAGTCTGCCAGTTTCTTTCTTACCTAAAATTCTGGTAGAATTGTCAGCTCATCTCCTCTGCTGCATGATGTCTTCAGTCTGTTTGCCTCTATGGATCTGTGGTGCTGGTTTTTTCCATCTCCATCACCATATTTCTGAATCCTACCTGTATTTTCCTGTGGAATTCACAACTGAATAAATTCAGAGGTAAATATTACAGAGAATGACATCTTCTAGTTATCAGGAGTGGTGCTATTCTGAAGGTGGGGCAGACCTCTCTTTTGCATACTGGCAGGAATTTCACCCCTGGCTGCCATTTAACTCAGCCCAGCTCATCAGCAGATGAGAATTTACAGGTCATTCACATTTTTGTTTCCTGAGAGCTCACCACAAAGCTCTGCTGGGTGGCTGAGCCCAGGAGAACAGCAGGAACACTCCCAATCTGGGAGGAACAGCTCCTGGGAAACACCCAAGTGCATCAGCAATATCCATGGACAATATTTTCAGAGACTTAGTTCTTCTGCCTTTCATGCACAGGCAATACATACACTTGTCATCAATGAATCCACATGTACTATGCATGTTTCTAGGACTGTCTGCATAATTAGTAAAGTAATCTAATGATAGGATACTGATTTCAGATGAGAGTTGAGAAATTTCTGAAAGGCTTGTAGGTGGGTAGCAATTAAATTTCACTGTACTCAAGCTTTAATTTCTTCTTCCCACACAGCAGAAATTAACTGCTGGCAGGGAAGTGGTTCACTATAGGGCTCCCTGAAATTACTATGTTCAACAGCAGCCTCAGAAAGGTCTGAGCAAAGATCCTGCCTGAGTAACAGCAGCCTTTGCTCTTGGGATGCCCATAAGGTAGGGCTGGGATTTGTGTTTTGAACACTCTGACTTTCAGATTTGGGATGATGACTTTTTAGGAGAGGAGAGATTTGTCTACAGCACTTGTTTTTTGCTTCTGAGGATATGAATACTTGAAACTGTTAGGAGAACAGCAGCAAAAATGTCCTCCTTTTTGAAGTGTGGTCCTGCTTGACTCTTAATGTTTTTGACATTCCAGCTAAACAACCCCAGTCCTCAGGAGCTGTAAGACACCCACACAAACACACACACCTCCACCTGCATCTCACAGGCATGATACAGAACATGTAGTGAGGTTTAGTTACACACACACACACACACACAACCACTCACAATCTGAGCTGTACCAAAATTAGCAAAACACACCCCTCAGCTGCTTCTGGTTTGGGTTGCTGCTCCCCTGACCCCTCAGCTGCTCCTGCCTGTAGAGCCTGGTGACACAGAGGTGGCACAGTGCCACCTGCGTAGGGGGACAGAGCATGGCTTCAGGACACCTTTTCCTTGCTGTTCTTTTCACCCAGATTTCTTTCCTCACTCAGCTCCACTCTTTGACCTAATCCCCCCCATGGCCCTCCCCATGTCACCTCCTCCCTGCTCAGCTGCACATCTGATTTGCAGCCCAGGCACCCAGCAGTGATGGAGCTCTCCCTGCTGAGCTGGGACACAGAACCATGCTAGGAAATGTGTTGAGGGGTGGGAGAATGTCCCTGGGAGCTGTGGAAGATAGGCTATGGCTTGCAGTAAGCTGGGAAGTAGCTTGCTAGGGAAAGGAGAGGAAGGTGCAGGGCAGGGCATGCACTGGGATGCATGGGAGACTCTGGCATGGTAGCACTGTCTGGATAACCCCAACAGGGTGACAACATTGCTGAGGACCTGGCTTGTGGTGCCAAGCCCATCTAAACCCTGAATCTCCTCCTGTCCCTGTTTTACTTCCTTAAATCAAGTTAGAGCTGCTCGACTGCATATTCCTCCAGCAGAGATTGCAACAGTCACCAACCAAGTGCTTGATCTTACAGCCTTGTGCACTGAGTCTCACTCTCCATCTGCTTTCTCCCCTCAGGACACCTCAGCTCATGGGAGGATCCAGACAGCTGGAGCCCAGAGAGACCAGCAGGACTTCTCCAAACCCTCAGTGTTCCATACAGTCCTGAAGCAGCTCCAGGACTGACCACATTTGTTGCTGGTGAGCACTACAAACAACCCTGGACTATGGGGAGCCCAGGGGACAAGGGCAAGGAGCAGGCAGGGGGGAACTGAGAGCACAGCTGAGATGGGCCCACACTGCTCACAGCTGGAGGGAAAAGGAGAGCGTGGCTGTACTGGTACAGGAAGAGAACAGTCATGGTGCAGCTCAGCCTTTTTATCTGCAACAGCAGTGAAGGCATTGGGTCACCTGGCAGGGCTCCTGGGAGCATGAGGACAGGCAAGAGGAGCATGTGGGGCATGTGTCCCAGGGACAGGGCAGAGAAAACAGAGAGAGCCTGGGGCTGAGGTAGGTGCCTGGGAGCCTACTTAATGAAAGCAAAGTCAGTCTTAAGATAAACTTCTTTCTAAAGCCAGTATCTCCTGCACTAACTCGAGGGCTTTGGCTGCAGGTACAAGAAAAAGCTGTTATCAAGCTGCTTGCCAGCAAACACCACCAGAGTTCTCAGCTTCACACAATGGCCAGCACTGGGGGTCCTTAAAAAGAGGTCTGGATGATTTCAGAGACGGCTTATTTCCTCCATGTGATAACATCATCATCATCTGGAACCCAAAGGGTTTCCCCCCATCCTGCTACAGAGCAGAACTCACCTGGCTCAACAAAAGCTCAGGTCAAAGCAGGAAGCCAGGAGGGATTTCACAGAGGAGATGGACCACCACCTAAGCCACCAATCTCAGTTATTTAACATCTTCCATCTTTCACATCTTTCATGAGGTAAGGACAATATGGTTGTTGCTATTCTTCATTGAAGAATTATCATCCAGCACATAAAATGCAAAACCAGTCCAGGATTGTGCTCCCTCTTCCTGTATAAGCCCACCTACTCCTCATTATTGCTTAAAAACAGAAAGGCAGCAAAGCCTGAATCACCATAAAAATGTATCAGAGAATCACAGAATGTCAGGGGTTGGATGGGACCTCTGCAGATCATCGAGTCCAAGCCCCCACCAGAGCAGGACCAAAACTAGGACAGGTCACTCAGAAATGCAGGAGGATCAGATTTCTCTGATCTTATTATAGGGGAAGTTATAAGGAGCTGGCAGGTTCCTGAGGCACCTTGCTAACATGGTTAGATCAGCCCCACAGGTCAGGTACTGAACCAGTCACACACTTTCCCATCAATAAAGCACTGACTTTATCCTCCAGCCTTGCAGACATCTCATGATAACCCTAAACGTGCCAGAAATAGTAAGGACTCATTCACTCAAACAGAATAAATGCTGAACATGCACTTTTCCTTATAACACAAACTCCTCCTAAAAATAGATGGGGATTACAGTCTACAACTCAGTGGGACTCCAAGGCTCAAATCCCACATCAGTGTGTGAGCAATGGGGGAGCAGTGGGGGAGCAGTGGGTCCTCTGCTCTGCCAGGAGCCCTGAACACAGAGCCCAAGTGCTCAGCAAATCACTTGCCAGTCTCTCCTGCAGTGCTGCCAAGTGCATCTCTTTTTACTTTGCCATTTGCTGGTGGGAAAGGAGGGGACAGAGAGAGCCCTGGTGTGTTCATGTGCCTCATCTTGCCAGCAAGCCAGACCTGCCTGTAAGTGAACAGAGGGCACATGTTCCACTGACCTCTGAGTCATATTCCACATGAATGCCACTCCCAGATGACAAAGATGAAAGATGCTCCACTGGCTCCGGGGAAGCAGATTTGAAAGCTGGTGTTGCTACATCCATGCTCAGCTTTCCACATCCTTCTTCTTTTGAAGTCAAACCCAAAGTTTTTACACACTTCTGAGGGAACAGGTGACTCACTGCTTTTGAAAAGCCCACTGCAATGCTCCAGGAGTCTTGGTTTTTTCCTTTTGTCAGCCTCTGCTCAACTTCTTACTGATCTGAAACAATTCAAGAGCAGATTCTGGAGCTTAAAATGTATGCTGCTGTGTTAAAATGCACACTGCCTCTACAGACTCTTTTACTGAGAAGAAGTGAAAGTCTTGCACAGTAAGAAAGGGATTTTTTAGTCTCTGTTAACTGCAGTGCCTGTGCATTTGAGGGAGACTGTCAGCATCTACTTTGTTTTAAGCCTGATATCTTTCCTTGTCCCCAGAATAAACATAGGTATTGAAGGCTGCCATTAGATGACTTGCCAGCCTGCATCACATTATTATTTACTCAAGAGATCAACTGACTCTAATTAGTATTCTGAACTGTAAGTATCCTCCAGCAGGCAGCATCAGGGAATGAGATCAGCACAGATGAGCTCTCTGGAACCTCAGCAGGCAAAATCCTGCAGTCTCAGTCCTCAAGTTCACTGCACTTATTGGCACCCTTGGTATTATATGCACTTATATTCACACTTGGTAGGCCCAGAATTAAAACCAGAATGAGTTATTCTTAGATCCCAGCCATCCTCCCAGCTAGGCAGGGGCAGCTGCTAGTAAACAAATGCTTTGTAAGTCAGCCTGGGTACAAAGAGCTCGTGTTTAGCAGTTTGTACAATGAGGCTTTGTGTGTGACAGCCCCCAGCTCCTGTCCTGGGGCAGAGCAACACTGGATAAAGGCACAAGAGGCACTTGCTTCCCTGGAAATGTCCTGGATGGGAGAGGTCTGATGTAACAAGTACAGGAGAAGGATGGAGGAAACTGTGCAAAGAGCCCAGGCTGGGAGTTAAAGAAACAAGGGGGCTCCTGGGATCTGATCCCAGCAAGGAACATGATGGCATCTCCCTCCTGTGCTGGAGGATGCTGGAAAAAACCTGTCTCCTTCAGGAGATGTACTCAGAGTCCCAGCCCTACCTGAGGAAGTGCAGAGATGGCAGAGCAGGTCAGCAGCTCAGAACCACAGTGCCCCACAGTGCCCCACAGCTTTGGCACCACGAGGTGCTGAGTGCCCGTGCTTGGCAGGGTTTTATTCTAGGGCAGGAAACAAAGTTGAGGAGGTGTTTGGTCCCCAGGAGCACAGCTCCCAGCTCCTCACTGGTGTTTGTGGCACTGCCCCATTCAGTGATCTGCAGTTTTTTCAACACAGAAGTGGCACTGAGGACAAAGTGTTGGTGGGAAAGGGGAGAGCCAATGCTGCCCCAAACCCTTCTGCACTGCCTGCCCACTTCCACCTCCCTCAGGAAGGCAAACACCTTGCTGTTTGTAGGCCCATGTCCCTTGCAGAATGTAGCTCATCTGTCCTCACTTCTTGTCAGAGCCCAGGCAGCAGTGAAACATTGCAAATTTTTGTGCCTTCCAGCCTCAATTTTGAGTGTTGAATATCTTGTGGCCCAAAGCAGTGCTGCTGCCCAGGGTGGGGACCATTAAGCTCAACCTTCAGCACAGGCTGCAGTACCTGGGCTAGGTGTATAACCCTGGACCCCCTGGTCAGGGCAAAGCAGGGAATACTTTGGGGAAGCAAAAAGTAAAAAAAGATCACACGCCTGGTGGGCTCTAGTGTGTGACCCAGGTCTCAGGATGGAGTCACTGCACCAAGTGCTGGCTTGCTAAGCACAAATCACTGGCTCATGGCTTGCCTTTTCCTCTAACAGGAGTGGGTGGGAAAGGACTTTTTGCTTTCTCCTGTCATCAGACCAAAGCAGCACATGACTAAATGGCCAGTGACATCCTCCTGCAAGCATTTAAGGAACTTAACTCTTAAGGAACTTGTGGGAACAGTTACAGAACAGGGCCTGCAGGCTTGCTGTCAGCAAAACTGTATTTCAAGGCACATGAAGGATTCCTCCTGCTGCCTAATTTCTACCCCTGGCTTCTTATTTCAAGGAGGAGAAATATCAACCAAGATACCCCCATGCAAGTCTGCAATACCAGAGCTGTGATCACGACTGTTGAGTTGTGGAGATAAACATTCTACCACCAAAGCTTATAGACAGTTTGGGAGAATCCTTTCCGAAGAAAGTTGTCAAGAGTTCCCATATGGTAGGTAGCCAGGAAACACAGAAAAAAAGGCAAATTCTGGGAAGTGAGAGCTCCCTTTTGAATGTGATCATGCTTTATAAAACATCTTAATTGTTTGCAGCTTTCAGGAAAGCATCATCTAAACAAAGGGGAGCATGAACATCCACATCCAGAAATTCTATAAAGGTTTGGCCTAAGCCATCTGCTGAAGACCTTAACCTCCTGAGAATGAAATAACTTGCCTTTAGTGATTCATGACATGCAAAAGAATATATAGCCAGGCTGAAGGGGGAAGAAAATTGCTCAACAACAACAAAAAAACCAACCCAGTGCCCTCTGTGGCTTATTTCTGCTCTTCTCCTCAACATGCCCTTGGCTCACCTGATACTTCATTTAGATAAACTTCAGACAAAGTTCAGCAAAGTCCTTCCTCAGCAAGGCAGATTGTTCCACTTGGCACCAAATCCCAGGAAACATTTAAGATGGTGTAAAAGCTGTATTTCTATGAGCCTGGTGATGACACCAGTGACATAGCTCTAAAGCCCCCTTTGATAATGACAAAGGAATTCATTCCACGCTAAATAAACATCCCAGCTGGGCTTAGAGGACACACATGGGATGCTCCAGATGAAAAAAAGCCTTTTGCCTGTAAAGCTTGCTAACACAGGTGACAGGCTGTAAGAAAGAGTCTCAAACGGTGCCACACTCTACAGCAGCTGCCTACCGAGTGTCCTCTCAGCAGCTGTTCTTTTCCAGGAGCTAAAAACTTGTTTCTTGTATTTTCTCAGAATCAACTGTTTTTATCTCCAGCTCAGAAGATTGTACCCACCAGCTACTAACACAGATGTCCTTTTTCTTTAACCACAAAACTCAAGCTTGTATTTGCTTTTTCAGTGCTCTTCAGACTTTGGACTTGGGTGAATTTCAGTTTTAAAAGTTGCTGGAAAATAAATATTTGGATATCTTTTATTCTGCATTTCTCTATGGGCCTGACAATGCAAAGAATCTCTGTGGAAGTCAAAGCATATTGCCTCTGGGAAGTCAGTTAATTAGGAGAATCTATCAGCATGAATTTGCTGGAACACTTTATTTATGATTTTTAAGAGCTATTGGATACCACAACTTCATTGAACCCTGAGATAAGCTTGAGACACTTAACAATTCACAGAATTCAGCCCAATATATTACACTGCTTTATGATTTGCTCCCCATTACTGACTGCATAACATAATACATAAAACAGAGTAATGTCATATGATTGTTTCAGCCCAGTCCTGTACATTATATTGATCCTGCATGCAGAACTTCCAACAAAGGCATTTTTGGGGCATTTTTCATGATGTCTATAAAGAGTGCAGGTTAAAATACTGCACAGCATTATACTTGAGTGAGATCTATAGATCTGCAACTATGATGCCTTTATTCCATGCTCCAAGAACAGATTTTTGCTGTTTCAATGTTTCTTTTTCTCTGCCTTGCAGTGTCTTGTATTTCTCCCTGCTTCAAATCCTTAGAAAAGATTTGATTCTAACCTGGAAGCAGATAAAAAGCACCAAGCACTGACCATAAAAATGTTTTTGTTGTTTTGGTTTGGTTTTTTTAAGAGAATCCATGGACCTTCTCATATTTTACAATTGTTTTGGTGTCTATGGAGAAAAAAGCCCTTAAGGTATCACAGAGCTTTACTGTTTTACAATACTTTGGTTTATCATTAGAATGATAAGCATTGAAATTTGTAACTGACTGGCAGGAGCTGGGCTCCTGTTCCTGCTGACAGGCAGAAGCATCCTTGCCATCCATGGAGGGGAGGAGGTTAAAAATCAGTCCCTTCAGAGGTGACCTTCTGGCCAGCAGCAGCCTGCAGACACCTGCCTGCCCCAAACGGGTCTCCTGAGGTGCCTTTCATCCTCTGGGCTCTCATGCTTTGGGCACAGGAAAGGCTCTGACGGAGCCTGGCTTCCCTGCAGCACCATGCAGCCGGCTGGAAGGTGGTGTGGGAAACATTCCTCTCCAAAAGCTGGGAGAGAAACCGAAAGAAACCATCTCCTGGCTGTCTGGCAAGGCAGAGCTTTTAGTGTCAGACAGACTCCTCAGGAGCCATCTGCTGGATGCTGGGAAATGCTGCACAGAGCAGAGCACGGGGGGATGGCAGCTCAGGGACCCGCCTGCACCAGGGGAAAAAGGTGCTACTGAAAGACAGGCAGGGTTAGGGTTTCTTCCGGGAGCTCCCAACTCTATGGATATTTTGCCCCGGTCACCCGAGGCAGAAAGTGTCAAGAAACTGCCAAGAAAACCTCCATGGCAGCAGAGTCTTAAATGTTAGATTTTTAACCTTCTAGGGAAAGCTCCTTTAGACTCAGCAATGTGAGCCACGGTTATGATTTTTATAAGATGATGAAGTTCCTTTTCACATCTCCTTTTAGCTCTGCCTTTGGGTTACATCTTCTCAGTGGGGAGAGGAAGAAGAGATGGACAAAATATCTTATTTCTGTCCTTGCTTCCACAGCTCCATCTGTGCTTCTGCCTTCTCACCCTCTCCCCTGTTTGCCTTCCTCCACACCACTGTGCCTCCTCCTTACTGCAGAGCTATATTCTCAAGCAAATGTCACCATTTCCAGTTAAACCATCTATTCCTTTGGCTTCAAATTAAAAACCAGCTCCCTAGCAAGTGGCTCTGTTAGAAAACTTAGCAAGAGCAGTAGACAGAAGTCTTCTGTCTAGGACTCTTAACACTAAAAGAATCCGTGGTGCTGAGCATGGTTACACTTTCCTGACACTGCAAGGGGTAACTGCCAAAGCACACTTGGGCAGCACTGGTAGGTGGTATCAATAAAAATAGGATTAAGAGAGTGACTACACATTTTTCTATACATATTTCTCTATACACATATTTCTATATTTTAGGAATCATGCTAGCCCAAGACTGTTAAAAGTAGATATGGCACCTGGTACCTTGACCCTCAAAACATGGTAAAAGCAAAATGTGGGCAACTCTTTAATGTATCCCAAAGAAACAGGGAATGGTGTTCACACTGTTACACCACCACCAGACAAGAAGATACCACAGACACTGTGGTACCACTGTGTGCCCCTGGCACTGGGCCCAGGGGGAGAAAATGGCTACAAGGCTCTGGGAATGTGCCTGAGCACCACTTGCAGTGACAGTAAGAGACATGGCAGGCTGGTGACAGTGACTGCTTGTGTTTTGCACTCTGTGACAGCAAGGATCCACAGTGTAAGGTCTGGCAGTGAGCAAGCACTGACAGATCTCACTATCAGCAAGCTGCTACCTGCTTGCAACTTCACCTCCAGCCTGCTCTTCCTCCCCTCCTCACCAGAGCTTCCTAGAAGCCCCCCTGGGTCTTCCCACCCGTGCTGTCCTTACACTCAGGGATTGCTCCCTGCAGCCCTCCAGGAAGGTCCCTCTGGAGCAGGCTGTGGATTTCCCAGACAGTGCAGCTGCAGGCAGGAGCAGGGCTCCTTCACCTGTATTTCCTGTTCATCCTGCCACTTTGTTATGCTGGGAAAGTGACTCTTGAGGTGCTGCACACACACTCCAGGTTTGTTCCTGGTGAGTACTCCCCAGCATCCCTCCTGCAGCAGCTGTGGCTCTCAGGGGATGGAGCCAGCCCTGCTGGGCTCCAAAGCTCTCCCTGCATTGGGCTGCCGGCCCCAGGACAGCTGCAGCAGGGATCCAGCTGGGATCTCCTCCTGGCTGGCTCTTCAGCTGCCCCTCAGCTGCCCCGGCACCACACCAGATGGCACAGCTTCCACACAGAGACTCGGGAAGCCGGGAGGAGATGGTGCAGCTGTAGAGGTGTACATGGAACTGTAAGAATAAACACCCACCCCACGGGGTTGGAAAGGGGAAGAGGTGACAGGTTTGAGGCTCCTCCTGATCTGGCTGGTAATTCTGAAAAGTCCCATGCAGCTTTTCAACATATGGCCCAGCAAGTGCCATCACACTGACTGAATAAACACTGGTTTATTATTAGGGCTCACAGAACCTTCAAACCAGAGCCACATCAGAAATGACTGCACGAACAAACTAAAAGCTGGAATTAATTAGAAACAGAATTGGTAGTGTCCCTGAAAATCTGAGAAACTGTCTCCTTGCCCCTTTATTGTACTGTTGCTTTGTTTGGTTCCAATGCCTAGGAGATGATAATCAGTTCTGAAGCTTTTCTGTTGATCTGGTTTGGAAATTCTCTCAGGTCTCTATGTTCCATGGGATGAGAGCATCTCAAGAATTCCTAGAGAGGAAGAGCTAGCAAAACCCAGGGGTATGGTACCATCTGCAGGGATCCTCATCATCCTGGGATGTGACTCCTCTCACTCTGTCCAGGAGCTCTACCAACACTTGGTAAGTGACTCAGCAACTTCAGCCTTAGTATTTGCCAAGAATCTTGGCAAGAAAGCTGGGAACTGGGTTCCAGAACTGTCCTTTCCTGCCTGGCAATGTGGCACGCTTGTCTCAGGTCCTTTGTGTCTCCTTCTTTTTGTAAGTATTCAAATTCATTAGTCAAAATAATTACTCTTGGAATAACTCTCACTCAAAGCAATCTATGTGCTTTGCTTTAGTCTGTTCTGCAGCTCCTGTGTGAAAAAGTTTGGGAGCAGAGAGACTTGGGTGAGCATGCAGATGAATAGAACCAGAGGAGACTTTTGCTCTTCACTTTAAAGCAGCACCCTGCCTTTCATCCCAACCATTTCTGTGTCTTCAAAATAAACTGCTCCTTAAGGATGTCTGTAATAGTCACTTCTAAACTGTGCTAGTTTGGTGTCTCTTCCTAATCCGTTTTATCAAAAATATTTAAGAAAAGATATACTGGGGTTAGCAGCTGCAAACACCACCTATTCATCTTTGCTGAGAGTTGGATGCTCTTCTAGTGTAATAATACAATAACTAAAGATTTTTGTCTGTTCTGCTTCAGGGAGATGATGACTGAGACTTTTAAAATGCAGCACACACATATTACCCAAAGAACAGCAGTATGCAGGTGCCCTAACTGCTAATCCCAGCTGAGCAAAGTGGTGTACACAGGGACTGTCTCTGTTTTGAAGGCTAGAAGAAGAGGAATGTAAGTAAACAGTGAAAATATCATCTACTTGGCAAGGAGTTTCAGTAGCCAACACAACTCATTACTGTCAAGTGTCTGTTTTAAGTAGCAAGGCTAAGCTGCACCTTGAAGCATCAACAGCAGTAAAAGAGAGTGCACCCAAACCCAAATGCACTGAAAAAGTGCTCAGGCAGGTCCTGGCTCCTCAGCTCTTTTCTGTCACTGTATTACTGAGCAGACAATCTGATCTTTGGCCCGTGCCCGAACGCATCCCACACATCAAAGAACCAAAATAGATATTTTTACCGAGGCACAAGCTCAGCACTTTGTTGGAGGAGGTGTCTTAGCTACTGTGGTAAGCAAATCAAATTAAAATATGTAGATCATGAATTCAGTGTATTTGCCCAGGCCAGCATATACCATCTCAGCCAGGGAACTTCACTGTGAAGACTGCACACTTGTGCTTCTATAAATTCAAATGACATTTACTGTCCTGTTAAGCTGAGATAGCACTGCTCCAAATGACGCTGAAGGATTAAGAAGTTCACACACTGGAAAAAGACTTATTGGGACATCCACTTAGCCATTCTCTTTTCTAATGAGATAGCAGATAAAATCTCATCAGTGGGCTTTAGAAATCAAGTAATGACAACACCTTCCTTTGGATAAAGAGAGTGGATTAAAGAAGGACAGCTGTCAAAACTGAAAGGACCTGCTTGCCCTAACTCCTCTGGTGTTAATCTGTAGTGTCAGCAGACTACACTGATAAAGGTTTGTACAGTTTGTTGTTCCAGAACTACTAATTCAAAATACAAAGGCTTAAGTCCCATTTACTCAATTTCTGTCTAACCTTTCATGATCAAAATCAAAATTTGATGTCATCACTTCAAGAGGAAAATCGGGTAGTACCATGAAGGCAAATCAAACTAAACATCAAATATTCTCTGCACTGATGAACTCTGAAGCCCTGGTAGTCCAAAAAAAGCATCCAGGGTTTAATACTGCAGACAGAAATGCAGGACAACGTTAGGAAATCCAATTGTAGTCATTAGAGTGTGATGCAGAAGTTACAAAAGTAGTAGTGACTTCACCTCTCTTCTCAGGGATGCCAAAGAAAGCCTGGGTAGCAGAAGTACAAGCAAAGCAGTCACCCTCAGCACACCCGTGGGAACACTTAGCTCTAAGCCCAGCCCTACTGCTAGAACCAAATTTCATAAAGTTCTGCACCAGGTACAGCTCCAGTGCTTTGCTCCATCCCGAAGCAGGAAACTGGGGCATCCAGCCCTCAGCTTCTGTCTCATCTCCCTTCCCTTTCCCCACTGCCTGCGGGGTGTGGGACACTTGCAGCCTGGCTGCCCTGCAGGGACTGAGGGAAAAGAAGGGGGAAAAGGGAAATGTGTCAGAAAAGCGATTAGGGGGGGGATAAGAAGAGAAAACCCGACCCTTTCCACTGCTCCCCCTCCCACCTTCTCCCTCTCCCCCTCCTTCTCCCCAGGGGCGGCTCCAGGGGCGCGGCGGGAGGCGGCTCCTCCCCGGGGCCGGGACCGGGACCGGGTCCCGCTTTAAAGCGGCTCCGTGGGGGGGTGTGGGAGTGGTGGCGGCCCCGCTGCCAGCTCTCGGCCATGGCCCGGGACCGCGGTCCCCCCGTCCTGCCCGCCCCCGCCGCCGCCTTCCCCGCCGCTCTCCCGGCCGAGGCCCGCGGCTGGGGCTGGCTGGGAGCGGGGCTGTGGCCGGCGCTGGTGGTGGGGCTGCTGGCAGCGCTCCTGGCCTGGTTCTGGTACGGCGGAGGGGAGGAGGAAGGCGGAGGAGACCCCCGGGACACCCCCCGGGCCGCAGGTAGCGGGGTTCGGGGGCAGCGGCGGGGCTGGGCCGGTGCCGGGCTCTGGGGGGGGTGCGGCTGCTGAGCTCCCCAGAGCCTTCGGGTTTTAATGAAATGTCTTCATTTTAATGAAATGTCTTCATTTCTCCTTGGTGTTCTCAGATCTTCTGGGGAGCGGCGGGCAAGTGCGGGCGGAGGGCAAGGCTGGAGAGGATGGGGGGGCTGGCAGGAGGGAAGAGCTCAACCACGTCCCCAGCCGGGGAGTTTCGGGAGAAGCTCTGGAGCTGGAGGAGCTGCTCCCCAAGCAAGGTGCCAGCAAACGGAGACCCCAAACGGGAGAGGCAAGTGATGGGTGGTGTGTGATGGACTTGGCGGGAGCCTGCAGTGATGTCGGTAAGGAGAGGAGTGAGGGGCAGCCCGGACAGCCAGCTGAGAGCAGGGACTTGAGCCATGAAGAGTGGGAGGTTATTTCTGACCCCCTGGCCTGGGGGGAGGCTGGCAAGAACGGCAGCATGGAAGACTCTGAGAGCAAGGAACTGGAACAAGGAGACTGCCTTGATGGGGACTCCAAAGCAAAGAGGGTTGCAGCTGTGCCTCCCATGTTTCAAAATATCCACGTGACTTTCCGTGTCCACTACATCACACACACTGAGTCCCACCAGCTTGGCATCACTGGTGACCACGAGTGTCTTGGCCAGTGGCACAGCTATGTCCCCCTCAAGTATGACAAGGATGGCTTCTGGTCTGCATCTGTTGCTCTGCCAGTAGACACCAAAGTAGAGTGGAAATTCATCTTGGTGGAGAATGGGAAGGTGAGACGTTGGGAAGAATGTGGTAACAGGACCCTAGTGACTGAACATGAAGATCAGATTGTTCATCGGTGGTGGGGACACCATTAATGTCCC